>CM002483.1:4976636-5039757 GCA_000325765.3 Leersia perrieri
AAAGAAAATGTACTCCCTCTGGTTATTTCTGTTTGTCGTTTAAGACAAACAATTTAGCCTATGATCCGTGTAAAAATAATGTCTGAAACGTCATATAAAAATATCCAGAGGGAGTATAAGAGAACATTCCTCTATATTATTGGGGCCTAACGCCCATGCCTGTGTTGCCTGGGCTTATCTATTTCCCTGGTAGAGGTGGGCCCTGCCGGGGATCCGCCCCAGGGGCGGGGACTAGGGACTTTTCCACCCACGGAAGAACGAGACCAGGGTGTTCCCCCAGGGTCGGGGGGAGCTCTCCACCTGCTGGGGATCCGCGGAGCCCCAAAATATATAAAAGGCCTCTAGAAAATGAAAATTCGTAGCCCACAAGGCCCAATAGCCCAACCGAAAGAGGTAATTCCCGCACCATATAAAAGGCCAAACTCTAGCTTCACTCATCCCTCCTAGCTGCCACCCCCAACTGAGGAGAATAGGATATCGACCTAGATCTGGGCACTAGTCTTGGTCAACGGCGACCGACGCCCACGCCATCGCCATCTCCTCCAGCTTCCCATCGCTGCCATCGTTGCATCCCCTCCCGCTCCTTGTCGCCACCACCATCTCCTATGGGGATCGTCGCCGCCGCCATCTCTTGAGGCCGTAGAGGCACGCCGTCGCTGTCGGCGTCTTCTACAGAGGCGCGCAGCCCATCATCGCCGCCATCTCCTCAATTGGGGGGCTGCTAGGAGGGATGCGGATGGCGGCGAGGCATTCCGACGGGCTGACGACAAAGGCGAGGGTGGCAGCCAGACGGTTGGACGAGTCCTCAGGCGTTGCCGCAGCGACTCCGCCTAGATTCATGGCCGCATCGGCCGGATCTGGCAGGTAGCGGTAACATGGGCTTAGTGGGGAGGCTCTGTGGTGGGGCGGATTTGTGTCGGAGGAGCAGCAAGGCCTGACGCTACGGTTGTCGAATCTGGTCCCCTGTGGTCAGGTCTGGCCGGTGGCACCGACAACGAGGAGGTAGTGTCGCACATTCCTTAGAGGTTTTAGCCTGCGCTTAGAATGCAGCAACTGTGTGCATGCAAGGGCTGTGCCGCTGGATCTGGGACCTCCTAAGTCCTAACTCGGATCTGGTGTGGCGGGACACCAATCGACTGGTTGTCTTGCTGCCGGATTGCCTCTCTCAGCGGATCTGGTGTGGTGAGCACGTTGATCCGACGTCACACTAGTTGGTGAGTAGAGGTTGTGGCGAAAGCCTATATGGCGGCATTTGCGGGTGTCGCAACCCTTCTTGGAGGCGTCTCTTGTTCACCTCCAGCCTACATCCAAAATCTTTGAATGAAAACTTTTCCTTTTTTTAGGTCGACGATAGCGGCGTCTTTGGTGTCTTGTCCTTCGTGAAGGCATTGTTTGTGAAGATCATGTTGTGAGTCATTTCTTTTTTTACTGGTTTGGCACACAAGGGCGACCTTTGAGAAGCCGGAGCTGCTGTGTTGAGACGCTCAACGAGCTCAACGATGACTCGAGTTTGTTCTTGTATGTTGCCGGTGTTTTGGCTGTTGTCCGATAGGGAAGTAGGAGGCTAGGAGCTGCTGCATCTTTGCCTTGCTAGATAACCCTTTGTTGGACTCTGTCATTCTCGTTTTGCTTGGTGTGGGTTTGCGAGTTGTTCCTCAAGGCTTTGCCTCACTCTGGTGTTTCATGGCAAAGTCAGAGTCGTTCTGATCGCGTGGGTAGTGATGTGATGACGATGATGTCGAGTTGTGGCTTGTGTGCGATAAGTCACTTTCAACTTTGCTTCTCAGGGCAGCTTCATCTTCGGTTAAATGCTAGCGAGTAGCGATGCCTTGTGGCTGGTAGTCTTTGGTTGCCGCTCTTCTGTTTTGTGGTGTTACCTTAGATTAGTTGGCTGCGAGTCCGTTGTAGCCTTGGTTTTTCTCAGTTTCTCCAAATAAACTGGATATGGTAAGGTTTAGCTCGATTTCTCCATAAAAATAAGACACCTTCTTCTAATATATAAAAAACACCGGTAACGGCCGATGTTCACGTTAAAAAAAAAAATGTGTACGCGGCTCACATCACATGGTTGTTCTCCTCCGTTACGTTCCATGTAGCGCGCGTCCGCCGCGTATCGGCGTATGCATGCATCTGCGCCCGTGGCGGTACCACACTTGCGCTTAACACCAAACGAAAGTGGTGGAAAATCTCCAGCGCTTAGCAAGCTTCCGCTTAACACCAAAACAAAGGTGGTGGGAAATCTCCGGCGGTTAGCATGTGACTCGCGCGATCGATGCACCCACGCATGCCTGCCGTGGCGACGTGTTCCGCCGCCCCCGCGCGCGGCGCGAACCGGATAACGACCGGTAACCGCGCGTCGCGGCTCCGCTCATGTGCCGCGCGCGCGCCAGTATAACGTGCGTGCGTGCCCGGCTACAACGGAAGCAAACAAAACACAATCCGCGTGCATGTGGCCGGCCGGCCGTCGTGTGTGCTACGTCGACGACGCTAGCGGCTGTGCAGGCCGGCCGGTGGTGTGGCCGCTGCCCTGTCCCTGTCCTTACGCGATCGTAAATTTCACAGCTTGCTCGATCGATTGGATTTCGTGCTTCCCTGCATGCACTCGTTTCGCGAGCGAGGCGGCGTGCACGCACGTATGCACGCATTGTTTGTTTCTTCAGATCAGATAATCCAATTCCTATAACCCATAGTTGATTTAATCGTTTTTTCTTTTTGAGAATATAGTTGATTTAATCGTTAATGAGCAGCAAATTAGTACTCCCTCCATCCCAAATTATAAGGCTATCTCATTTTGTTAGGACAATGACCCATAATTTTTATATCAAGATATACGCAAGAAATATAATCATAACACAATACTTTTAAATATGAGTTTAACGATATGAATTTTGTATTGTAAAGATAAATTTTTAATAGAGAAATTCTTGGTGAAATCATTGTCCCAGCAAGTCAAATTACGCCCTATAATTCAGGACGAAGGGAGTAATTAGTGAACATTCCCGTTATTTTTGGTTAATGAAGTGGGACGTGGATCACCTGCCTTGCTGAAAATAAAAAACACTTTAAGTTATCTTTAACATATATATGTTGACTGATTGTATATTATCCCGGCCGGGTTGACATACGTCTATCTCGTTTATTAACCCAGAAACAGTACTCCAGCTCCAACAACCTGGCCAAATCTAATTGATTTTGGATGCTTGCAGGCATGCATACAGCTGGGAACGCACCAAGAGCTCATATCAAAGCTGGTACCCGATGGCTGGAAATAGAATTCGCTGCGTTGTGGTGCTGGTGCATGTGGTGCAACTGTATGAGTATGACACTACTTCGCAAGATGCGTGCTTTTCTCTAGTTATGAGGTTTGGACAGTTATAGGAAGTAGGCCCCGCTCGGCACTATATTTTCTAGAAAACTAATATGTTGAAATATGTTTTACATATTTGGTTTTAAATATTTGAGTGATATATAACCTTTTGGTAAATTTGACTTAGAGTTGAAATAAAATTAACAAATTGGCATAGTTCTGCCTGAATTTTAGATATATTTGCAATATTATTTATGTACAAAACCAAAAACATGTCTTCCAACATCCAACTAATACATGACATGGTTATAAATCCACGGAGAAAAAAAGGAAAAAAGAAAAAGAAAATTGGCAGATGCGGCGGCGGCATTCAGGCTCGTCACTGCCCCTCCTCCCATCGTGGGGCAGGCCGCTGGACGCCGCCGCGACTAGGCGGCAAGCATGAGGAAGGCGAGGGCCGCACCACCTCCCTCCTTCCTCACCTTGCTCGCCCCACTCACTGTCATCGACGTTTGCCACCGGAGCCTGCGTGGGCATGTCGCCCTGTTGGTGGCAAGCGTGCCACTCTCTGGACCCTGCCCTGGACCGCACCTCCCTATCAGGCTTCTCTCCTATGTTGTCCGTCACGCCACCCGTTGCCCGCCCCCGCAGTCACAACCTGTGCGGAGGGGTCGCAGCCTCTCCGCACGCGCCGCTTCCGCCGCCGCCTACTGAGCTGCTGTCATCGTGGCCTACTGTGTCACCGTCGCTCGCACACACAGCCTGTGCCAGTGCACTACCCGTTGATGACCGATCACAGTGAGCAAGAAAGGAAGGGGATAAGTTTAGGGGGTCTTTTCATTAGTTTTCAATTTTGTTATTAGCATCTCTCATGGAGGAGTAACAGCAAGGTCAAACAGAACCTTCCCTTTTAAAAAACAGTCAAATATATAAAGTGGGTCAAATCTGCAATTAGCCCTTAAAATAGGATCAGTTATGCAATTGTTCCTTATTATTTTCATTACATATGAATCTGTATGTAGGGATGCAACCTATCTCAGTTACATTACATTTCTTAGGGAAAAAAAGTACATGTATAAATCTATACATTTTAAATCAAATTCCATCTTGTACCCAACAAGTTAATTTCTCCAATAGATGTAGAAATTTAATTTCAATTTCAGATGTTTATAAATTGAATTTCTGCATAACTCTTACTAATGTTTTCTGCTTGTTTTTATTCTGAATTGTAGGTATTTTAAATCAAAAATCTATTTGGGCTCAGATTTTCTTTCAGTACCGTTATTTCTTAAATCTAACTTTTTGGTATTTTAATTTTTTGTCCTACTTTCTTATTTTAGTTTTCTTCTTACCACCACCTCCCCCCCCCCAAACTCAAAAAAATGTTAGATATTTAAAATAGTATTCCTGATTGGATTCAATTTTTCTTCTTGTTTTTATTCGAATTTCAACTATTTTAAAGTGCATTACTACTTTGACTCCAATTTTTTTTCTCCTAGTTCCAAATTTTAGGTATCTAAATTGTATTCCTATGGAGATTCAAATTTCTTTTTTTTTATTCTGAACTTATGCATTATAAATCATAATCCTTAGACTTAAATTTTTTGTTTCCTAGTTTTTGAATTTTTTTATTTCAGCTATTTTAATTTGTATTCCTACTTATAATCAAATTAATCTTTCTTAATTAAAGTTGGTAATTTATATGCGGTGGCATATAACAACATATACTGTGGTGCTAAAGATTCTCAAAATCCCACCCCTTTACATATTTTATATGTAAAATATAGAGTGGGTATGAAACATTTAGTTGTGGATTTCTGGATTATGATTGTTGGTTTAACTATTAAATTTTGAAAAATATTGCTGCAGATACTGAAATCAATAAAATGTGTGGTTTTCTAGAACATTTATACCATAAAATATTTGATATCACAAGTTATAATATATGTTGTTTTTTCCAACTCTTATCATAAAACTTGTGTTTTTTAATTAGCTCTAGATGTTGATAAACAGATTTTATAGCCTAATTGCCAAAAAAATTTGTTTCAGTACATAATTTCCTCTGGAGTTGGAGAGCGTCATCATTGTCCCTCTTGTCTCCAATTCAATTTCCTCTTTTTAGTCTAAATAAAAGCATTTTAAGGACATGTTTAGTTCGTGAAAAGAAAATTTTTGGGTATCACATCGGATGTTTGACCAGACATCGGAAAGGATTTTCGGACACGAATGAAAAAACTAATTTTATAGCTCGTCTGAAAAACCACGAGACAAGTTTATTAAGCATAATTAATAGTCATTAGCATATGTGGGTTATTGTAACACTTATGACTAATCATGGACTAATTAGGCTCAAAAGATTCGTCTCGTGATTTCTATGCAAACTGTGTAATTAGTTTTTTTAATTTATATTTAATACTCCATGTATGTGTCGAAAGATTCGACGTGACATTTTGGTAATTGTTTTTGGACTAAACAACTAAACAAGGCCTAAAAGACAAATTTTAGATTAGTTTAAGGTGAAATAAATAACAGTGTCCACTACCACCACAATGAGCAACACAAATATAAGATTTGCAGTATGGTCCGTTTGCCGTTGCAAACCTTTACTCTGCAGCCTTTTTGGCGCCGAAAGGCTGTTACTACTACTCGAATGCTAGATCTTCTGCGAATCATTCTTGTCGGCGTTGTCGCATATTCCGTATGCCGTATTGCCATTGGCTGCAGGCCAGCATGTTGCAGGAATGAGGAAACATGAACCTGCAGGAAAAATAAAATTGTATATTGTTCTCTCTTTCGCATATCCGTTATTTGTCTATAGGTGAACAACGTGTATATAAACTAAACAAAAGGTATAAAAAATAACGAAGGAAGGATAGCCCCATTAGTTAAACTTGTAACGGTGAAACCTGTCTAGATTTATGTCTCAGGGTTAACATGGTTGCTCGTTTTTACGTGTAATATTCTTTCGGCGGCAGATGATGTACCTGTTGACAGCGAGACACATCTCAATTTTATAATTTTCAGGATATACTGGTTCAGTATTTAGATGTGTTTATAGGGATATAGAAGTAAATGTGCATACATGTCTTTATAGGGATGAATGCGAGCGTGTTTATGGGTATGTGTCTGTATCGTGTTAAGAATAAAGTATTGATAAAAATAATTAGAAAATGGCATGGATGCTTCAAAATTGACCATTACTTTCGAAATATTTTTAAACAATAAGATATAAATAGCCACCTATAAATTAAATTAATATGAATATTTCTAATAAGAATATTGATAACTTATTTAATTTAGAATATTTCTAATTTATTTTAGGTGATATTGTAGTATACACATGCATTGATTTAATATATTTTTTGAACAATCAATTAGAAGCTAGGAGTGAATTTTTTGCAATAAATACATCATAATTTCGGTAACAAAATTATTTTAAAAAACATATCCCCGAGAAATTATAGAGACATTACAAAACGAAGGGTGTATGTTAATTTCTCAAAGTAAAGCTGGATATGTGTGGGTTTATAGTTTTATAAATTAATTAAATGGTGTTTCTTTAGCTAGTTGTGCATTGGATTAAAAACCAAGAAAGTTTTGAATTTTGATTTCTAAAATAATTTTTAAGAAACCCCTAAAATTAATCCTGAAGTCAAATTCAAAACCAGCTATACAAGTTGCCCCTTATAAAGAAAATCAGTTATACAAAGGACCATGGATATGACTCTACCTACCATATTCAGAATGCCAATATATTTATACGCATGCATTGATCGATTATACGATATAACTACAGACGAATTAATTCTACTTAGAGCTTTGGTTCACAAACACGTGCTATCTACCAAAACAATAATTTATGGCACAAATCCTTGCAATTTACAAGAATCGATCAGCTTGTGAGAAAGAAGCTTGTGCAGTTGGTGTTTCCCCTATCCTGCCATATCCATGTACCAGATTCATGAAAGGCGGTCTGGTTGTTCACTGTGTGTGGTAATAGCTCAGTTTGCTTCACCAGAAGGAAGAATCACGCCTTGCCTACTTTCCAAGATTGCCCGCTTTACAAATGGCCAATGGTATGCACTTGATTGCAATGCACGTCCGCATCCATGACAAAAAGTCGATTAATCCACCATTGTTAGCTGCATCGACATCAACTTTTGATGAGTTCTAGTTGCTATAGTGTAGTAGAGGGAGGGCAGAAAGTGTACAATGATTGATTGGCCAAGCAACCTCTAAATGAAAAGATTTTAGAGCAGATATACTAGCAGGTTATAAGTCAGCCATAAACACTACTAGATGAGAGGGGTAAAAAATGAAGTAGAGAAGATAAGCATGCTACGGCTTTATATCCAGCTGCAACTCAGACTCCATTAAACTATGTGAGAGAATTAGATGAACTAGATATTAATTGGTGAATATCGGTGACATAAAAGCAAACTATTATATAGACATGTTTATTGAATCGGCTATAAATGACGTGGTAATTTTTTAGCCGAAACTAGCTCTACTATTCAAGCTCTTAGGAGTGACAATACCATGTCTAGAAAGCCCTTGGGAATCTGGCAATTTCGAACAGAAGACGTAGACGAGAAAGGCATGTGTGATCAATGATTAATATTTCAGCCGCGTAGGGGCAGCATGGTGAACTGTGTTCATACGTGAGTCAGTGCATTTGTACCTTTGTAGAAGAAAAAGAAGGGTGGGCGCCAATAATATTAACGGAAATAAAAATAATCGATGTCAGCCTTTTCTTTTCCTTCTAAAATTTTGTGTGAAGTGATGAGCTTGAAGCGCTAGCTAGCTACAACAGCAGTACATTTTGAGGGGAAAAAAGACACAGCGATCATGTTGACACTTGACAGCTCATGCCTCAATGGAAACTACTGTAGTTGATGACATTTCATCCCAACTTGAACCACTGCCCACTATACATCAGTCTTTTGCTCATGACTACTTCAACTAATAGGAAATCGTGCTGTCACAAAAGCTTGATCCAAAAGTGTCTAACAATAATGTACTATGTTGACAAGGTTAATTGAGCTTCCTTTTCTTTCAATTTTTCATTGAAATATAGATATGTAAACTCCCACTTGTCTACTGGAAAATTGTTTGTTTTATATTCTCTGACTTCTTGAATGTGTTCGAACTGGGTATTTGTAGTGATGTTTTAGTGAGCAGACAAAAATGAATATTTCATGCTCATAGTCCAAATAAACAAAATAATCCTATAGTTTTGGGTCCATCTGTAATTCCTTCATAGAAAGCCCCAATTACATAAGAATTGTTGGCCAGCATAGCTAAACCTGCGGAGCCTTAAATAAACAACCCAAAAGCAGTGTGTACATTTACCAATTTATACAAATTGTCAGAATTCTCCATGTTCTCTAAAAATGATATTCCCCATGCAGCTAGCTGGAGTAGTGTTATAACCATCAATAAGCAGTTAGATTGACAGCAACCGCTGTGCCTGCAAGCAAAACGGTTGGAAATTAACCAACTTGCAGGCTTGCAGCTAGCCCACTCCAGCAGTACATGGGCAGTGGGACAGGCAGCTAGGCAAGCATGCAGCTCTCTGTATGCCAACGGAAACCAAACCTACGGCACATGCAGTTCAGTGCACAACATATGGGCCAATGCATCTCAGAGATTGTATGTAGCTAGAGGTAAAGGAAATATGAAATTGGTAGCAGCTCAGAATTCTCGCCAATTGGGAATTGGGATATATACACACATCAGGCACTGCAGAGCAGTGACTCAACAGCTACCTAACACGCATGTTTGTTGCTCCTTACAGTGTCGTCTTCTTGCTGGTCCAGTGCATGCACAAACCTATGGATCATAGGTTTAACTTGTTTTTTGTTTCTAGTTCTATCTATCTCTTGTCATAAACCGATCGAACCAGTGTGGTGCGATGAAGCCCCATATGGAATATTTAAATATAGCAGTATATATGTATAGTGGGAAGTTGAAGTCTGGTAAACTGTGAAATTCTTACGAAATTGGTATCTGAATGATGGACTCTAAATATATCATTTAGAACTGGAATGCTAGTTTAGGGTAACGAAGAGGGTTTTCACATGGCAAGAATGGAAAAGATTAAAGGATGAATGATACTCAACCCTTGACCCACATGATATAGATCGACATCAGATTCAGATGCAATGAAGAGGTTGTGGTTGTAGTACATCTCGGCCCTGGTAAGTCAACAAGGTACATGGTATTATGAAATAAATAATCTAACTTAACTATGAAACAAATAATCTAACTTAACCTGATGCAGGTCAACAAACCCCAGTACGCAAACAATGTCATTGCTGGTAAACACACATCCAGATGTTATACGATCCATGATATTAATAAATAGGTAGTCCCTGTAGAGAAAGAATCTATAGCACACAGTGAAAGAATAAGCAAACCATGTTCATTTAATTACAGATGATACCTGAAATATGATGTTTGAATAGGTGAAAATGGTAGAAGCAAAAGTACCTATTGAGCTACTTAGTTTGCACTACCTCTTGATAGAGTGAGTGTATGGGAGTCTTTTTGAAAATAATGGATAATCCCGGATTTGACTTTAAAAGAAACTGCAACTACTTATTACAAAGATATTGATCCAAACATAGAGTATGCAGGAGTAATTAATAACTAAACACAACAAAGAAAATGAGATAAAGGGAAAGTTTGGTTTTTAAAAATAGAGTAAAAAAACAGCATTGACCCTTGATGTATAGAGATTAGATTGAAATTAGATTCAAATGTGATGAAGAAGAAACACAAGTCCGAAGCCCTCCTATAAGCCGTCGTTAATTCTGTTCAGCCATCTCCCTCCTCTAGCTATGGCGTCCTCATTGACGGCGAGGGGGAAGGGGACCTTTCTCCTGTCGCTGTAACAACAAGGTTGTAGAGCCTTTTTTTTTTGTTGTGACATATTTTTTCTTTCCGGTTACTATAACAACACGGTTGTTGTCTTTTATATCGTGTAATATATTCTCCCTATTTCAAAAAAAAATCAATGAAGATGTAGTTGACAATGCTTTTCATTGTTTTTTATATCGTTTACATAAGTGCATACTTTTCCCGCAAAAACAAAAAAGAAACCACAATATACTTGTGCACACATGCATACTGACAGAAACAAAGACGATGCGCCTTAACCTTGTGCGGGTCAACAAGTTTCACTATGTCGTTTCTGGTAAACTATTCATTCATCCAGAAACTCTGATCCAAAAAACTAATACACTCTCTCGTAAATTGAAAAAAAAATGAACTGCATGCAGTGAGAGCAGCAAAGAATCATGCATGTACATCTTGATTCTTGACTTCAAATGATGTCCGAAATATGTTGTTTCAATAACCGAAAAGAATAGATGCACAAATAAGTTTACCATAAGCTGCTAAACCTTATAAAGTAGTTAAGTTACTGACATAGGACGATAGGCATATAAACGATAAATAACAAAGATCAACCACAGAGGACACAAGATTTTAACGTGAAAAACCCTCTTAAGGTGGGAGAAAAAAAACCACGGGCACCAGCCAGCAAAAGTCTTCACTGTATCAGGGTGAGGTTACAACGCTGAACGGCGGCTTACAAGAGGTATATATATCGGTAAAAACCTAATAGGGTACTGATCCATACCGCGGAAGCTCCGCCCCCGCACCCCCCTGCATCCCTAGGAGTCCATCACAACAAACCGCTTCGCTCCGGCCCAAGCCTCCCGGTGACGGGCCGGAGCTGCACTCCAGCCCAAGCCGGCCCTCTTGTCAACTAGTGTAACTGGATTTAGATCACAATTCAAACAAGTTATGACATCTCTAGAAATGGTGAAATAGGTTGTGCATGACTATCATTAGATTTTAAATATTGAATCCCAGAAATATTACACAAATATGGATGCGCTCATGGGATTGGTATTCCATTTAAGTCATAGCTATGACAAAGGATCGTGGTATTTATGGACCACTAAAACACAGTGACCAAAATACTATTTTTAATTGAACAACTAAAATGTGACGCCGAAACGCGTATTTGCTTGAAATTGTCCAAAAGAACTGCTGATTCTTACAAACCGCCATGCTACCCTAGCAGGAGCAATCTGTGACTTGTCTGATGGATGCAGTGATCAATACTTAATCTTAGATAAGGAAATGGATCAATTCTTAATTATGGTGCATCACGGAATGCGTGAAATGATCAATGTGGCTGTGGAAATCAAGAGCTTTGGGGCTCGAAATCAGATGGGGATTCTGAGGAAAGTCCATGCGATTGCTCTTGGGAAGTTGTTAAGAATTGTTTTGGGTGTATGGAGACGAGGGCAACAACAGTAGTAAAACCAACGGGGACGGCTAATTATGTCGGTGTGGTACTGTCTCTACTGATTTTATAATTGCTGGGGATTACTCCCTTCCAGTCTAATTCATAAGTTTGACTGATTACATGTGATTTATTGATGGTGGATTTTCTTTTTCGGGGGAATTTTTTTGAGGGAATAATATTAGTGATTATTTTCAGTTCTGCATTTTGCTGACAATGAAACTGAATCCAAGGCGGACTTTAATTTATATGATTAATTGGATGTATGTTGTTTTACAATCTACATTGTACATGGAGCATATTTCTCACAAAATGGCTCAACAACGGTCGCGCCATCTGAAAAGTTGTCACCTTATTAGCGTTTGTAGTGTATTTTTCTTTTCACTCTAGTTCATACTGGTACATCCTTGACAGCTACCAAACCATATTCTTTGTTTTGATCATTACTTGCACCACAGATATATAATAAGGTCACTAATCATCATTACGTTTGCTTCCTTTAGGTTATTTCTAATATCTACCATTTCTTTACTATCACTACCTTTTATTTTCTTATTGATAGTGGCACAGCATCAAGACACGAGCCTTCTAATCCAATGCCAACAAAACCACTAATTAAATTACTGCCGCCACTACGTAACAACCGATGAAACAGAATAACGATCAGACTAATTGGAATTATTACCGCATCGTTCACATCCAAATCATGGATCACAAAGTTGCAGTTATTGAGCCGTTGAAGAGTTAAAAATGCTGTTAATTAACTCTGGAGAAAACAAAAAAAAAATTGGCACTGCAGTGCATTTGCAGCTCGCTTTGTCTGCTTCTACCAACCGGAATCTCCCAGCCAGAGCAGAGCACGCATACGCACGCTCCCTGGCCCTATCCACTACACCACCTTTAATTTCTTCAGATAACAAAGTTACTAACTAACAGTACCTTTTCTTGAGCTAACAGATCCAACTAACAATTAGCAATAGTGAATTGACAGATAGTCTTCACAGAAACAATATTCAGATACACATAAAACTGTTTTAGATGACTTGTACAGATAAATATTCAGAGATGAGTTCATCTGAAACAAATAATTCAGTTCATTTGAAATAATTCAGAGACTTGAATCTCTGGACGTGCAGAGGTAGGTAGGACGGCGTCAATGGCAGAGTTGATGCATGCCAGTTAGTACTCGACTACACGATCGGAGATACGTTGTTGTGGGCATGAACCAGATCATCTAGGATGGGGATAGAAGATGAGATGGAAGATGGCCAAATCTCAATAATTTCCACCAGCGCCTATCTGGGGCACATGTTTTGGTTAGTGCTGCCCCTCTCCTGCTTCCTTCTTTTTTTTTTCCCCCTGAGATGCTTCTCTCCTTGTTCTAATACTAGTACTACACATGATTCCTTCTTCCCTTTGACTCCACCCTGATGTCCCTGCACAAACTGAAAAAACAGAGAGAAAACAGGAGGAAAAAATAATTTATCCAACTTTGCAGAAGAAAATTTATCCATAAATATAAATGTTTTTTCCAACAGTCGTGACACAGTTTTATTTGTCCCCTCAACGGCTAGTAGATTATTGTTTGAAAGATAATACAGCCCTGTCAGAAAATAGCTGTCCCCAGGAGACACAAAAAAAAATAACCCACTAAGCAAGCAAGGCATGTGTGCCATGTCTTTTGCTATGCTTCCCATCAAAGTCACCTTAACGACATATCTCCCACACCTCCAATGTCCATGCACCCTTCCATACCATAACATACATACATCCTCCATCCATAGCCCATTCATCCAACCATCCATAATCCATCATAGGCCAGCCACAAACAAAGAATGAAGAGAGAGAAAGTTTGTAGAGAGAGAATACCTTTCTAATTTTTTAAATTGTCCATTAGTGGACATAATTACTACACCACCTTGTAAGTAGTAAACCATGTGCCCTACTATATAACAATCCCCTAAGCAACCCTGCTTTTAGTTGTCCCCATTCCATCTTCTTCCTCCTCCTCTTTCTTTCACCCTTGTGTTTGCGAGTGACGACCATGGAGAAAGCGAGGATGGTGGTGGTGTTGGGATTGCTGTGTCTAGCGGCGGCGATGGTTGCCACCGGCGAGCCACTGCCGCAATACTACAACGCGATATTCAGCTTCGGCGACTCCTTCTCCGACACCGGCAACTTCGTCATCATCAACTCCGGCAAGCTCCCAAACATGCCCAAATTCCCTCCTCCTTACGCTCGCTGCTCCAACGGCCGCCTCGTCATCGACTTCCTCGGTAAGCACCGTGATTAATTCTCATCTCCATCGAAAATTCGAAATTAGTGACAACTAATCTGGGTTAATTAACTAATTTACAGCCGAGGCATTCGGCCTGCCGTTGCTGCCGCCATCAGCGAACAAGGGAACAAACTTCAGCCAAGGAGCAAACTTCGCAGTAATGGGAGCAACAGCACTGGACCTAAAATACTTCAGGGAAAACAACGTGTGGAGCATCCCACCCTTCAACACCTCAATGAGCGTGCAGCTGGAGTGGTTCCAAGAAATCAAGGAAACCATCTGCTCCACCACTTCAGAATGCCGTGAATTCTTCTCCAAGTCCCTCTTCGTCTTCGGCGAGTTCGGCGGCAACGACTACAGCTTCGCGTGGAAGGCGGATTGGAGCCTTGAGAAGGTGAAGACGATGGTGCCACACGTGGTGGCGTCCATGGTGGGAGGGATCGAGCGTCTCCTCGACGAGGGCGCGCGACACGTCGTCGTGCCGGGGAATTTGCCCGCCGGGTGCATCCCCATCACGCTCACCATGTACCCGTCCCAAGACCAGTCCGAGTACGACCCGAGGACTGGTTGCCTCAAGAAGTATAACAGTGTGGCGCTCTACCATAATGCTATGCTCCGTATCGCGCTCGACCAGCTCCAGCGACGGCGGCCCGAGTCGAGGATCGTTTATGCCGATTATTACACGCCTTACATCCAGTTCGCCCGCACGCCTCATCTATACGGTCAGTATCACGCTATCGCTCAATTCACTGCAACTCTCATGCTCTGCTCTGTTTCAGATAGAAATCGGTTAGTTTCAGGGTTGGTCAGGCTAGTCGTGCGGTGTTGCAGTACAGTACGTGTCGGGTTGGTGCCCGTTACGCCGTGCTGCACTGCTGCAACATTCTTATTACATTCTGCCTTTTTTTTGTGTGTGTTCGAACGTTGGCTGGCAACCAAACAGTCCCGCAACTTGGTTCTTTTTTTTCTTGTTGAATTTTATGTTTTCTCTGGGGTGATGGTGCTGGAATTCCTCATCGGCGAGGTTGGAATGGATACGGTGGTGTCAGAGGCCAGAGCAACATCGTTGGTGTGAGTTTACCTACTAGCACGTACGGCACACGCAGCCCTGTTGGCGTATCTGCTGCAGTGACTGTCCACGGCCAGGTCACTTGTTTTGGCACGACCCATCCACCACTTACTGGGGACAAACACCTTCTCATCTCACGCAATTATTCGTCCCAAGATCTGATTAACCCAGCACATCAATCAAACCCCCCTCCTCATTGAAATGAGAGACCAGACAATAGTTCGGTGTGTCTGATCGCCAGGTGACTGAGCAAACATCACCCCAGTCAGTAGCTAGGACAGACCATAGCATCAGAGTTGTACAACAGTCTGACTGCCATTGCATCTTAACAAATTGTTAATTTACTTCAAATGTTTTCCAAGAAACGATCGATCTGACATGATGGTGTTGATGCAGGGTACAAGAGGGGAGCACTAAGGGCGTGCTGCGGCGGTGGAGGGCCGTACAACTACAACATGAGCGCGTCGTGCGGGCTCCCTGGTGCGACACAGTGTGACGACCCTGATGCCCATGTCAGCTGGGACGGCATCCACCTCACCGAGGCGCCCTACCGCTTCATTGCCAACACATGGATTAGGGGTCCCTACGCCCATCCGCCCCTCGCCAGCGTCGTCCGCGACGATATGGTCTACTAGACTCACTTTTCTTAATGTTTTTTCTTTCCTTCTGTTTTATGGTCACCGGAGACGGAAGAGAAGAAGTGATGACTTGTCTTAAGTCGAGTTGGGTTGATTGAGCTGGGTTGAATACTTTGGGTGGGTTGGACTGAGAGCTAACGTGCATTCCATTTGTTGTTGGTGTATATTGGTAAATCGATTATTAGTTCTTTTTAGTTTATTTCTTGTTTTCTTTTCTTTTTCAAAAAAAGTTGGGCGGTTTTGGTGATATGTAATACTGCCTACTATTTGGTCATAAATTAATGGTGGATGTATGGATGGATGAGATGTTTGGTGTAAAGGTTGCTGATGGAGCAGTTTATTGTCTGTCAGAAAGGGGAAAACAGAATTGCTTGTGATGATCATGATCGTGTCGTTTATACCTTACGTTTGAGTGGGAGTAGCATCACCACCGCTCAGCTCAAAGGGCACTACACGCATCACATATTTGGCTTGTCTGTTAACTGAATGTAGGTAGGATGGTGAGGGAGATAGGAAACTAAACACGGAATTTAGGTTCGCCGCTTTATTGATTGCACTTGACACTTTTTCCTCTCGTCGGCTTAGTGACAAACCACACACATGCTTGGTTGTTTGTTTGCAACTAAGCTCAACTAAACAACATACTATGTGGCATTCACGAAGTCTTTCTTTTTTGGCAACAAAATTAACGAGCGAAAGTAACAAGCAAACCCAAATGTGGTTAGAGGGAGAGGACCAGGGTTGCTGTAGTTGCACAAAATCAAACAAGCTGGCTGGTAGGGCAGGGGTAGCAAAAGCACTTTTTTGCGAAAGGGTTTATGACTTCTTCCACTGCAAGCTAGCATCATTGTCGCCTTTTGGCATCAAATGCGATGAACCGTGCCCCAAACCGATCCCAACCTCCGTCCCACTCCATTACTCATTTCTCTTCCTAGCAGTACATTTCCCACCATATCACCGATCAGGTGCCTTCCTCAAACCAAAAAAAAATCGATCCAAATTCCTCCGCATCGGTGACATTTTCCGTTGCTTATCGAAGCAATGGGTTTGCGGTTTTCAGGCCGAGCGGCAGGAGAGGGGGAGGAGATCGAGTTGGAGTTGGATGCCACGCACGGGAGAGCATGTGCGCGCGTCGCGTCGCGGTGCGGGTCTATCGCTGGCTCGGCTCGATCGGGGACAGATCACGTGGACGGGCGGCTGCGACGTGCGCGCGTGATGTGGCGTCGCACCGTTCGCGGTCTCAGTTTTAATGTGCGGTGCGGGTCGGCCACCACCACCGGTCGTCCCAATTCCCAAATGCGGCCTGACACGACAGCTGCTTGTATGCTTTGCTTGCTTGCTTATGAGTTAATCACGTTTTAAATTTTGAAACTAATTTAGTTCAATGGTAGTATTGTTTTAGTTATTTTAGATTTTGAAATTTTAAATTACTTAGTTTTAAATAATTTTCTGTTGCCCTTTTCTATGTTCAATCGCTGCTATTTGAATATTAAACATCGTAAACACGAATAATAGAAATGAAACGGCAATAGCTCCTATATGAACTACTGGGGAGATTATAGTGAACAAGTCAAGACATAGCAAAAAAATAAGTAAACCAATTGTGTCACAAAAGACTATGATGGGAAACAAAACCGAATGTACAGGTTTTTTAGCATGTACAACCATCAAATCAGAGACCAAAGCAGGTCTCGACAAACTGAAATCAGTTTATGAATGTCTGAAATCACTCTAAATGCGTAAATAATAATTGTGTAAATTTGAACCATAATCAGAAGAATGAGAAAAAAAAAGAAATTAATAAAAATATAAAATTCATGGGATGTGCGGTGGAATTAATCTCGTCTCTTAGGCATAAATTAAAAGGTTTTTTTGTGTCTTGAGTGAAAAGACTGGTGCAAACAAAACCACCACGGATCAAAATGTACATTTGTGGTGTAAGGTTCATTTTTTCTCTCCTTTTACAAACTTATGCTCTTCGAGTTTTTACTTTGCAATTGCGCAAAAAAAAAAAGAGTCTTTTCTTTGCAATGGTATACTGTCAGACTGTCAAGTGCTTTAGCCTCTCCTCGCTTTTCTTTTCTTCTTTTTGCTTAGAAGCAATAATCAGTAATGTCGTGACAGGCACTGGTTGCTTGGGCCATTATTGGGCAGTGTAAGATCACCATATTGCTCTTCTCCCCGTTTCGCTCCATTGTTCTATAGTGGGCTTAATTTGTCAAAGAGGCCGACAGATAAAAGGACGGTTTTGGCTCGGCCTGGCCCATGGAAGCATCTAGGCTTACGTGCATGAAGCGCAAGTTTGGGCTTTGTTCTGAATTATTAGGCGCACAAAGGAGGCTTTAAGAGCCTGTTCAGATTGTAGCCACTTTCAACCTTAAAAAATTTTGGAGGTGTCAAAATTTTGTCAAGTCACTAGATGTTGGTAATATTCTATAACTTTCTTTCCTCATAAATTCTACCAAAATTTAGTATTGGCAACAAACTGAACATCACCATCACCACCTAGGGCTGTCAAAAAAGCTCGAGGCTCGCAAATAGCTCGAGCTTGGCTCGTGTTAGGCTCGATTCGAGCTCGGCTCGAGCTCCAAACCGAACCCGAGCCTATGACCAAGCTCGCGAGCTTTATCGAGCCGAGCTCGAGCTTCTAACCAGCCCGACTGTGTATAATTCTTATTGTCTATTTAATAAATTAGTAGACTAAAATATGATATTTGTATGTGTCCATATAAATTATTATTAAATATTGGCATCATATATGTATCATATTTCTTCCTTTTACTCTTTCGTAAATATGATTAACTAAAAAATAATTTTTTTAACAAGATGTTATACTTAAAATGTATTTTCTTAGTAATAAGTCAAGCTCGGTAACCGAGCTCGAGCTTGAACCGAGCCTGCCTACAAGCTCGAAGGTTTTTCAAGCTCGGCTCGAGCCTGAGTCGAGCTCGAGCCTAGGCAGATGAGCTCGCTCGAGTTCGGCTCGTTGACAGCCCTCCACCACCTTATAAAATTTTGGCATTACCAAAATTTAGAAAAGTTGAAAGTGGCTACAATCTGAATAGACCCTAAATTTTATGGTCAAAGAGATCTCACCCCCACTTATGAAGTAAACACTGGTTATTGGTTAACACCACCTAAACATGTTTGCAATGGGAACAGTAATATATTGCATACAACCTCCATGCCACATAATAAGACGCTTTAGGATTGTTCGTCAAACTGTTGTTACATTTCTTTTAAATGTTGTTGCATTTTCCAATTAATCTCGATAATGTCTCATAATATGAAACTGAGGGGAAAATGTACGGTAGCGGCTAAACAGTGAACAGCACGTTCATTGCATAATTTACTGGCTCAGGCTTTATTAATGTCACCACCTCCTCCAATTCAGGCCGCCGCAAAGCAAATCCCATTTTAACCGACCCCATTTTGGTTCATTTACAAATCCTACTAGTCAACTCATGAATCCCCCGCTGACCGCCGTCGTCGTCGTCCTCCTCCTCGTCCATGGCGGCGCCGCCGCCTCCGGCGACCAGCACCGTCGACGATTCAGCTCCATCTTCAGCTTCGGTAGCTCCTACTCGGACACGGGCAACTTCATCCTCCAGTCCGCCGGCCTCCCCTCCATCCCCTTCAACCACTCCCCCTACGGCGACACCTTCTTCCGCCGCCCCACCGGCCGGCCCTCCGACGGCCGCCTCCCCATCGACTTCATCGGTAAGCACCACACACACATCATCCATCGAATTGGATTCGCCATTGCTCTGACGTCGCTTGATTCCAATTAATGGCGGCCGGCAGCGGAGGGGCTAGGGCTACCGCTCGTGCCGCCGTACCTGGCGGCGGACGAGAACTTCACCGCCGCCGGCGGCGGCGGCGCGAATTTCGCAATCGTCGGCGGCACGGCGCTGGACGCCGGGTTCTTCCTCCGTCGCAACGCCGCCAGCGTGCCGCCGTTCCGGAGCTCCCTCCGCGTGCAGATCGGGTGGTTTCGGAGCCTCCTGGGCCGGCGCGACGGCAATGCCACCGCGGCGCAGCGCAGGGAGCGGCTCGCCGCCACGTCGCTGTTCGTGGTCGGCGAGCTCGGCGGCAGCGACTATAGATACCTCCTCTCCGCCGGCAAGAGCCTCGACCAGGCCAAGTCCTTCGTGCCGGACGTCGTGCGCGCCATCTGCAGAGGCGTCGAGGTACAAATTATTCAAAAAATTAGATTGATCGATACGAGTTGATTTCCTGTTATTATACGGTAGGCCGGCTATATCATCCACTATCTTCCGCTATAACTGATTGAGTATGATGCCACTATTTGCTTTCATTTCATGTATAATTTAGCAGCTATTTATCGCTGCAGCTTTATTTAGTCGGCTATTAGCTGTTTTAAGAGATCAATTAATGCTAAATGTTTTAACCCGCGATATAAAACACTTAATTTGTCGCCGGAGCCTGAGAAGAAGATCGAAGATGAGTGTGCTGGTGTGTTTTACTGCAGAGGCTGGTGGAGGAAGGAGCGAGGTACGTGGTGGTGACGGGGACGCCGCCGGCGGGGTGCATGCCGATGGAATTGACCAAGTACGCGGCATCGGCGGCGGCGTACGATCGCCGGACGGGGTGTTTGCGGCGGCTGAACGGGTTGGCGCAGTACCACAACTGGATGCTGCGGGAGGCCGTGGGGCGCATGCGGGCAAAGTACCCGGCGACGAAGCTCGTCTACGCCGATTTCTACAAGCCCGTGGCCAGCATCGTCCGGCGACCGGCCAAGTTCGGTGAGTCGATTGATCGATCTCGCCGGTAAAACTTTTATCGGATTTAATGACTATTTTCAACATGAAATTGCATTGTTTGATCCTAATAATGCAGAGGTTTAATGGGATTTAATTTAACGTTTCTTTCATGGATCGAGATCAGCGGCCATTGTCGTACAAGTGAAATATCTGACTGCTGGCTAGTAATAAATTAATGCGAGTTCGCGGCAGTAGCCATGCACTGCACACACGACCACACGTAGATATTGCTTGATTAGTAAAGTCAAAGTATTGCTCTTGATGAAACCTAAAGGAATGCAACAATTAACTGCACCTTGACTACTTTCAGCACTTTCAAGAGCTAGCTTTGCAGCTTCCGAAATTTTAGAATCTTCAGGTACGTTAAGGGCTTAAGGCGCCATGAACTATGTCGGGAAGGAAATTAATGCTGAAGAAGCTATGCGTAGTGGTAGTGTGGTACTCCTACAAGATTCTTGTGGATTGTGCATCGAGAAGCTGTAGAGTGGGAAAAAAAAAGTGGCAGCTGTAATTTTGTTGGGTATCACACAAAATAATCCGTCAGCCAGCTTGGGTCAACTATGCTAGCATATGAAATTACTGATCACTTGTACAATTAATTGTCATAAACCCATGAACTCAGTTTGATCAGTTGGTTGACATCAATTCTCATTGTTTTAATCTGAACCAATATATATACCTCCCTCGGTCCATCCGTCAATAACTCCTTGAATGTTGAGTCCCTGATCGGATGGAGGTTTCCGATTATCATTATAAGCAAAAGCACATCGGTTGGCTTATAAATTTCAGCCAATCTAAGTGGGCCCCAATCTACTGTATATTTCTATAGCAATTAAAGTTATTACCTTGTATGCTAACACACTAACCCCCACCTAACCCTAGGCCACACGCTATTTGAAAGCTACAAAGTACTAAGCCACAGAAAATCAAGTTACAATCCAAATCAGCATAAACAGCCAACCAATGCAAATGAATTAGCTGAAATGGATTTGCCTTTTCAGGCCATATCAGTTGAAAAATATGCATACCGATGAGGCCCTTAATTTCATAAGATTGTTTTATATAAAATCAATGGTCAAAGTTTTAAAATTTTAATCAACTCTTGATATAAATGTTAAATATTACCTCCGTTTCATAATGTAGGGGTTTTGACTTTTTTTTTTCTTTCAATGTTTAACCATTCGTCTTATTCAAAAAAATATGCTAATATTAATTATTTTGTTTATGACTTACTTTTATTATCGAAAGTACTTTAAACACGACTAACTATTTTAAAAAATTTTGAATTTTTTTAATAAGACGAATGATCAAACGTTGGAAGAAAAAAGTTAAACCCTTACATTATGAAACGGATGGAACATTATTTATAACCACGTATAGTTAAGTACTGCTCCCTCCAATTCTATAATTCTTGATGTCTTGGACAATGACGGTCTTTCAAAATATAGTTTTAACCATAGCTTTTTATTAGAATATAAATAAATATCCTGATTAAGAAATTTATACTAATATTGAAGCACCTTTTAAGCCTAATATATGTACGTAGTTCTTAAGTTTTTAAACTAAATATTTAAAAGTTATTTACAATCGAAGTTTTAATCTCGTCCAAAACATTAAGAATTATGAAGCTGCAGAGAGTACTTAATAACTTGCAATTTTGAAGGGCTCTCCCTCACGTTGGGTTGAGAAAACTTTTCTTCTTCCAATTCTTCTGCATTCAATTCATTTCAAAAAAATGCAATTGGTACTCAAAAGACTTACATTGTTATGCACGAGACATAGGGATTTTGGGCCTACACCACCCGAATATACACGAGCAGTAGATATTGTGGACCCAACTTTGAGACCATTTGTTGGCCCATAGGGGGAACCTAACGGGAGAAATCCTTTCTGTACCTCAAAATTTAGCTCGTGAGGTGAGAGACTCCCTCCACTTATAAATTGGTGCTGCTTTCTCTAAATTTCCAATGTGGGACTATTTCTAACATCTTTTTGTTCAATTTCTCATGGGGTAAAAAACTTCCGATCATTTCGAACCGAATGTATATCTCCGATTGACTCTAAAATGTATTCTCCATCTCATATAACAATTAATCCAACATCTGACTTTTGTCAATGCCTTTGCATGCAGGTTTCACGCAGCAACCTCTGAAAGCGTGCTGCGGCGGAGGCGGGCCATACAACTACAACCCTGCAGCAGCGTGCGGCTCACCAGGCGCGTCAACCTGCAGCAACCCGTCGGCGTACGTGAACTGGGATGGCATCCACCTGACTGAGGCTGCCTACAAGTTTGTCGCCGGAGGTTGGCTCAACGGTGTCTACGCTTACCCGTCCATTCTTAGCCTATTGGATCAATAGCTAGCTAGCTATAGGTAGTGCGGATGATTATATATGCTAGTAGTATGTATGTGCGTTTGTTCTAGGCCTTCTTGTTTAGTTGCCAAAAATTTTTGGCAAAAACATCAAATAAATAGTTTGACCGGATGTCGGGAAGTGTTTTTGACATAAATGAAAAAACTAATTTCACGGCTAGCCTGTAACCGCGAGACGAATCTATTAAGCCTAATTAAGTCGTCATTAGTACATATGGGTTACTGTAGCACTTATGACTAATCATGGCCTAATTAGGCTTAAAAGATTCGTCTCGTCGTTTACAGCATAACGGTATAATTAGTTTATTTTTTATCTATATTTAATACTTTATACGTGTGTTCAAAAATTTGATGTGATGTTTTTGGGTGAAATTTTTTTGGAACTAAACATGTCGGACTGGGCTATTGAATTTTGATTTTGCAATGGACCTGTTTATCATGATAAGAGCATTATTTCTTTTTGAATGTGATGAACTTCTACCTGGGACTTGTTGTAAGTCTTTTCCGTATATATAGTTTTATCCAAGAGTGAGTGAGTGGCTGTATAGGTGTGGTTTATTCTTCATCTATGTTTGGTCATTTCTCTTATTAGAAATATTATATGTAATGTCTGTTATAACTTGTCTTGTTACTGTATCCTTCAAAGTGGATTGCATTTTGAGCCAATTATTATTATTGCGCAGTAATTTCACTTGGAACCAGTCACATTCAATTTAGATTGGAATTTTATTACCATCTCTTACAAATTGTACCCCTTGTTTCTTCACCTGCCTAACTTTGATGTCACTTGCTACTTGATTTAATTAGTCAGAGCTCACAAGAAACAGAACACACCGATTAATACTCCATTATGATAATTCAATTGCTTGATTTTTTTCTCTTTTTTCTAAAACGACCTTGTGAGTTCAGAACAATTAAGTAATTTTTCATCTTTACTCCAGACCTTTCAGGCAGCAGCAGCGCAACAAACTGCAGTACTTAAACCAATTCCCCAATTTGTGCAGTAGTTTCACACCTCCAAAAGTATGTAAGTTATTTGTTATATTTAAAATATATATAATCTCACGTCATAAATATTATTAGTATGCATTATGTTCGTTAATGAAGTGCTAGAAGGGTTGCATTTGCCTATAACTGATCAGAACACTTTGCTTCAATACACTGAAACAAAGACACGAAACCACAGGATTCTGTGTTGTTCCTGATGATCCAAAACTCAACCAACTACTTGCTAAGGTTCTTTTTTAAAGATAACTAAGGTACTAGTTTCAACGCAACCACCAGATTCTTTAATAAAACGAATGCTAGATAAGAAAGTCGTCTCCATAGAACCATCAGTTCATCACACTACGACTGTACATTGGCGATCATCGCAAGGCTTGAATGATGTTGCGACAACTGATGAGTGATCAATGACAATACCCACGTAACACCACAAAGACCTGAAAAGATCAAGCGGCAGGCAGCTCCCGAACCTGAAGCTGCATCTGATACTTCCATTTGATTGTCTCAAACAAAATGGCCGTGTGTTGGTTGGTAAATTCTGGCACTGGAAGGTGGATCTAGATCTAGTCATTTTTCTTTTGAACATTGCTTCATTGCTTGGACTTTGGAATGTATGTCAACAAAACTGTAGTAGACCATGATTTTACATCCAACCATTTGACGATAACTTCTATAACCTCCAGGTAATTAATCATCGTCCTCATCGTCAATTACCAATTTGTGTCTTCTTTTCTGACCAGGCTTTTGGTTATCAAAAGAGTTTTCCATGTCCCTATATTCGGTGATCCTTTGCTCAGTATTTTCACCGTTATCTAGCTCAGGCTCAATAAAGTCGTCCAAAAGGTCAGTTTGACCAGCACCACCACTGTTATTAGATGAATTAAGTCCATAGTGGAGAGTATTCCTGTAAAGAGAAAAGGTATTTTTCAAGTTGAATCAGTCCATCCAATAATAAGGCACTCTTACTGGTATTTATGTTGGAGCAACTGCTTAGTTTTCACTAGGCATAAGTGCATAATATGATAAACCAAATATGCAGTACCATTCAATATTGAACACCTTCAGCTTCCATAGGTTAATGATTTTTCTCCACTTAAGTGCAAAGTCATTGGCAAACAACATTTGGGAATGCCATGTAAATTAAAAAAAAAAATCACTCCGGTCAAAAATATTTGATGTTGGGAGTAACATATATATTATGTGCAGAGACAAGTTGCAGGATCATCATAATTCGCAGGTGTCGATTCTTGTAATTAAGCTTAGAGCCCATAAATAATCATGTGAACCATTCCTGATTGTAATTAAGCTTATGATATAGCACTGCTAACATTGTACAAGTAGACACAGATATGCTAGAAGGTACAAGAGAGCATATCAGACAATTTGAAGGACTATTGAGCCAAGATAAAATGAACTTACTTAGAACTGGCAGTCTCATCATCTTGACCTATGTTTTTAAAAGGTTCTTGATGTTCTTGTGTATTTGCTGTCAAATCCGACTTCAGTAACCTCTTCTTTTTTCCACTTCTGTTAAAACATAACAAATTTACTTAGCCAGATGTGTGGGATGGAAGAAAAACAAGAATGTATAAAATCAATGTGGTTTAAAAATTGGCATAACAAAATTTAAATGATTGTTTTATTTATGAGTATAAAAAAGCCCTATGAGCTCACCTATTCATAGAGCTTATGATATCATCACCAGAATAAGTGTCTTGCAGAGCTCCTTGTTGTTGAGATATGTGTGGTGAATAATTACTAGTGTTTGTGCTGTCTGGTGATTCATCATGTTTCTTTATACTTATCGTATGGTCAGAAGTCAACAGCCTCTTCTTTTTTCCACTTCTGTTAAAGCAGGAAGGATTTGCATATTTTAGTTTCGTCAAACATGTTAGGAAATAAAGATTGTAACAGACAAAATCAGGAATAACAATTCTTTGCATAAAAAGCAGAAGGAGCTCACCTGAGCATAGATCCTATGGTCTCGTCATCAGAATCTGGATCTTCCAAAACATCTTGATGCTGTGATGTACTAGGTGTACCCACCGATGGTTCCTTCTTGTTTTTTGCTCTGCAAGTAAAACACTCAAATATCAAAATATAAAGGATAACAATAAAACAATCTCATCACTTCATGGTTCATGACATTTTGAATTTTGATGCCCAGTTCAGGAGATGTATCTTAGATTTGTTGCATTAGTATTGATCACCATATTCTCCGAAAACAGACTCAGACTTGGCAATACAGGTTATATCCAGAATATTAAGTCTCTAGCTGTACAACACATTACATTGACTGCAAAATTGATCGATATGCAGGATCATATAAAAAACCGTCACTCTTTTTCTGCAGAAACATTGGTGTTTCCAGTGTAAATTACCCACAGTGTCAAGTACAGTGAAATAAAAATATATCTGTATTTCATGATTTAAGTGTATAGTGGAAATATATTGTTTTTCAAACAATATTTCAGAACACATTTTAGCAACGGTTTAGTTTCTGAAAGCAGGCCCCTTAACAGTAAAAAATTTTCACATTAGATTCATTTATCTCGTGAACAGAGTGACCTAATTGAAAGCAACTTACAGAGAACTCACCTGCTTTTAATGGCTTGTAATGTTTCTTCATCAGATGATTTTCCATCGCTAGTGTTGTTCTCGTAACTAGCACGCGATACATTCTGCCTTTTCCTTCTGCGTCTGAAAATGCTGGCTATGTTTAATAACAACTAATGATTAAGTAGAATGCGAAACCAAGAAAGCACGCAGATGATGTTTGACAGAAATGCTTGTCATGTAGAAGGAGTATGGGTCAGTTGCACTAAGGACAACAAAAGTACTTGGGAAAGTATTCTGCACACTAAGTTATCCATACAACTGATAAGCAGATAACTGATTATTGAGCATTTCATAGCCACATTAGGCCTGACTTCCACTTGTATAATAGTGTCAACACAAACAGATTTCATTTACTTATGCATAACTGTGCATTGAACATGAGAATACATGTCAGATATCATTACAAATAAATGGCACATCTGATCAAATAACACTCACCGGGTGCTTTCTGACTTGGTACCATAGTTGTCTTCACCTAGCATCTGGTCCATCTCTGTACCCAATCCTTGAGCCAGAAGAGGTGCTTCTGGAACTTTTGTCCTCCTCATGACATTTCTCAGGCCTAGCTGAGTGAGTTTTCGAGAAACTTGAGCAGAAGATATCTTTCCACTGGGGTCTAAAGCTTCAGCAATGAGATGAGTGCATTTACGGTCATCTTTGTATCTGCAATATGAAGGGAATAAACCTTCAGGCTAATCCACGTGATTCCTACCTGAATTAGGTACTAGTGAAAAAAAATTGTCCTTTTATTGCAATGACATCTTCAGAAATTGTCCTTTTCAATGACATCTTCAGAAAGTTTTATTCAATTATATCATATGACTCTATCAGTATTATTACTTGACACAAATTGATCACTTACTTTTCATAAAGATCTCTCATAACCTTCTCTTGATCTTCACTAAAAATGGAACGACCTCGCCTTTTGGGGGCTTCTGGATTCTGAGAACCTTTTGATAAAGTGTTCCTGATTTTTTTTTTCAGTTTAGATTGACATGAGGATAAAGAAGCAATCACAAATTCAAATGTAGAACTGTACATGTATAAAGCAAACCTATCATCATCATCAGCTTCACTGTCTGAAAATGACAATATCCTGTTACTTTTATTTGTGATGCCCACGTTCCTCTTATGAACAGCTTCACGTTCGCCAGACGATGAATCTTCATCCCTGCTTGCATGCACATCAAAATATCATTACTCATGTGGTTCCTAGTTGCCATTATTTTAATGACATCAACAGAAAAGGCGTACTTATCAGCATTATATGGTGCCTGTGGTATAACCAAGTCCACTTCATCGTCACCAAGAGAATCTGCTATGTTTATTGAACCCCTCCATCCCTTGCTTGAACCAATTTCGCCACCCTTGTTTCCAGAATCTTTTGCAACATCACTCAGGAGAGCATCAGCATCAATACAATGGCACTCCTTGCGTGTTTTCCAAAATAGTACATCAACAAATAACAATGGTTGCTTTTTCATTACTCTCAGCATCTTTCTTACAACTTTAGAAAGAAAATTCACAATGTTTGCATACTCCTTTGAAGTTGACAATTTCTGGTCAGCTAATATATCATAGAAGGTAGTTAGAAGGGACAGCTGCAAAGACAGCACAATGTTAGATCCCGAGGAAGTGCAGCTTCTTACATTAAAAATATATATCAGGGTATTTTCACCTGATAGAGCATTGGTGACAATTCCAGGTCTTCGCAAAATCTCCGTAGCATGCATATTATGTAGTGATTTGTTCGAAAGGAGTTACTCTTGTAATGCTTCAACAACCAACATATATTTTGGACAACAGAATTGTTTGCAAGACTAGATATTAGTCGAGATACATTGAAATCAACTTCACTAGTAGCAGGGGGTTGATCATCAAGTGAAGAATCCGAACTCTCATCCTCTTCAATGAGATTTTCTTTCATTTTACTATTGTCTGCACAAGATGGCTCACCTGTACAGTGCAAGGCACTATCCGGACTAGCTGATGTGCCAGCAAGTTTATCTGGTACATCCATGCCGTTGGAGACTTGTCCTTGCTCTATGACAGGAGGTTCTGCTACAGAATCCGCATTTATCAAATCAGGAAGTGATTCAGGTGGACATTTAGTCCCATCTGTTGAACCAACATTGCTCTTGTCCATATCCTCTGCACTGGGATTCGTCTCCTCACTTTTGTTCTTAGAAACCTTATTTTTTCTTCCTTTTCTTGTCCTTTTTGCAACCTATTGTGGAAGTGATCAATAGTCAGCTCAAAGAGAAGGGAGGGGCAACAAATCACAGCATAGAATTTCTCATTTTTCTGCTTAAAGAAACAAAAATGGTAGAAGCCATAGTTGCAAGGATATCCACGCAAAATATCATAGTGTAACTTGCTGGCCAAGTAACACATACCCTTAATGCACCTCGTGCTTGAAGCTTTTCCATGAGCTGTAGCATGATATGAATTGTTCCTAGTAAATCTGCAAGGTCACTGATAAAAAACAAAAGATCTGTCAAACAGCTAGTAAAAATTTATAATTCATTGTCCATAAGAAACCAATTGCAACCCAAACCATATGAGGCCCTTCACAAAAAAATATTGTCTGTAGATAGTAGTAGCTTGTACACATGAAAGATCCAATGGTAAATTTGGACCATTTCCTAATGTAAACATCCAATAGGGATCATTTGTACAAACCTTTTTGGTTGCTTATGAGTATCAAATGATCTGAATAAGTTCAGCAGAAATTGAGTGAGCCCTTGTTCTGTCTGATCATAAAACAGCTTATACAGTAAAACACGAGCTGTTTGAGTTTCCCTTGAATCGTCAGGAAGTACTTTAAGCACCAAATATACCATGTCAATCTGCAAGGTAAGGTTCTTCAGCATGTGGATTTGGAATGTAAATAATAAAGTCATTATTGAACAAATCATTAAGGCAGTAGAACTAAACTAACTAGGTAGGTTTGCAGCGATTACTTTGTAAAGTATATTAGATTCTCTATTTCGAGATAATAATATATTGTAATTCTTGTTGCTGACAAAGTTTTACATTGTTCTCAGATAACAAAGGAGCTGACGAGGGTCATCAGGATCAGACTAGTATAGAGTTGGGCAAGGGTTATTAGCTTGAATTGGTGATGTACATATTTTCTTACCATGTTCTTCATTAAAGAACCAGCTGCTGAAAGAGTCTTGTAATCTTTTAATTCTTTCAGGCTATCATAGGCCTCACGCCACCTGGAAATGACTAAGTTAAACATATCTTCATTCAATGTGGCCGCCACAGGTCCACATATGTCACCGATAAATGGTAGATTATCATCAAGGTGATTGCCAAGAGAAGCCTCAGGCAATTGGACCCCAGCATTAGATTTCTGACAAAAAGAGGTTAACAATGTTGTAAAACATCATGGAAAAAATATGATAGTCCGATATCATCAGGAATAGTGATAAATGTAAAATTATGTATGTATAGTATTCAATGCAAATAAGGCAAGGCAATGAAGACATCACTGATCTACAACTTAGGCTGCAGTAGGAAAGATGAATGTAACTCTTGACAATTTCAGAATTGCTGTTCCAACAGATTATACCAAGAAAAAATCATTGCGTGATAAGAATATGAAACAGATGGCCATGCATAAAAAAATGCAAGTCACATGGTTCACGCTGGCCCAGCAAAAACATGGTTTTATACAGGCCCAAGGACCATGGGCAGATCTTGCCTAGTAGGGCTGGGCTCTTCTCCAGCCATGCAACAAGGCTCTTTGACCCATATGGAGAATAGAGGGTGCTACAGAGTTGGTTTATTTTTTGCTTAAGTACACAAGTGCTGCCTCCATGGTCTACACCAGGGTAAGAGAAACCAGTCATATGTTATTGCTTTGGGCCTTTAACGCTTGCCTTAGGTAATATCCATTATCATATGTTGTTTGAAGTTGAAAATACTATTAAAAAAATTTAGGATAAATTCGTACTCTTCTTTCTTTTATGACTCAGGCATGACTATTATCAGCAGGATATCAGCTCATAGAGCAAGCCATGTTGATACCAGATCATAGAGGGAGCCATATTATTTCAAGAACGGTTCTTTTAACACCAATAGACCACTAACACAGGACAGTAAGTATAACAGTGCAGCACAAATACCTGAGCATTTGATGCCTTCTCGTGTTGAAAAGCTAAAGCAAAGCGAGCAACTTTGAAGAATGTAGTGATGTCAGATTTCTGAATAGAATGATGCTCCTTTACAATATCATCACAGACAGACTGCATGAGGACTGGTAAGCACTGTGTTATCCTAAGCTTACATGAAAATGGGAAATCACTGGTTAGCAAAAACTGAAATGACTAAGTAACTCACCATTGTATCCTCCAGATAAAAATTGATCCAGGAAATTTCTTAGCATCTCCATAGTACCCTCTCTCGGTGTGTAGAGAAGCTCATTATCCCAGGCTATCCTTTTCTGGGGCCCTCTTTGGACATTACGTATCTTTCTTAGGCTATTTGCAGATGCAGAATTGGGGTTCCCTTTGCACAAGGATTTAGATCCATCCTGTTAGTTCAAGTGAACAAAGTAAACAACAAATAACTATCTGCATTATGGTGCAGGATTCAACTTGTAGCATTTTATAATAGATGGTACCACTGCTGTGCATGTAAAAATTCCACTGATTGAGTGATTCTCTGAGTTTCGTTGCCTGAACATCCTCTTTTTCCTCTCTTCCTCCTCCATCATTAATCTCAACGAATGTACTGATGTATCGATATTTCCTTCAACATGTTCCTATGGAATATGAATGGAGTAAGCATGTGTATTTAATTGAACATCAAAGGAAAAGAGTGCATCTGGTCAATTTACATTACTAATGAAACTTGGACGAAGGTTTGAAGAAAATAAATACCTTTGAACCTTCAGTAGAAGCTCTGGCAATCAATTCTGGATCCCGACCTAAGAAAAGGTAATGGAAGATTTCCAATAGAAGAAGGTTTTCCTGCTTGAGATAACCAGATGGCTCATCAATATGCTGAGTCAGCACTAAGATTAGGTCCATCACATTCTCTTGGAACATGAGCTCTAAAAATCTGTCAGCTAGACAGAGCAACTGGGTTGCTTCTCCAGATGCCTTCTGAGTCAATGTGATTTCTTGAATAGCCAGGACATTGCGGAACAAAGTAAGCACCAACTGAACCAGCTTCCAGTCATCTTCTGTGAATGAATCTCTGGTTACCATTGAAAGGTAAATCAGGACTACTCAAGTTGGAAACAGAGGAAATACAGCAAACTAGATTTCATAAATAACTGAAGAACAGAAAGAAAATAAAGTTCATTGCTAGGAGAAAATAGACAGGGGTGATAGACAGTAAGTGCACAATAGTGTATCCTGGCAGGTGTGCTCCACTCTTTCAGTACCAGAATCCTGAGTTATTATTTACCATGAAATATGTAAGTAGAAGACTATCCATTCTTGACTGTATGTTTCCTGATAGAAGTAGAACAAGAATATCATCTCTTGCTAAAAACAATAGTGAGATATAATTTACCTTTCCAAACGATCCAGTGGATCTTCAAGAAGAGACACGATGACGGCCATAGCAACATTGCGTGTCAGTGCTGCCTTCAGATCCCAAAGATACTCTATCTGCTGTGCAACATCCTCAGATGATGGCTCCACAGGCATTGTAAGGAACACCAGCACTTTCACTTCAAAATAAAAGGGGAAGGGAAAAATCATTTTAATTTCATAGCGCTACATCAAAGTATAAATCCAAATGAAGGGGTGATATTTAATAATTTTTACAGGGAAAAGGCATATAATGAGGATATAGTTGAATGCAAACTCCATGTTACATACTTACTAAAAAAATAACTTTGATCAACAAGATAACACTACAGATTTCCACACATTAGTACCACAGCATGCTCATGAGATGCAAGCAGGCAAGAAAGGTGGTATGCATTCCTATGTAAATTACCATTCTTTCTCCTTAATTTAAAGGACGGAATCATAAAAAAGATTCAAACACAAAAGTTTTACTAGAAACAATTGTGAAAAAAGGAGCCATTGTAGTAGACGCATAGCTTGCTGCTGCTTAGGGAAAAATTAACAATACAATCTAGCAAAGTTAGCTATTCCTTATATGCACATAAAATAGAAGTCATCAACGATACTGATATCATTAGAGATGTTAAAGCCATATAAGAAATACATTGTATTCTCACTTACTCATCAACAGTCAGAAAATTTAACATAAAAGCATGCATTAAACATTAGTACCAAGCCACGTGACTGTGCAAAATTGATAATCAAAGTTTCACTGGGGCACCTTTTGCGTCCAAAACAGCGTGTATTCACCTAGTCTAGATGCTTTGCTGACTCATTCATTCATTTCTTTCCACACATCATGTTCATTATTTCATAAAGTTCAAAAGTACAAAGTGGTTTCACAAGAAAGAAAATTATGGACTGAAAAGAAAGACTTTGGAAGAGACTATCATTTAATCAATGAGACCAGAATGTGAGCATTGTTTGTTCAATGGTATCAGTTCTAAACAATACTACACTGTCATAAAGATAATGAGGAACAACACTTGTTTTTTAACATCAGTTTGTCAATTGAGACCAAAAATAAAATGTGCATATATACCCATTTTCCATCAACATATGTGCTAAATTCCTTGGGACATTGTTTGAACCAAACTCATTATGTTGACCATTCAGAGTTGCAGGAAGAAAAAAAAAAAGTTCACCTGCCGTGATCACCATGTTGCGATCAGCCTGGTAATTCTCAATGATGGGCACCAGATCTCTAGATGCGATCTTCCACTTGCAAACCTGCTTGAAAACCTCTCGCCGCTCTGGGTCGTCCCGCCGCAGGAACCTCTGCAGATCCTTCAGATTATCTGAAAAAAGAAAAAAAAAGATAATCACAATTTAGCCAACGCGGCGTCGCGGATCGAAATGGTGCCGAAAAAAAGCAGTAGCGGAAGAGGCGCAAGGATCTGTGAGGATGATACCGAGGCAGTGCTCGCCCTTGGCGTAGCCGACGACGGCGCCGTCGTCGTCCTCCTCGGCGCCACCGAGGCCGGCGCAGGTGAGCGAGAGCACCGCCGAATCCATGGATTCCGCCGGTGCTCGACCAAGTCGACTGCCGCCACCGCCGGGACACGGCCGGATCTGGCCGTCCGAGACAACCAGGGTAGGGAGGCGGAGTGGTTAGGCGCGGATTGCGGAGGAGAACCGGGGAATCGTTTGAGGGATGGGGAATTGCTCGCTCGGGGTGGGGGAGAATGGGAGAGGGGCGGCGCCGGGAGGAAGACGAGGAGAGGAGATTGGGGATTTTTCCCGCCAAAGCGCGCCATCTAGGGACAGATTTTCCCGCCCTTTTTTCCCTCAGGCTAATGGACCGGGAACTGTAAAGCGCCTGGGTTAGGCCCATAATTTGAAATGGGATTCTCCTAGGGTGCACGTGTCAACCACCGCATCCCTCCGGTTACTTTTATTTGACGTTATGTCAACGGAAAATCTAACGCAACCCTGATCGTTGGCTAGCGCTACTTGGCGAACGCCTCGTCCGCACGACACGTGGCTCTCCACGCGCGCCCTATTTCCCCACTTCCTTTTTCTCCGTCCGTTCATCTTTCTCCTCTTTCTCCGCCCGTTTCCCCAAATCCGTGCGACGACGATTTCAACTGCGGCGGTGGTGGCGGCGACAGCGAAGGTTACCCTCAACTCCGGCGGATGCCTCCCCACGTCCACGGCGCTCCACCCGTCCCTGCGCTCCCCTGTGTCCTCGGTCGCTTGCCTCCCCCCGTCGACGGCGATCTCACAGCGTTGTTTCTCCATCGACGGCGAGCTTCTCCCGGACTAGAGGTTAGATCTCGGTTCCAACCTTAAATGTTTGGTGGTGAGCAAGCTTTTCTAGGGCTCCTTTATGTTGATTTTGTTTTCAACCCAAAAATACTATGACTCCATCTGATTTTTTGTGGCTTGTGTTCTAGGGTTCGATGACGATTTTTGCACTAGGATTTGCACGACAACAGCGGCGGCCTTCCACATACATGATGTAATTTTAGTGTTGTAGGATGTAAATACCCTACACACAGGATGTAATTTTAGTGTTGCGGGATATAACTACCCACATGCAGAATGTAATTATAGTGTTGCAGGATGTAACTACCTATTGAGCAATCATTATTACCAGGATGTAAGTTTCATCCATGCAAAGCTAAGTTACATCCATTGCGAACTTAAGTCACATCCATTCTAAGACTAAGTTACATCCATTATAGACTAAGTTTTGGGGCAGGATGTAATTTAGCATCAGTGGGATGTAATTTAGTTCAATAGGGAAAGTAACTTAGTTCAGCATGGATATAATTCAGTTCAAATATGGATGTAACTTAGCTCATTATGGATGTAACTTAGTTTGGCATGGATGTAATTTAGTTTAATATAGGATATAACTTTATTATAATATGGATGTAACTTTGTATAAATTGGGATATAACCTTAGTACAATTCAGATGCAAGGGATGTAACTTAGTGTAACTGAGGATGTAACCTAATTTTAGTCAACCCGGAAATTTCCAAGAAGAACGAAAGTATACATGGATTGATGGAGACCAGGTTAGTCCCCTTCTTTTTTTTTCAATTTGGTGTTTTGTCTCCTCCCCATTTTCTTCTTTCTTCTTCTGCTTCCTCCTCGCTTATTTCGAGTATGGTGGCGGCGGCTGTCAGGGGAAGGCGGAGAAAATCAGTCGGCGCAGCAGGGCGCGTGGACGCATGGGGACGGCGCTGCGCGGGGGCGCGTGGGCCGCGAGACGCTGGGATCGCGCGGGGGGGTGCGGTGGGATGGGGACGCGGGGTGTTTTCCGTTTGTGGAATCACTCGGAATCGCGTTTTTTTCTTTCTTTTTTTTGGGGGGAGGGGTTGCGTCGTACGACTAACCGGCGTCTGGTCTTCGTTTAGTCGGGTCCTTACGTCAAATATATAAAATTTGAGGGAGTACATCAGAAAAGGAGCTTAGTAGCCATAATTTACATCTGAACCTTGGAGTGTATGTGTTTATAACAAAAGAGAATATCCTACTAAATGTTGGCATACCTTGGGTTAATTTTTTAGTGGAGTATAGTTGTATTCGGTTTAATGATAATTAGGAGTCAATTTTTCATTAGAATGAAGAGAATACCAATTGAACATTGGCAATACCAATGATTTAGCTTCAAACAAAAACCTCCACATCTACTATTCAGGTCACGTTTTGTATCAAACCAAAACAGCACAAAACCCAATTCCAATATCTGATCCTCGTAGAGGGGCACGGGGTTACTCTTAAGGGATTGTGTTAAATAAAATATGTCATTACAATGAGCTCTGTAGTATTTACTACCTGGCATTTAGTTATAATTTTACAAAATGCAATAACTTCAAATATGTAATCGACAGGGATTTTAGTTTTAGTTTTTCATAAATTTAATATTTGAATTTTTTTAAAAAAACAAATATGAAGTTGTATCCATCTTAAATATCAATTTAGTATTTCATTACTTAATTCTAAAATACAATGAGATTTTTCTAGGGTGAAAAAAAATACAATGAGATGAAAATAACAATTGTACCATGTAGATTTTGAATCAGATACCTTGTTTTAAAATAAAATGTACTTAAGAAATGAGATGGGCTAGAAACTATCCAAATAGTTTCCGACCATTTCAGTTTTCCTGAGTATTAGCAGTTCCACGTTCAGTTTCATATCATATTAAAAAAAAAACCATTTTAAACATCTATGCACTGCATATCCGGTACCGATACCATCCGAGACGATGCATTCCATATCCAAAAAGCTGTCCGGATTGGTAGAAAATTACTCGATCATTTCAAAATCACCCTTACTCGACGGTGCCTGGCGAAGGTGACAAAACTCCATGAGGCAATGATGCTTGGTAAAGGTAGAGTAGTACTACAAGGAGGCTAGCAAAGATAATGATGATGAGGTTGTGGCAAGACATCGGCCGCTCATCAGTTGCCGATTGCCTTGTCGTCCTCCTCCTCGCTCAACCTTCTTCTCCACGCGACGATCCAGATCTTAGTGGAGGAAGAGTTAGAGATGGTGGCGACGTTCGTTGGGCGGTCGCGGCAATGAGCCTATTGATTGTGTCAATTTCTTGGTGGATCTATTTGGCTATCAATCACCTACGCACGCCGCCCCGCTCCCCGACTGATCGACTTCTTCTTTACCCCTTCCCTCCTCATTTCGCCACTACTCCGACTGCCACTCCTCAAGCTCATCCGTTGAGACCCCTCCACCCTCCTTGTTGTATGTTGTTGAGCATAGGTCATGGAGATTCAAGGTTATTGTTTCTATTATTATTATTATTATTATTATTTTAAATATGTATTTAATCTCATATTTGTGTTTCATGTGGACTCTACCTTTATATTCATTTTTAATCCAAAAATAGTAATTTATAAAATATATTTCTATGAGTGTTTGTTCCTTTATCTATGCTATTATAACCTAGACTATTTTGATTTAATGGTCTAGATAGCTCTATATTAGTCATATTTATATGGGAGTTATGTTAGGTTCCTGGAGGGCAACCCCACTCTTCACATTTATTTTTACAGACCAAGAGAGCAACCTGAATAGAAACGTGATTCCCTACCGCACCGCTACCCCATGACTTGATCGCTGACGTGTGGGCCTAAAGAGTGACGGACCCGCATGTCAGTTATAAAGTCTACTGCATAGTTTTGGTTCTGCCTTAATAGGCTGCACCCTTCGCGTTCATTTTTTTACCACTTTAGCCCATTTCACCCCTATTCCGATGGAGCTGAACCCATTTGGCAAACAGTAAACGCCACCGAATCGTACACCTACCTTGAGTCACTCACTCCTTGAGTCCTTGACGACACTTTAACAGTTAAATTAGCAAGTACAAGCAGCACCACACCACACCACCGAATCTAGCAAAGGCTTGCTTCTTTGCTTCTTCCTCAGCATAACCTCACGGGAGTAGGGATCCCCATCCCTTCCCTTCACTCAACCACCGCGCGCGACATGCGCCGCCCCCTCCACCGCCGTTAGCCCCATTCATTATTCCCCACGCGCGCGTCTCGCTCGGTCGGTGCTCGGCGAAATGTCCCACCGGCCGGGCTCCCTCGCCGACGCCTTCGCCGCCGCCGCCGCGCTCCGCGACGACAAGCCCGATTCCCTCCCCCCCGGCCGCCTCTCGCCCGTCTCCCCCCTTCTCCGCGCCACCCCGACCTCCTCCTCCTCCGGCTCCTCCGGCTCCGTTCCCCCGCCGAGGACGGCCGCCGCCGCTGCCGCTGCCGCGCGGCGTGGTGGTGACTACTGCTACGGCGAGGGGTTCGGTGGCAGCCCGCTTATCTACACGTCGCCGTGCTCGGGCGCGGGTGCGGCCGGCTCCTCGAGCACGGCCACCTCCGCGTTCGCCACCGGCGCCGCGTTCCCCGCTGGCAACATCTGCCCCTCCGGCCGCCTCGCCACCGCGCCGCCGGTGCCGCCTCCCCGAGCTGCTCGCCGTGACGTGCTCGGCTCCGGCACCGGCAATTACGGCCACGGAAGCGTCGTCCGCGCGCGATGTGCCGCCGCCACCGCGATCTCCGAGGACCACGCGTCGGCGGCGGTCAGGATGATGCCCACGGCGAGCGCCACCGCCGCCGCCGCAGCCGACGCGGCGGAGGAGATTAGGCACGCGGGGAACGAGCAGTACAAGAGCGGATGCTTCGAGGAGGCGCTGCGGCTGTACGACCGCGCGCTCGCCGTGTGGCCCGACAGCGCCGCGTGCCGGGCCAACCGCGCCGCGGCGCTCATCGGGCTCAACCGCCTGGGCGAGGCCGTCAGGGAGTGCGAGGAGGCCATCCGGATCGATCCGTCGTATGGCCGCGCGCACCAGCGCCTCGCCTCGCTGTACATAAGGTGATCACTGTAGAGTAAAGCTGCTTTGATCGATGTTGCGTGCTGCTGCTGGCATTTCTTTCTGTTGCGTTGTCGGTGGAAACTGTTCTTTTCTGTGCCAACGCCTAACGGCCTAAATTGTTATGTTATTATCCATATTTAACTGCTCAATATCAGCTTTTTTTAGATAATACCTTTGATTAACTCTATTTGGTAATTTAAGTTCACTGAGCCATGTGGATATTGTGCTGCTGAATTCTGGCCGTACTTGGTGGAAGGATTCATGAAGTGGAATTTGTGCTGCTGAGATCTCTGCTTCTTATACCTTAATTTAGAACATTTCACATCGCAATGATTGACCGTTTTGTGGAATGTAGTTTTGGATGCAAAGAATGCGAAGAAAGGGATATTTACCTTTTATAGTAGTGAGTAGTGACTATAAAAGCTAACCTTGTGTCATAATCGTTGCTCTTGTATGAGTTGATGCCTTTCACTCTGTCTTTTGTTTTTCCAGTGGTAGTGTATATTGGGGTGGGCAGGATGTCATGGTCATTCTTTCACTTTGGTCCCTACATTTGTGATACGTGCTTCTTATCTGTGTACACTTTTTTAATATTATCTTATTTAATGTTTCAGGTTTGGGCGCACTGCTGATGCTCGAAAGCAAATTGGCATGGCTGGCCTGCAGCCGGATGTTGTAGAGTTACACAAATTAGAAGCAGTAGAAAAAAACTTGGGGAGATTTTTGGATGCACGCAAGATTGGCAACTGGAAGAGTGCCCTGAGGGAATGCAATGCTGCAATCGCAGCAGGAGCTGACTCTTGTGCAATGGTCAAGTATCCTCCGTTTTAATTGCTATCGGCTAGACAATATCCTGTTTGAAGAATGTTATTTATATATTGTACCAACTGCAGCTTTTTGCTTCTAGAGCGGAAGCTCTTCTCCAGATCAATCAACTTGATGAGGCTGATTTGGCGATTTCTAGAGCATCCAAGCTTGACTGTTCATCTTCATGCACCCAGGACATTATGTTCTGTGGGTTTCAGGCCAACTCATACATCTACTACGTACGTGCCCAAGTTGACATAGCATTTGGAAGGTAATCTTAAAGATACTTTTAACTACATGAAACATAAAACCCGTGCACATTCCTGCTCAAGGGTATTTTTAGCATTACTTTTGTTTTGGACTTTTGGTTGCCATGGCAAATGCACAACAAGCTACATTGTGAAAATCATAGAGTTAATTTATGCTAAAAATAGTTCTTGTTTGCAGGTTTGATGGTGCTCTGTCGTCAGTGGAAAAAGCTAGGAAAATAGATTCTGGAAACACTGAACTGATGGCAATGCATAAGAATGTGAGAAATGTTTCCCAAGCAAGGTCCTTGGGGAATGAACTCTTTCATTCTGGAAAATTTGCAGAAGCTTGCCTAGCATACAGTGAAGGGCTCAAGCACCACCCTGCTAATTCTGTCCTCTACTGCAATAGGGCTGCTTGCATGTTCAAGTTAGGGCAATGGGAGAAGTCTATCGAGGACTGCAATGAAGCCCTTAAGATTCAACCCAACTATTGGAAGGCTCTCTTAAGGCGTGCAGCTTCTTATGGGAAGGTAATACTTTGCACAATCAAGATGCTTTCATGCACGTGTTGATTGGTGCTGGAAGACTTATGTTGTGCACACTGCATATGCTCCTTTGGTCATTAGATTGAACAATGGGAAGACTCTGTCAAAGACTATGAGGTTCTTAGGAAGGAACTACCTGGTGACCCTGAGGTAGCAGAGGGACATTTTCATGCCCTGGTTGCTCTTAGGTCATCCCGAGGTGAGGACATATCCAACATGAAGTTTGGAGGAGAGGTTGAAGCACTTGTAGGAACAGAACAATTCCAGATGGCTACAACCTTACCAGGTATATGCATTTGGTCATCATTGTATCTTTTGCTCCATAACATCACTGTTCAAACTTAGAAAATTAGTTGATTTAAGAAGCACTGTCCTGGAATTATCTATCTATCTAGCCGTTGAGATATATGGTAAAACAGATAAGATTTATGTACAAAAATAAAAACATGAATTGCAACCACTTAGGGGATTAAGATATCATCTGGTAAGAGTTTAGCAAATAAAAATGCCTATGCTCCTTACTCGATGCACATTCAAGGGAGCTTGTTCTTGAGAGAATTTTGCGGTCCGTAATATTAGGCAGAGTATTATCGAAGATCTTCCCATTTCAATGTTTCCACGTGTGCCATGCTGCACAACTACAGTCCAGACCAATTGGACCATTAAAGCCATAGGACAGCAGATATTATTGGTTGTATAGCAAACTTTAATAGTTGACCAAATATTGTATTTATGCAGGTGTTTCTGTTGTTCATTTCATGACCCCTTTAAACCAGCAGTGTTCCAATATCGCTCCATTTGTGGATGCACTGTGTACCAGATATCCATCTGTTAATTTTCTCAAGGTAACTAGCAACTTCTCATGATTTGTGTGGTTCTGATTTTCTAACATAATATCTGGTAATGTGCTTCTGTGATCTTGACATAGGTGGATATAACTGAGAACCCCACAGTTACACAATTAGAAAATGTGAAGACAGTTCCAACCTTCAAAATTTACAAGGATGGTACAAGAGTGATGGAGATGATCTGTCCCAGCCATCAGCTGCTGGAGTCTTCAGTGAGACAATATGAGGTCTAGAAAATGACTTCAATTATTTAATATTTATGCAAGTTCAACATTCTGAGAATTAACACATGATAGCCACAGCTAAGAAGGCAATATAGTTTGCCCTCTATGAAAGCAAGTGAAGATAAGTGAGTGATGTGCAAATTTACCCCATTTCATCCAACCACATTCTTCTGTGCATTTTTACCCTCCCTATTGTTACTTGTGTATCTTATTTATTCTTTCTCTATATAATGTATATGCTTATACTGTTCTTATAAACATAAAAATTCTTCCATTCTTGTATAGAATAGGTGTAAATTCCTGTTCTCATTGAACTCGTACATTTAAGTTATGTGTTTTATCTTCTGTGTATCCAGTTATCCAAGAACTTTTAGCCGCATCTGTAAGCTCTTGTAGAGGTTCTTTTACACAAATTTGTAAGTACGTAGTAAATTATAGGTAATCTTGCGAATAATCTGATTGGTTCAATGAAAGCATACAAAGGTCTCCTCACCTTTACAGTTCTTACATTTTATTGTCTTGTGATTTGTCAGTTCAGTTTTATCATAATAGATATAGTAGTTTTCTGTAGCAAGCGGGTGGACTGTCAATGATGCTGACATGCCAACATCTGGCTGGCTGGTACTGTGTCATGTTAAGACCGACGATTTTGGCATGTCCTATCGTCCAGGTCGGCGTCCATTGTTATCTTGTCACTGTCCATCCGTGGAGCTATCACTGGATAGTGGCCTGGTTTTGGATTTGAGTGCTTGTTAGCTGTTGCTTTCTTCTCCCCAGTGGCCAATAATGTAAAGTGTACCTGCGTTGTTATCATGTAACTTTCCCAGGATCTGTCAAATGGGCAGCCAACTGGGTTTTGAATTTGCATACTGGAGAGTATGTTTATTTCTTTTCAGTGCAAATAACTTTAGGTTTGCATGCATGTTTATGTATTGGAACCTTGTTTTTTTGCGCCTTGCTGATTTGCTTAAACATTATCTAAAAATGTGTTGGTTTGCTTAGAATGTGGATGCTAAACCTGCTTTTCTTGCGATTTCATCCTTTTTTGGACAACCATTTGTATCAATAAGACTAATTATATGTATTTTGAGAAAGCAAAGGTAAGCGGATGCTTATGCAGAACCTACTAGTGGATTTTATAGGGAACAAGTACAATGCTCCACAGAAATACAGTGTTGTGCCTTTAGATGAAACAGAGTATGTGTCTGTAACTCTACAGGAAAATGATTTGATGACACAGAATCTGTTCTTTCTGATTAGTGTTTACTACAGCAAAGAGTTTGTTTGCTCTGTTTTATCTTGATGCTAACTGCTAATCATGTGACCTTGCATTAAGGACGGGTCCAACTACGTTTCCTTCTTTATGCTGGAACTGCTGGTAGTGGTCCTCCTAACTGCTGAGGGTGACCAATCAACCTGAAACCTGCACATATATACCTTTTACATTTAGAACACAACATGGTGGGTGGGCTCAGTTCGACATATGATCACTGAATTAAACATCAGGTTTGTTTAGGCCTTCTGTTATCCCTTCTTAATTCTTATCAGTAATTGTTCGATGACACATGGGGTAGCTCAGGAGATGCAAATTGTTGCCAATAGCGACCTGGAGAAAGCTAGTCTGTCATTCAACACATAAATAGACATGTGCTCAGTAACAGTACTTCAGTAGTACCTTTGTTCCAAAATACAAAGCATTTTAGGGTTGAGAGCTAGAAATACTTATATTGATGAATGTAGTAGTAGTTCATTTACAACTGTTCGAAAATACAGTAAACTATTTCGCACACACACATTCTGAAAAGACGTGCTTCAATGCTCTACTCTACTTTAAAGTGGAACATAAATGAACCCAGCTTTTTTTAAGGGGAAACATAAATGAAAACCACGTTAACAACTGGATTTGTAATTATATTATATCCAGTATTACCATGCTTGTTGATATTTGAAAACTCCGGATAACTTATTTCATGGAGGACAAAAAGAGGCAAGGTAGAAATAATTAGCAGAGCGCAACCTGAATTACAACGAAGAGTTTGGGAATTGCTTTAACTATAGGTGTATCAGTATCCATCTATAAAATGGCGGACTTCTTTCTTATAACCGAAAGGAATAAGTCTGAGGTTGGTCTACTTAATCCCATATAAAATATGAAACTGGGTATTAAGTAAATCAAGCTCAATACTTAAGGGGTAAAGTGGACTTAGGGTCTTTCAGGAAAAAAATTATACATAAAAGTTGTTTTAAAAGAATCAAATCACCCATTTTCAAATTTAAAATAGCTAATACTTAATTAATCACTTAGTAATGATATTTCTTATTTTACGTGTCCATGTTAGCCAATTGGCAATAACCACAAACAAACATGGCCTTATTCCTAACTGAAATGAGTATAAGAAGCAAATGTAAGAATAGAAGAACTGGCTCCTCTACTTTTAGGGATAAAGTCACGTGATAACTTTAGTCTCCATCCACCGTTCATTTCTCATCCAACGGAGCAAATTGAATATGTCTTCAACTTAAAAAAAATGATGGATAAATCTGCTTCATTGGATGAAAAATAATTGATGGATTAAGTTAAAGTCATTGCGTGAACTTTGTCATCTAAAATTAGAGGCGCCGGTTCCAGGATAGATGGACATGGGCTAAAGCCACAACATCACTAGGAAATTGGGCTTGGAGCGCTTGGTTGTTCTTTTTGCAAATCCAAAACAAGTTCACTTTAGGTCCCTCAAGTTGTTGTCGAGCCTGGAAATCATACCCAAACTGCAATATAGGAAATGTTGGACCTTGAATTAAAAAAATGTTCAAAACAGGTCCCAATGCAGTATAGATGAGTGTTTTTGCTGATATGGCGGTTTAGTTAGCAAGATAAAAATAAAATAAATCGTGGAACTCGCTTGTCGGATACATAAAATTCTCCCTCCCTTGTGTCTCTCTTCTCTCTGCTGCTGAAGAATGGGAGCCCTGTGCCCCTGCCGCCACCTCCTTCCCATTGTCGTCGCCATCATCCCCATAGCAGCTCCAACTCCATTGTTGCTCCAAGGGTGGTCTTCTATGCCGCCGCCATCATCAATATTGAGGAAGGGGATGCAGCGCAGACACGGCAGCTCGACAAATAGCAGAAGGGAATCATCATCTTCAACCCCCTCTACGCGCCTTCTAGGACACAACGGCGGGAACATATCTGTGTGGACAAGGCAGTGAGAAAGGGAGAGGGGAATCGACGACAGCAAGGCGGAATCGATGGCTGGCAAGCAGAGGCGCAGACCAGGAGATGCCGACATGATCGTCGTCGCAGCTGCAACCCCTTGCCGCTGCTCTCCAGTCCAATGGTCATGGTGTAGCGGCACGCCGACAAGGTCGGTCACCGACATGAGCGCTCCTCGACACAATGTCTCGCCGCATAACAATGAGTGGCGGTGTCGGCAGCAACCTATTCTATTAGGGACGCTTCCTATGACATTCGTGTGCGGATGACGGTGCGGGAGGTGGCAAGTGAGGAGAATGAGAGAGAGGGGCCGATGACGAGGCTCCTCTCTCCACTCCCTAGTCTTGTTGGTTACTCCTCCTGCTCGGCCGTTGGTGGAGAGTTTGAGGGGAAAAGAGCGAGAGGAGGAGAGATGGTGGAGTTATCTTAATTTGTTTGACTGACAAGCGGGCCCCATAAAAATTTTAAGTTTTTCTTTACTGACTAAGATGCCACGTCAGCAAAAACCACCCATCTATATTGACTTGTGACCTATTTTATATGATTTTTATTCTAAGGTTTAACATTTTTGATATTACATTTGAGGGATGATTTTAACCCTCGGCGACAAACCGAGCGACCCAAAGTGAACCTATTCAGTTGCCGTTTTTCTCACGTTTGCACCGACCAACACGGTGTAGCACATGGACTCGATCGATCGGATCGGACCCAAATACCGACCAGCTACATGCGTGCCTACCGCCTACGTCGGCATCATCACTTCAATCCCCCAAAGCCCAATCCACACTTCACACGCCAACAAAACTATGTCGGCGGCGGCGGCGGCAGAGGCCACGGGAGAGGCGCGCGCAGACGCAACGGCGGCGGCGACCGGTGGCGACGACGGCGAGCTCCTCTCTCCTCCTCCACCACCACCACCACCTAGTCGGATGATTCAGATGCCGCCGGAGTACGTCGACTGGGTCCTCTCCCAGAAGAGGGACGCCCACTACCCCGACCCAGAGGAAAATCCGATCACGAGGACCAACAACCCCATCAAGCTGCCGGGCCTCTCGGCGGAGTGGATCGAGAAGGACCGGGAGCGCATCCTCACGGCGGCCGCGCTCTTCAAGCAGTTCGACGAGTTTCAGGATCAGGTGCGTACGGAGGTGGCGGAGAAGGGGGTTTACGAGGTTAGTGAGGATTACTTTGTTCGAAAAGCTGAGTATGAGGCCTGGTTGGATAAGAAATGGGCGGAATACGACTTCAGTCGGATTAGTTTTGCTGATGAAGAAGATGAGGATTAGGATTTATTTGGTTTTTGGGTTGGACACCATAGGTGGGCATGCATGATTAGTAGGGTGATTCTGGTAGCTTCTGATTCTAGTTGAGATGGAGAAGAAGACATGACTTAGTGCAGAATTGATGCCCTTTAGTTGTCTGAGATGATGATGATTTTGCTTGGTTGTTATCTAACTCGATCGTAGCTAAGTTGTTTGCCTTGGTTAATGCTGCTCCGCCCTTTCTTTCCTCCTTAACGGCCAGTCCAATCATGTGTGATATGTTAAGCTTTGCCTATTGAGTTCTGACTTGATTATGTCTACAATTCATTTGCACTCATAGCTCTGAGTATGTGTTTTCAAACCTTAGTTGTCCTTGGGCCGCTATGTCTGGGAATATACACCCCTCTGCATCAAAAAGTTTTGCATATTATCGAGCTGCTGTTTTTTCGTCTGGACAGGGTTGATAATTTCATCGCCCACAAAATAGGCCTGTAGTAATAAATTATTATCAAGTTGCAGATATTTGTTTGCTATTAGTATCATCTGATCGAGTGCCTTCATCTGATCCTTTTATTGCTATTAGTTTGGATGATGAAGACGCAGATTAGGATTAGTATTTGTATGGTTTTGGGTTGGACACCATGGGTGGGCATGCATGATTAGGTGGCTGGTTCTGCTAGCTCCTGATTCTAGTTGAGATGGAGAAGAAGACCTGACTTTAGGGCAAAATTACATGCTTGTATTGAGCTATTTTTGGTCCGGATATATCAGTACTTGATTATTGTATTTGTATATGGGGGGCACCCTTTCACATTATCTTTACCGCCCTTTCTTTCCTCCTTAATGGCCAATCCAACATGTGTGATATGTTAAGCTTTGCCTATTGAGTTTTGACTTGATTATGTGTACATTTCATTGCACTCATTCTTCAGGTCCTGCTTTCTTTGTCACCATTCTTCAGGTTCCAGCCCTGTGCCCATGTCTCTCTTGCTTCAGATTTTTTGTTGTATAAATGTGCTCAGTTTAGCAGTTTATCATGTCATTTATGATCTCTGCAAAATTATTCTGTTCATGTATCTCAGATTTTGTCATCAATAAAGTTCCCAGACTGATATATTGCAATTAATATCTTCAACTATGGCGTCCTTAGTGTTAGCTCTGTAGGGAGGTTGGTGTGAGTTGTATACCGTTGGTTTTTCAGTTGTGTGTGTTGTAAGACCTTTGTGGTGGGTTGCTGGGGTTGGTTATTTCCTCCACCCGGTACCTTTCTTTTCTCTTGCTTAATGAAAAGATATGTAGATCTCCTGTGTGTTTGAAAAAAGAAAAACTGTTGCGTCCTGAAGCACCAGCAGTTCAGGCCATGCCAGTAGAATCGAGAGGTCAGCTACCTTTTTTGTTTTTTTGGTTAACTAAACCTTAAAGCAGGACTTGTTTTCAGTAAAGCTTACTTTACCAGTATGCCATATACAACGTTCAGTTGATGCTCTGTTTGTACTGTACCCAGTATGTAGATTTGCCCACTACATATACTCGAATGGTTTTCTATCGAGAAACAAGATTTCAGAGTTCTTCACTTTTGACGTTTAGAGTTCAAATTTAGATTACTATTAGTGTTGACAATTATAAGAATTTTTCATATTGCTTTACCTGTACTCCTGCTTGGAGAAGATGCTCTTTATGTTCTTTTTTGGTAAAATAATCTAAACAAGCATTTTTTTTGCGCTTGACAATTGAATATCAGGGACTCAGGGACAACCAAATGATAGGGCAAAAATTATACAACGCCGATCATTTACTTCTGACAAAATATGATATGCTTGTGATGTTAGTCAGGATATGGCTGTATATGCTTTTCTTTGCTGCCAATCCAAATATACTGCAATGCCAAAACTGTTTTCTTTGTTCTGGTCAGATAATTAGAATGACTAATCTGAAACCCTTTTTTATACGTAGAAACTGGCATATATCAGATAGCTAGGGTTCAATGGCTACTTCATGTTATCATATAGCATATAATGTTTTACAGTGACTAAGACCTCCAGTTATGCCATCATCTTTAATGGTTCCATGCTAAATAAATTCAGGTAATGGATGTCATTCCCATAAACAATTTATTTTTTTTTGAATTGTTTTATACCATTGTGCTTTTGGCCTTCTTTTGTGATGCCATAATAATAAATGGGGAAAAGGGTGCTAAATGCCTAAAAAGGTGATCTGTAAACATGATGTTTCCAAGGCCTTCCTAATGCCCTTTTCAGTTTTACAAAGGAGGGAGCACATGATTGAAGAGCCAAGATTAGTGAAGTAGATTGCTCAAATGTTGAACGAATACGTAGGTGGCTACTCGATATAACTGAAGATGAAGCTTATTTTCATGTAAGACTCATCTTGGGCGACTATGCAAAAACACCATTGCTTGAACATGAGGTTGACAGTAGAATATCTCAAATCCACTTCTATTCTTATGGACCAGTCAAACAAGCAGATATTTGAAGGCCTACCTCCCACCAACTATGTTTTCCAAGAATGTGCCTGTAATTTCGACTACTATTAATCCAACAGTTATGAACTCCAAGGTGCTTCCAAGACAATTGAAAACCACTAACCCACCTCAGATTCTAACTTACTTCCTCTGACACATTTGAGGATTCTGGTAGCATTGTTTCCTATTTGTTCATGATATGCTTAATTTTTATGAAGAAGCATTGGTTTGACACAAATTCATTGTAAGCTACTGTACATGTGACTGATATGGAGGATTTGTCAATGCCATGCACTCCACCGATCGTTAATTGATAGACTGAACAAGAAGAACTCTGCATGATTTAGCCTGAAACTCTGACGCGGGTGCTCATCTCCTCTGACGCGAGTGCTCATCTCCGGGCTAAGTCGCCAAGCCCGAACCCAAGAAGAGCCGACAGAAGGCAATGAACCATTGGTGTCATAGCCTTGTATAGTTGTATTGTCAATATATAGAGCATTACCGGCCGGCATTAATCATTTGCATCGACGAAGAATGAGATCGATGAAATTCTAGCTTTTTTCTTTTTTGAATTTTCATTTTTTTTTTCTTTGCTTTGTCTTGGATGTGCATGAGACCCAGTGACCCACCACACCAGTTTGCTCCTGTTGTCAATATACAGAGCATATTACTGGCCGGCATTAATCATTTGCATCGACAAGAATGAGATCGATGAACTTTATAGCTTATTTTTCTTTGGATTTTATTTTCCTTTTTCTTTGGTTTGTTGTGGATGTGTATGACAGTATGAGACCCACCAGCTTGCTCGACGGAAGGAAAATGATTCGCACCAAACATGCACGAGAAGATGGAAATAGGATTTCTCAAGAAGACGGAAATAGGATTTCTCAAGAACAGGGAAGCGCATCCAATTTTCGAGTGTATGGGAAATTGGATTGGCTCATCTATTTGTACATAGAAAAGTTTGGCTACATGGAAATGAATGGCGTGACAATTAGTCAATCAATTTGTAGTAATATATATTGCTAATTTCTCGTATACACATACATACCATGAATGCACCGCTGCGTATACGCAATTTCCTTGTACGCGTGCATCACTGTATGTATATATACGTACGTACTCATACACGAGGATGTACAAGCAGCAGCATAGAAAAAAAGAAGCATAGAAGAACGAACCAGCTACAAGCATGTCTGGTCAGAACAACACTAATGACAATGCCGCTCGATTTGAGGTTGGCGTTCCTGTTCAGCCCCCTTCTGCAAGCCAGCAGCCGCCACAGCTCCCTTTGCAGTTTTGCGCTACTTGCAACCGCAAACTTGGTCCTGAAAATAACATCTACATGTACAGGTATTTTGACGAAACATTCTTTTCTTTGGTAGTAGTAAAGGTTATTTTATATTGTCTTAATTAGTTTTACTGATCTCTTCATCTTGTTAAGATTACAGTGAAATCAAGTTAATTATTTCTCTGAGATACGTCGTATTTTTTTTCCTAGGGAGATTTCATTTGTTTTATATGAGATTTTTCTTTGGAAGTTCAAATAGTGAACAACTGTAATGCTGTACGTACTGTGATAAGGGGGTTGAAAATCCAATTTCTTGTCTTGTTTTTTGATTTCAATACATGTTGCAATACAGGGGAAGAGCTTTCTGCCGCAACGAATGTCGGGAGTATGGAATGGGAGCTGGCAATTGATCTTGAACCTTTCCGTCAATTTCGGAGACTAAACATATATATACCTACATGACGCCCGTCGTCATGCTTTTATATACAGTTGTAGGCGGACCGTCCGTGTTATCATCTACTATTATAGCTTGCTACTGTAGTGAGTAGTGAATTAAGTGTTCATGCAAGGCAGTATGCTGGTTTTACCTAGGTAGGTTTACGCCTACAGTAAGACGGGCGTGTCATTACGCATGTAATCAACACTTTATAATCGTTAATAAAGATGGTCCAATTTTCCTACATATTTACCTGCTACTAAATGTATATATTCTGACTTCTGAGGTAGTTCTCCATATATTATTAAAGGTACATGTAAATAACACAAAATAGTGAGTACTAACAGAATAATTAATGTACCTTTGTATGTATTTATAACTATAAATTACTCTATTTGAACTCCATATTTATGTTAGTGTTGTGGAAAACGGTATGTTCTGTATAATTACATCAAATTGGTGTACTTATAATATTATTTAGTTTTAGCAACCGTGGAAAAATCTTGAGGGCAGCAAGGCTTACAATTCCACACCAATTAGTGATAAATTCAATCATTAAGAACATGCTGTAAAATGAACAATAACAATAAAGGAATGTCTTGCCATTTAGAGCCTTTTGCTTTCTTATACTTTTCTTCAGATTCTATTTGGTTGGTTTTGGTTTTGGAAGCCTCATCAAAAGTGCTTAATTTGCTGGCAAGTCTGCCATTGGCCGTATTTGTTGGCCTATAGGCAAGAGTCTAACTGGGAGGAAATCTTTCTGCATCCCAAAAGCTGCCACTCCCTATAATAACGTGAGACTATTCTCAACAATCTTCCCTATTACACACATTGGTGCCCCTCAGCCCTGACCGATCCCACACACGGACACATACGGGAATCACACCCGTGGTCCACTGACCGGGTTCCACACCCACGGTCCACCGAGTGTGCACGGGCCAAGATTTTGGACCCAACTCTGGTACCATTTGTTGGCCCATCAGGTAAGAGACTACACTCACTTATAAATTGGTGTCACTCCCTCTAAATTTCCAATGCAGGACTATTCCTAACAGTATTCATATTATATACTACCTTGCAGTAAGTTATTTTGCCATTTCAAAATTATTCGCTGATCCAGCTCAGATTTGTACGTCCATCTTAATTTACGTGGAGTTTCTTGCGATTTCCAAACTGTGAAAAGAAACACACGACACACATATCATACACAATCACACTGAAATTGAGCTTATATATATATATATATATATATGGTAAATTTATTATATATGTGTATATATATATGTGTGTATATATATATGTGTATATATATGTGTGTCTATATATATATATACACGGAGTCACTAATCTACGCCAGGGCGCAAGATAAATGGTGGTTGCGCAGACCTCCTGCCAAAATAGGAATAAAAGAAGTAAATCAAGTAAATCCCCGTTTCTGTGCACATACGAGGAAGAAACAGAGTCCTTCCTTAATCAATGTGGGCCCACGGTGTTTACCCCATAAAAATATCAATTAACATGACATATTTCCATCCACTGATTGATCGATTGCGTATGTCCATTAATTATGTGCATACGTGTCCTTCAGAGCACAAAGATGCATGCATATACTGGGCCCCACCAACATTGTACATGATTTATTTATGCGGTGAATAAATATTCAATAAACGTACCAGTAAATCATCGCAGACCACCTCCTAGATGCGTAGAAGATATAGTAAATTCAGTAAATTTATTGGAATTAACATTGATCATGCCATTCACACGTAAATCTAGTATATCTTCTGTTTTATTTGAATTATTGTATTTGTAAAGTTAAATTATCTTATAACTCAAATTATATGGCATTGCAAGATTTAAATTATTTAATTTTACCAAATTTACTACACGTACTACTAATTTTTAATATCAAGAATAAAAAAATAGAAAATTGTTGCATCACCATTTACATTTACGCGTAAATTGGTACCTTTTACGTGAAAAATCTAGTACATCATCTATTTTATAGCATTGGCTTTCATTATTTAATATAGTTACCGTGTATAATGTAGAAACTAGTAAACCCCACATGTAAAACTTCAATCTGCATGTCATGTCTATCATGCGGTGAAAATAAATTAATGGAAAGTAAGCAACGGACAATTAACTCACCTATCTTTAATGCCGGTGATTAAGGGGAAAAACAAATTAGTTTAATGCAGCCTTTTAGGCTGTTGCCATTGATTTGGATAGGGGTCTGCGCATCCATTACTCAAAATGAACGGTCCAATTTAGATATTATATATATATATATATATATATATATATATATATATATTATATCTATTTTGATCCCTGGCACAATGAGAGTGGTGGATGCGCAGACCTTGCAAACTGGCAGGTAAACACAGTAATGATAGTAACAGAGACGGTGCAGATTAGATTTAGCATTAATTTTGGAATTAATTAGGAATTTGGCGTCAATTTTGGATGTCACTTTCTTTTTCTCGTACATTCCATCTAGTCCTACTCGTCGCCATTGAATTTCTCTCTTCACGATTGCCATCGATCCTCTCTCGTCTCACCGTCGTAGCTCGCCATAGCAGCAAGGCGGCTATCTCCTGTTGAAGCTCGGTTGCCTCGGTGACGAGCGTCTAGGAATTATTCTTTGTTCAGTCCAGGAAGAAAACTCACCCTGACCTCACTCGATTTTTATCTAATGGTCAGTGCTCGGTGGATGGAATAATTGAAGTGTTTTCCTAGTTTATTTTGCAGGGCAGCTCTTCTAACAGGGTATACTCATTGAGCCAGTGAGGTGATAGTGACAAATTAAAAGAGCAGCGGATTCATCCTATAGAGCATCTTGTGGCATGAAGAGACACCCAAATCATTGCTCATGTGTAGCGGGTGGAGATTTTTGTTGTAATGAGCTCAACCTTGACAAACATGTTGACGCAAGTAGACCAAAGAAGCATGGCCGGAGGGCTAGACCATAAGAAAATCCCTTTTTACAAGAACAACGATTTTCATTTGTACCGTAGCAATTTAGAGTTTAATTTAAATGTTATTATTAAAAAATAAATAATTTAAATCTCGTTATGCCATATCATTTCATTTCTAAAACAAATTGGACTTTTAATAACTTTTACTGAATTTAATTTTATTATTAACGCTCCAATTTAAAGGAGTAAATTTAACTTTTACCGAATCTACTACATTTTTAATACCGATTACGTAGACTATTATAATTATTCAGAAGGTACCACGTTACGTAAAACTCACCACCTAACACTCGTAAATTATTTAATTATCATGCATATTTACTGGAATTACTCCACCACACACACATCTTTGTAGTTTCAGCAATGACTTACTGTTTTTACTACAACATTTACCAAATTTATTAATAGCACGTACTTTAAATTAGCATCCACGTGATTTACTGGTTTACTACAACATTTACTGGTTTTAAATTAGCATCACGATCACGTAAATTCCCTGATTGGTAGGCAACACATGTTTTTTTAAAGGATGTGTATCTATTTTTGAGATGGAAGGCATGCATGCGTCTTTGTGTTTTGACCAACCACGTATGCATGTAATCAACGGATATGCATGCACGGTCAATCAATCAGTGGAAGGAAATATGCCATCATTAATTGATATTTTTATGGGTAAACACCGTGGGCCCCACATGAATCAAGGAAGGAGTCTGTTTCTTCCTCGTATGTGCAAAGAAACGGGGATTTACGCGATTCACCGAAGGGCCTGCGCAATCGCCCTCATGGCTGCGCCCTGGCGCATTTTAGTCTCTCCGTATATAGTAAAATTATTCGGTGCTTCATGGTGCCCAGGCTTCAATACCATCCACCACTGACATGCTTTTTGATTTGTGCAAAAAAGAAACTGGATATCTCAACAAATAAACGGGTTTAACCCGTTAAGAGAGATTCATTTCGATTGATTTCACAACCTTCCATTTTATTTATGATCATGCACGCGTGCATGTGTTTTCATATCAGGCTTCATGCAAATATTTCCATATAATACATGTATGTGACTTTAAGCCATTTAAATTGTTTCCATATATACGTTTGATTGGGAGAGAACCAAGCCCTTTAATTTTGTTGTTTTAATTTATTTCCATGTGAATGGCTTTGGATGCATGCATATTTTGGAGTATATATAAGAGCACTGGCTGATGATTTTTCATTTCTTTTTCATGCTACTTGCATACGACCTGTCCAAATAGTGAGTGTATCATGCCGTCGTCCACGAGCTTCATCGCCACACGCGCGTTTATTTTGGTCATCCACCATGCCACTACTCCGGTCGTCATCGCTCGTCATCCATGAGCATCGTCACTAGACCGTTACCAGTTGTTCATAAATCATATCAGAATCGAAACAGGTATGTGAAATCAGCTAGCATCTCGTTTATACGAAGCTATAAGCATTGTGTGAGAGAATATGGTTATTGCAACAAGTTTTAATATTTGCCATGGTACGAACCAAATGAAATTGTTAACGAACAATCCTTATTAGCAGGATGCTGTGACTTCTAAACCATGCGAGTGTGAGAAGAACAATGATGGGCCGATCTCCCACGACAATGATTGACTTCATAAGTATTCATAGGAGAACTATGTTTAGGTGGTAGTGCCGTGATCTGTTCTATGTATGATCGGTTGCTCCGATTTTTACTAGACTAGACCGCCAAAAAGTATAATTAATTATGAGTAAATGAAATAACAGGCCATAGTGTTACCTAGTGGCTTTTATCAAGGGTATAATGTGTATGTGCGTTCTGCTATTAAACTAGTTAAGGGTGGTGATGTACTTTGTCCTGATGATGTTTACAAGGGTTCTTGTAGGGTGATGATCATGATCCAATTTAACTTCCATGAAACTCCAATGTTTGCAGCGTCGGAGATATTATAGTGAGTACACGTGCATATTAATAAACAAGACCGATTTTACAGATGGTAGATGCTGATATGCCCTACAGATAATACAGCATTTAATATACTTTTTACTTAGGAAAAGAGGGCATGGATATAACAACTTTAATCTAATGTATACATACCCACGTTAATGTGGACAAAAAAAATATGCAATAATACTAAGTATATATGTATATGTACTTACGTTCTGCATACCCAGAAAAAAAACAATACCCAGAAAGTGAGAACTCGGATAACTTCAAAAGTCATCTGAAGTAAACAATTTAAACTTCATATAAAATATTTTTTCATGTGCATTTAAATAGGTATATACCAAGCTAGAATCATTGTACGTACCCACATACCCAAAAATAAAAATGCTTGGGTAGGTATACACACTTACGTATGATTTTTGGGTACCCAAATAAATTACTTGGGTAGGTATACACACTTATGGATAGAACGACTTCAATGTAATGTATACATACATAGGTATACCATACTGAGTATGTATGATTTTTGGGTACATACCCCAATAAATTGCTAAGATATACACAATAAATTTATTCCTAAAAATAATAGCAGATACATTCTATAACCCCTAAAATTGCAGCAACATACTCTGAATTATTGGTTTTTGTTCTATATACCCATAATTTTTGGACCAGCATAAATTGAAGTAATTATACATATAAAATAACATGGTAACATTTAAGTATATGATTAGTTTTCATTTTATATCTCCAGAATTTGTTGTTGGATATTTACTACTACTATGCCGTATTAAGTATGTAAGTAATTCACCATAAATACATATAATGTATTTTCAAAATATACCCCAAACTGTGCACAACATGAGATTGGAGAATTAATTACTGACATTTACTACTATTTTCAAATGTCAGGTATTAATTGCCTATAATTAACTTATGACACCTCACGTGGGACGAAGCCCACACACACACCAGGCCTTGGCCCAACAACACATCTCAGACCTGTGCCCCATCACCGTTCGTAACATTGTGGTTGGGGTTGGAGGTGAGGAGGCGCGTGCCGGTCCACGTGCTTGTGCTTGAGCTGGTGTGCTGCCCTGCGAAGAGCGCCGTGACGAGCATTCCAGCGACCTCCGTTTCTGTGGTGGCGCAGCCGTCCTTGTACCTGGCGTCGATCAGGCACTACAGCATGTCATCGTGGTAAGCTGATCCGGTGTTCATCCTGCGGGAGCGGACGGTGGAGGAGAAAATCTGGCCGAGCCTGGCGCGGGCCCTGTCACGGCGGCGGCGGGCCGGTATGGGGAGGTGAGGGAAGAGGATGGTGATGAGGCGCATGCCGTCGTTGATGTCGCGGAGGAGGGTGGACACCTCACCGAACATCTTGTCACGGACCTCGTCGCCGAGTAGGCAGCGGCTGGCTATGAGGGTCACGACTTGTTTGAACTCTTTCTTCATGTTCACCGTGCCGGACTGTCCCCATCTTGCAAAGTATCCCTGCACGACAACATATACGTATCATGTATTATGTATATATGGTGGAGTTTTCTTAATTTGTTTGACTGACAAGCATGTCCCACAAAAATTTTAAGTTTTTCTTTGCTTACTAAGATGCCATGTCAGCAAAAACCACCCATCTATATTGACTTGTGACCTATTCAAGCAGTTCGACGACGAGTTTGAGGAGTTTCAGGATCAGGTGCGCGCGGAGGTGGCGGAGAAGGGGGTTTACGAGGTCGGTGAGGATTACTTTGTCCGAAAAGCTAAGTATGAGGCATGGTTGGATAAGAAATGGGCGGAATACGACTTCAGTCGGATTAGTTTCGCCGTTGAAGAAGATGAGGATTAAGATTTGTGTGGTTTTGGGTTGGATACCATAGGTGGGCATGCATGATTAGTAGGCTGGTTGTGGTAGCTTTTGATTCTAGTTGAGATGGAGAAGAAGGCATGACTTAGTGCAGAATTCATGCCCTTTAGTTGTCTGAGAATCTGAGATGATGATGATGATTTTACTTGGTTGTTATCTAACTACTCGATCATAGCTAAGTTGTGTGACAACCGTCTGTTTTCTATTATGGCGCGCGTGCAAAAATACATGCTGGTATTGAGCTATTTTTGGTCAGGATATACTTGATTATTGAATTTGGTGTGAGTTGTAAACTGTTGGTTTTTTGGTGGTGTGTGTTGTAAGACCTTTGGTAGTGGGTTGTTGAGGGGACACAGATTTTTTACTCTCTTGCTTAATGCAAAGATGCACAGATCTCCTGATTGTTTGAAAAAAAAAACTGTGCCATCATGAAGCACTAGCAGTTCAGTCCATGCCAATAGAATCGAGAGGTCAGTTACCCTTTTCAAATCAGGACATGTTTTCAGTAAGCTTAATTTACCAGTATGTCATATACTGTTATAGGACGATAGGCATATAAACGATAAAGAACAAAGATCAATCACAGAGGACACGAGATTTTAACGTGAAAAACCCTCCCAAGGTGGAAGAGAAAAAATCACGGGTGCCAGCCAACAAAAGTCTTAACTATATCGGGGTGAGGTTACAACGCCGAACGGCGTCTTACAAGAGGTATATATATCGGTGAAACCCTAATAGGTTACTGATCCATACCCCACGCCTCCCGGTGCCGGGCCGGAGCTGCGCTCCAGCCTAAGCCGGCCCTCTTGTCAACTAGTGTAACTGGATTTTGATCATAATTCAACAAATTCCATCTTGAGACAAATCCCTTCTTATAGCATCAATCAAGCCTTCATCCTGAACACAACAAAGAAACAAATTTTCAGTGCCAAATAGCTTTTTGGGCTAAACAATTATACCAACTAAGCTTGTGCAAAGCTTAAGCTTAGCAATAGAAACATGCTTTGTTATCATATCAGCAGGATTATCATGAGTACTAATCTTGCATACCTTTAGCTTACCTTGCATGATTACATCGCGAACATAATGGTACTGTATGTCAATGTGATTTGTCCTCCCATGGAACATCTAATTTTTAGTAAGATTAATTACACTTTGACTATCATAAAATAGATTAATGCAAGAATCAACTCCACAAAGCTTAGCATACAATCCTTTCAACCAAACAGATTCCTTACAAGCTTCAGCGATAGCAATATACTCAGCTTCGGTGGTAGACTAGACAATAACAAGCTGCAATGTTGCCCTCCAACTTACAGCACAACCACCAATGGTAAAGACATAACCTGTGAGGGACCTTCGCTTATTCAAATCAGCAGCAAAATCTGAATCCACGTAGCCAACAAGTCCCTTGTCAGTCCTTCCAAATTTCAAGCAAGCATCTGTTGTACCTCCAAGATACCTGAAAATCCACTGAACAGCCTTCCAATGCTCTTTCCCAGGATTAGCCATATATCTACTAACCAAACTCATAGCATGAGATAAATCTGGACGAGAGCAAACCATGACATACATAAAAAAACCAACAACACTAGAATATCGAACAATGGACATGTACTCTATATCCTAATCAGTACTAGCACATTGTAAAGCTGATAATTTAAAATGAGGTGCAATAGGAGTACTAACAGGCTTAGCATCTTGCATGTTAAAACGATGAAGTATCTTCTTAATGTAGCTTTGCTGACTAAGAAATAACAAACCAGATTCTCTGTCTCTAGTAATTTTCATACCTAATATCTTCTTAGCAGCACCAAGGTCCTTCATGTCAAATTCACTACTCAACAGTTTCTTCAAAGTAGTAATTTCTCCATTACTCTTAGCAGCAATTAACATATCATCAACATATAACAACAAGTATACAGGTGATCCATTAATAAATTTAATGTACACACAGCTATCAAATTCAGACCTCTTAAAGCCATGTGACAACATAAATGAATCAAACCTTTTATACCATTTACGAGGAGATTGTTTCAAACCGTATAAGGATCTTTTCAACTTGCAAACATAATCCTTCTTACCAGGAACTATGAACCCTTCTGGCTGGTCCATGTATATCTCCTCCTCAAGCTCTCAATGCAAGAATGCCGTCTTCACGTCTAACTGCTCAAGCTCAAGATCATGCATAGCAACAATACTAAAGAAAGTACGGATTGAATTATGCTTTACCACTGGAGAGAACACATCATTATAATCAACACCAGGGATCTGACTGAAACCTTTTGCAACTAACCTTGCCTTATACCTTGGAGGCTCACTTGGAGACAAACACTCCTTTCTCTTGAAGATCCATTTTCAATGGACCGGCTTCTTCTGTTTAGGCAAGCGCACAATCTCCCATGTGCCATTCTTCTCCAGGGACTGCATCTCCTCTTGCATAGCTGAGATCCACCTCTCACGATCACCAGAGGCAAGAGCTTCTGTATATATGGCTGGTTCATGAGTATTCTCCACCTGTTCAGCACAACTAAAAGCATAATAAACCATATCACACTCCTCAATTAGGCGAACCGGTGGTCCACAACTCCTCTTTGGCTTGGTATGTGCAATGGACTGATCATGTGGCTGCAAAACAGAGGGTGAGTGCTGAACAATATCATGAATATCATTATCCACAGTTTTAGTTGGCTGATCATCCATGTACTCCACCTGCACACTGACATGTTGCTGCTCAACAGGAATATCTGGCACTGCATCTGTGGACAAACTGTCATTAAACATAACAGATTTATTGAAAACAACACTCCTGCTCATAAAAGTCCTTTTAGTTTTCGGATTCCACAACTTATATCCTTTTACTCCTGAGCTATAACCAAGAATCAGACACTTAATAGCTCTAGTTTCTAACTTTCCATTATCAACATGAGCATAAGCAGTGCAACCAAAAACTCTCAACTGTGAATAATCAGCAGGCATACCAGACCATACCTCAATGGGAGTTTTCTTATCGAGTGGAACAGAAGGCGACCTGTTTATCAAGTAGCAAGCGGTGTTGGCGGCCTCTACCCAAAAATGCCTATCCATGCGAGCGTTGGACAGCATGCAACGTGTCTTCGAGATGATGGTTCTGTTCATGCGTTCAGCCACCCCATTCTGTTGTGGAGTGTATGGGATGGTGTGATGCCTTACAGTGCCTTTATTCCTACAGTAATCATCAAAAGCATCCGAATAGAACTCACCACTATTGTCAGTACAAAGTATTTTTACCTTCCTTTCAGTTTGCCTTTCTATCATAGTTTTTCACTCTTTAAAAGCAGCAAAAGTTTCATCTTTATGTTTCAAAAAATAAGGCCACACTCTTCTAGAATAATCATTAATAATAGTAAGCATATAACTAAGGTGCACCACCATGAGAAACCTTACGTGAAGGACCCCACAAATCAGTATGTACATAATCAAGTGTACCTTTGGTGCAATGAACTGAGGTGTTAAATTTTACCCTCTTGTGCTTACCAAACACACAGTGCTCATAGAACTTCAAGTCACTTTGAGTGTAGCCATCCAATAGGTTCCTCTTCATCAATTCTGCCATGCCAAGTTTACTCATATGTCCAAGTTGCATATGCCAAAGGTTAGTCTTACTAGATTCATCTTTAGAAACAGCATCAGCGGTAACAGCACCATGTAAAGTACTACCTCTAAGAACATATAGCTTTGCAGAATTCATATCACCTTTCATAGAAACGAGAGAACCTCTTATTACCTTCAAAAGTCCATTCTTACTGGAGTATTCATATCCATCATCATCAAGAGTGCTGAGGGAGATGAGATTTCTGGCCATGTCTGGTATGTGTCTGACATGTTTCAGTGTATGTGTCATGTCATCATGTGTCTTGATCTGAACTGAGCCAATGCCCACAATCTTACGTGGGTTATCATCTCCCATACGCACGACACCTCCATTCTACACAGGCTTATAAGAACTAAACCAATCTCTATTGATGCAGATATGAAACGAACACGCAATATCAAGTATCTATTCATCATGACTAGCAACACAACCAGCAAAAACAATAAGTTAATCTCTAGAATCGGAGTTTTCAGCACCTGAGACGACAGATGCCTTACCCTCGGATTTCCTTTTCTCCTTATTCTGCACCTTCCAACAATCTTCAATGTTATGATTTTTCTTCTTGCAATACTTACAGAACATCTTAGCACTCGACTTCGAACGACCTCTACCGTTCTGGCTCTTGGCACGGTCGTTGTTGTCGTTGTAGGATCGTTGTGTTGTTCTGCCCCTGACCTGCAACGCTTTGCCCTTGGAGGACGAGACTGACCATATCTTTCATCTTCTTCCTGTTTTGAAGAGCCTCATAAACTTCCGATAGGGTTAGTTCATCACGGCTAAATAATATGGTGTCACGAAAATTTGTATATGAACTAGGCAGTGAGCATAACAGAAGCAGACCTAGATCTTCATCATCAAACTTTACCTCCATCGACACTAGGTCGGCAACGATATCCTTGAAGACCGATATGTGGTTCAACACTGAACCATTCTCCTGTAGCTTGTGCGTGAATAACTCCATCTTCATATACATCTTACTGGTTAGATCCTTAGACATGCAGATCGATTCCAGTTTAAGCTAGAGTTCTGCAGCAGTCTTTTCCTGCAACACTTCTTGCAAAATATCATTAGGCAGATGAAGTTGAATCATTGACAAAGCCTTACGATCTTCCCGTGTTTCCTCAGAGGTCCAGTCCTTTCTGGTTTTCCCGAAACCTTCAAGCGCCTCATCAAGATCTGAAGATTGCGCTAGGACAGCCCGCATCTTAACTTGCCACAAGTTAAACCTCGTCTTGTAGTCCAGCAGTGGCAGATCATACTTCATCGACGCCATTACAAAACCATAATCAGAAAACAAGCTCTGATACCACTTGTTATAGGACGATAGGCATATAAATGATAAAGAACAAAGATCAATCACAGAGGACACGAGATTTTAACGTGGAAAACCCTCCCAAGGTGGGAGAGAAAAAACCACGGGCGCCAGCCAGCAAAAGTCTTCACTATATATCGGGGTGAGGTTACAACACCGAACGACGGCTTACAAGAGGTATATATATCGGTGAAACCCTAATAGGGTACTGATCCGTACCCCAAGCCTCCTAGCGACGGACCGGAGCTGCACTCCAGCCCAAGCCGGCCCTCTTGTCAACTAGTGTAACTGGATTTGGATCACAATTCAACAATATACAAAGCTAGGTTGATGTTCTGTTCGTACTGTATTTAGTATGTAGATTTGCCCCCTACATACACTCCAGTGCTCTTCTATGGAGAAACAGGATTTCAGAGTTGTTCATTTTGACGCTTATAGTTCAAATTTAGGTTGTTATTAATGTTGACTGTTATAAGGATTTTTCATATTACTTTACCTGTACTCTTGCTTGTAAAAGATGCTCTTTATGTTATTTCTTGGTAAAATAATCTAAACAAGCATTTTTTTGCGCTCTATAATTGAACATCAGGGACAACCAAATTATAGGGCAAACTTACACAACGCCAATCATTTACTTCTCTGACACAAAATACGATATGCTTGTGATGTCCATAGTCAGGATATGCCTGTATATTCTTTTTTTTGCTGCCAACCCAAATCTAAGCCAGAAAAACTACTTATTGCCATGCCAAAGCTGATTTTTCTGTTCTCAGATATCTAGATTGGCTAATCTGAAACGCTTTTTATGCATTGAAACTAGCAAATATCAGATGGCAAGGGTTCAATGGCTACTTCATGTTATAGCATATAGTATTTTGCAGCGACTAAGACCTCCGGTTATACCACCATCTCTAATGTAAATTCAGGTAATGAATGTCATTCCCATAAACAATTTAAAATTTGTTGAATTGTCTTATAACATTGTGCTTTTGGCCTTCTTTTGTGATGCCATATTAATAAATGGGGAAAATTGTGCTAAAAGCCTAAAAAGGTGATATGTAAACATGATATTTCCACGGCCCTGCTGATGCCCTTTTCAGTTTTACAAAGGAGTTACACAAGATGTAGCACATGATTTGAAAGAGCCAAATTTAGTGAAGTAGATTACTCAAATGGTGAATAAATACGCAGTCAGCTACTCGATATAACTGAAGATGAAGCATATTTCCATGTAAGACTCATCTTGGGTGACTATGCAAAAACACCATTGCTTGAACATGAGATTGACATTAGAATATCTCAAATCCACATCTATTCTTTTGGATTAGTCAAACAAGCAGATATTTGAAGGCCTAGCTCTCATCACTAATGTTTTCCAAGAATCTAGGGATCCCGCTCTTTTCGTTGTTCGCTTTATGCAGATGATGTCGCTCTTTTCCTCACTCCCTCCTTCAGAGGAACTGCTAGCTCTTGATTCTAGTTGAGATGGAGAAGAAGGCCTGACTTTAGTGCAAAATTACATGCTTGTATTGCGCTATTTTTGGTCAGGATATACTTGATTTTTGTATATGGGCGGCACCCTTTCACATTATCTTTTACCACCTTTTCTTTCCTCCTTAATGGCCAGTCCAATTGATATGGACTAGGGTTCCCGATCTTCCGAAAGGTTCTGATAACCAACGATTTGGGCGGAGTCGCAACACACGTCGATCC
>CM002483.1:5045953-5075943 GCA_000325765.3 Leersia perrieri
GTCGGGGGGCGAGGATGGCTGCGGCGACGACGGTGCTGCGACGGCGTCGGGGGAAGGGGAAGGATGCGGTGGCGGTGTCGGGGAGGGATCCAGATTCAGTGACATAGCCCCATGATATTCTCGGTGATATACTGTCACTGACGTGTGGAACCCACATATGCCTGGTCCCACATGTTATTGACAGTATGTCACCGGACTATGTCACTGTATCTTTGTCCGTCGGGGAGAGGAGAAGGATGCGGCGGCGGTGTGGGTTTCGTGTGTGGTTACAGAGGGGTAGAAAGGGAAGTGGAAAAATATGGAGTGATTGTGCCGTAGGATTGCGAGAGTCGCTGGCACCCCTACGTTCTTTTTAAATAGTATAGATAATAGATAAAAATATTTACTATAAAAATAAAAATGATTCCATACTCACCTTTTCCAGATTAATGCCAAAATCTGGGCAATTCTTTACTAAATTCGGCCAAGTAAAGAAGTGGATTAACTGATGATGAAAAGAAGAGGAAGGCATGAGGAAGGCATGGTGTCCAGGAAGCAGTGTTCCGCCCAAGCGTCTGTCTTTCCCCCGCCACGACGTGGCCTGCAGCTTGGCACCGTCGGCTAATTCCCATCACCAGCAAGTACTCCGTCAGCTCCGGATCCACCGTCACCGTGGCGTCCTTCCCGGTGAGGCTCTGCACGACGGACTTGAACTGCGCCGTCTCGGCTTCGACGTAGCTGGTCACTATGTACTTCACCGTCATAGGCTTCACTTCTTCCATGATCACGTTCCCGTAGGCTAAAACTTTGCAACAACTGAAAAATTAATCTGAAATGTTATAATCAATCCGTATGTCTTAATTGTTACTTTCTCCTGCCTTTTATAGAGAGTTAAGGCTTACTGTTTCCAGCCAGGTTGGTGGTTGGAGCATGCATATGCATAGAGTTTGATAGAGAGATACATATATTTAATTTGACTTTTTGACGATTAAGTCTAGACTAGCCAAGGACGCAGTCCATGGCTGATGGCTACAGGGATGGGGATTGGATTGGGTGCAGACCAAAGATCATACCCATCTCAGTCGATCTGCTGCGAAAGTACCATAACTGGACAGCAAAATTTGGTTTGTACAACAGCACAAGTGGTTGACCTTTTTAGTTGGACTTTTGAGTTTTGACCATGTTGAGAAGGGTATTCTATGCATGTGTTCTTACAAATGACGATTGTCAACGGTTAACTAATTCGACGTTGAGACAGTTTCTAAAATACTTTTGTTAATTTCTTTCTATGTAGTAGTATATTAATAATGCGTAGTAAGTTAATTGCTTACTGAATTGCATTTTGAGATGTAAACATTTGGACTTCAATCCATATAAATCTATATCTATACCTATTATAAAAATTCAAGGTGTTTCCGTTTCGTCACATCCTTCCCGTTGTACGTCATTACGTCATCCCATCGTCATCACGACGTCCGATTTTTCTCCACCACGTCCATACACAGAGATTTGCCCGATTGATTACCAGGAACAAAGGCCCATCAGCCCAAAGTAATCCACCACGTCCGTACACACACAGATTCATCCGATTGATTACCAGGAACAAAACCCCATCAGCCCAAAGTAAACTAAACAACAGTCCCATCCCACAGGCAGAACACCAAATATCTCTACCTCTACTATTATAAAAGCGAAAGATGATTATTGATTCGCCCACGGCATTCTCGAAGAACGGCTCAAAAGAATTCAAAAGAATGAAAAGAAGAGAGAGAAACTTACCTCTCACCACCGGCCGATGCCGACGGAAGCAAGCGACCACCGCCGGCCGTCACTCGACGCCGCGCGGGAAGAAGACAAGGGGGGAGCAGTGCGTGCAGCTAGGATGCCACCACAAGGCCACTCGACGAAGGCACACTTGATGAAGACATCCTCCACTATTACCCGCTGATAAAGACGCAACACACAATTGTCTATTACGGTTGTAGTCGGGCGGCGACTGTGTGAGCCTCTGAATAATCCCACCTTGCTTAGCTTGGGAGGAGGAAGCTACCTTAAAAGGGAGAGCCACCCTTCCCCTATCAGACTAGTCTTTTAGGGTGATTGGGCCTTTCCCCGAGTGGGTGTGGTGGAGTTGCGGTGCTAACATTGCGGGATTTGGGGAATCTGGATCAGTGTGTCGTGCTTCGGCCGTATGGTGTTAAGATTGCGGGATTCGGAAAATCCGGATCGGTATATCGGGCTTTCATCCAACCCCATCTGGGCCGGACTCATCATTTGGTATCAGAGCAGAATGAATTAGAAGGAAAAGTGATGTATTCAGACTATTTAGTGGGAGAATCGGCCGAAGGAAAGAGGGGGTGAAGTTCGGCCGAAGGAAAAGAGGAGGGTGGGCTTCGTCAGAATTTTGGTGGGAGAGATTTCTTGCGGATTAGGAAAAACAAACTAACTTTCCTATTTTAGTGGAGAAGTGGAAAGAATTTCGGTGGAGAGGGAGTAGGGGAGATTGGCCGAACCTTTCCTTGCGTAGGAAATCAATCTGCCGAACACAACCAAAAGGAAACCGAGATTGTATGTATTATTTTTTTTCTCTTGGCCGAACTAGAGAGGAAACAAGGAATCAATCTACCCGCATCCGAAGGAAACTAACATCGAACCAAACAGATCTCCTTTTCTCTGACGTGCTGCAACCACACAAACCCTAGATACAATTCCAAATCCGACCAACAAAAAAAATGCTACAAACTAAAAAAAATGGAACACTAGCGGCAAACCAATTCCGTTTTAGTGGTTCCAAGTGACAACCGACACGGCGGCGGTGGTGACAGTGGTGGTACTAACGTGACGAGAACTCGAAACTCTAGACGAAACTAACGCTAAGACCAGCAACACGACTCAACAATGCAACGCAAACTCAACAAAGCAAAAACTGAAAAGAACAATGCAAGGCACAAACATGGCTAGGTAAAAATCACTATCAATTTTTTTGGCATTTTCTGGTTATAGGTAGAGAAAAACTCACCGAGCAATGAAAGCTCTGATACCACTTGATGTGCACTGGGGTGGCCCGATCTTTCGGTGAGTTGATGGTAACTACGATTCAGGAGAAACGTTGACGATCCGACTACAACCGTACAAGACGTTGTTGTGTTGCACCAGCGATCGATACACCTCTTCGAGGGTTTGTTGATCTTGCCGGTGCAGATCAACCCTATTCCTGCAAGCAATCGGGAACAAGCAAGAACAAGATAAAAAGTAACTTAATTGCTAGATAAACAAAATGCACAAAGATGAATCGATAAACACACAAAAGTGCCGCGTCACAATTCACACAAGTGGCCATCTGCCCATCTCTCTAGCTCTAACAAACAAACTCTTCCCATACACAGATGGGCAACATGCTACCATGCTCGATAGTACATTCCACAACCACTTCAACCATGAGCACCAGCCTCCAGAGGTCTCACTTCATCCAGCTTCTCACAAGAACCATCCACATCATGAAGCGGCTGCGGCGGCGGCACGGCAATAACGAGGAGCCATCATCGGTAGGAGATCGCCGGAGAAAGCTAATCGGTGCCATGGCCGCCCCAAAAGCTCATCATGACAGAAAGATTTATGACGGCAACAAGAAGAAACCGGCTGCAGCAGCTGGCGTACTCAGGGTCAAGCTTGTCCTGACGAGGAAGGAGGCTGCGCGGCTCGTCTCCCTCGCCGGCGAGGGCAGGAGGAGGACCGCCGTGCAGCTTCTCCGCGAGCTGAGGAGGATGGACGATGCCGGCCTTGTCGATGGCTCGCCGGCGACGGCGTGGAAGCCGGTGCTCGAAATCATCTCTGAAGAGTGGTAGGGTATATGTACATTTGTTTCGTGGTTGTACAGCTTGTGATCATCATGCCAAGAGGCGTGACAATGTGCATTTCTTCTGTTTGAATTGAGATCGATCTCGGATTGAATGCATGCATGTTTAGTGAAGTCTTAAGTGTTGGCCGGTGTTGTTAGATGATGTGTGTGCAAAATGGTACGGTTTGTCCTGTCGATCGAGAGAGGTGTTGTTCTCATTTGTGGTTGTTATTTTCTTTTACTCTACAAAATGAACAGAGAAAACTTCCAAATGCAAGTGAAAATTTGTTATCTATTATATATTGAGCGTCCAAAATGTACGTTCTTTTTTTGTGGATTAGCTAGTAGCGCAACTTACAAAATCGTTTTGTGTACTCTATGTGATTGCTTGTATGCTTTGCCTTCTCTGTTCTTTTAGTTTATACCACTTAATAATTAATATACGCAGGGTTGGTACGACAGATACAAACCATTAACTACATTAATAAAAAAACAATACATGCATGTATTTTGCTGGTGATCAGCGCAATTTATGCATAGTGTTTTATTTGATTTGAAGAAGACAGCAATTAAATGACGTACGTGTTGCTCGCGTCATAGCGTGGGTCAAGAGAATCTCGTTAATATTGTCCTAGCTCAGTGCTGTGTGTGAGTGAGTTGGTGGTGCATGGACAGGGGTCAACAACGAAAGAGAGAAACTTAAAAATTTATAGTAATTGTTTAGTTAGCAACGGATATGATTTGCTCGATCAGTCCTTCAATTTACTACTCCTAGCAATTGGTGGCAGGAAGTATGCATAAGTACGTGCAGATTCTTTTGCTGCAGATGAGGATAGTATTAGCTATGATAATGTATTGTTTCAAAGAAAACGATGGTTTATTGGACTAGATTAGAGTGTAATTATAGCGGGGTTGAGAGCATGCACAATGCATATAAAAGTGATGTATATTAATGAAACCAGGCAAACAGGGTAAATATGTATTCTTGCTCAATTTAGGTGGAAGACAATAAATTAAGAAACGGATATAAGCCCACATTACATCCTTTAACAATTCTGTTTATATATAAAAAAGGCCTCAAATACAAAACTGTGTGTAATTACCCATCTCAACTATTAAAACCAGCCAAATACTCCTATTAAGAAATACAATCTGGTTTTAACGCTGGTTTTTATTATTTCAATATTCAAATATATTTTTCACTTACATCTAGCTACTTTTCACTATTTGAGCTCGATATATCTCAGATTCAATGCAAGCATGTTTAGTGAAGTCTTAAGTGTTGGCCGGTGCTGTTAGATGATGTGTGCGCAAAATGGTACGGTTTGTCCTTTCGATCGAGAGAGATGTTATTCTAATTTGTGGTTGTTATTCTTTTTTCCTTTATATAATAAACAGAGAAAGCCTCCAAATGCAAGTATTTTTTTTCTATTTGATATTGAGTGTGCAAAATGTACGTTCCTTTTTTATGGGTTAGCTAGCCTAACTCACTTGTGTGGATGTGATCGCTTGTATGCTTTGGCTTCTTTCAAATTTATACCTCTTAATATAGGAAGGGTTAGTACCACAGATACAAACCATTAGACCATATAACAATCCAACTATTTTGTTGGGATCAGCGTATTTATGCATTGTACACTTAATTTGATTGGAAGAGAAGCCACAAATTAGATGACGTGTTGCTCGTGTGTTAAGCAGAATCTCGTTAATTGTCCAAGCTCAGTGCTGCAGTTGATTGAGTTGCCGAGTTGGTGGTGCATGGACGGGGGGTCAACAGCGAAAGTGCGAAACTTAAGCATTACTTTAACATGGAGTAATTGTTTAATGGCAAAATTTGTTACAGGGCATTAAAAGTTTACGTTATTTGCTGTAGGACACTTTAAAAACATGCCTTTGCTACGAGGCGCTGCAAAAAGACAGTAATTTTTTTGCGGGAAAAAAAAGACGGTAATTTGTTGATGGACACTATAGGATATATTATATTATTTTTTATTAGTTTGGAGAGAGAATAAGACTTGTAGTGACCATTTTGCCTCTAGCATGTGTTTTCATGAAATGTGGTTGGTTTCTTTAAACTTGAGCATGACTTAGGAATGAATTAATTATTATATTTGTTTGGGTAGATTTTCTGGTGAATTTTGAATCACTTTTTTTCAGATTTTTTATTTTGTGGTTAATTTTGAATCTATTTTTTTTTGGGAATTTTTATATATTTTGGCAGCATAACTACTATATTGTTGATACGTGGAGGATAGCACTGAATATATAAGCAAGGCAACACAAATTTAGCAAATCCATCAAACCTCAAACCATTTTCTAGTTCAAAACCAATTTATGCCACATAAACCAGTTCATACAGCCACATGCTAGAGGCAAAGTAGAACAAAAGCAGTTCATGCCCGCTCACCAGTATAGCCGCCGCCACAACTCACCTGTGCAGCCGCCGCTGGTAGCTAGGGTTTGGTTGGGGAGGGGAAGGTCAGAAGGCCAAACTTTTCAACGCACTTTCGTGAAACCGCCCAGTACTTAGGAAAAAAGGCAAGGGCAAAATAGTCATTTGCACATTGTTCTCTCTCCAAACTAATAAAAAATGATATAATATAACATGCGGTGTTCATCGGTAAATTACCATCTTTTTGCAGAATCTCATAGCAAAGACGCGATTTTAGAGTGTCCTGTAGTAAAGGACGTAAACTTTTGATGCCCTATAACAAATTTTTGTCTTGTTTAATTAGCAACGGATATGATTTGCTCAGACGTTCAATTTACTACTGTATCAATTGGTGGCAGGAAGTGTGCATACATATGTGCAGATTCTTTTCCTGCAGAATGTGGATAATATTATTAGGTTAGATGATGTATTGTTTCAAAGAAAACGATGGTTTATTGGACAAGATTACAGCTTAGTTAACGGGAATAGGAGCATGCACATACAACTGATGTAATCATAAAAGTGTGCTTGCGTATCAATGAAACCAGGCAAGCAGGATATATATGTACCTGCTTAATTCAGATGGGAGTAGTAAGAAGCAGGTAGAACCACCTGTGGTTTTATTGACACATAGCTAGCGACAAACTGTCATGGCTCCTCGTGAAACATGAATGGTAATAGTATAGTGATCGAAAATAGAATTTTCGTTGTAAGTATTAAGTATAGTCATATATGCAAACTCTAAAAAATCAACAGTTATGTCTTAAAATAGGGACATTTATGCAATATCCCTCATCCTATATTGAGGAGAAAGAATTAATATCGTTGTACCTCTCTTTTTGAACTTCTTTCGAGTAGAGGTGAGGGGTCACATGTTAGTAAATAGTGATGGATGGTCAATGTATTACATATTAAAACTTTTAAATTGTATAGATTACAGGGATTTACTAGTTGACGACCAATCATTTCCAACTACCGGTTTCAACAGCAACTTGTATAAGCTTTTATTACTTTCAAATTAAAACTTTTTTATTACCTTTTCAATTGAATCTTTTTTATTACTTTCAATTGAAAATTTCCAATTTCAACATGAAATTCTTGACAAGTATCAATGGACTTTTCGGTTAATTTTTAGTCCAAAATCTCAAACTTACAAACATTTTCAATGGTCTAACTTACAAACAAGAAATGCCGTTAGCTATACGATAATACGAAGACATCGCCATCGTCTCCACCCTTTATTTCTTCTTATCAGGCCGTGGGATGCAAACTCTGTTTTCATCAATCGAAAGCGTATTCCTGAAATGCCGTTAGCTATCCGAAGGCATCGCCGTCGTCTCCACCGTTTCCCGCCACGCCATGGCTCCCACCCTCGCCGCCCTTCCCGCCAAGCTTCCTCCGCCGCCACCGCCGCCTCCACCTCCCAAATCCACCTCCCCGCGCCACCCAAATCCCCTGTCCGCACACCCCGCGCTCTCCTCGAGCCACCCCTCCGACGTGTCGGCGCTGCTCGCCGCCGCCGCGCGCGCCGGCGACCTCCGCCTGGGGCGCGCGCTCCACCGCCGCCTCCTCCGCGGCGACCTCCTCGACAGCGACGCCGTCGTCGCCAACTGCCTCCTCACCCTCTACTCCAAGTGCGGCGCCGTGGCCGCCGCACACAACGTGTTCGACGGAATGCGCGGCCGCCTCCATGACATCGTCTCCTGGACGGCCATGGCATCCTGCCTCGCGCGCCATGGCGCGGAGCGCGAGTCCCTGCGCCTGATCGGCGAGATGCTCGAATCAGGGCTAATGCCGAACGCGTACACGCTGTGCGCCGCGGCACACGCATGCTTCCACCCAGAGCTCTATCATTTGGCTGGAGGCATGGTCCTTGGGTTAGTACATAAGATGGGATTCTGGGGCACAGACGTAGCAGTGGGCAGTGCCATGATTGATATGCTTGCAAGGAACAGGGATCTGGAATCGGCGCGCAAGGTGTTTGATGGGTTAACCGAGAAGACAGTAGTCGTCTGGACGCTTCTGATTTCGCGGTATGTTCAGGGGGAGTGTGCAGAGGAAGCTGTTGAGCTTTTTCTGGATTTCTTTGAGGATGGTTTTGAGCCTGATAGGTATACCATGAGCAGTATGATTTCAGCTTGTACAGAATTGGGATCAGTGAGGTTGGGGCAGCAACTGCACTCTCTAGCATTGCGGATGGGGCTGGCATCTGATGGTTGTGTGAACTGTGGGCTTGTGGACATGTATGCAAAGTCACAAATAGAACGGTCGATGGACTATGCTATCAAGGTCTTTGAAAGGATGAACAAGCATGATGTCATGTCCTGGACTGCACTGATATCAGGATATGTGCAATGTGGAGTTCAGGAAAACAAGGTTATGGCGCTCTTTGGAGAGATGTTGAATGAAGGTATCAAACCAAACCATATAACATATTCAAGTATTCTTAGGGCATGTGCCAATATTTCTGACCAAGATTCTGGCAGACAAGTTCATGCTCATGTCATCAAATCCAGCCTGGCTTATGTGCATACTGTTGGAAATGCTCTTGTCAGCATGTATGCTGAATCGGGCTCCATGGAGGATGCTAGAATGGTGTTCAATCAACTCTATGAAAAGAACTTGACTTCATTCAGTACTCCACTGGATCATCAGATTGCGAGGATGGATGTGGGAATCAGCAGTTCCACATTTGCTAGCCTAATTAGTGCCGCTGCTAGTATAGGTCTGCTAACCAAAGGTCAGCAATTGCATGCCATGTCACTGAAAGCAGGATTCGGATTGGATAGATTTGTAAGCAACTCCCTTGTTTCCATGTATTCTAGGTGTGGTTACTTGGAAGATGCTTGCCAATCTTTCAATCAATTGAAGGATCGCAATGTGATCTCATGGACTTCAATGATCAGTGGCCTAGCAAAGCATGGCTATGCAGAACGGGCACTTTCATTGTTCTGCGCCATGATATCAGCTGGTGTGAAACCAAATGATGTCACTTACATTGCTGTGCTGTCTGCCTGTAGTCATGTTGGTCTAGTGAAGGAAGGGAAAGAGTACTTCAGATCAATGCAGAGGGATCATGGACTCATACCAAGAATGGAGCATTATGCTTGTATGGTTGATCTGCTTGCACGATCAGGCCTTGTTAGAGAAGCCCTTGAGTTCACTAACGAAATGCCACTGGAAGCTGATGCATTGGTTTGGAAGACTCTTCTCGGTGCTTGTAGGACCCATGACAATATTGAGATAGGTGAAATTGCTGCTAAGAATGTCATAGAGCTTGAGCCACGAGATCCAGCTCCATATGTCCTCCTCTCGAACTTGTATGCTGATGCCGGTTTATGGGATGAAGTTGCAAGAATAAGGAGTGCAATGAGGGACAAGAACTTGAATAAAGAAACTGGCTTGAGCTGGATGGAAGTAGAAAACACCACTCATGAGTTTCGATCTGGTGACACCTGCCATCCACAAGCACAAGACATCTATGCTAAGTTGGACACATTGATAAGAGAAATCAAAGGAATGGGTTATGTACCAGACACAAGCATTGTTCTCCATGACATGTCGGATGAGCTGAAGGAGCAGTATCTGCTTCAACACAGCGAGAAGATTGCTGTAGCATTTGGTTTGATTACTACATCAGCACCGAAACCAATAAGAATATTTAAGAACCTCCGTGTTTGCGCTGATTGTCATTCTGCAATCAAATACATGTCCAAGGCCACCAGAAGGGAGATAATACTGAGAGATAGCAACAGGTTCCACAGGATGAAAGATGGGCAATGTTCATGCGGAGAATACTGGTGAGCTTTGCAGTTTTGCCTTCGCTAGTGATCAAGATCCAGGCTAACTCAGCAGAGCATTTCATGTTCATAATTTTTGTACTTGTACGGTCCATAGTTTTTGTACAGTTCATAGTTTTTTTTAATTCCTCCGACTACAAGTATAAGCATTTTGGGATAGAGATGTAACATTAAAAGAGGGAGTAGCTACTTTGCCATTGTACTTTTATAGAGGACAAGGGCTATAAATGACTTGTATTGTTGGGTTGTCACACCACTGCATGATTCATACAGTTGCATGAACAAGTAAAATATTATTTCGGCAGATTTCTACTCATCATGTACTTCTTTCTGTTACTTCTTAAAAAACTTCACTGAAACTAGCTAATTGCATGTTTCATAAATGGTGACCGCATTAAAAAAAACGCAACTTCCTTTTCCAATTCAATGCTAATATGCCCACAGCAAAGAAACAGTTCAACATTAAAGGAAATTATAATCTCTCATGCCCTCTTATTTTGTACAAGGAAAAAAACGTCGATGGATGTGCATATTACTATAAAGAGCTTTCATATGATTTATAATGTAGGTAACATCCTGGGGATACAGACAAACAACCATATAAAACACTAGGAGATGAAAGTAATGAAAAAAAGAACGAAACTGCTTGTTCGATCAGGTATTGACTTGAAACCCAGGAAAATGCTCCAAGTTCTACGCTCCACACTCCACCTGAACAAACTCATTTGATTTCGCAAGTTGGCCAGGACGACCCTCATACTAAGGTTTGAAGATTATGAAACTTCAAACAGCACCACAGATCCCAAAGCATCAATTATAAGATCCATATTTTGAACTGTCCACAAGACAGAAATAGCTCAGGATTGGACATACAGCCTGCCCAAAAAATATTTTTGAACAGCTTGTCAGGTTGATCTTCGCAGTTCTGGTGGAAGCCACATAACATGCATCAAAGAATTTGATGTAGCTAGGTGTTGCAGCTCCATCAGCTCTTCCTTGCTGTATTTTATTCTTTCATCTGTCATGAAAAATGCAAACTTGCTGTCAATTATATTCTTAATTGCTTGGCTTACTCAAGAGTGTATTCATAATTCAAAGAGAACAATTCAGACAAAAATTCCTCACCTACAAAACATACATCTGCAAGTCTACCTGGGCCAGCCAAACTTTTTGACACTTTTGCATTTACCTGTTGTGGTTGCCTAGACTTGTAAAGTTGGAATGTACCACTACAATTTGTCTGAAGTTCCTGCATAAGCTCATGTCTCACTTCAATCACAGGGTGACGTCTACAGAATGCTGAAATCGCATCTCCTGTTAAGATCCAGCAGCCACTTAAATCCAACACACGCAGCATGGCAGGGGGAACAAACTTTAGAAGCCCAGAGCTAGACAGTATATTCCCACAGAACCCAAGATGTATCAAACTTGAGGCAGAACACAGTGCATGCAAGGCAGGATCAGACAAGAAATCACTTTTTAGAAACAAATATTTCAGAGCTCTAAAGGATGCCAAGGGAGGTATAACATCATCTGTCAGCTGTGTATTATCCAAGTTTAGGCTTTCCAGGTATTTGAGTTCTTCAAGCGCAGACATAGACAGCATTTTCACTGAGTTTTCTATCATGAAACCTGTCATACGCTACAAATGAGTTACTTGAAGATCAGGAATTCCTGTATTAAAATAAACAAAGTTGGGCAAGAGAATCATAACCTTTGATACATGTGCGACTTAGGTTTAAGATTCTCAGTGAAGGCATCATGCTTATGTACCACAAAGCAGAATCATCAACTTTTGTATGAGCTAAAGACAACGTAATCAGGCTTGGAACTGTTCCTGCCAGAACACATAATGCCTGAGAAGTAACATGGGAATTACTCAGGCTCAAAAATTTCAGGTTCATTCCAATATTTGCAACATATTCAATGGCATCATTAATTATTCTGTTGTTGCTAAGGTCCAAATGCTCTAGATTCTTCATATTTTCCAAGCAAGACAAGTTGCTTAAAGAGCAACTGGACAAGTCCAAGTATGTCAATGAACTTGGTAAGATGCTTGAAAAAACTTCGTCAATGTTACCAAATGATGCTGCCGAGACAATAAACTTCTCCAGTTGAATAACAGCTTTGGGATCCCCACTGCAAATAGAATGAACTGTACAATTGCTCATATTTAGACATCTCATCGTTTGAATAAATGGTAAGCATGTCACATGTGTCCAAGAGATATTCAAGAAGCTCAAAGATGTAAATGCCTCAAGGACAGAAGCTCCCTTGTTGGTAATTTCACTGCCCCATATATCAAGGTGCTGAAGTTGTGTTAATACCTAGAAAAGAATTCAGGTATGAGAAGTTTATAAATGATACATCAAAACAAATCAGAAATTAGTAGGATGCTGATATCTTTACATGTATATACCAAATTAAAATTTATATACATATGTAAAGAACATATGACGAGGTCAAAATTTTAATCCTAAAAAAAATTGATGTTAGATCATGGGAGTACACATACCTGTAAAGACCACAGTGCTTTGTCTGTGATACGGATTCCCCCCAAATCTAGTAAACGTAGGTTTTCCAGTGAAGAAATGGCCATAACTCCATTATCAGTCAACCCAGTTTGAGATACATGTAGCTTCTCCAAGCTTTCAATGGAAGCCAAATGTTTGATGACAGCATCAGTGATCTTAGAGCACCTTGACAAATCCAATTCCTTCAATGTACTCATACCTACATTACCTCAAGAATATCGCGAAAACTAGTTCATAAATTCTGCAAATAATCTAAGTCTCCATGATCATAAATAATCGAACAAGCTTAAGTATTGTACCAGAGAGCGCCCAGACCGCAGAGCTGTTGAGGTTCTTGCAATCGGCCAGATTCAGAACCCTCAGGTACCGGAAGGAACCGAGGTAAGCCATCCACTCCGCATCGATGGCGAAGTGACCGCTGAGGTCGATCTCCTCCACTGAGTGCTGGAAAACCCTGCACACACACACACACACACAATCACGGATCACGCATTCATCCACAAGCAGCAACACGAAGAGGAGATGAATTCCATCTCGAGCCCGGAAGAAGATCGCGCGTGCGTCGTCACGGGCATTTTCGGCGCGCGGAGGGGAGGAGGTGGAAGGAAGTTTACTCGAGGAGGGAAGGGAAGAGGAGGCGGCGGGCGGCGAGGCGGCGGAGGAGCGCGTCGGCGAGATGCGCAGGGAGGCGCTCCAGGGATCGGCGCTGGCGGCGCCACGCCTCGACGGTGGAGGCGCTGCGCGCTGCCGCGTCGATGCAGCGGTCGACGAGCCGCGTCTCGCAGACGCCGGAGCAGGTGGCTGCGGAGGCGGAGGAGGAGGAGGACGCCATGGGTGCGGGAGCTTGGCGCGGCGGTGGTGGAAGAGGGGAGAAATGGGGATCGGAATCCACGAGTCGCTGACCAGCCGCCCCCGCGAGAGGAAGCAGATGCTCTGCCGTTGGCACCATCTCGGCCGTCCGTTCTCCCGACCTCTTGACTCGTGGAGCAAAGAAAAGGGAAAGGGCAATGCCACTGAAAATTTCGTGTAATCTTCCTTACAAATCACAACTCACAAACAACCAGGGAAATGCAGAGAATTTGTCATGTTTCATCAAATTATAGCCAATTTTCTTTACATTTTCATAGTCACACAGTCATAGTTCTGTTCTATCGCAGTTCAATTTTTTTTAATATAGAATTTGTGAAAATCGGTACACGGGGGTTAAAAAGGACCTAGAAACTCTGTCTGATATGAATGATAAATTTCTTACTGTCACGCATATAGTGCCGTGGCATTATCTAGAAACACCACAAGTCAGTTAAGTAGCCGCTTTCCCAATTTACCATAAGTTTTTATGTATTGTTTATCCCAAACTTGTGGATTTATTACTAACCTTTATGATTATTTGGCCGACTTTATATTTTAACTAATGTCCGTTTAATTTTCATTTTAAGGCCGAGAGGGTACAGATCAGAGAGATGGTGATGTGAAGTCAAATGGATGAGGCGCAGAACGTAGGATGTCACTCTCATTCAGGCCCACTGACTCGTGAGTTGGGCCATCATTCCCGGGTCACCAAACATGGATGCATTCAGTCTGATGTGAAGCTGCTCGCCGGCGATGGAGAGCAGTCACTAGAAAAAACCAAGGGCATGTTTAGTTTGTTGTTTAAAAAAAACCTTTTTAAATTTTGCTAATACCAAAATTTGGTAAGAAGATGGTGGTATTCTGCTTATTACCTTACATAATTTTGACAGAAGTTTTGGAAGGAGAATGTCCTAGAATTACCAATATTTAGCAACAAATTTTTGACTTGTTCTAAAATTTAGAGTGGTTGAGAATGACAACAATCTAGACAGGCCATAAATGACTATGAATTGGTCTTGTCACCATTTCAATTAGGAACTTGGTACATTCTGATTACAGCTCGGCAGGGCAAAACGAACAACTACATCTCCATCTCTCAAATTAACCACCTCTAAATCACTCGAGGAAGAGGATGAGCACGCTACTCTTAGCCCCTCGGGTCTCTTCTCTGCTTCCTCCACATCAGTAGCAACACAACACAACACGTCAAAACTCTCAACTCACACAAGCTTGTATCCGGTGACCCACACATTCGCCGGCGGCGCCGGCTGGACATACACAAACGTGAAGCTCCTCCCCGGCCGCAGCACCGGCAACCACCTCGGCGGCACGTACCCGTACCTCGCCTCATGCAACCCCCACATCCTCCCCCGAATCTCCGATACCCCAAGATGCAGCTCCCTCACCGTCTTCCTCCTCGACCTGTTCCTCACCCTCACCTCATATCTATAATACGTCCTCCGTCTCATTCCCCACGTCCTCGTCACTTTCTGCTCGATCCCAATCACCGATTCTCCTCCATGTGACAGCATCGCCAACGTGTGATTGCTGTTGTCGTTCACAATTGGAGGAGAATCAGTTGTGATTTGGTTAATTTCCTCTGATTCTTTGAGGCCACCGCAGGAGGAGGCGAGGCGGGCGAGGACGCCGAGGAGAGGGGCGTTGTTGTAGGTGGCGGCCTCTGTTTGCTCGTAGTTGTTGCGCTCGTCGGCGAAGTCGTCGTACTCGTCGGGCCCGCCCACGACGGCGCCGTCGAGGAGGTTTGGGTTGTTCGCTTGCCGTCCGTACCATTCCGAGTACCCTTCATGGCAGCTCACGAACGACGGGTCTCTCTTGATCGACACGATCGATGCTCCTCGGTGATGGACCTGTCGAGGGTAGCTTGATCCGTACCCCACCATGTAGCTCGTTCCCCTTGGGTTATCCCCCAATATGTAGTTCACCTGAAATTGGAGGGATCACATGTGAATTGGTGACAGATTTGGTGGATTTTTCAGCTCACTCCAATATTCCACGCTTAAGGTCTACGTGAGTGAGAGCAGTTTGAAATTTCGTTTCGAATTTCCCAAAATTTTGCCAACTCCATATTTCAGAAATTTTGGGTATTTTAGGAATTTCGATGATTTGATCAAATTTTGTTCAAAAATCAAATAATTTCATTCAAAATTTCTGAAAAAAAATTCCCGAAATTCCGGTTACTGGAAATTACGCACCCATTCGGGTGTTGGAAAATATAAAGTGAATTGCTTTTTTTTATAAGCTTAAGATTTTAGGTTGAACTGATCAGTGCATATAACGTGCAACATTTTTTTTACCTGGGATTTGACGAATTTGAGGATGTCATAGGGCTGGGCCGGGCCAGCGGGGCAGCGGACGGCGCCGCGGCCGGAGACGGAGGAGAAGTCGGCGAAGACGGTGAGGAGGAAGGAGGCGCTGGTGACGAACTGGAGGTTGTTCCACCGCTGGTGGTACATCACACCGCCGGGGGTTCGCGGGACGTTGGCGCCGGCGCCGGACTTGCCGACGCAGGAGCACACGAAGAACTCCGCGTTGTCGCGGTATCTCTTCAGAGCCGCGGCGTGGTCGCCGGCGCGGCCCTGGAGGAGGAACTTGGCGGCGAGGACCTGCACGCCCGGGTACTTCACGTCCCATCCGAACTGGTTTATCGACCACCCCGTCCCTCCCAGCTCGTCGCCGTTGCCGGCGATGTAGTCCAGGTAGAATCTGTCCTCCGTCGCCTCGAACAGCCATGCCGCTGCCCACAGCAACTCGTCCTGCACGACATGGGGCAATGGGGTCATGTCAGTGTCTGTCATGCCCACAAGGTGTTCGACGAAAATCCAACGGCGCCGCGACGCGCCGCGCCACGGCGAGACGGGGACGGTGAGTGACTTACCCCGTAGCCGCTGAAGGAGCCGTAGTAGTTGCGCGCCACGGTGATGCTGGCGTCGTACTTGCCCCTGTACTTGTCGGCGAACTCGAACAGCTGAGAACACGCCGCAATGTCACCCAAATCCTTAATCAGAGGAAATAAAATCTCGGTTTGAGCTGATGTTGGAATAATGTTTGCAGCGAACCTGTTTGGAGTGGACGAGGAGGAGATTGGCGTAGCCGGGGTAGGCGGCGCGGAAGACGATGGAGGCGGCGGCCATGGCGGCGGCGGTCTCGGCGGCGAGGTCGGAGCCGGGGTGCTGGGGGTCGACGCGGAAGGCCTGGCGGCTGGTGGTCATGTCCTCGGGGCGCTGCCAGCAGCTGTGGTCGGTGTCGCCGTCGCCGACCTCGCCGTACAGCACGTCCGGCTCCGGGTGTGCCTTGATGAAGTAATCCGTTCCCCACTTCACGGCGTCCATGGCGTTCCGGAGCTCGCCGGCCGCCGCCATCTCCTTCCCGTACTCCAGGATGCTCCACGACATCATCGTCACCGTGAACGCCATTGGCAAGCCGAATTTGACGTTGTCGCCTGCGTCGTAGTAGCCTCCTACAAGATCAACCTGGAACACAAACACAAACATTTGTGCAATTGGATTGCACACCCATTAGTAAGTATGAAATGATCGTGTTTTCTGAACAAAGTGCACAATGCCATTGATGGCAACATTGGTTTGATCAATGCTTTGAAGATGGTGGTAGAATGGTTCATACTCCATTGGCTTTTCCATCAAAGAGGCCAGAGCTGGCTCTCCAGGTGACCCTCTGGTTAGGCGGGAGAACGCCGGACCGCTGTGCCTCGAAGTAGAGGATGCTCTTCTTCAGTGCCATGGCATAGTCATGGCCACCAGCCCCAAAACTTGGTTTCACCATTGATGCAAGTGCCAAAAGACCAAACAATGTAGCCGCCACATGAGCACCACCGTTCCTGGCCATTGCAAATTTGCAATGCACCAAGAAGGTAAGTGCGTAGTGAGAGTGTGAAGCAGAGTGAAGGAGCAGGGGACTTGGCTGGCTTGGCTTGGAGGGAACTGAAAACTGAAGAGTACTTATACTAGTACAAGCGACTGGAGGGAAGAGAGGGACAAAGCTAGATATTCAAAGGAGGCGACCACCTTTCACACTTTAGCAACTGGTTGATGCCAAATATTATTCCTAGTGCATGCAACTGATGAAGTGCCAGATTACAGCTTCCCAAAAAATGGCAAGCTTGTACATCTCTTTTTTAGTTACATACTGAATTACCCTACAGCTTTTGTGATTATCCATCGATCCATCATCTCCATCTTAGCAGAGATCTTCAATGAAATGTGATAACCTTCCCCCTTTTTTATGAACTCTGTAGGGCTTGATGGTCCCTGCTGGTGAAGCTTGGTGCAAATTAAATCTGCAAGAAGGTTGGGATTTAACTTTCGAGACAGATATATATAAATAGGACTAAAGTTGTTAAAAATGTTGATGATAAATTGTGCTCACACATATGTAATTTACTTTCTTTTTCCTGACATGGGTCGGTTGTTTGTGTTTCCCACTGTGTGTACAATAATGTTTTTTCATTCTGTAGATTAGTTAATAAATGGGAACGATATTTCATTTCATTCAGATGTAATAAAACTAAAACTATATATTGCAGAATTTAACTTTACATGCTTTCTTGTGACTTAATTAGATATATCATGCTTGAACATCAAGCAATCCTGGCATAAAAGAAGATCATATGAACTATCAACTTTAAAAAGGAAAAAAAATGCAGGTACTTGCATTGTAATATTTGGAGTATCTGTAAAAGATAAAGAGAAAGGAAAAGGTCAAAGAACGTCGTTTCTATAGGATGATCATACCAACACTATATTACAACCGATAACACTGATTCTTACGAATGTGCACACACAAGGTTGCTTTCTTTTCTTTGATTATTCTTTGTTTTTTAGCGCATTTCCTGAAACTAATGTTCCACCTAAAAACCAAGTATCACGTGGATTTCATAGGAAACAATCCAAACTCCCACATCTAGGAATCAGAAACATTTCTCACACTCCAAAATATGCTTAGAGAATGTAAGTTTTTTTAACCCTTACAACGATTATATGTTTTTTTGTCAAAATTCACGTACAAGAATGTACAGTGATTTCAGTAAAAGAAATAACCAAGTAACTGTAATAGTATTCCATAGGTATTGAACTTAATTCTACCCTCGTGTGCACATCCTGAAATATTAATTTAAGCCAAAACGACTTTTTAGATGCATTATGTGGATTTCTGAAGAAATATGTATTATGTTGAGAAAATGAAAATTCAAGGATTAAATTGAGCCTTTGGTGAAACTTGTCAAGCCCCTGTTCAGTTCCCAAAAATTTTTCTCCAAAAACATCACATAAAGCATTTGGACACATAAATAGAGCATTAAATATAGATAAAAAAGAAACTAATTGCATAATTTGAATGGAAATCACGGGACGAATCTTTTGAGCTTAATTAGGCCATGATCAGTCATAAGTGTTACAGTAACCCACATTACTAATGACAGCTTAATTAGGCTCAAAAGATATGTATCGCAGTTTTCAGGCTAGCCATAAAATTAGTTTTTTCATTCATATCCGAAAACTCGTTCCGACATTCGATCAAATTTTGATGTGACACCCAAAAGCAAAGTATTTTGGGAACTAAACAAGGCCTAGAGGCTAATGGTAAATGAACAGATCACAATTAATATTAGAGTTAATAATTAAAGTAAACTGCAATGATGGTACATGAGCTTTGAAGGTGGGTGCAATGTAGTATATGAACTCGTAAAATGCTTGCTGCAACGCACAAACTTGTTTTGGCTGTTGCGAACTAGGCCAAAAGGACATAACGTGGCTAATCTTGCTAAGGTGAGTGTTGATTAGAGTGCTATGCAAGCATATATGTGGCAGGAATGCAGGATGCCGCATAGATATGTTTTCTACATGTTAACATAGGCTCCTATTATTTTCCATTTCGATTATAAACCACTACCCAAAATCTAAATTTTAAAACTCTATTTTGGAGTTAATTTTAGAATTTTTCATTGTAGTTTTTTCTAGCATTATCTTTTGAACTACGAATAACCCATTTTCAATTCACAAATTACTGTTTAACTGCATATATATATATTTCTGCATTTCGGCCAAAATGGCCAAAAGATGAGGGCCATAGAGTAAGGCCTGGTAATTGTACGGAGGACATAAAAAACAGAGAAAGAATGCCTGAAAAAAGGACAAAATGGTAAGGGTTACTGTTTTGTAAATATCTTGTTTCATGCCCTCCTTAATTGTGCACATCATGCATAATCAACATCTAAATCGATAGGACTAACACATCTCATGTCCTTCCGGTCTTGATTTGGAATACGCGTGGACCGGTCCACGCGCGGATAATCGGTGAACTAAGTTTTATTATAAAAAAACAAAACTCAACTCACATCGTTGAACTAAAATGGGCTATACCTCATCTCATACAACAGAAACAACAAACAACATTATAGTAGTTTGTGTTCTCTGTAATGGACTACACAGTGGACAGTGCATTTTTAGACCTTAATATCATGCGGGTTCGCATGTCAGTAAGAACTGCACCATGTAGCCGCCGAGTTCATGTATCATCGATACAAGTTACTGGTACACCCTCCAATCTCTTTTTTAAGCATCACCAAGAGAAGTAAATTCCATCCCAAAATTTTTCTTTGTTCTTTTTTTGTGTTCAGGAAACAATGTCCTCTCTGATAGATGGCTTACTGGACCTGCTAAAACCCCATTTTTTCTATGATTTTTTTAGAGGATTTTTTTTCTATGATTGGGGATAGAAGAGGAGTCCCCGGATGAACGTAACTAAATTTCAGAAGATGGAACCTCCTATTTGTATGATTGACTTAGGGATATTGTGGAGACTATTTTTTCTCTAAAATCCCAATAATTAAGATTGTGATCTGTTTTGGACTACTTTTAGTGATGCTCTTATTGACGTTTTGAACATGCTTTAAGATACCAAGCAGTCTTTAGCCCAAATTAATTCGTTGGATGTATTCCAACACACTAATTTGAGATGTACCTTTACCTTCAATTTCTCATATATTTTTTCAACCGAGTTAAGTTTTCATCTATCAAAGGTCAACGATTTTTTTGGGAAATAATAGGTTTTTAATGAAAAATCGCAAAAGGATAGGCCGGCGCCAGCAAATTGCAAATATATATGGCTGTCGACTGGACCTGTTGAGTGAGGGGAAAAGGCCCAATTCAACTGGGAGCCGAGGGTGGGACTTGCCTATCGATGTGCGGTGGTTTGACATTCTCTCTCGCTAGGCCCAATCAACGAAAAATTGTTCGACAGATGGGCTAAAAGCTGATCATGGTCCCAGTCGATCAACAGTTGTTCAACAGGCCCATCATGTCGCTCTCCCAACGATAGACATGCTCATGTCGTCCCGCCAACCTTCTGTAGGGGTCTTGTCAACCGGCCCAACATCGACGACCATCTATATTTGTAATTTATTGGTGCCGGCCCTTTTTTTTAATTTTTCATTAAAAACATATTATTTAAAAAAATTTAAAGGTCAACGAGGAAGCTAGGCGCCGCTGCCTGCACGAAATATACCTGCTCTGCTCCTGCGCGCCGCCATCGATCGACACGGCGCCGCACCCGTTTTCTCAATCCCGCCGCCTCTTTCGCGTCCTTTGATGCACATGCTCGCGGCCGCGCGCGTACCGTCCGGTCGTCTCATCTCGATCGACCAGTGCCTTTTTTTTTTTTTTGACTCGGGTGGCGGCCGGCCTCGATCGATCGATCAACGCATGATTTCTGGGCACTAGAGTGTTAGCAATTCCGGCTTCCCGGAGGCATGAATTCCTCCACTGCTGCATGCGCCGGGCCCCCAAACTTTCTCTTTTTTTTTTTCTGAGACTGGCCCCCAAACTTTCCTGCGCACTGGCCGTGTCATGCGCCAGAAATGGGGATACCATTCAACTCTTCTGGTAACTAATTGAACATATGTACACGATTTGTAGTAATATTTACCAAAGTGAGCCGAATTTTCAAAAGATTAAGGGCTTCTTTGGAATAATTAATCCATGGATTGAAGGATATTTGGAGGGAAAGTAGATGAATTGAATCCAAATGAATAATTCCTATAGAGGTCATTTGGATTGTAGGATTCAAAGGAATTTTATAGGATAGAAAATTTTACTCCATGTTTTTGAGGATTTCTAGTATGTGGTTTTAGGCTTCTTTGGAAAATAGGATTTTGAAAATATAGGAACCGTAAAATACAGTGAAATAGAGTGCCACAGATATCAAAATCCCAAGGAAGTAGAAACACACGAATTTATCAAGAGATGTGTTTGTCTACTCTACTACAATACCAAAAAAAACACTTGATTAAAATAGACAAAAGAGGAGAGATGGAGACACATTTGTCTTTGACTTCTTAAAGGAAATGAAAAAAAAACGATATTTGAGAAAATGTTTAGAATCCTCTAAAAAGTGGAGGAATGGAACAAATCCTGTAGGTTCTTTGGGATCATTTGTACAATCCAAAGGTCTCCAAAAGAAAACTTTCCATAGCATTTCAATCCTTTGAAATTATTATAATAAATCCTTAGTTCCAAAGGAGCCCTCAGAGTTCCAATGCAAGCTGTGTTTTTCTCTCGCCCTTCTTTCTGTATGAAATCACTGGACAGTCTTAATTTCATGTAGTTTTTATGGGAGCCATCTAAACATCTGTTTTCAGCTCTTCTCTTCCCAGGTATTTTAATCTGTTGCCATTTGCTGAGCATGGTTGAACTATTGTGTTTTAGACTTTTAGTCATTAGATGATATAGTACCAAGTTAAAATTTTACTAGTGTGATATGGAAAAAAAAAATTTCCTGTGGGAACTAAAATATCAAGCTTTGCAACAATAGAAGATGCTCCCCGCAAAAAAAAAACAATAGAAGATGCTATATAACAAAAATAAAAAATGAATAAAAAAATGAAAATAACATTTTGTTTTGGTAACATTAGAAGCTGCATGATGGCCTTGTGAGTAGTAGATAAAATACCAAAATGAGCTGCTGATCTATTCCCTTGGTTGCATGGTGATGGTGGATGATAATTGATGAGGTGGATGATGATGGCTGCTTATCTTGCAGTCACGGCTGCAACTTCAGCCGATCCTGATCTTCATACTAAAATACCCAGACCAAATTCAACAGTATATACATCTAATTTTTTTATCCATTTTTTATGTTAGTCTGGTCTCATCCTTTTGTTACCAGGGGGACACATATAATTAAGTAGGCAATGATTATTAAGAACTAAGGACAAAATGGGAGAAAGAGAAGGGGAACTGAATTAAAGCAAAAGCAGTTCGAATAATTTGTACTACGTAGGCAGCGTGGGTGTGTGAAAAAGGCAAAGGGAAAGAAGCCGTAACACAAGACAAAAGTCACACAACACAAGCGAATGCCGTTTCTCCGGGGAAGAAGCCGCAATCTACGGTTTCAATTTCCAATTCGCCCGACATAATCCGAGCTACATAAATCCTCACACATTATCACATTGACACATGCAGATATGTATAATATTCTTCTTCCTGAATTGTCCTGATAACTCGTCCAAATTGTATACAGTTTTAATTAGTTGAAGAACAATGGAGTGAGTATATAGGAGATCAAAAGAGAATAAAGAGGAAAACATGCATGCATCTGTATATTTCAGTATCTTATCACTTGTTAAAAATTATTTAATGGCGAACACACCAGCCTGTGCCTATCTCTGACAGAAGAATTAAAATTAGTTTGTTTAATGTAGCGACAGTGGTAATTCTAGATTTTAATGCTAGCATTTTATTGTAAAACGCTCTATATATTATATGATTCTATTTTATTTTTTGTTTTTAAAAGACGGCTGGCAAGAGCCCCTGAGTCTCTGAGTTGACTATCAGCGCTGAGCGGCTGAAAGATCTGGATAGATGCTTTTGCGACAGTGGTACAACAGCGTCCAAGACAAATATAGTATACAACCAATCTCGAAAAAATGCAAAAAAGGACGCTCTAAAAACAAGAGAAAAAATCGGGTCCTTGCACCACCATTGCCTGCTGAAACTGATTCGGATGATGCTGGCGGGCGAGCCTACGCAGACGACGGCCCCGTTTGAAACAGGTATAAGTTTTGGATTTTTTCGCACGCAAAACGAGACGATCCATTAAGACTAATTAAGTATTAAAAACTTGAAAAATGGATTCTGAAAAATGGATTCATATGAATTTATTTTTAAAGAAACTTTTATATAAACTTCGTTTATAAAAAACATCCGAATAATCATTTTAGGAAGCGTATGAATTCCTAAAATGATAAAAAACGAGGGGAAAACGCATCTTCAAACGCGGCCGAAGTGAATTAGAACCTTGAGCTCCTCAGCCTCGTCTAGCTCACTTCGTTGGACCTCCATTCGATGGGGGCTTGCTTTTGTATTTACCAGAGATTTGGAGAACAGCCGGCTGGCGTTAACGTCCTATTAAGAGCTATAAGCCAACTATAATCACATGTAAGGAGATAAATAAAAAAAAAACTGCGCTACTAATTTGAAGCCAAATTAGCACGTACTCCAACAATCCAACAAACCATGTGAGCAAATGAAATGAGCTAGAGATTTGATGTGTGATAGCTAACTATTATATAGTATAGATAGAGTACTATTATATCAGTTATAAGCGACCTGATAATTTTTAGAGGCCATAACTAACTCTACCATTAACCTTACTCTGAAACTTGGATCATAAATTTAATAGTACCCCTCCAGTGCTCCCAACTTGCAATAGAAAGTAATTTAGACCATTGGATCTATCTATATATTTATACTACCTTTTTTTAAGTAGAAACATGAAGGGGTAAAGTTGTCTAGTAAAATATGACTGTGATGGGGTAAAATTATCGTTTTGCATGCCCCCTTTCCATCTTGCTGAATCTCTCGTCCTCCACCATCGCATCGAAAGTTTCCCCTCCGTTCTTGAATTTATGGCCCTCTTGTCTTCATTCACATTTCCCCGGCGTCCGCCACCAAACCCTCATCTACATCGGCAGGAGGACATCCTTACCCTTAATACTAAGCTAGTAAAGTGCTAATATGGCCATTAAAATGGATGATATAATACTACAAATAGAGAGCATTGGAACGGAACTATAAATTTAAGGATAGAATAATGGCTTTGCCACCATGCATTGACCCTAGGTTTGATAGGAACTTGGGTCGTCGGCACTGGAGGAGATTGAAGTGAGGATGGATGCCGATGCTTCGACCAAACTTTTTTTTTTTCACGTCTAGGACATATACAGTCACGTTTAGACCAAACTTACTGTGCTAAACCATGATATAACGACAACTGTAGGACTAACCCGACTAATACCTAATAGAAGGTGGAGTTCGACCCTTCCCCTTGCCAGCGACCAGAGACTCCAAGAGCTACTGGAGATGGAAGGGAAAGATCCGCGAGAGCCTCGGCGTGTCAACAAGAAAGATCACTACTGTTTACATGATCTAAGCCTTTGTTAAAAATTTACAAATTAATGGCTTCAATTGTTAAAAAACTACAACCAACTAATTTTTTACTTAAAAGGATGATAATATAGTGGCAAATGTAAGTAAACATTTTTTTTCTCAAAACTTGTTCAAAGTATGTAGGTTTGTTGTAGGATACTAATTATATGCAATTTGTTGTAGGATACTAGCATCACTAAGGAGGATTGATAGTGTTATGAAATGTCAAATATTTACCCCTCCATTCTTAGCTCTTCCTCTTGCATTTTTATCTCTCCGCTTTATATTTACCGGCACCGTGGACGCTATCTCCTCCCCTGATTTGAGATTCTGATCGATTTGGTGATCACAACACCTGCTTTGCTACACCCTTATTTGTTCCTTTTCCTTTTTTGAACGGCACCCTTATTTGTTCCTAGTTGTACTTGTAGCTGGCCATGCATGGACACCATTGAACCCATCCTTATCCTGCTCTGTTTGATTTGTGTTGTTGCAGCTAATCTGCTCAGACCGTTTCATCACTATTGGATACATCATGCATGCAGTGTGTAGTACAAATTAGCATAAACTTTGGATGTTTTCCAGTAAAGGTAAAGGTAAGTTATTTGAGTGCTATGTAGTATTGTTTGCCAAACTTTTAATATTTATAGGACTGTTTGACTTCTATCTTTAAGAAAAACATAGGCATGTTTTAGAATTATCAATTTTTTCACAACTCATGTGACTTATTGTCAAATTTTTCATGGAAAAATGAATATTGCCAAAATACTATTTTAGAGTGCCAGTATTTTTGGTATGACTAATCTTGTCTTCAAATTAACTTGTCCTCGTGTATGCAATGTTACATTAAGTTATAACTATTAGTTGCTTCTGCCTTATTTGGAATTACATAGTTTCTCTATATTTACTCAAAAAAAATCGTAGCTGGCAGTTTCCTTTATATTGTTGCACATAAAAAATAATTTGGACAAACCACTGCGTTTCTATACATCAACTGTGAGTTGCTTATGGTAAACCGTTTTTTCTTCATCTACTTCACAGGATTATTGCCAAATTATTTGTTCCACGACTCTAATACGTTTTCTTACTCGACTTTCTTCTTCTGCACGCACTTATTCTAAGCTTTATTTGTCATGTTTATTTTCTAAAATATTTAATTTATAGATAATCCGTGAATTTAAACAGACTCGCTTGTAAGCTACATGTATTTCCAGGCAGATATATATCGGTCAAATATTGGGGAAAAAAAATGCCGTTCAACTTTCAGCGATCTCAACGTAGAATTTCTCATCGACACCTTCGTACTTTTCGAGATCTCTGTAGTGCGGAGTGTCGGTCAGGTCCAAAGCGAAGCAGATCGATAAAGATTGTACTTGCAGACTGACAGGACTCTTCTGTTTGCTGCTTTTGCTCAACCTGCCATCAAAGGCTTCATATCCCGAGAGAGATAAAGCCACAAACAGAGATCCACTTTTTCTTTTCTTTTGTGTGGGCTTATTTGAGGGGAGCATGGATGTTGTCTTTTCTCTCCCCCTCTTATCTCTTCTTTGCTTGTCTAAGATTTAGTACTCAGGAAAGACAAAATTAATTATATAAATCTACTTCCTTCATAAAATAATTCGAAAGCTGATAATACTCCACATGTTCTTTGTGTGTGTGTGAGAGAGAGATTTAACAATTTCAAATTTGGACATAAATAACAATAATTGTTTATGTAATGGAGTCATTGCTTTTTCTTTATTTACTTCATAATGAAGATTATGGTATTTGTAAATCTGAAGCTGTAGTATTAATTTCACTAGCCAAATGCCCGTGCACTCCATCAGAATAACATTTAATAGCGGTACAATGTGCCAAATATGTTATGTGTATTATACATCACATTTTTTACTTTTTAAATAATGGATTCATTATTCCGGTCTCTATATTCACGAGTTGGAAGTATATACACAACCAAAACATACCCAAGTTATTAAACTCCAAACCTTACACGAGGAGAACAACCAAACATAAAAAAAAAATAAAAATTTAGCTTCAGCAATCAACAAATACTATCGACTCCAATGGCTGATTTCTGTTGTTGCCATCCAATAGCCGAGAGCCACCACCACAATCTGAATGCCTCTAGTACACTGATAAGCCGTTATGATACGCCACCACCATTTTTCTTGCTTGGCCGTCGTCGAAAGAACTAGACACTATGGCTTGCCTATCAGGCAACGCCATCAATAACCTCTGTCACCATTGTCTTCAACTGTAGAGGTCAAATACACCGCCATGAGAGGTACTAGCCCCACGCCACCGCAACGCCATCAAAAACACTGCCATTGCTGTCACCCCTTACCAAACCGGCTACAAGAGCTAGATCTCGGATGGATACAATGGAACAAGCTAGGCCGATACCGAAATCGGTACCTCCAACGCGCCAACACCTCACCACAAGAAAGGAGGAATGCAACAGCGAGGGGACAGATCCACCCTCTCTAACCACAGAACAACCCCCACCGGACACAAATCTGGCCTCCCCGGTGAACAACACGCCATGTCAACTCTGGCCAACCTCTGCGCCGTCGAGCCAGCCACCGCCCTACCCAGGCTGACGAGCAACGCGCCCTGACTCCAACCCACCCTGAGATGGGTGTCGAGGCTATGCCCCACACCACCAGCCGCCACACACATGCCTCCACCGCACCAAAAGAAAAGTCGGTTGGCCACGACTCAAGTGTGGTCACAAGGCAGAAGGAAGAAGAAGGCGACAACGCCACTGCCCGAGTCACCCTAGGATAGACGACACAAGGGCCCAACTCTCATTGTGGAACGCATATGCCGACCATCACATTTTTTAATTAATGAATGCATTATCTGGCCATCATTTATCTGCTCCTTACTTTCATATTGTAAATCCACAAGCGCAACTATAACATGCACATCACCAACCACAAAACCCTGGGGAAATTGGGCAAATTGGGAAGGACAACTCATTTTAGAGGCTAATTTACTCTTTTGCCATCCTTATGGATGGAATGCCATGTCAGTGATTCTCATTTGGGCCCGCTTGTTAGTGACATGGCATTAAACATCATCCATATGGGTGGCAGAAAGTTAAATACTCCGCTTCAGTTTACCTGTTTGATCCAGGTGAGAGTAGCTATTCACATTTTTAGATAATGAAATTAATTATGGTCTTTACTTCAAATAAATTATAGCCATCGAACTATGAATTATAAAATTATACATCTTGATTAAAAAAATAAGAAGCCTACTAATAAAATCACCATAAAACATATATCACAATCCATAGTTGATCCAAATACACTTAGCCATTCCTACCAACAGCTTATACGTTGTGTATAGTCTTTGTCTTTCTCAAACTAGAAAATTAGAATCTCTAAAACTAACAATCGATTCTTTGCAATCGAATCCTACTCTCATCACCGTTGGTGAAAGGCATCGAACCAAAACAGAAGAAACATTGAAGATTAAATGATTTGTAAATAATCATTAGTCTATATCTTACCACCATCAAACAAACCCGACCTGCCTAGGACACCACAACATGGACGAACCTCCAATATGATACTTTCAAGAAGGTTATGATATCTGGAATATCACCATCGCTAGGTTTTAACCTGGAGAGTCCACCATATAACATGGGCAACGGAACTAACACCGCAACATGGCCTCCAAAAAGGTGTATGGCACCCAAAGATGTCATCAATGTCGCTCTTCGAATGGTGTGAACACAAAGGCTGGTGATTGAGGGCTGTTGGCTTGCCGTGAGCACCACAGCCATGTTCTGCCCATCTCGCGGCCTTTATCGCCACCACAGGTCTGGCCAAGCCTCCACCGGCGCCACGCTATGCTGCCAATTGGAAGTTCCGCTGCCACCACATGCAGGCCTGGTGGCGATGACAAGTGTTGGTGTCGCCTGGTTGTTACGGATAGAAAAAAATTGGTGGTTGGTGTATCTATTCACGTTAGTACAACAAATAAGGAATGTACATCTCAAAAATCTCTAAATCTCCACGGAAACAATAACTCTTGACTAACCTGTGCTCACATTCAATTGACACCTCCATATGGGTTCAATGGTTTCACCACCTCACTAGCTCGAGACGGTGTAATGGGGGTGAGGAGTGGGTATGGGGGATGAAGAATATATGAGGGACATCCTAGAGTTTATTATGCACAAACATCTCTACAGCTACATCTCACGCATAGGTGGTCTTCTTAAGGGAAGGAAGGAGGATGACAGTGGCTATAACTTCCTCATTCAGATAAGAGCTTGTACAAGTTTTTCTTCAATTCTTCTTCTCTTAATATAATGATGCGCCGCTCTCCTACTCGCTGGTGAAAATATCCTCATTTGGAGCTCGGAGAATGACTACGACGAGAAATGGTGATGAGGAATTGAAGTTGAGATACAACAACGGTTGGTTGGATGGAAGTAATGGGGATACGAGGAGCGTAATACAAAGACTACGTAAAAAAACTGATGTCACTATGTTTCAAGAGATGGTAATCCATAGAAAATAGGAATAAGGACTCCCAAGTGGAATGACAAAGGTGGGTAATTTTAGTAATGCGTCCATTACACAGTTAAGATAAAGATAATCTAAAAGTTCAGAGTTAGAAAACAGTAGTAATAATACTTTCTTAGTCTAATATTTCTAAAGTTTTAATTAATAATTGCAAAGTTATGCTTACTAGGGCCTCTTAGAAATATTTTAGATTCCTATAATTTAACCCCCCCCCCCCAACAAATAAATGATGAGGACCTATCTGCTCTCTGTTAAACATGACAATTTCGTTGGACAATCAACATTGAGGTTTCCTCACACGCAACTATGGCTAGGCTCAGCAGGTGCAGGGCATTGGCGGACCCAGGGGGGTGCCCATGGGGCACTGGCATACCCAAAAAAACGAAAAAAATTTTAGTACGTAGTAGTCATATTGGGCCAAATCTGAGATATGGGTGTACCTCTTGACTCAATTGTAAGAACCAAAAGCCCATTTAGCCATTTAGGGACTCAGACAATGCAATGGATTGGAAGGGCACTCGTTCATTCCTCTCCTCTCCGGCTCTCCCCACCTCGACTC
>CM002483.1:5076043-5122038 GCA_000325765.3 Leersia perrieri
CATATTTCTGATTTTATCTTTTGAGTTATGTAAGAGTTATTTTGAACCAATTTATTATATTTCGCAAATTTAAGGCATCACTCAGACTTTCTGCACTATTTTTTGGATAATTTGTGACTTAACAGTATGTTTGTGCTTGATCATTTTGATTTGTTTGATTATGGGCACACCCGGGAAGAAAATCCTGGGTCCGCCACTGGTGCAGGGTATTGATGTTTGGTTGCTTGGCCAAAATCATGGGCCTGGCTCTAGCGGTGCAAAAGTGAGGGCTCAGCCTGGTCACGTAGAAACGAAACTCAGCTGCATTTCTCTCTAGCCTGGTTGATGTGAGCCAAAGATTCCATGACGTGGCTGCATCTTGTCAGCTCAAGGACCATCCAATGGCCTGCATGCATGAGATGATGAGATAATGCAACAACCCAACAGCAGCTCCGCTCAGCATGGCTGAAGAGATCCAATTACCAAACAGTGGGGGAATTCTCATTAAAAGCAGGATAAAGTGAACCTGGCCTGGCTATATGCTATCCAGGTAAACAAACACATGGGCACGGGACGCCCCGCGGGTAATCATAGCCCATTTTAATTCAACTGAATGAACTACATCCATAGTCAGAAACTCAGTATACACGTTAGACAGGTCCTAACAGATAGCTAAATGAAAGAAAAGGAGAAAATTAGAATGGTAGGATGGGACATAGAAATGGAGCAAATGACGAAAGTAGTACTACTCCACCGAGCAAAGTAGTACCTTACTGCCGAGAAAAGAAAAGGACAGTCTATAAACTCTTGTGTCAAAATTTCTTGTGATATTGCCAAATACAACAACCACTTTGTGTTGGGTGCCAATGTAAACGAGGAACCCTACTTTCTGCCGTCCCTGGCAACAGGTTGAACTTACAGGAAAACATGAAAACTCGAGTTGGTAGAAACAAGGACCCACACCCCCACAGTATTTGGCTACTCAAAGAAGCAAACAAAAGAAAGTCAGCAAATAGTACAAGGCAAGTCCCCAGTCCCCACCAAGATTACCTACAAAACTTAAATCCACCTGTCAACAATGGTTGCAATTGTCAACAGTTCACCTTTCCGATTAGCATGTTTAGATGTTCAGCAATGTCAATATAAATTCCCCGTTAGCACAATTTACATTTTGCAGCTGCCATGCCACCAAGATAAGTTGGAAAAAAAAGTTCCAAAGTGATAGAAAGAGCTGTATTCAACGACATCAATATAATTTCCCTTATGTTCCAGGTACCATGCTACCAAACTATAAGTTTCCAGGTAATATGTATAGCTTTCACAATTTTGCTACCTGCCACAGATAAAACGACCTCAAGTGTTTATTATAGAAAATAAGATTAGTCACCACAAGATTTTAGTTCTACTTGAAAGGCTGCGTACTGCCTAAAGAAGGCACTTTAAGATAACTAAGCCAACGAACCAGTTTAGATTGCATACAAGCAGCAGCCTGGACTGAGTTACATCTTGAGACTCTTATCTTTGGATCTATGATTATTTCTCTTCATCCGATTGAGATGGACCATTGATGGCATCAGCAAAATACTCAACTGGAATCACACCAACATACAAATTATCAAACTTTTCTAGTAGTGCATGTAAGTTTTTCAAAATTCAATGTACTAGTTGGCATATAAATTAGCTCTAAGAAAGACAAGTACAACTTACCTATGTCATCATCTGGGGATTCAAAGATATCAGAGTCTGAAGGAAGGAATGGGTTGCCTGCATAGTTTTCAAGGGCTGCCAGGTCTGAAAGTAAATGGCAAAAGCAGTTAGATGTAAGCAGTAATGGAAGCTGAAACTAAGTTCATTTAGCTCAGTGATTAAACTTTTTTTGTTTCCCATCTATACTTCGGCTTCTAGATGTAATATAATTACCCAAGACCAATAGTAAGTAGAGATGTTATATTATTTTAAGCACTAACAAATTGTGAAAAGCACATTCAAGTCTTTATTTTAAAATTTTATTTCACTTCTACAATACTGCCTACAAGCTCAGCAATTCAGTATATAGCGTGACTACAGAAGCAGCAGAACTCAAATATATGTCAGGCAGCGATGAAAATATCTTGATTACTTCAACAAGGGGTAAGCTAAATAAGGGATAGGAATACGACATTATAAATGACACAATTTCAACAAAATAGCCAAGATATCAAACAAGCAATGTAATCTCGGGAATGTAACTAAAAATGCAAGTGTTATACAAGCTAAGATCTCACAAGAAAGGACACTTTACCTCCCAGATTTGTCAAATCTGCTGATAAATCAGAAAGACTGAAATTCCAGATCTGCTGTCCCAGGGAAGAGCTATCACCACCATCTGGTCCTACTTGCAGAGGTCCTCCATTCCCTAAATCATCTCCAAAGGTGGCATTTACAGTAGATGCATCCACATCCATCCCTGATATATCAGGAGTGAAAGAAACATGGTTGCTTGACATTGCAGATGATGGACTCACAGCCATCTCTGATGACATGGCTCCAGCGTGTGCAGTTCCTGGCACTTCATTCTCTGTCATGCTTCAGAAACATAATGTAAACATCAAACGAATTGTAAAGGTCTGACAAGAATATTTTAACTGTAGCTAGCTGATACATAGATATGCATGCCATCATCTTACAAGACACAAGTAAATAAGTAGTCTAAGAAAAATATAATCAATTTTTACAGCCAAAACAAACATTTGTTGAAATAAACAAAGTTGTTTGGTTATTTTCAAACAGCAAAGTTGTTGCAAGACATCATAAATTAAATAAGCATTCCAAATTTCTGACATGCCTATCAAGCCATTTGATGATGCAGCAAAAAAATATTATCCTTCTGTCCTAAACTGTTTAATGAATCATTCTTTCCAAACAACTAATTTGGAGGGTTTACCAGTAAGCAACAAAAAGTGAAGATAATATACTAGATGATCCGGATAGTGTAATTGCAATAGTCAGTGTGGTGATAATTCTTTGTAAAATTAGTGCGCTTTATCATTATGTAGTTAACTGGAACAAAGTAGCAAGACAGGCGTAAGAATAAAATGTAAAAAAATCTTTACCCATTTCCTGAGTTCATGCGAATTGGATTATAACCACCTGGTGCAGGAATTCCATTAACTACATGGCATCCAGGTGGACCACAAGCAATTGAATTAACATGAGGTTGACCAGGAGCAGGTATTCCAGGTTGTTGGAGTACTGGATATCCCATAGGCAAATTGTTGACTGCAGTGGTACCAAGTGAATCATAAGAAAGACAAATAAGACTTCAAAAAGAACTAAGCCAGCCAGTAAATAGAAGCAAGCTAAGCCTAAGCATCCAGACCAAATAGAGGTGATACCATCAGTATTAGATAAACAAACACGAATTAACATGATTTTTGGCTTAAACTATATAGAACTGAGACAAAAGTAAGTCACTTCAGTGTCATGTGGGCCTAAAAAAACTCCTGGAGCAGCAGGCATTGTTACACCTCTTTTATCTTACAAAAATATGTGCAATTAGTATCTTTTCTCCATATTATCTAGAAGATACACATTTGTAAACTAGCTCAGCTACCTATCATTTAAGAAGAAAACGCACATAGCAAATAGGCCATGATATTTTAATACAATTTATCAAACAAAATTTCCACAAACAATGAAAGAATCCCCAAAGTGCAATGGTCATTCTCAATATCAGGACAAATTTGTAAAAGCAGAATGCAAGAGTTTTTAGTTTTTTTTTCCAATGTTATGGGCTCGATTCTGAACATACTTGAGAGAAATTTGTGGAGAAAGGTGGAAGAAACACGTATTCATGTTCTACTTTAGTTCATGCATCAGTACTTTTGTATTCTTTTCATTTTATCAGTTCAAAGTTGTAGGTAGTCTTTGACTTCTTCTGTAATACACTGGTTTCCTATCGTGTTGGTGGGATTAGTCCCAATCCCGCATGGAGAGTTTAGATAGGCTGCAGCAACATATAAACCAACATAATTCAACTATAGCACCTCTGGGTTAACCCTTTAGCAGGAAGCAAGCACGAAAGTGTAAGTGGGATGCTATGTGCAAATGGGCCTGCTCCTCGAAAAATCTAGGCTAATGCGGATTCTGGAAGCTGATAGAGGCTAGCATGGTCAATGGTGCGGCATTGGTTGCACTAGCCCCACATGAAGAACTTTACATTGGTTGGAACTAGCATATAAACCCATGCATTCCACCAAAGCAACTATCTAGGTAACTCTTCTGAAGTAAGCACAGAATTGTAGGGTACTTTAGATTGGTTGGAACCAACATATAAACCCTAGGTTAACTCTTCCGTACGAAGCAAGGACACAAGTGTAAGTAGGGTGCTATGAGCAAGTGGCCCACTCCTTGGAAAGAGATGGGCTGATGCGGAATTTGGAAGTTTGTGTTACATCATGCACAACTGTTGGTAGCATCAAGAGTAAGACTATATAGAGTTATGAGAGAAGTAGAGAACGATGGCATTTTAGGGCCACATTGCTAAACCAACTTAGAGACCTAAGTGCCAAACACATTCCTATCCCAAGTTAATCTGTCTACATGAATTGGTGGTTTGTGTGTGCACTAGATTTGCCATATGCTTATAATGGTCCCTGAAGCACTTTATCTGCTTGAACTACAAAGCATGATGATTGTGTTTGAGTACAGATGACTACGGACTGCCATATGTGAATGCATAGAGATAAAGCAACGTAGCACAGTGACTTGAACTAATCAAGTTAGTATGTGTTTAATAAAATAAATGAAGAAACTTCCTAATTGTCAGCTATGGACTGAAACTATGTGTGATGGATGTTCAAGATGAGGATTGACCTTACTACGATTTCCAAAGATTACTAATAACCAAGCATATACAGGATCAGCGTGTATTGGTTTGTCTCTTATCATACCCTGGTTGAGTGCCAATCAGCATAGCCAGTAATATCAACGGAAGCACATAAACTTAGATGCACATTGCCGAATTGGTTGATCAAGTTATAGACTGATGGATAATAGGGCGACCACCATTAATTACAGTGCAATGTATTTGGGAGTAGTGGGCACCATCAGTTGGCCAGTGGCACACAAAAAAAACCATGGCAACTAGTGAACAACAACTTCTCAAATTACAGTAAGAAATGACATAAGATACGTGATAGGGTAAAAAAGGCTAAGTAATGATAAGAAACTTTGGAACATGGAATCTAGAAGGAGAGTGTAACATTCTAAGTACATTAAGTTTTGTACTCCCTCCTTCCACAAATATTTGATGTTGGTTAGCTCATTTTTGAGCTAACCAACGTCAAATAAAGAAAACCAGAGGGAGTATATCACAATTATAAGAGAAATAAGGTTTCAGTTAGTTTTCATGAGGCAGATATACACATCGTTCTTGGATAACTTTATTTTTGCAACATTATATTATAAAGATAGACATTACCGGGCATAGGACGAATCCCATTCTGTGTTGGGGCCAATGGAACCTGCTGTGGTACTGGGTACTTCATAAGATGGTACTGATGCTCCAATAAGTGATTAAACAAGTTGATCTGTTTTTTCAATTTCAACCTTATGTAGTAAGCCCGAAAGAACTCAGAATTCTCTTCTTCGAGTTTCTGCCATACTGAACAAAAAAAAAATGAAGACTTTAGAGCTACATTAGATACATCAAAATGCTGAGATGTCTTCAAACAGGCAAACACCAGTTCTCTCAACACATTTTTTTTCATTAATAAACAAGGCTAACAGATGTACTGCCACAAAAAACAGTTTTCAACTTTTAACTATAACTCCCATAACCAGGAAGACAATACTGATAAAATGATTATTTTAGTATCCAGAGTTCCAGACATATTTATAGTACAGTACTACATGATCAATTTAAGCTATATATCTAATGAACTAAGCAGAGTTGTAAATTCACTAGAAACAGATTGGGAAGAATTGAACTATATATTATATCCAGGCTAGCTCTCTTCTTGAAAAGCATGTATTTTGTAAGCAGTTACTTCAAGCAAACCTAAGAAGTTTTATGAGCACATTATTATAGACAGGTGTTGCAACCAAATTCAACACAAGAACCTTACCTAAGGTAGTGAAACCAGGCTCTATTCTTGCACGAGTAGAAAGAGTCCTAACAACTTCTCCTCTATTCATATATAGCTGTAGACAGCGTTCTATTAAATTCTGGACCTGCAACAACGCAGAGTGTTTGCTTAATTAACAATAGAAGATGCTAATACATTGGGTACAAAAAGTTCTACACTTTCAACATTTCCTCCAGAATAGGTGTCAAAAAAACATTTCCTCCAGAATATAACAGAAAAAGCAGCCATCTTACAAGTTCAATATCTTCACGAGAAACCCGTTTATTATCATTACTTGCGGCCGATAAGGAATCCGAATCACCTAAAGGTGCATCAGTAGCTATCGTATTTGGATGTTCACTCTTGACTTCATCATCACCTTGCACCAATGGATGCAACTTTGTCTTGCTCTCACCATCCTGTATAAATGATAATTTTCCTAAAATGGAGTAAAAATAGAAAGATGCACTAAAACAAGGTGAAAATAAGGACAAACAGTGATTCATGACAATGGTAAAAAGTGAGAGGTGCCAATACAAAGGATATAGTATAATTTTGAATGAACTAGTTTTATGCCAGCGATCCAGAAGAGTAAAAACCACATAAGTACTTTGTATCTTGAACCCTTGCTCTTATATATACTGAGTGATTATTAATGACTATTTCAGATTTTTTTTTCAATCGGACTACTCCAGAGTTAAGTTAACCAGCCGGTTACTACAGATATCCTTTCTTCTATGCTTTTGATAGACGTCCTTACGCCTTTTCAGTCTCCACTGAAATCTATCAACTACCGTATGCAAGTTCTCCTTCACAGAATTGTGCAACTACTACATTCACACTAGGCATATCTCAAAGTGCAGGGCTTAAAGTACAGGGCGCTAGGCTACTGGAGACTATCTTTGCTGAACCTACTGTGGAGGCAGCTTCACCATCTCCAAGACTCCAACTGATGGAAAATCTGTTCCATGGCCATGGCCAACAATGTTCTTGGAACCAAATAATAGCAAGCTCCTACTCCTTGTTCTCCAAAGGCCAAGGGAGTAGAAGAACACAACAGACGTGATTTTCATTTTAGATAGTTCAGCAGCACAAACAAGCTCAAAGAAGGGCTGTAGCTTTTTTTGCATGCAAAGGCAAGATATTTTTCCATTATCTGAAAAAACTCAAAGAAGAAAAGTAAGATATAAAAAATTATATTCCCATGTCTTAAGAGTGGAATAGAATTAACCACATTAGTGTGGGTGGCAAATCATCGTGTGTTTGAATTTATTATACAAATAAGTCCTAAGTGCGTTGCATAGGTTCTAAGACTGCTTAAAGTAAACCCAATCTTCCAAGAGGAAACAACCTAACTTCCAAATTTGTTTACATGAAAGGCACTCATAGTGTGACATCAGCACATTAATAAACAAAGACAGTGCATCGAATTTATTTATACGGAAGATTCTCATTCTCACAGTACGAGGTAACAGCATCAGCAATTGAAACAAAGACAGTGCATCGAATTTATTTATACGAAAGATTCTCATTCTCATAGTACGAGGTACGGCATCAGCACTTGAAACAAAGACAGTGCAGCAAACAAGCTCACCTGCGAACTCTCCTTCATTGTGGAGGGTGGCAGCTCAAGCACAAACTGCTCGTCAGATTAACACTTCTACTGAAAGGAAGAAATAAAAAAGATGGCTAAGCCACATGAGCATGAGAAACAACACAGAAAGCAATTCAATTCCACATCGATATGAGGTGGCCTTAAAATTGTCCAGTTCACAGATTCAGATAAAACCCCAAAATTCCCCTGGTAGAAAACCCCCCAAAATTGAGCTCAATTTTGCTTTTGTTTCTGTTTCCTTCGAGAAAAAGGTGCTAATCCGATTCGAACCGAGATGGATAGCCCCAAAAACAAACCTGCTCACCGGCCGGGCGCACACTGACAAGGTGAGGAGGAGGAGGAGGAGGCGGTTGGTGGGGCTGGCCGGCTGGGAAGAAGAGCAGGAGGCCGTCCACACCGAGCTGCGCTTACGGCGGCCTTCTCGCGTTGCTCGCCGCCGTCGCGAGGCGGCTACGGCGAGGATTACCTCCGGCTCGCCGGAGTGAGAGCAGAGAGAAGGAGAAGGTTGGAAGAAGAGAAGAGGAAGTAGATGGAGCAGAGCAGCAGCAGGAGAACCCGGTTTTCGGTTTGAACCGGGTTGGTTTCCAGTTTGAACCGGGTTTTGTTGGACCGGCCTCCGGGCCGGGTGGCTACCCGCCCACAAAAATAAAGAGCAATAACTTGGGCCAGCCGGTCGGGCACGTGTTAGGTGGGCCGGCCTGCAGGCTCCCGCGGACACCAAGGCCCATTTCGCCCATGGCTAGCAGCAGTCAAGTGGCCTCGGTGATTTTTCCTCTCTTCTTTCATTTCTGGCCCTTTTGTTTCCCAAATAATTCAGATTAGTGATTTTTTTGAGATAAAATACTAGCTGAGAAATAGGGTAACGGATTTTTAGGATTATTGATTTATTGGTTTTAGGGTTTTAATTTTGAATTGTGGTCTCTGAGTAATGAAGAAAAATTGCAGACAACCAAACAAATTTGCCTTGAAGTGACAAACCATAATTTGTTGTCTTGGATGTGTACACAACTTGTCAGTTTTCTTTTCATTTATTTAACTTGAGTACATCGGTATATAAATATTCAAAACTGAAAATCGAAAATGACAGAGAGAATTATCTTAAAGAAAAGCGTCATTGGTGCTTACAGTGCAGCTATTGGGAATTCGTGTTTAGATTTTGACGAGACGATGTTCGTTGGAGATGATAGAACATAGGAGTACTCAATGCTTAAGGCCGTAGTTCATCACTGCGCCATCAATATGACAGAACGTAAAGATTTTTTTTAAAAAAGGAAAATCGTAAAAACAACCCCAGTAATACAACGGTAGTTGCCTTTAAGGGTTTACAAGAATTTTCTGGCTTTGGTAGTTGCTTTCTTTACAGTAATAGCACTTGCTTGCATCTCTCATTAACGCATTCGCCAACCCCGTTTTTGAAGTCATACTTGCATTGTTTTTTGCATGTGTTTGAATCACACAGCTTGCCTTGCTGAACCATTATAGTGTTACAAGTTAGGTCTGTCAACGCCTCCCTTTTGAACCTAAATTTGACACAAAGAAACAGACAGATTTGGCATATGAAGAACAATTACAGCTGTTAAGGTAAGTAATTAAAGGAACTAATCCATCAGCTGGCATGCCTGCTTGTGTCACAATGCGAATATGTACTAAACTGACACAAATTAAGAAACACATGGTCAAAGGAACCAAAGGGTGTTCAAGGACAAGCTCACACTCAACCAATTGCTGACAAAGTTACAAGATGAAATAGGCATTTGGAAAATTTATGGTGCAAAGGATATCACAAGAATATCAATCTAATTGTAAACATGTTAGCGTCTTTGTGTGTCTCCCTTTTTAAATCTATGAGCTCCGCTCCGGTAGTCTCTACTGCCAGTAGAAATCAATCTAAACCGTAGATATATTTTAATTCAAAGTATTTGATTGGATTCTACTGTCACTTAATTAATGGTAGTAGAAATATATAAGAATATTCTCATATGAATTGTTCATATTATTTCTACTGATACTGTTACACTGACTGGCAGTAGAGACCACCGGAACGGAACTCTCCATGCATAATTATCATCACTACTTAATATAACACCAGCTAAGCTGGTTAGGTTAAAAAAAAGAGAAAAGTCTATTTAACCCTCCTAAACTCTTATGTTTGTGTAAATCACACCCCTCAACTCTAAAACCGGACAATTCATATCTCTCAACTCTCAAAACCATGCAAAATACCCTCCTCAAATGGTTTTAACTATTTTTTGGGCCACGTGACGTTGATGTATCGATCCAGTCAACCTAAAAAAGTATTTAAAAATAGTGGGGGCCACATATCAATGTTGTTCCCTCTTCTCTCCCTCTCTTCTCCCTCACTCATCACTCTCCTTCCTCTTTATTCCCCACTCTCTCATGTTGGCATGGTAAAATGGACTTTCATTTTATTTTTATATATACCTTTTAGGGCTGACTGGACAACACGGCAGTGCCACGTGGCCACAAACTAGTCAAAACCACTCGACGGGGATATTTTGCACGGTTTTAAGAGTTGAGGGATGTGATTTGCCTGGTTTTAGAGTTGATGGATGTGATATAGATAAACATATGTGTTCATGGGTTAAATGGACTTCTCCCTGAAAAAAAGTGATCTTCATCTTACATAACTGATGCTAATGCTGATTAAGATGTTGATTAAAACGTTTGTTGCTGATGATTGTCCCGACTTGTATACGGTGTTAATGGAATGGCCTGGATTTTTATAGTGAATGATGTATGTTAGCTGTACCAAACTGGTAGAAAATTCAACTGCATTAATTTGTAGACAAGTATGTGTTCAACCATTTTAGGATCACATTTCATTCGTTCAAGGTTATCTATTCAGGGGCAGGGTTCGCCTTCCCTCACGGTTACCACATGGTTACCGCGGTAACCGTCCCTTACCGCGGCACGGTGCCGCCGTAACCGCGGTATGGTTTGATAAAAATTATTCAACTTTATTTAAGATTTACAAAAATTTAGTGAATTTCTCACGGTTACCGCACAGTTACCGTGGTAACCGCGCGGAGAGGGAAGGAGATGATGGGAGGAAAGGTGAACCTTGTTCGGAGGAGGTGAAGGGTTTGGTCTGCTTTTGTAATACCAAGTTGAAAAATGTACCTCTCTCTTAAGGGAAAAAATGATTATTCATTAGATTACTACTACTTTTGTAGCATCGAAATTTTGCTGTTAACTTTGTACCGCTCAAAAATTGTGCTCTGCATTTTTATACCACTCCATATTTTCTTACGTCTTAAAAGAGAAGAAATGAAAAATTATATAGCAATCCTATGTGTCAACTCTTAGGAACAACACTTGAGACTTATTGTACTTGCTCTAAGCTAAGCTAAGAGATTGTTAAGGGGCTAACACATGAACTTCACGCTTTGAAACACTTGAAGCAAAAATAATAATAAAATCTGCATGCACACTTTGAGGAGACAAGAAATGTCGTGCCGACTTCAAGACACGAACCAGAGAGAAAGCAGCTTATATCCCAATCAATTATGACAGCTTATCTGCTCGTACAGTATATATCCCCGGCCAATATGACTCCCGGCCCGTCTGAGAAATAGCCATCATGGTCGGTGCAAAATCTGAGTAAAAAAAACGACTCTTGTATCGGCAAAAAGCACACCTATTGAAAAGCATGGATTGGTGTGTGGCAGAGATGAGCAAGAGCATTGGGCATGTCAAGTGAAATCAAGGAGTGAGGAATCCTTTTCAGAACGATATAAGTCAACGGTTATGAACGTGCTCATGGATAAACATTATCCAGACGGCGGCTTCCGCTGCGGCAGTGGCAGATCTACCCTAAAAAAAGACAGTAGTCTATTATCCTTCTGTTCAACCAGTTTTGCAATTAAAGATAGTAATTTTAATGAATATATCTCCTCCCAAATTAAATTGTTTTCAGACATTTAACTTACAATAATCATATCCCCTTGCAGTGCACAATATTGATCGATAAAATCGTAGTCTTGTCCCTTTTTAATATTGCTTCTTGCTCACTCAATTTTGGCCATATAATTTCTATAGCGAAAATTTCTTATATCATGGGATCAAGGAAGTATACAACCATCAATACTACTCCCTCCAGCTCTAAAATACTAACGTTTTGAATAAAGACACAGTCTAAAAACAACTTTGACTATATTTTTATTATTATAATACATATAGAAATACCAACAAATATATGATTTTATTGAAATACTTTTTAAGATTAATCTATACAAATGATATTTATGTTTCTAAAATAAATATTTTTAAAGTTATTTGTAGTCAAAGTTTAAAAAATTGACTTTAGTATAGCCCAAAACGTCTAGAATTATAGAATTGGAGGAAGTACTTTTGAATTAACGAAGGGGCCTAGCCTTCGTTCTTTTGACTACTCTCCATGGTAATGAATATAAATAACTACAATCAACTTATTTTTGAGATGGAGGAAGTAGTATATTACCGCAGAAAAGAACAATCTTGACAGGGTACAACCGTTCAACCTAACAATATTTTTAAAAAGGCACTGCTAAGACTTTGATCTCGGATGACTTTTATGTGATGTAGTATAATGGTTGTTGGAAAAAAAAAAGCCTTGAGGTCATATTTGGACCATCGGTTTCTGTCCTAACATATATTTTGAATATCCGTATAACCAATATTATATGGAAGGAATTTCTAAATATGAATCTATTGTCATGATTTATCTGATATAGTAACTATATCTGTAATTTGACCAATTGTTGGCCAAGTTTACGAAGTTGGATTTTTTTTAAAAAAAAATCAAAATACGTACACCTAGTAAAAAATCTAGGCAAAAGTCCAAACGTACAATACATTAGGGCTGTGTTCAATTGTTGTTGTTCAGAATAGTGGAAAAAAAATAGTGTTAAAAACGTCATTAGCATCTGATTAATTAAGTATTAGTTATTTTAAATTTAAAAAATTAGATTTTTTTGATTTTTTTAAACAACTTTCACGTAGAAAATTTTCAAAAAACAATACCAATTAATAGTTCGGGAAGTGTGTCGAGGGGGAAAGAACTATAGCGAGTTGCCATTCTGCTCATTTAGGAAACGCACCCCTTTCTTGTAACTATACCCTCTCCGTCCGCAAATATAAGCACTTCTATGAATCTAAGCACATGTGTACGTATTATATTTATGGACATAGGGCGTAACTCGAAATATTGTGTTTGCATAGAGTTGTGAAGTTTTTGGATTTACTCATCGCTTTTGAGCGTGTGCATTTGTGGGTGCAAATGGTTGCTTACTTGTGTGAGCGTAGTGTGATCTAGTGCTGGTGCGCTTCAGTGTCATAAAAGAAATTACATTTGACAAGATATACACCAAATCGCTGTGATGCTAACTTTAGCTCTGGTCTCTGGATTTTGTTATCCTCAGCTTACTACTATTTTCATGGACACCGGATGACCTCACCTAGTAATACTGCTCCCTTCCCTTCCTCTGTTGTAAAATAAGTTCGGTTTTGACTTTCATCTTTAACTTACAACTTGAACCAATAATTTTTTATGTAAATATTTTTTTAATAAAAAGAGTTACATATATTATGATAGTTGTTTAGTGTAAAATCTAGTAATATTGTTTTTACATAATTAATCTTATTTATTTTTACACAACTACTAAGTTAAAGTTGAAAACATTTTACTTATGCTATTCTAGAAACGATCTGAGTAAGATGGAGGGAGTATATAAGAGATTTTGAGAACGTGACAACTATTCGCCCGGGTGCTTTCTTAGAATCACGAAAATAGCACTACATTATAGGGGCCAAATTCTAATTTGTGGAGTGATATATAAAGCTCATACTGCTATACTAGTGCTAGTTTTCTTATATAATTTACAGACAGGACGGTGCATTAGGTTTGCTGGCAATGGCACACGCGGTTGGAGACTTGGAGTGGATGGTCGGTTGGCTAAACGAGAGGCAGGCATGGGATTTAACCGGCGGGCCTTTTTCCTGCCTGGGGCCCTCCACGCGATGCCGTCCGGTCACGGCGGGTGCAGCATATGTGTACGGTACGTCAGTGTTACAATCGGCGCCAGCTTCACTGGCCTTTCGTTCCTGTCAAAGGCCGCGCGCATGGATGAATGGACACGAGTATGAAATGGGCGCATATCCCCGTATCTGTGGGAAAGATATACTGCATCTGTTTTTTGTCGTTTTGAGTTTTGTTTAATAATGTTTTACTATTCGTCTTATTTAAAAAATTAAAAAATTATTATTTATTTTATTTGTAATTTAATTTATTATTAAAATTATTTTAGGTGTGATTTATTATCATTTCTATTTGTAATAATTTTTAGTAAGATGAATGATCAAAGGTTATAAAACAAAAACCCAAAACGACGAGTATTTTGAAAAAAGGGAGTATATGGTAAATTGTAATTTGTACCACATAAGTCGTTTTTATTTTGCATCGGATTTAGTGTATACTTTTACTCTGTATTTTTCAGTTTGCACCGAGTTAACACAATGACACGTTATTAAATATTTAGAATTCTCATAAACTTTTTAAATTATGAATCAAACTTTGTAAAATCTAACTTAAATTGAAAATATTATAAGTTTCATTCATGCAGTTTACAGATTTTGTTTTAATTATATTTATATATTTTTTGTGTTTGTATTTTTTTCTAACACACTTAACACATTCCTTCCAGTTGTGTTACCCCAACATTTTACCTGGCATTAACATTTCTGTTGAGGTTGAAATTGTAAACTATGTTCTATTCCGGTTTGGGAACATGTGCTCAAACTCTTTATTCATGTATATATATTTTTATCAATTTTTTATGTTGAGATATCATGTTTTCCTATATATTTCTATAGCAACGAGAGGGACACCAGTTTCTCTATCTTTTACCCTCACCACCTCCACTTCTCACATTAACCAACCGCACTGTAGTCTTGTTTACCAATTTTTATTTTTTTTAACAAACTTTAAATACACCAAATATGGGATGAGAGCATTTATTTAGGGATAGAGGGGTAATTTAGAGAGACGGCGCATTAAGCTTACATGAAGCAGACCAACTGAGGTGTGACCGTGTGAGGCTTATATATATGCTCGAGTAAAACTTCTGGGGCCCGCAGATACCAAATTGCTGTTGGTCTGTCTTGGCTTTCATTGCTGTGTTAATGTGTTTTTGTGCACTAATTGGCCTGTCATACTGACGGAAGAAATTATGACTCTGCCACCAAAATGGATAAGGCCGCGTTTAGTTTTAATTTTTCTTTTGTCTAAATATGTCACATCAATATTTAAACATATATTTGAAGTATTAAACGTAAACCAATAACAAAACAAATTACATATTCCGACTTTACACCGTGAGACGAATCTTTTGAGCCTAATTACGTCATGATTAGACATAAATGCTACAGTAACCAACATGTGCTAATGACGGATTAATTAGGCTCAAAAGATTCGTCTCGCAATGTACAATCCGAATATGTAATTTATTTTATTATTAGTCTACATTTAATACTTCAAATATATGTCTAAATATTTATGTGATATTTTTGGCCAAAAAATTTAAGGCAACTAAACGCAACCTAACTACATATGCCTGATGCGGAATATGCCTAGGTAAGGGGACCCTATTTAAAGCCGACTCGGATGTGTTTAGATCCGGCGGTATAAAGTTTTGACGTATCATATCGGATGAGGTATGCTTAGATACTAATAAAAAGAACTCATCTATAAACCGTAAGACAAATTTTTTAAACTAATTAGTACTCTCTCTGTTTCATAATGGAAGACATTTTGTCTTTCTACTTTGCAACGTTTGACCTCTTATTCAAAAAATTATGAAAATATCATTTATTTTGTTTGTGACTTACTTTATTATCAAACTTTAATTATAACTTATTATTTTTGTATTTGCATTAAAATTTTTAAATAAGACGAATAGTCAAACATAGTATTCGAAAAGTTAAAGCGCCTTACATTATGAAAACGTAGGTAGTAGATCATTATCATATATTTGTAACACGAACATTGTCTACGCAGACTAATTAGGATTAAAAAAATCATATCCCAATACACGCAATATGTATAATTTGTTATTTTTTAGTCTACATTTAATATTCCATGTATGTGTCCAAACATTCGATGTAATGGGTCAAAAAAAATTTGGGATAAGAATTAAACACCCCCTAAATATTGTGAGTAAATGTTGTTATTAAATTTGACAAACAGGAAAAAAAAATGCAAACAATGAGAAGTGCCAGGAGAATACACACTTTATATTCACATAGCCCGCTCCGCTAGTGCAACTCGCTTAACACACGGCAAAGAGGTAGATAGTCTTACGACTAGAAGGGCTCCCACGTATTTATGATTTATGCATTTCAGGATTTCAGCTCCCCATAAAGTTATTCCATCGACCAGCACTGGCGGCCTAGCACAGAGACTTGCTCTCTAAATCTTAATGTATAGTACTTCTTTGTCTCAAAAAAAAATCTAAAGTAAAAAAAGTTATGATATGGAAAGAAAGACATTGATATTTCAATGTATTAAGAAGGAGGTGAGGCCTGAGTACAATACCTGCTACCTCATAACTTATGTTGCTAGCATGTAAGAGTAGACTATTATGCCTTTCTCCTCAAAAAATATATACCCCATCTAGTTTTTTTTACGTTGACTAGCTTAGCTAAAAAAGAAAGGGTTAAGGTTGAAGAAATGCCATTACTATTCGTGATGCCGACTGAGTGCCATTGCATTTTTTATAAAATCGGAAACATGAAACTGTCGTCACCTTTTCCATCCGCCAACTTAGCTCTCCGTCCTCTTCATTCGTTTTTCCTTTTCTTCCATTTTCTCCTCTTCTTCTTCCCTTCTTCTCCGATGACCATGCCGGTGGGAGAGCCCTGGCGCCGGACCGTCACCACCTCCATTTCCCGACGTCATCCCCATCTCGATTTCCCCTCTTTCCCCAACTCCCCAACCACCGCCGACAGTCTCCTTCCTCCTCCTCATCCAGGCGAACTCCAGTGCACGAATACAGAACCGGTCTGGCGGTCATCGGCAGCGAGGCGGCGAAGACGCAGTCGGCACGCGCACTGGTGGTCGTCTGCCTTCCCCGTCACCGGCTCCGCCACCGGTGCCTCCCTAGTCGCCGGCCCTAGTGCGGGTCTGCACAGCGGCGGCGCTCTCCGCTACGGATTGGGTTGCCATTGCCCTCATCGAGTGGGGTGTGGGGAGGTCGATGCCGTTGTCCCCTCGCCGACGTGCTGCCAAAGTGTGGCCGCGGACGTAGTGGCGGCGCCGACGAGGCGGCAGACCCAGATGCGGTGGACAAGACGGCGGACGCGGTGGTGGCGTCGTCGCCGAATCTGCCCCCCCCTCCCTCACTCGACGGCCACCGGATCTGCTCCCCCTCCCCCACCCGGACGGTGGCCGTGGTGCTGGCAGGCGCGGGTGGACGCGGGGCGGCGGCTACTGACCCCGCTCCCCCATTCTCGCCTGCGGAGGAGCCGAGGTGGCCGTCGTCGCCTCCATCCTCAGGCGGTGGCACTGCTCCCCTCGTCTACTCCCCATCGCCGACGCCGGTCACTCCCCACCAGTGGTCAATGGGAGAAGATGGGCAGAAGGAAGAAAATAGAATAAAAGGGGAATTGAAGGAGAGAGACGGAGAGGGATGGAAAACGTGATGGGGATGTCATGTTTTAAATTTTTAGAGAATTGTGATGGCGCCTAGCAGAGAGCTAAGGCTGTACTCTCTCCCTTCTTCCTTTAGCCTTGATGTACATGTTCAACACTGAATGGACTCTCTCTGGCACACACAAACACCCGCATCTCTACTTCTGCACCTAAGCACCTTCATCTTATATCTCCATCAATCAATCAAAACCATCTCTATTTAATTTCTCGATCTTTCCTCTTAACTAATCACAACCCTTCCTTGAACTAACCTTAACTTATAAAAAGATGCTATAAATAGCTATATTTAAGATGAACAGAGTATGTACTTATGCCATTTTTTAATGTAGATTGAGGTTGAGGTGAAAAATGGTTGTGATTAATTTAATATAAAGGCTAAGGAGAAAAAAGGGTTCTGGCTGGTTGAGAGGAGAATATAGGTGAAGAAAATTAAAGAAAATTAAATGAAGTATAGTTGTGATTAGTCGAAAGAAGTAAACAAATGGAGGAATTAAATGCAGTAAGGATGTGATTAGCAGAGATGAGGTAGATTGTATAGAAATAGTTATATTTTGTAACAAAGATAAAACGTCAGCATAGGTATGTTTTGAGATAACAAAGTTGAATCGTTAACATAGCTATTTTTTTGAGATGGAAGGAGCAAGTTGGATGGGGTAAGTTGAGATGGGGGGTAAGTGTTTATGTTCATATATTTCTCATTTCTCTTGCATATTCAAAGTTTGTATGTAAATTAAATATGATAAATACTTGTTACCTGATGCTATTCATATAATAAATTTGCCTATTTATCTTTTTCAGAAAAATAAAATTTTAAAAGGTATATATTAATTCCCAATGTCGCATACGTGGACCTAATCATTAACTTTTTTTCATCACCATTTAATCATTTAAAGTTATTAGCTGTTAAAGTTAAAATAGAGTCGGTCCAAAATGACAAGTATTTAAGAGCCAAGGGAGTTTTTCTAGTACATTCCTCACATAATATAATATAGGGCGTGGGCAAAATTGATAGTCTGAAAAAAGTAAGCTTCAATTTAATTTCTTATATATAATATATTATAGTGATTGTAGCAATAAAATAATAACAATGTAAAAACAAAATTAAATATCAATTCAATAGTATTACAGTAAATAAATTTGTTTGTATTAGAATAATTGTTAGTTAATATTTTAAGAGTTCAATCTTAAAATACACACACGTCTTATATTATTAAGGAAGAATAGCTAATACGGTCCTTCACGTTTCGCTCTGGGGTTAATTTAGTCCATGTCGTTTTAAATTATCCAAATAAGTCCTTAAAATTTATTTTTTGACTCAATATAATGCTTGGACGCACCAAAACCGCTACATTAGCGTGTCACATCATCCAAATATTCAAGGTTAATAATTAAATGACCAATCTACCCTTGCGTTGAAACTTGAGTTGATTGAGTAAAAAGTTTTTCATTGAATTTTTGTGGTGCATATTTAATTGAGACGATAGCTCAAGATCACCCAAAATTCAACTATCTACTTATACTAAATTTTACCACGCAAAATCTATTTTGGTACTCTTGAAGACGACTGGCTAGCATAGGAACCACATGACATAATTATTGGGCTGGCCCACTATAATTGTTCTTTTTATTATGGTATATATGTAAGGGTAGATTAGTCATTTAATTATTAACCTTGCATAGTGGATAACTTGGCACACCGATGTGGCTTTATTGGTGGGTACAAGGACTACATTAAACCAAAGATAAATTTTAAGTAATTATTTGGACCATTTGAAACGTTAGGTACTAATTTGATCCCAGAGCAAAACTTGAAGGATCTTATTGGCTATTCTCCCTGTTATTAAAGCAGCAGCATACACACTGACTTGAGTAAATTTTCAGGAACTTTCTACTGTCTCCCTCTTCCTCTGTTTGAAAATTTAATTTGGCTGAGCTGCTCAGGGTTAATTTCTTTTATAGAGACAGGATAGGTTGCCTGGTTTTTATTATAGAAGGTAGTACCATTTAAATTTCAAAAATATTTGTTCTTAAGAATTCACGGTAAAGAGATCAGGCTGAAACTTAATTGAATTTTATTTTATGGGGCTATAATTAATTATAAATTATGGAACAAATATATATAAGTAATAAGCGGCACTTATTTTAATTTTCAATAAATAATATTAAACGCAACATTCATCTTATTGAAAGGGTAGCTAGCTCTTGTACGAAGGGTTCACATTACCTGTGGTTACTGTAGTAATTGCACCTACCGTGGGGGTCGATCTCTGGAGTGTTGGGCAGATTTTGTTTTAATTCAAATTTAAATAAAATAATGGAAAAATTCAAAGAAAATCCCACAAGAAGTACCTAATTCCATTGTTGTCTGGTGAACAAACTTTGTAAAAATAACAAACTTTGCTTTATATATTTGAGCATCATAAAAATTGAAAAAAGAATAAGAAATGCATTGGGATATGTTTTTTCTTTGTTTAAACGTAAACAAATATAGCAACAGTTTTGAGAAATTTTTTGCAACATTACATTATTCTTCTCTATATCAATTATTTAATGCATTACCTCCCATTCATAATTTAAGTTGTTTTTGACTATTTGTTTATAACAATTGATCGTTCATCTTATTCATATTTCAGTGCAAATATAAAATAACAAATCATGCATAAAGTATTTTTGATAAAATAAGTCAAAAAAAAACAAATGTTGTTTTTAAATTTTTTAAAAAGACGAATAGTCAAACGTTATAAGTAAAAGGTTAAAATTTCTTGCCTTATGCAATGGAGGGAGTAGTAATTACGTTAATTTCTCACGTTTGGGACACAGCGCGGTTTGGCATTTTGATGGCCCGGATTGTGTCAAGTAATTGGTGCAATTAGATTGTAATCATGTTTAATCTATCAATAAAGCCCGGCGTTCTTAAAAAAATTAAATTCGGTAAGTTTTGTCCGAACATCGCCGTACAGTAGAGATTAGCTCCCGCCAGGAGCCCAAATAAAATTAATGAAACAGGGAAAGAGACAACCAGTACAGACATATAAAGTATAAACAGGGTATTGACTGTGGATTATTTGCGTCACGTTTCTAATAGCAAAACTTCTTAGACCCTGTTCATCTCTGCAGGTTGGGCTACTCAGAATAGTGTCGTGCACGAAATAAGAAACATCGTGATTAATTAAATATTAGCTATTTTAAACTTAATATTTTTTATAAGTTTTGGGTAGAATTTATTTTTAAAAGAAACTTACAGTTTACAGTTTAGGTGTTCGTGAAGCATGTGTATGTAAAAAGACAAAAAAAAAACACACACATATTGTTTCATTGGTGTCTTTGCCCAACATGGCCTTATTCACACTAATGGTATATATGGCCGTATGGTGGTGGAGTCTTGCATACATGACTCTACTATCAAGGCTTATTTAGGAATATTAGGATGTGTTGTTGGTTTTGCCAGGTGTTTCGTGTGTAGTGATGTATGCATGGGTCTATTGTGTAATCAACAGATATATCCAATTTATCGTATAAATATATCTACTCTCTTTGTCCTTAAATATTTGACACTATTGACTTTTTGACACACGTTTGATCGTTTGTCTTGTTAAAAATTTATGAAATATATAAAGTTATATATATGCATAAAAGTATATTTAATAATAAATTAAATGATAAAAACAATCAATAATTATGTAATTTTTTAATAAGTCAAACGATCAAACATGTATAAAAAATTAAAGACGTCAAATATTTAAAAACGAATGGAGTATTTTTTTTTCATCTTCATCTTTAGTTTATCCGATAAGAACGGGTTCGGCAAGGCCGTAGTGGCCGTGCAGCGCAGTGCAGCGAAGCGAATGAGTGGCCCGTGGGTTACTGTCCGACCACATGAATGGCCTACCAACGCCGCTTGCCGCCACCGCCTGCCCTGCAATATCGCGTTGCTTTCATTGACATGCAAGCAATGTCAAACACAATCAATGGAAGGAGGCAATATATGCGATGCTAGCTACTCCATCCAAGCATCCATCCCATATAGCTAGATCTGGATCTCATGATGCATTTACACTGCCGCAGCCAGCCAGGCATGATCGATCGACAGGGAGCAACACATTTCTTATTACAGGGTGTTTTCCACGCATGTATGTAGAGAAAAATAATATTTCAAAATATATATAGCTATGCCTTGCACTGTATTTATTTTTCTGATGTATTACAATATTGGAAGATATGAAATATATTACAACACCATGATAGTATTTATGGCAGCTATATAATTATTTTTTTAATGTTTTCCCCTTGGCGTAGGAGCAGAAAATCGATTAGGTAACCAGTAGAGCTTGTGTAAATTAGAGTTGTTTATATAGGAGTTAGAATTATATACAACAGATATCATTAGTTCTGACGACAAATTAACCTATACTTAATATTTATCGATCACACGTCTTAAGCTCACACGGATCACATCTATATAATAGAAATGTGCTATATTTTACAGAATTACTTCCTTGGATTAAAATATAGGCATCTTATTTATAATTCATACTCCGTAGTAGCTAATTAATGTGATTGATCACGTCTTTTACTCCCTCCGTTACACGGTATAACGATTTGGACTTCAATGGTCCATATTCACCTCGACTAGTAATATTTTAAAAATAAATTATTTTAAATAAGAGAAGTTGTATATTAGGACAACTTAGGATAATAATCGACCAAACATCATTCATTGACGGTTTTTTTACTCGCCTATATTCAAATGTAAAAAAAAGACTAACTAAACACTATTTTGAGTAAATTTTACATTGGGCTACCTTTATTCGCCAAAGTTTCATAATGGACCGAGGCTAAACTCAAATTTTCACTTAACACCATATGTATTTACCATTCTTTGCACTTTGAACCGGGGTTGATGACTACGGTGCATGCAGCCAAAAACTCAAGAAATCAAGGTTCAATCTTCTATATTTATGTGGATACTCACTTGCTGATGGCGGTGATGGTTGCTCTACTAGTATTAGCTACTTTTCTCCTTGTCCATGTGAACTTTTTAGACGCCATTCTACACGTGCAGCTCACCAGTGACATGCTCCCGTCCACAGTTTCCAAGCCCTATTCCTCCTCGACGGCGGATAATTCCGTTGTATCTTCTTCCATGACCTCTCATGATGTTTTTTTTTCTGATATATTCAGTCTAGTACTGGTTGCTTGTGTGAAATTGAGGCCAAGCAGGTGTGGAGGTCTAGGTTGTTAAACCTAGTCCAAAGTATAGAAGATGGTAAATATATGTGGCTTTAAGTGAAAAGAAGTGTTTAACCTCAGTCCATTGTAAAACTTTGGCTAATTAAGGTGGTCTAAAGTGAAATTTACTCTACTATTTTAAATGCTTATATTGTTGAATGCACGAAGTATATTACTGTACAGTATAATTAATGAGCAAACACTAGAGTAAAAGACTCCATTCATATAACAACATTTACACGAATATTTTTTACGGTAAAAGGAATATATATTACTCAAGTAAGATTGTCCAGGTCAACCAACGTCGCAACCTGATTACAAGTGTTCAACGGCCAAAGGACACATGATTGTTTGGTTGAGTGACCCAATTTACCTATACTTACCATAATATTTTGGCTAACTTGCCTAAGGTATGGCCAACAAAATTGGAGCCACAGTTTTGGTTAGCATGAGTCATTCTTGCTACACTTTTTGTCTCAATGACATATGGGTCCTATCCAGTGGAGGGAGAATCTTTGCCATAAGTGTGGCATGAACAAACAATCACCTAACCTTGTTAAAATGGGCTAACTTGAGTTGTGGCAACCTTAGATAAATTGTGGTGGCCAACAAACAACCCTTAATTAGTAGACTCACAGTGAGCCCAATTAGCTAGAAAATGACTAATTTTGTTTTGGCTACGATGATCTTTCTTGAACAAAATATTCCTATTACTGAAAGCAAGGTTCTTTGCCTCCGCTACACTGAAAGCATACCGGGACCGATCGATTGGCTTCTCTTGGATTAGATGAATCGCCACGGCACAATCCGATTCAACGATGATTGGTAACTCCGAGTGCTGCATCCCAATTTCTAACCACTGTCGCAGCGCCATAACTTCGGCCCCCAAAGCTTCAGAGCAGCGCGGCATGAAGGAGCAGGCAGAGCAGATTGCCCATCCCTCACTATCCCTAAAAATAATACCAATGCACCCTCTCCCAGTGGCTTCATCGTACGAACCGTCGACGTTTAATTTCACCCATCCCGTTTCTGGCCTCTGCCACTTCAGTTCTTTTGAAATTTTGGAGCGATCTTGCTGCCTGCCATCAGTTAGGCCCCCTAATTTTTGCTTTCCTTTGATCAAGTCCCCCCTGGATCCAGTTTGATTTGCAACAAGGAGTTGACATAGCTCTCAATGAAGCCCCTGGAAACTGCCACTGGAGGAGCCGGCTTGTCATGGTACAGCTCATTCCTAACATGCCAAATGCGCCATAGCGTCATCAGCAAAAAAGTTTGCTCAACCTGACTTCTTGCGTCCAATATGTCGAATATATCCACTCCCCAGCAGCAGAGAAATCAGCAGCAACTCGGTTAATACAGTGACTTTCCTTCATCACCTGCCATAACCATCTGACCGGTGGACAACGGCACAGGGCATGGTAAGTGTCTTCCTGTTCAACACCACATATTTTGCACATGCTGGATGCTTCTAGGTTCCTTTTTATGTTTATTTACCATTGTTGGCAAACCATTGACGACTGCCCTCCAAGCAAAAATCTTCACCTTTGGGGGTACTAGGCTTCTCCATATGGGCTTCCAAGCACGACTCATACGATCATTGGTCGACCCCTGTATCCTGCCAATACTTTAATTCCGCTACTAAATGATAAGCCGATCGGACTGAAAAGAGACCTCATTTATCTAGTTGCCAAGCAATGATGTCCATGTTATTTAGAAAAGGTTTTAAGCTGAAAATCAGGTCCTGATCGAACTGCAAAAAAGTATTGGCAATTCTCTCACTGTCCCACGACCCATGTTCGTTCAACAGGTCAGCCACCTACCTAATCCTATTGGATCTTTTTCTTGTGATCTGCTGGCGAGAAGGCTATGTAGGCAGCCAGGGATCGCGCCACACTCTAACCGATTTCCCATCACCAATTCTCCAAATTATCCCTTTTGATAAACACGAAATTGATAAACACTAATACATTGTATCTATATATATATATATATATATATCTATCCACATACATATTGCCGTGTGCTATATTAAATTGGTTCATATGTTACTCCCTTCGTACTAGGACTACGAATCTAGACAAGTAAAACTTGTTATATTATGAGACGAAGGTAGTAGGATATTTTAGAACGGAGCCCTTAACAAACAGCAAAAGAATCATTAAATTGGTTCACATGTTAGGATATTTTGGGACTGAGACCTTAACAAACAGGAAAAAAATTCATGACGTCTTGAAGTCAGCAAATTGAGTTGTGCTACCTTCATTAACCTTGATCGGTCCGACTAAACACGGCGTCATTAAAATCAACGACTACACATAAATCACATTACATTTTGCCTGTACGTATTTGCCGCAGATATACACGCTGGTTGTACAGTTGTTGACCTGTACTACTCCGTATTGAAAAACCTTCTCGAGTTCTAGACCTTTTCCATGACGTCAACGCGCGTCACCGTTTGCCGTGTCGAGGTGAAGCACCGACCGCGACCACGACGAGCCACACCCAGGACCGGTCCATGGCCGCCCCCCTATCGCGTCGTCTTACGCCTACACCCACTTGCGCGTGGGGCCCACAATCTCCGGGCCCACATTGCAGTGACGTAGGCCCCCTGCCTCGATGATATGCACGCCTTCCTCCCCGGACGGTGACGACCAGCTTTAGAAAAAGGGCCAGCCTCCGATTATTGGCACGGCGAGTGGGATAGAACAGCGCGCTCACGTCTCTGACAGGTGGGGTCACGACTATCTGGGCCCCACCTGTCATTGAACTATGCATTTAATGCAACCGCCGGCACAATAGGCAGTCGGCGCTGCGACCGGCTTTGGCAGGTTATCAAGATATTGTAAAAAATATTGCACAGGGCCCCACGAGTTGGGTGAACAAGGTCCATGGACTCGGTCATGTACTCATGTGGTTTCCTGCTTCTGAAGCTTGTGGTTCATCTTAAAAAAAAAGTCTAGTATTTGTCACATATTTTTTAAATAAAGTGTCAAATGTCAAATACATGACTTTTAATAAAAAACTTTCAGGCATGTATACTTTGAATTTTTTTCTTAAATAATAAACGTGTGACCTATGATAAGTTGACTTGTCGATCGTATGATAGGCAATTTTGAGTTTTGCAGTAGCATCACTCGTGATATCTTGAACATTCATCATCATTCTCATATTCTAACAAAACTGTGGCTCTTATTTGTCACAATTTTTAAATTAAAGTAACAAATGTCACTTACACTATTGAATCAATTAAGAACTCTTGGGTGCGTGTGTTTAAAATTTTTTTATGTGAAATAATATCACGCATGACACCTAACATACAATATTTGTCATCTCTTAATTTGATGTTCAATCTCGAGTTTTGACCGACATTCATAGTAACATCTGAAACTTTTCTCATCCTACTCCTAGTCCGAAACCAATAGTTTTCTTATTGTTACCATTTATGTCGCTTTTGTATAATTTTATTCCCATTTTAATTTAAAACTCTTTGATGTATAAAAAACTACTTTTAAAATGTACAGAATAATATTGTTCAAAATCACTTTATATAGGTATATATATTTTATACCAAATATATACATCCAATTTTGACTAATATCTAAGTATGCACCACTTCCTTTGTTTCATTAGGACAAGATTTTGATAAGAAATAATTTACTATGATATATTTTTAAAATATGAACTTATTAAGATTAAGTTTTTATCACATAAATAATATTCTGATAGAGTAATTATTAGCGAAACCTTGTCCCACTAAATAAAAATACACATTAAATAAAACGGAAGGATCAACGTTGAATTGATTGTACCGACTAATTATTTTTTAAAAAGTACTACAAAAGTTTCTTTTATGCTCCTTAAAGGCAGCACAATCTAATCCTTGTTTATAGCACTATAGCACTAGAATACCACAACAACAAAGCACACACCCTAATGCCCAAATAAAAACTCCACTGCTATAAGACCTTTCCCACCGTAGTGCTCTCTCTCGTGCGATCGTGCCAAAGATATTTCCAGTTACCCACCGACTAACCTACCACAAAGATCAATAACACCAAAACAAAACAGGCAGATTCAACAAACAAAAATATCACCCGGTACCCTCGCGGCTAAGCAAACCATTTAAAAACGACCCCTCCTCCGGTCCATGCACCGGGCGCACGCAACTCCCACGCGCACCTCCGCCCCCTCGGGGTCCGCGCATGGATAACTCGTGGGTGGGACCCACCACCGTACCACCCCCTCTTCCCTTCCTTCTCCCCTCAGATTTTTGTACCCGCCCGTGCAAGGAAACCCCGAAAGCCAAACCCAAACCACCACGCACCACCACACCCCCATCTCATCTCTCTTTCTTCCTCTCCATCTCCGAGCAAAGCGAGGCGGAGGAGGAGGAGAGCGACGAGCTAGCTGATCGGAGGAGAAGAGAGGAGGGTAGTCATGGTGGGGCTTGTGGGAGGCGGGGCTGCGCGGGGCTGGAGGGCGGTTGGGGAGGAGGCGGGAGGGGGAGGAGTGGCTGCGACGGCGGCGGTTGCGGTGGCCGGAGCGGCGGCGGAGGCCGACCACATGCGGAGGCTTCACAGCCACGCGCCTGGGGAGAATCAGTGCAGCTCCGCCCTCGTCAAGCACATCAAGGCTCCTGTTCACCTCGTGAGTTCGATTGCTACTCTGGTTCATGCTCGGTTGGTTCGATTGGGTTGGGTTTGGTTGTTTCGGTGGTTGTTTCTCGGATCTGGAATTTTCTTTTTTCGTTTGCTGGAGCTTGGTTGGGTTTGGTGTTCGTGTGGTTGGGGCTTGAATTGATCCGTTTCCGCCCAAGCATCTGTAATTTCGCTGTGTTTTGGGCGCCCGAGATCCCAATTCGATGGGGGTTGTTGTTTGACTTGTTTCAGTATGATGACATCTACTTGGTGGATTGGGTTGCTCATGGTCGATCGGTTGTTGTTGTTGTTGATGATGATGATGCAGGTGTGGTCGCTGGTGCGGAGCTTCGACCAGCCGCAGCGGTACAAGCCGTTCGTCAGCCGCTGCGTCGTGCGGGGCGGCGACCTCGAGATCGGAAGCGTGCGCGAGGTCAACGTCAAGACCGGCCTTCCGGCGACCACCAGCACGGAGAGGCTCGAGCTGCTCGACGATGACGAGCATATCCTCAGCGTCAAGTTCGTCGGCGGAGACCACCGGCTCAGGGTTCGTGCCACACTCATATCCATTTCTAGTTACTGCTCTGCTTATTTTCCATTTTTAGATAATGTGTTCTGCTTCCTTTTGGCTTCTTAATTACTAGTACAATCCAGTATGATTATCTCACTGCAAGGATATCGTTACTATAAGTCTGATGCTAAATTGATCGTTGTGTGCTATGAATGGAATGAGCTAGGTCTGTCTGCAAGATTAGAAATCTTGTTTCCTGCTCCTTGTTTGGTGACAAATGTTTAGCATTATAGTCTCTGCATATGGCATGCTTATCTAGTTAGAAAGCATATGGTTTCCGAATATGGTGCATTGGTTCATCCACCATTTTGATTGGATAAGGTACTAATAACTTTGTGGTTCATCACTATTTGACCTACTATGAAAGAAAATATAATCATGATGGGTTTATTAAAAAGCCTATGGTTTTGACTTCCACTAGCGATACAATGGAAAGATGGACACTAGGAAAACTCAACCCTGTTTCCCCTGTTCTTAATTTGAGTTCCAGATAAATAATTTGCAGTGTGAATTCCAATACAGCGTCTGTTTTCTTGAAAGGCCATGGCTTATTAGTATGGTTTGCATGTGAATTTGCTGTTTCTTCAACCTTACTTGAAAATAAGTTGACCATGTGGTCCCTTAATTGCATTCTAGGTTCTTGCTTATGGACAGCTAGGCACTGATGATCTTATGACTTTTCAAAGCTTTTATCTGATTTGTGCTGATTGCTGTCTTCCCACTCCTTCAGAACTATTCATCCATCATAACTGTCCATCCGGAGAACATCGATGGGAGACCAGGGACACTTGTGATTGAATCATTTGTGGTGGACGTGCCCGATGGAAATACAAAGGATGAGACTTGCTACTTTGTCGAAGCCGTGATCAAATGCAACCTAACATCTCTTGCAGAGGTATCAGAGCGGCTGGCAGTCCAGTCACCTACCTCGCCACTTGAACAGTAGGATCTTCACCAGCACGGGACATGCAAATTTGCATGAATAAGAAGCTTCAAAGGGTTGCTAGAGATTTCAATCTTTTTGAGACTGGTAGTTTCTCCAGTGTCTTCCATATATATGTCTCTTGTAAGGATTAGTATGTAGGCTTAAGTATCTTTAGTTGCTGGCTAGTGATGGACTTAGGTTTTTAGGGACTACACCTAGCTACCTTGTGGTTATGTATGCATACTGCTAGTATGTGTAGATAAATAGGGAAGCATGGAGTGGTTTTTGCCTCTTTGGTGCACATTTGAAACAACCTCTAGAGTTTTTGCTGCATTTGAGCTGGCTGCCCGTTGTAGTATAGTATTGTGTTCTTGGACAACATTAGCTAACACTTGGGCTTGGTTGGAGGCTTGGAGCTTTTGGTTTGGGTGGAACTTGGATTGTTCTGTAATATATACATATGAAAAAGTTCTCATTTGGGCTGACATCCTTGCATAATTTAAGAATATGCTTATTCAACTACTATAATATTCTTGTACAAGACTGAATTCAAAGGAAACAAGATACCTAGGAGACTGAGATTAAGTCATCCTTAAAAAGAGTTTCTCTATTCTGATGTTGCAACAGAGAGAACTGTTGGGGAAAAAAAAATCTGGGTTTCCCTGTATAAAGTTAGGTGGCCAACCCTTCGAATGACAACAGGATCATGAAGGATGGAGGAGGCAAGTCTTATCTTTTGCATGCTTTGCAATTGCATGCCCTTTTTGGGTTCAGTCAGTTTTCAGGCCACTTAATCCAAAGTCTACCCTCCATTCTAATCCTCTTGTTATGAGTTGCTTTCTAAGCATTGTTCAGACAAAGCAACGCATCACTTTCAGAGCGAGAAGCTCCTGAGATGGCTTCTCGAGAAAAGTCGATGCTGGACCAAACAATGCACATACTGCTCGCGTATGTTTTTGTAGCTTTGTATATGGCTGAATGAGAGACTGAAAATGACTTGCTCCTACCACCGAAGTATGGCGGTTTCAGAGAGGATGTGTTTCATTTGTACAGGTTGCAGCTTCGTTCCTCCCTTTGTGTTTTCACTACTACCACATCCATGATCGATGACTATTGACTAGCATGCGGAAAGAGGCTGCCAATTGTTTCCTTCCCTAAGATGGTAAGGACAGGATCGATCAATTGCCATTTTAGATGGTGGACAGTATGAGTGCCATCACACTGTCATCTTCAGAAAGTTAGTGCGGTGTGGTGACTGTCTCCTCCCAGCACATGTTAAACTGAAGAGGCTATTGCTGTGCAGATAATTATGGAATTATGGGCATGGGGATATTTTTTCGCTACTGCAAGACACCGTCTTTAGGTGAGTACTTTCTTGCGAACACATATTTGTTGCCAGAAATTGATTTACGTTTCCAAGTTGGCTGTTCATATTTAAAGCCAGAAGTCGATTTAATTTAAGACAGAGTTAGTAATTTCTTATGAGAAACAACATGTGCGTGTAGTGTATAGTTATGGACAAAATATCGAAGGGATACACAACTGGGTTTACCTTCAATGGATTTTTTCATTGGTTCGACCAATTTGCGTGAGAAATAAACGAAGTGAGATATTTAGCAACACCGCAGGCCGCTTGTAGGAAGAGGATAATCTCCAACTTCAACTTATCAATTAGCTCTCCTGAATAGCAAGTTAAATCAAAGAATTTATCACATGAATGATCGATTTATTCGAACTTTCTTAGTATGGAAGTGGTAAGTAATACTAAAGGTGCTTACCTCGCAGGGCAGAAACGTGGATCACTTGATCTATTGGCCCAGAGCATTGGTACAGGAGATTGGGTTGGTCCATTGTTCTACCTAGAATAGTACTCGGTGCTTCCTTCATCCCATAACATAAGCTAGCTACTTTCTTCATAGTTCATCCAATAACATGGATCGAGGGTTTCAAATTTATCCCAACATTCCTTGCAAAAAAAAAACAAATTTATCCCAACATTGTACAGTACTAATTTCCATCAATTATCTGTCCTTCAATTTTGTTCCTTTGTTATGCCCATGGCGCCCCACCAACACCCCCACCCTCTAACTATTCATCATCTGCTCAGCTATCCATATCTGCTCATTATATCCAATCTTCTCCCACCTCTCTCGTGAGTAATAAGTTCTAGAGCCAATTATATATTAGTATTACTTCCTCCAAATCTATAACACTTGTAGTTTTGGACAAGATCAAAGTCAAACTTTAAAACTTTAACTAAAAATACATTATTTTATTGGTGTAGCTGAAAGCGTATGAACTTTAGTGCATTTGAATTTAATGACCAGATACACTTTTATCGAGAAACCGGGCCTTTGATCCACTTCAAGGTTATGTCCTTGTTCGTAACGATGCACCAATTTGCTACTGATGGAAACACAATCCATCTAAAAAACACCTACTTCTAATTACGAATCTAACAAGGATGCGTAAATTTCATTAACGCTGACCGTGTATATTCAATGTAAAATCCATGTTCCATCCATCACGGAAGACAAGTCGCAGACGGTGACACCATGTCGAGAATATCCGCATATAAACCTTTTGGCCAAACGAGAAAACCACTGCACCGAGCATGCAAGGACCCTGTCTCGTACTCTCTGCACGTACAGGTACAGTCTTCCTCACCTTTTCTTGCAAAGACGAGCAGATGTTACGCGACCGTGGAATATTGTCATCTCAAAGCCGTCGTGGTCGTCGCGTCCGCATCGATCGCACGCACGTACGACGCGCCGTGCATGCGCGCGTGCCGTCGCGCCATTGGCCGCGGCTGGCCATTTGGATGGATGGAGGGTCACTTGTTGGATCCTGGATCGGTGGCGCCATCGATCGATCGCTGGCGCCATCGATCGATCGCTGGCGGGGGACGGGAAGAGGTGGGGGAGGTGGTCGGACGCCATTGGCCGGCGCCGGCGAGGGTCATTCCTGATATGGCATGTGTCAAGGGAGAGAGGCAATCTTTGCATCTGTCCCACCAGATGTTTTCTTTAAGAAAAAATAGATTGTGTTGAAGACTAACGAGGAGCTTGAGATACCGAATTGCTTAAGGTGGAGAGAAAATTCAGACCTGCTGGGTATCTTTCGCAGAATGAGATGTGGTCTATTTCTCTTATGGATTTTACTTGATTTTGTATCTCTTATGATCTTGTCATAATTTGACAATTCTAAAATAGAATAATTGCATGAACCACCCCAATAATTATTCTTGTCTTGAGATTCCACCCCCATACACATTTAGATGGAAAAGTACACACAAGTCATTTTGTTGCAAAAATTCATCCACAGATATATCAAGGAGAAAATTGCCCTTAGTGCATTGATTAGCTGAATACACCTATTTATTTCCATGTAGATATAGTAGGCCATATCAGCTAAATTGGACCCATTTAGTGTGGTTACGTTATGTCTGACTCAAATTGAATAATGGTTTTAGCTCCACTAACATGACCCATGCTCCACCTTTAATCCCATTTGTCTTCAAAAGAGAGCCAATGCAAACGAGCTTTGAAGCAGCCAATGATCGTCTACTAGGATGCGTCGTGGATTAGAATTGAAGAAATAAGCTAAATTGGAGTTGGGTGTGTAGGCTTCTGTTTTAAAATGGGTTGGGTATGTGGGTTTTTACAACAAAATAGTTTATGGGGTACAAACTCAAAACAAGAGTGGCAATCAGGGTGATTTATATTATTTTTCCTTCTAAATTCATAAAGGCCGTCTTGGCAATATTCGAAAATGGCACTACTACGGAACTCATTTTCACACACGGGCTTGGATGCTCTTCGCAGGTGGGTGGACTGCCTACCTGTGAGAGCTTGTATGTAAAATACCATTTTTCGTACGAACGCCCACCTGTATGTGTAGATAGATTTTCGCACACGCGGGCGGTTAAGCTGTCTGGATGAAAAAAGAATTTGCACCGATGAAAGAAAAATCCAAAAAACCCAAATAAAATCCAAAAAACTAAAAAAATCATAGTCGTTGCCTCCTCTTGCCGCTGTCGTTGAACTATCGCTGGAGTTGCCGTCATTGCCGCCGCCATCACCCTGAGAACACCACTGCCAAATCTGCTCATTGCAGTCACCATCGTCGTTGCCGATCCACTAGTGGAGAATTTAATATTCATGACATTCTATTATCGTCATAGAACATGGCAAAATCATCATAAAGAAATTTTTATGACATGACGAAAATGATAATGATTTCGTCATTGAAGTCACGTCACATAAGTTTCTCTGTGACGAAAAAGTAAATTTCGTCATAGAATTAATTCTTTCATGACGAACTTGTTTCATCGTAGTAATTTATACAGAGCATCATAAAACTACTTTCCAGCTGACCAATAATGTTGGCTAGATGACGTGGCCATGCCACGTGTCAAACATGTGTATCCATCCGTATGACGTGTAACTTCTCTCTCGGGAGCCCCTCCACACAGCGTGTCGTAAGTGGCCGTTGCCCATCCTAGCGCCTCTAGCGGCGTTGCTTGAAGTCGGCTGCGTAGGATCTGGCCTCACTGGGGTCGCCACCCTTGAATCCATCCACACACGCCGCTCCACCGCCATAACCGGCCAGTTTCGTGTGCGTCGTCTCTGTTGCCTTGCCTGCTCTACATGCGATAGAGTGAGAGGAGAGTGAGTGAGAGAGCAAAGAGAGTTTCGAGAAGATAAGGATAAAGCATGGTGTAAATGAGTGGAGGTGGAGAGATAAGGGTACGCACGCGGTTTGTTGTACTATTATTTTGATGACGGGTCTCTTAATATGTCCATCTGCGTAAATACATCTATCACATATTAAGAGCCCCGCATGCGAAACTATACTTTCACACATGTGTCACTTCTACTAATTTACATACATCCTCTCTTTTAGCTCATCTTGGAAAAAAGAGTGTATGAAAAATCGTTTTTAGTGTGGGAAAAATTAATGTTTAATTAAAAGTATGAGTAAATATCACAAAACTACACAGACTGTGGCCTAAGTTTTCTAAAACTAGATATATTTTAACACTTGTCACTTTAGTACATATATTATGGCATTAATGTTATACATGTACTCACCTACCCGAGGGCATGGTTGTATCACATAAGATGCTCGATGGTTGCGGGACGTGGGTTCATATTCACTACAATGGACAAATATATTTAATACAAAACTGATACAATTTATTAATAGTGTAGTTTTTTAAAACATTAGTACCATAATATGTATATATGTATAGTTAAGTGATAAATGTCAATTATATGTAGTTTTCTGAAATTTAGATTACAAAATACGTGGTTTTGTGAAATTTATTAAAAAATATCTATTAAGCATGAATGCCCAATCAATAATATATGGATAACGTCTGTGTACTCCAGATCCCTGTGTGTAGATGAGTGTATCTATCCTCAGCTTCATGGATATGTCGATGTTGTTATACACTACCGTAGAGCAATCAGTTCTTCATGGAGAAAATTAAGGTACATGTTCTATAACATTCCAGTCCATGATAGAAATTAATTAATTGGTAATTGATGTCGATTCCGGTCAATCAGTGCCGATGGACATGGACTTAAAATTGGTGCCGATTAGGTTTGAGAATGAATGGAGTCTGGAGCGATGGTGTGGAATCCGAACCACCATCGATGTAAGTGCCCATAGGGACGAGTTGATATCGATCAGATACATCATAAGTAATAAGCACTAAGCACACACATAATTATGGAGTACATGTCAAATTCGCGCCACGGAAATAAATATAAGCACACACCATCGATCAGTGGAGGAAGCGCCAAGATCAGCCTCACACCATGTATTATTGCAATATATAATTAGTATTTTCTTTCTTCATTAATTAGTTCTTGTTACTACCTAGACCTACCCTCCTCCCGCCAGGAGCTGAGTGTTTCTTCTTCTTGTTCATTGTATTCTTTGTATTGTTGTCATCATTATCATCGCCATCATCTCTATCATCACCATCGTCATCGTCATCGTCATCATCATCAGAGTCATGGTCATGAGAGTTTGAATCTGAGTCATGATCCGAGTCGGAATCGTGATCATGGTCAAAGTCCGAATCGTGGTCTGAGTCGGAGTCATGATCATGGCCATCCGAGTCCGAGCCATGGTCAGAATCCGAGTCGTGATCTGAGTCCGAGTCATGGTCGTCATGATCATCATCATCATCGTCATGATCATCATCATCCAATTTTTTGACCTTATTACCTTGCTGATGCTCTAGCTCGCCGGCTTGCACGGCCTTGCTGACCGCCTTCAACTCGCCTTCATCTTGCTTCGCCGGCAAAATTCTCTTTTCCTCCTCTATGGTGGCGCCATGGCTTGCCTTCTGCGCGGCTGTCAATGGATTGTTTGAGGTGGCGGATGCAAGGGCCGCGAGGAGGAAGACAGCAAGGCAGACGGCAGCCCGCGCCATGACGGCGATGTGGCCGCCGGCGAGCTCGCTCGCTCACTCACTCACTCTCTGATCGAGCAAGGCTATGTGTTGTTTAATTATTTATCTTATAATTTGAGGTGTGAGAGCAATGTACGAGTCAGGTGGTATTTATAGTGAATGATCTACATTTCATTGTCTAACGATCTTCCTTTGCATAATGGAATTTCATTGAGCCTCTACATCAACTTTGCTAGAGACTTATCTATAGTAGCGTATTATTATCATCTTTGAGGCGTGCTATATAAGAAATATATTATATTTGGAGGTGTGATGTTTCCTAATGGAGGTTGAGTCGATCTGCTGGTACATATGTTATCTCGTCATTGTTTTTGTCTTAGATGGTGCTTAAGTGCGTCGCCAACGAACTGCAACAAAGGTTCTTCTTCCAAATTAGTGTGCTGCACACCTCCATTTTGCACTAGCGGCAAGAAATCTTTTGTTAAGTGTTAGATGCATATGTTGATACGTACATTATTGGATTCTGAAATTGCTTATGCTGTTCATCACGATGGTGTTTCGGTGATCGTGCAGACAATAGATTTATGGATCAATCAACAAATTTGACAATTCTTTACCTGTAGTACCGAACATTGGTGATGATATTTTCCCTTTTATAATTAATCTGGGAGCAGAGGGAGACCCATCTGAAGTGTTTCTTGTGGAGATCATATATGCTGGGAGTAGTAAGCACTACAAGTGATCAAGTGTAATTGGACGGGCTCTGATACCACAGGAGAGCTGTTAAGCTGTGTTCCAATTGTCTGACGGTAAAAACAGTAACGGGCGTTAACAGTGTGACGATAATGAAGCGGCGACGACTACCGAAGAATCAAGTGATACTTAGGGCCACAGATGTGCTAAAATAATTAGCAATATTTATCGTCATTGACTTCGGCCTTAAACTTGTATGATTTATTTTTTAAAGAAAATTAGTGCAATATAAGAAATCGGAGTCACATTTAATATTTTTATAATAAAATAAGTCATAGTTAATAATTTATTTGAATTAGATGAACAGTTAAAATCCATGGTGAAAGTAAAAAACGATAAATATTTATGATCGAAGGAAGTAATGTACCTTAAATATATGTAACTTAAATTATATAATAGAATTATTTTTATGTATTATTTTACAATGGTATAATAAAATAAAAAAGATAAAGATAGATCTTTACAAGCAGACTGCATAACGGCCCATTTACAAAGATTGTATCTTTACATACCGGCCTTTTAAACCGTCCGTCTGCAAAGATATGAGGATCCTTGCAGGTGGGTCGTAAAGAGGCCCATTTACCAAGATAGATCTTTGCAGGCGCACCTATCTTTGCAAGCGGACGACTAAATCGTCCGCCTGCAAAGATCTTAGGCTTGTGCCTAAAAAAATCAATTTTGGCGTAGTTATACTGAACTAGCAAATACGGAGTACATCTATAGACACACACAAGAAATACACACGCGATGAACACCACTCTGCTTATTCGCTTACTCTCTAAGACCCTAATCAACTAATGATTATATGCCTTTATAAGCCTCACTCGGCAGGCACCGGATCGAGAGCAACAACTTTGCCCAAGTCTCGCGCCACACGCATGATTTCCTTGACGACAGCAGCTTGCGGGAAAGGCCTGGGAGGAGGTTTGATCAGCTTGACTGCTTGAGCGCCAGCGCGTCGGCGACGACAACAGCGAGGCGTTGCATCGCGTGCGGATGCATAGAAAAGATGGCAGGAAAAGAGGGGAGAGAGGTAGGAGAAGATTAGGGTGCTGACCTGTGGATCCCATGCTGACTCATCTGCCACATCAACCAAAAACCACTCTCTAGATCTAATATAACCCGGTTTTACGAGATCAGGGATATGTTATGTCTGGTATTTTGGTTTAGGGATGAATTATATATTCCGCGACAAGATAAGTGATCTTAAATGAACTTATTCCTTTTTCAACTTTGTTTTGCAGGCTGTAAGCGTGTAATGGCTCGCAGATCTCATATGCACATAACAAATTCGATTTCAGGCATTTCACTTTACAAAAACGCTTAAAAATCCTCTCTCTACTAAATCTACCTGCCACGTAAAAACACGTTAGTCGATTCAATCCAATTCCGTACGAAAAGCAACCATTCACATCCTCACCAAACGGCGAAACCAAGTTTGAGGGTGAATTAGTGGAAATAGGAGAGATGCAACTAAACTACTACACATATACTCCATCTCTCTCGATATATGTATGGTAATAAATTGGGATGATTATATTGTTTTGTACAATTACGTGTAAAGTTTAGATTTACGTAGTAACCCCGCCGACAATTATCCGATAATAAGTTAAAAGGCACAATATCAATATTTATCCTAACGAGATCTAAATATCTAAAACATCCGTAGTCCATCTATAATCAGAAGGCTATAAGCATGCCTCCTCTAAGAACTGAAAGACCGAAAATACCATCTGTATACTCCCTCTGTCCAATAAGATCATATATGCAATTAGATGCTTGAATAGATGTTTAGGTTAGTAAACCGTGTTAACATGGAACTGTGTGAGTCGAGCAGCGTTAGACAAAGCGGTCACCGCTTGCAAGCGCTAGGAAAAAAAGATGCAGAGGCAAAGCGACTAACTTGCGACCTAGAGTTTCCACTCAAGTAAATTTGATATTTAAACTCAAACTAACTAATTTGATATATCATCTTCCTATGACCTTGACATAAATTTTGCGGTTCACCTTGCACTGCGATAAAAGACACCTAGTGTAGCAACGTTATCTAGATATTCTCTGCTACATGTGTTTCAAACTTTCAATATATAACTATTTCTAGCTCTCTTATTGTCGGATATAGTTATATTCGGAAGTTCTGACTTTTTTTTTATAACGTTTGACCATTCGTCTTATTCAAAAAATTATGAAAGAACCATTTTTTTTGATTTACTTTATTATCAAAAATACTTTAAGCACGATTTTTTTAATATTTACATAAATTTTTTTAATAAGACAAATTGTCAAATATTAAAATCAAAAAGTCAAAACGCCTACATTATGAAACGAAGGTAGTAATTAATTAAGAATCATCGAGACATCTTCTATCAGATATTTTAGATATTGAGATTCACTTACAGATACTAGCAAATATTTTATCCTAAGCATCATCTAAGCAATCTATACCATTGCACATGTAGCTAACAAGCTAATTTGTTGCTTACAGAAAATAGAACAAAAAGAGAACCCTTTCCATGGAACGGGCGGCGTACACACCATCACAGATCACAACCACCTCCCAACCCTAGTGGAAAAAACCGGCCCGGCCCGGCGGTTCAACCGGAAAAATCCGGAACCAGCCCTCTGGCCGGCTCGGTTTATCTGAAAGACCGTTCGTGCGTGTGACCCGGTGTGAACCGGCCAAACTGGACGGTTTTCGTGTGAACCGGTGAACTGATGAGGGTTTGAACCGATCGGGTCATGCTACTTAGGCCATCTGATGAATGATATCTTGGGCCATCCAATGAGGCCCATCATTTTATTTGGTGAATTGGTGAAAAAGGACTACAAGAATGCGGAGAATCGATCCCTGGTCTTCAGGGAAGGAGTGTGGCGTCGCTTCCACTAGGCTAAGTTGGATGTTGTGATATAGGGTAAATATACAATTTAGTTATTCTATGAACCGCGGTTCAACCGGTGACCAACGGACCAATCGGTGAACCAGTGAACCAAAGGCCATGCCAGATCCACGTGCGGTCCGGGTTTTTTTTTTTGTACTATGCTCCCAAACCCCCACCCAAAAAAAAAACACTAACTGAACCGCCGCTTAACCACCGAGAGAGTCGGCGGGAAAGGCGACGCGTTTCCCGCCTTCTTTCGCTCGCCGCGCCGCTTCCATTCCCCCCCTTAACCCAAGCTAGGGTTTAAGCGCCCTCTCTCTCTCTCTCTCACCATCTCTCCATGGCCCCGAAGCGCCGCCGTGCCCGTGCGGACGACACCCCGACGCCGCCGCCACCTCCGGCGCCTCCCCTGCGGAAGGCGCCGTCACAGCTGAAGCCGGTGGTTGTTTTCGCCCACGGCGCCGGCGCCCCCTCCTCATCCGACTGGATGGTCCAGTAAGCTCTCCTTGCCCCCCTGCGTGTGCGCGTGTGGTACTGTGGATAATGGGGAATTCCGGCGAGTATTTATGCTTTTTTATTTCTAGTAGTACAGTTAGCCTTCTGTGGCATCTGCGTGATGATATGATGTATTGATGGGCTAAAACGGGAGTGATTTTGAGATTTTTTTTCCTTCGTGGTATCTACGTGATGATGTGCTCAAATTGAGGGGTTGATTTCTCATTTCTGTTAGTTGGAAGGACATGGTGAAAGATGCGCTCGATGCCGTCGAAGTGGTCACCTTTGATTACCCATGTGAGTTTAACTGATGATCTCTACTGCTGATTGTTGACCCCTCACTGTTCATTAATTTTTCTGATGGAAATCTGTTGGGGTGAAGAATTCATGGTGGAGCAACAATTTGGTGCAGATTTGTCGGGTGGGAAGAGGAGGGCGCCGCCGAAGGCGGAGAAGCTTGTTGATCATCACCTTGGTGTGGTGAAGGACGTTCTAGCAGAGCATCCGGGGCACCCACTTATTCTGATGGGGAAGTCTATGGGTTCAAGGTGATGTTTTGGGAACTGTAATTCTGTTTATATCAGACTTGTTTGTGTTTCTGGTCTGTTTCAAGATTGTAATGCTCATACATTGTCAGGGTCAGCTGTATGGTGGCTGATTCAGATGATATCACCATTTCGGCTGTCATATGCTTGGGTTATCCGTTGAAGGTATCCTTGGGATATAAAACACATACTCCACTTGGTATTTTTTTGCACTTTCTGTTATGGCTCTCCTTGGGATGTTTGCTTGTGTCACGTTGCTCCAGATAAAGTTACCAACTAAAGGAATTGTTCCTTATTTTGCATCTTTGCTTTCTTCCACTTAGGGACTGAAGGGGGCAGTGAGGGATGAAACACTACTAAAACTGAAGATTCCAACCATGTTTGTGCAGGTACTGTTTCTTTGTTATCTGAATACTTCAAACTGAGAAATAATACTTAATATTTCTTGAAATTTATTTGCAATGCATCTGTGTGCACAGGGCAGTAAAGATGGATTATGCCCTTTGGCTAAGCTTGAATCCACTCTCAAGAAGATGACCTGCAAGAATGAACTGCATGTTATTGATGGTGGCGACCACTCCTTTAAAATTGGCAAAAAGTATCAACAGTCTTCTGGAGTAAATCAACAAGACGCAGAATCAGAAGCTGTTAAAGCAATTGCAAAATTTGTGGAGAACTCCATAGTTGGAACTTGCACTTAGCTGTTTATGTGCTATTTAGGCTGTTTCAGTAATTAGTATGTTCATGCACTTGGTATTAGTTAAATGTTAAAGAAAGCTATTTTGCCAAGATGCCTTTTGATTTGTGTATCCATATCCAACATCTATTTGTTTTCTTCTTAAGGTATGGCATGATTGAAATCATTATGCTGACTGTTTTAAATGCTTGGGCAACAATCTTGTTATTTACTGCTATCTCTGAGTCGTGAATATGTTGGTAGGTAGCATGCTTTGAATGTAGTTATGAACATAAATGTCAATAGAGTGAAATTTTTCACTATCAAGGGTTTTCTCTTTGCTATCATCACAGCAACATGAAGTATTTCGTGGATGATCTCTAACATTGATCTATTTTTGTAGACAACTTGGGCTAATCCACAAAGAACATCTTTTGTCATCCATTCATGGCGCTGAATTTATGTACAAAAGTTGTCAGTCATGCATGTAAGTTGACCTGACCTTCCTACATACTCACTCTGTTTGAAAATACAAGGCCTATTAGCTTTCTACACGGTTTCCAACATTATAATTTGACCATTAATTTCTTTTATAATGTATTATCAACAATAACTACAAAGTTAACATAATACAAAAAGTAGTTCAAAGTATGAATGTAGTGATACTACATGCATAACACTAAACTCAAACGGAGGGAGTATATTTTTTGGTGGAAATTTCGTTTCAGAGTCTTGCTATTATGAATACAATATCCAATGAGAAATGACTTCCTTGATAAAATTATCTTGGTGTTACATCCATAAAACTTCCACTCCATGCCACACGTACAGAGATGGCCGTAGCTGCTGGCTTTTAAAGGGCCATAAGTGGCACATTTTCGTGAGGCACCAATGTGGGGTGCTGGCAGCAATGAAAAAAAAATTGAACTGGCACCTTTGGATTTCCAGGAGGCAAAAAAAAAAAAAAAACATGGACTACATATGCACCTGTGGATCTGGACCCAAAGTAATAATAACATGGACTAGCAAAATCTGTTCCTTTTCACCACCACAGATCAAACAAAAACACCTCAAATCCGGAAACTTGAATCAGCCTACTACCCTAGACCCCAAACTCACCAATCCCCACCGATCTGGATGGCTCTAGGCACAGGGAATCATTGATCAAGAGGGGCATTGACGGGATCGTGGGGATGAGGCAGGGATCTGGCTACTTCCCCGGCCAGATCTGTGCCCCTCACGGCGGATATGGAGCAGATTTTCGCACCTCCCAAGCCATCGTCTCTGACGCCATCATACCTCCAACCCTTTGCTGCCGTCAAACCTCCCAAACCGAGGCTGCCGTCATCCTCCTTCCTCCTCCCTTCTGTTACAGAGACGCTGTTCATTAGTCGATGCCGGACAGAGGACAGTGCGGGGCAGAGGCTAGCAAGGGGTGAGGTTGGTGCGCGGGTGTGCGAGGGGGGGGGAGAGTACGTGTCTTTATCTAAGAACCCAACATTTATACTGTTGGTGATTTTTTTTTAATTCGGTGCCTATAATATATTATAGGTTCTGGTCCTTAATTTTTAATCCATGTGGGAGGGTTGGGAGGCTGAAAATGCCCATAGGTGCTGTCCTCTTTGCTTTGTTTTGGTGCTATCTCCATATTTTTACTGAGAACCCAATGTTGATGAAATCATTCTAAATCCTGCTATATTCTTTGAAGCAATACTTATGTCAATGATAAATCATGTTTGCATCAACTCTTCTTGATGAATATGTTGGTGTGGGGCACTCAGTGGTGAGTCATAAGGCGTACAATCTTAAAAAGTCAAAGGCATAGAGTAGCTTTCAACTAATCAGAAAAATATTGCCCTTGTGTAACATGTTACGGGTACAACAGACACTTCTTGCTGAGGAAAACAGATAATGTAGGTCAATTTCATATTAAGGATTATCTCCCTTTGTGTCAACATGGTTTGTTGGAATTTTCAGTGCAGTTGGTTGATCAATATCATGAAGCACCTTTGGTGTTTCCTTGCATTTACTGTAAATGCAATACAAAACTAGCTGAAGGATACCCATCATACTGCCGATGCAGTTTGGAGCCTTCACAGGGAAAAAAAAACATGTCAGTTTGATATATAGCAGTTTGTTGTGGCTAAAATTGATGATGTCCTCACCGTGATAAAAGGATCCTTTCCTAAGACTCCATATCCCATCCAGGTTAAACTTGTCAAGAAGGTAAACAACGATAAATGGAAAGGCATGAACTCAACACTTTTTGTCCTGATAACTTGTTTCTGCAATCATGAAAATAGAATTATATTTTTGACCATTCAAAATAAAACACGCCAAGTTTATCACTTGAAGTTGTCTTTTTTTTTTACCATGTCTAACTGAACACTTTGTGCATCTAGAATACTTTCTGATATGAATATACCCAATCATTTAATTGAATCATAATTATATCTTGGAACACATGTTGGTTTTTTAGTACATGTATTTTCGATTGAAATTCAGTATTAGATCATTGTCGCAAAAGGTTGTATCATTAAGGTTGAAGGCTGATATTCTTTCATCTGAACTTCATAATTCTTGAGTCACTATAATTAACAATACTCACCGCAGCTACTAGTGGAGAGCCATACATTGATATCGAAGACACTAGGCCAATGCTACCAACAAATATTTTGCGTATGTGGCGGTTGTGCATTGAAAAGCTTGAGAAAAATACAGTCAGGCCAAAGACTACTAGAACCAGAGATGACATCAGCAGGGCTTGCTTCTGCAAGAAATTATTTGATAGTGTTAGAATTATCAATCACTATAGTCGATCATGTAAAATCTCCCTAACATGCATGTAACATCAAATTTTTATAACCACCTAGGCACATTTATGAAATAAAATCATTTATTGTAATTAGAGAGGCGAATGTTAGTTGTCTTGTGTTTGAGAAGAATCAAAATTAATACCCTTTCTTTAAAGAGAACAAGAAGCACTTACTGATAGAGTTTCATAAGTGTTCTGTTTTGGTGACCATGGAAAGATGAGCGTGGGCTGACCTGCAGGTAATTCTTGTCCACTCTAGTTCAACCAATCTGGCAAACAAACTGAACTTGACCTTTTGAAGTCCAAAAAGTAGAAGTAAGCTCATTTGGTTGAACTAAAGTGGTCCAACGATTACCTGTGGGCCAACTATGCCCATTCATTGTCTGGTTATAGAGCTAAAATTTTGGTGTTGTGAGGTGAAAACTTTTACTACTGCCAGATGTGTTTGATTTGGATCATATTTTGTTTTCCCTTGGTTCCTGTCAATCTTGATTCATGATGCCATGACTATGCGACATCTTGAACTTTTTAGTTTCACAACTTCGAAGCAAAACTGCATGAATATCCAAGAGTTCCCTTGAGGCCTTTGCACATACTTATGTTAGAACTAAAAGAAGAAAGTCATATAGAATTCACGTTACGCTGAACATTATATTGCTTTTGGAGTGTAAACACATACAAATATGATCAATTAAGTTCAAAATATTGTACAAGTTTTCTAATGTATTGTCCAAGCAAAGGCTCTCAATACTACTTTGTTCTGAATAGGTCATAATTATACTGGTTATTTTGCACAAGTGTTGCTGTGGTCTTTCTGTATTTTTGCTGTGCCAAATATTAGTGGAAGTTACTTCAAGAACTTAATAGAATCAGCAGAAAATTGGTTTAAGGAACAATACATGAGTTCTTTAGAAATGACCTACTTTTTTTCCTCTTGGAGCAAACCATACATATATGCTGATGAATGTGCTTTCAAATAGGACCCCAAGTGAGCTGATGCTGCAGACCGTCAAGTTCTCCCACCCATAGCTCACCACAGGAAAGCCATACCAACTGTACGTGAGGCAGCTGAACAACGCTAAGATATATGGTATGCACGAGTATTCTTCTATGCTGGCCTTCTTTATTATTCTTTTAAATGTCAATCTAACATAGTTAAAAAATACAGTGTTAAACAATATATTATATACTGTGCGATCATAGTAGCTTATTATGTTTGTTGGGTACATTGGTGCTGCGTAGAGGAGCATGCAAGCTATAGATCCTGCGGGAGAAGAAAATGGTGTTACAAACATGATGAAATTAATGTAATTAGCTTGTCGATGTAAAAATACCTATAATCCCCACAATAAAACGTATGTCTGGAACCATTCTTTTGTGCTGTGATTGCTGAAGGTTGTGTTTTGTTCCCACTGGAAGTAGGTTTTTGGGTGTTCATTGTTTACAACATGGACAGGCTATTTATAATGTGCAATATCAGTATAAAGTGGTAATGCATAGATATTGCTCAAACTACTAGGGTGGAATATCCTTTTTTTGGTTATTATGAGATTTCACACAAGTTTGTAAACATCGAATGATGCAGGTATGATCTTCATTATTACATGCATCCACCCATTTGATTCCACCTATGCACCTACAATGATCACGTAATTTAATTTCATGTTTGAATCTGGTTCTTCACTGGAGGAGAAACTAGCATGTCATAGCATTTATTTTAATTTATAAAATAGTTATATGCGAATATGATATCCAGCTTCTAGATTTTAGTTGACTAAAACGATATGGGGTAGCATTAACACAAATATTAGATTTGAATTATTGCTCATGGTTGTCACTTCTGATGCACGATGGAAAGAAGATATAAAAAAAATAGTTGCTTTCTTGTTTTATTCATTTTTCCCTCAGTAAAGCTCATAATTTTGAAAAGCAGCCATTATTACATCGTCACTAAGGTTTTCCTTCTAGCTTTTGAATAATTAGTTGCTCATGATAAAAGAGACAGATTCAAATATCATGGCACACACCAGGTATGATCCATTGTTAGACTTGAAAACAGTTTTACGGGTCATGACTCATGAAGCCACAAATTGTATTTTTTCATATTGTTTTTGGCTCTTCAAGAATAATAGTGTAGTGCATTTTTTGCTGAAGTTGAAATCGTGGTGATTTATGATTCATCCACGTCTGGTCAAAGACCAGTTATCTTCTTGAAGATCTGATGCTGTATCACTGTTATGACTACAATTTTATCCACAGCAGTTAACGAACTTTTCTGATGAAAAGCAATCTATGAATTTTTTTACATGTGGTCATTTTAATGCAGCTAGTTATCTCTACATATATAGTTAAGTTGGTCCCCATGAGGGGATGTTACTAATTTTGTCTGATTTTTCTAAGAACTATTAGTTTGCTTTTATGTTATAGGTACATGTTCCCTCCTACAATAAGCATGCTGTCGTCTAGCGGCAGCACAATTCTGAGCAAAATCATGGTGGCCGACCCTCAGGTTCTTTTGATCTGGTACCAAAATTCAACACTACTGGTTGGGACTATCCAGAAGACCAGAACTTTTGCATGAGCTGGGAATGCCTTGTTCCCTCTTTGTTGTGTGGAGCAACAAAGCATCAGGTCCC
>CM002483.1:5122138-5146842 GCA_000325765.3 Leersia perrieri
AAAAAAAAAAAAAAAGGAAAAGAAGGCACTCTGGCCTTGTTTCCCATACAATTCCTGGATATTGGGAATTAGTCCTGGGTGACTTTCTTAATAAATAATAATACTAGACCTCGCTAAAAAATAATTTCAAATATAACCTTTTGGCCATGTCGGTTCAAATGCCGTAGCCAAACTATACTGTCACACCACAAAAATCTGGTGTGGCAATGTTGTTTGACTACGCCAGTTAACTGGAGTAACCAAATCTTGCAACACCACCTCCACTGAGCATGACAAAACAACACTGCAACTCCAACTGTTTGTGGCGTGACTATTTCCTTTGCCACGCTAGTCTAACTGGCTGACCAAAAGTTTTTGATTTGGAAATATTCCATGGTGAGGTCTATTAATAATATAATTTATTAAAATGGTTATAATTTTTTTTTGTCTTTGGTACACTTCACGACAAAAACATGACAACCCACAGAATAAAGCTTGTAGAATTAATTCATAAAGTTTGTCTGCCATCAAATATTGTGGTCTACTTTTTGTTCTTTGGTGCCAACATAACCTAATCATTTATTTGCTAAGCATACATGTTTACTCGTTACAACTTTATGCATGCAAGTCTTTGGAGATCATGTCACTGCGTCATGTACCATGTTATGTACTACCTTTCTTCAAGAGATTTGAATTACGGTTATAGTAAAAGCTAGAGAGTAACATTTGGAAGTCTAGACTTATTGTTTGGTTGCATGTATAAGCAATTTTACCTTTCTACAGTGCACAAGTCCACATTGAAGCTGGAGACGCAACCTGCAGGCAAGCACTACATAGAGTAAGGGGTCGTGCAAGTTCCATCTTAAGTTTTCATCCCTCTTTTGCAACTTATAGGGATCTGAATTAAGTTTTCACACCTCTTTTGCAATTTATAGGGATCTGAATCTTTTGTCCGTTGGTGTTAGTGCCGTGAATTATTACCACTCGTTTTGCGTTCCATTAGTTTAGCTTTTTGTAGCACCAACTGTGCTGAAATTGTTAGCATTTGCTCGTTAAGATAAAAACCATAATTTAATGTAGTCATCATATTTGGATTCTTTGGATACTCGCGTATTTGTGCTGAAGTCTTGAAGATTTATCAGAGTTTGTATCTTCAGTGGCGCAGAGCAATTTACCTAACTTTACAGTTGAAAAGAACAATCTCACGGTGGCTCCAGGATCCATAGATCCTGGCGAAGGATCCACGTGGCTATGTGGGAGTCGTTGATCTCAAAAGAAATTCTTTTTGTTTGCGCTCGCTGTCCCACTGGATCCCATGGAGAGGGAGGTGAAAAGAAGGGCCTGGAGACAGAATAAGATGTTGAGCCTCCATGTATGACAAGTTTAAAGTTTAGTGCAAAGAATATATGAGTTAGGTACTAATAAATTAATAATGTTAGTTTATATCTATAGCTTGGTTGTTTATCTCTACGTGTGCATATCGAGACCAGATTTTATTCGTTATTTACCAATTCCATATAAGTATTATCGATGAACTCTTTTTGGTATAGCAGTTTTTATGGAAAATGTCAATATGTCATCCCATGGAGTTTCTTTTTTGTGAGGTCATCCCAAGGAGTTGATCTCCATGGTCTACAACTAATTAATGATGTGAACCACTAAATAAAACTTCGAAGTGAATTAGATTACTCGTTTAGGATTCACATGCTCTTGCTTCTTTAGAAACGGCACGGGGACTGCTAAACTGGTTAATTAGTAGGAAAAAGTTCAAGTCAAAGTTACAATTTTTTTTTATCATTTACTTATATCTTCCCTCAGTGGTGAAACCATTCGGTGAAAAATGTTTCAGTTGATAAAAAAATCAACCAGCAACGATATTGAAAAGACTGATGACAAGATCAGGACACGAAAAATATATATTGTGGCACATTATGTGCAACATTCGCCAGAAAAGAGTGGAATACTCAATATAAAATAAAGTGCAACAAACATATATGATTGACCGTAAGAAAACTTAAGAGCATCTCCAGTGTACAGAAAAATAGAACCATAAGCCCGAAAGTATGAACACAACAAACACACTGTCAGCATTCGGCTACTAGTGTGTCAGATAAATCAATGTGTAAACTTAAGTCCGACTCAACCAATTAAAATAACATTTGTTGCACATAGCCGCCGAAAGAGACATAAATTCTAATTTCCATGGCATGGTTGTTGGCACCAGATCCTAGACACGCTAACGTGGGGATGTGGTGACTGGCGAGGACAAGCATGGACAACGTCAGTAACATTGACCTGTTGTCATGCCACCCTCTTGCTCCAAAGTTCATATTTTCCCCAACTTTGCTATTTTATCCATAAAGTCGTATCAGTTAGCATAAAGTCGTATCAGTTAGCACCAGTTACTTTGCCTAGCATACTGCTATTGGTAGTTGTATATGTTGTGAGGAGATGGGCGTGGCCTCCATACTGCTAGTGAGAGGACTAGCGAATCTAGTGCAGTAGAGGAGCTAGTTATGTTGTTAGCATCCTTTGGTCACCATGCTCCTATGCTGTCTAAACCCTGCTTGTGGTGGGGACCTCCATCGCGTCGCATGAGATGGAGTCAAGTGAGACGGGCCAACTTTTATGCAATTGAAGTGTATTCCCCATTGCTCATGCCCTTAGTGTTTGCGAAAAAGTATTTAATGCCACAAATATATTGCTACAGTACGTGAGTTGTGGCAATAGTTTATACTTTTGCAACAATTTTATTTTTTGTTGTAATAATTAAGTCCTTATTGCCACCATATGGTGCTGTGGCAATATTCTGAGAGACCGTTGCAATATAATGGATTTATCACAACGAAAAGATAATCATTGCAATAAAAAAATCTACTACCATAATTCTACTTTTCTTGTGGCAAATAGTGTCCTGTGTTACCACGATACGAACTGTTGCAACATTTTATAATTTCATTGTAAAATAAAACTTCTCACGACTAAAGATAAACTGTTGCATTATTAAAATCTTAATGCCACGATTTTACCCTGCAGCAATCAAGCTGGTGGTTTCCATCGTGATGGCACCAGTCAAACAGATCACACCAGACTCAACTGACTGATCCAAAAATCCAGTTTGCAGCAATCAAGCTGGTGGTTTCCATCGTGAACGATTTTCATGTTTGTGCAACGATTTTTTTGGTTGCAAAAGGTCAATTTCCTAGTAGTGTGTGTGGTTGCGTATAATATTGACCACTATTTTTTATTAAAATATTGACCACTATTACCATCTTGGTTACGTCATGTGTATATCGTACTGCGAGAAAAGCCGGTATGTTATCAGAGAGTAATTCATATGCTTCTCAGCTGACCATGCATATACATCATCATCAGAGTTTTTACCAAATTCTTGACGCCATGGAAAAATTATGAAGAATAGGCAATGCGTTCAATGGGCAATACAATACAACTTTTGATTTGGCAGAGTCATGTGTTGAAGTGTTGTCCCTAATGTTTCTTTATAACGAAGAGAACCTAATCATAATGGCGTTGTAAAGGTTAATGATGATGGTGCCTTTGTTGAAGATATGATCAGGGCATGTTCAAAGTAGCAACGGCTGCTGGTATCGTCATTAAGCAAACCCACTAATTGCAAATTAAGGCTTTGGCAGTAAGAGATGGCGTTTATCTAGCACGCGAATATATCTGTGAAAAGATGATTAATGAATCAGATTCCCAAAACATTGCCCCTCTGTTCAAGCAAGACTTTCTCTACGTGTCCTAAGCGATCGCATGGCAAGCTTCATAATTTTTTGTTTGTGCGAGTTGCATCCACACTGGTGGAGTACGGATGGTCCAGACAAACATATTGTCCAGATCCAGCAGGCGAAAGATCTACATCCTATTTCCTCATGCATCTGCTATCTGGCTACTCTGAATGCCTGTATCTGAATACTCTGAATGCCTCAGGGCTCAGGTAAAGAACTTCACTTAGACTTGAAAATTAAATTGTATTGGCGGTACATGAATTTATCAAATGGGTGCAACCTATTACATGAACTTGTGAAACGTCTGCTTTAGTGTACAAACTTGTCTTATCCGTGCTAACAAAACCAAAAGGGTGCACGTGGCTAATCTTGATGAGTTGAGTGTTGATTAGGATGCCATGTAAGCATCTATTTGAGAAAGATACCAAGTAATTAAGCACCTATACGAGAATAATAGACATGTTTCTACTTACTACTCTCTGTTTCAGATTGTAAGATGTCCTACTAGAGAAGTAGGACGCCTTATAATCTGAAACGGAGGAAGTAGTAAATAGTGACATTGATTGCACCTAGTAAAACAGATATGAGGAATGATGTAGTCTGTAGTCCAGAGAAACAATCGAATAAAAAATTTGAAGCCAAGTGCAATTAATGTTATTTGCAAATATTGCATTTCTTATGGCCTCCTAAAATTAAAATGTGCACATCATGTCCTAATTAATTAGTGTCCAATATCGTGATCAGCCAAGCCATATCTAGAAGACACCTTCAAGTCAATGCCATAATGCCAGCGACGCCACTAGCTAGGGCCATGGCCACCAACATCATCGAAGTTGACCATGCCACTCCTGGAGCCAACAAAAGCTTAGAATTCCTCCAAATATATGCCCCTTCTGCCTGCAACATCGCCTTGCAAACATACTCCCCGCAGTTTACATCACTGGTGCTTTACGCTGTCCATGAAACACTTCATAAAATGCTGATGCTTAGCCAGTACACTGGATCTGAGCATGGATAGGGTAGTTAAACTGTCATCGGGATATCATAGAGTAGGACTGTTGATGGATGTCATCGGGATATCATGGTGCTTGGCAACAGCCGCTCACGACTCTGCTTCAGAGTCCTTGTTGCTTGATGGCTGGCCTCATGATATCCGATCGACAATGCATTCTCCGAGAGTAGTTACTGTCTTACAGAAAAGAGAGGGTCATCGGTCAACCAAATGAGAAGGGGGAGGTGAAGAATACCAGAACCATTGTCAACCATAACCAAATACAAGATAACTTTAATAGTTTAATACGGATCCAGAGGGTTGAATAAAATGCATTGGAATACTTGTTTTTATTAAGAGTATCCATGTGATGTGTCAAATATAAACACTTCATTAGTGTAGCATATGGAATGCTCCAATTTAATTAGATTCGTGTGTGTGCCAGTATGGAGATATAGGATTAGTTGGCCATTACTCATTAGTAATAAATGGTTGTTTCAGTAGCATAGTCAGATTCGTACAATGATGAGGACATGTAAAAGTGTTTAAAAATAGTCCTCGGTAGGAAAAAAAAATGTGTCCCCAACATGGATTGTGTTTGTGTGTGTGTGTTTTGAGAATACTGTGTTTGTGTGTTTACTGCATGTAGCTTATATCTGTTAGATCTAGTTTATCATTGGCATGGATCAAAAACCATCGCGCGCTACGAGACTTTCTGACTTTGAGGCTACCCTATGGTTATTATATTTTCTGTTGGTCCCACAAAAGCCTATGAAAAAATGTTATTTTCTACACAGATCCATAGAACAAATGTGTTTTATCTATCATTTATCTTTTTTAATAATGGATAATTCGGTCTCAACTTTAAAAGAACCTACAACCCATTATTACATAATAAAAGTGCCACACATGCATAGCTACAAGAAAAAGGCCCATAACATGAAGACACGACTTAATATAAGAAGGGACATAATAAACACAAACCCACTAGAGATACTAGCTTATTCAAAATGCAATTCTATTGCTAAATCTCCAGCCAAAGTTTGCGAAAATCTGCATGACCGTTAATTCTATAACCATATAAAAATCCCATGGCTAGCTCCAACCCTACCTCCATCCCTCCTTCCTAGATGCCACCGGACACCGCTACCTCGACACCCACCACGGTCTCCCATGTGCAAACCTAGATCTAGCGTTGGGGTTGGCGTGCCTCAACGGTTAGGAGCACGCTGCTGCCTTGCATCCTCGACTAATCACAACATTCTTTCCAAGCTCAAGGCATCCGAGCCACTTTTCTTCTCAGTCATCTCTATCTGCTCTATGTAAAATCAATGTTTTGATTAATATTTTGTGATAAACAATTGGTTTTATAAATGATATATTTAAATGAAATTGGTTTGGAATATTCAAGGATGTGGTGTGAGTGCGTGTGACTGATGTAGGTCAGGTTGCGAATCTGTGTCCGGTAATGGTTGTTTTGTCTATTATTGTGTGTAGGTGACTTGAGGTCAAGGGTTGGTCAATGGCGAGGACTGGGACTAAGTTTAGGGAGGAACTGAGGTCTGGAGCAGTCAGGAGGCCATGTGACAAGATTGGACTAGAGTCAAAAGTCTTAAGGTTAACTTTGGTCAACGGTGGGATCGAGACTATACTCACGGAGGAGTAGAGGTCCGAAGCGATCAAGGATGCCGGGTGACGAGGTTGACGAAAGATGACACACGGTGGAGGAATACCGTGTGGGTGTTGCTCGTGACGGACTTTCACAAGTTGTGTGTGCAAGCGCCAATGAAATTGCGGAGAATCGTACATGCTACAGTATGGCTGGTACTGTAGTGTGTATGTGTGTGTACTGTGAGCGTGCAGTACGGAGTATACACGAGTAGAGCTGGATGCTTGGTTCGATGGATGCATTGCTTGATGGACAGTAGCATGCATGGTATATGCATGCGTGTGCTGGTTGGCTCATACACATGTACGTATGCGTGTGTATGGATGTGGCCTAGTTGGAGTCGATTGATGTACAAGGCAAGAGGCTGCTTGTCGTGGGATGACAGGAGATGCGCGTGGATAAGTATACGATGCGGAGACCGTGTTGGTTTGGAGTCCGATTCGGTCGGTGATTTGTCGCGGCTGCGGTTTTGAATAAAAAGAAAAGGAATTTTTTTTTTAGTAAATTGTAATAGAGTCCTATTAGGAATTGAGTCCTACTAGGAATAGAAGATATTTGGTATAAATAGAGAGAGAGGCTTAACCTAGAGGGTAAGCCACAATTGAGAGAGCTCTCTGTATTTAGGGCTTTGTAAGGGGCGCTTTGGCTGCACCTTGTGACAATATATTTCAGCAATAAATATTATTTCAATCATCAAGACGTTTTCAGTTCCGTAAGTTGCTCGAATTGATTTTATCGATTTTGCTGAAATTCTGAGATATCTATATTGCGAGTGCTATATCTCTTTATCCGTTGATTAGTTTACAAATCCGTTCGGTGGAGTTATTCCCTATATATTTTAGTTCATTCTGAAAAATTTTGGGATAGATCCAACGGTTGGTTTTCGTGTAATCTGGTTTTTACTGATACTCTGTCAATCTGGTTTTTGAGTTCGAAAATTATTCTTCCGCTGCCAATACCTACTATTCACCCCCTGTAATAGGTTAATTTATCGTGTTTGATCCTACACTCTAGCCATCACAAGATTGGGTTTCACGAGATATGAATTTGGCTGTTCTAATCTCGAGGGCCACCGGATCCAATAACCTTTCTGTGGTTGCTGCCTCTAGATCTGCCCGTTTGAAGGTCGAAAGCGCTAGCCATCAGAAGATTGGGTTTCACAAGATATGAATTTGGCTGTTCTGATCTCGAGGGCCACCCTAGATCTGCCCGCTTGGAGGTCGGAGGCGCTAGATCAGGCCAAGGAAAGCAGGCAACGCTGAAGTGGGGCTGATCTTGGCTTAAGGAGGCAGCGGCGGCCGAACCAGGCTCCACTCTATGGCGTTAGTAGCAGGCAGTGGTTGTGCAGCTTGACGTAGAGGCCATGTAGGAAGTGGGCTGGACACAGAGGCGGCTCTTCAAGCTCCTGCGGCAATGGCTGCAGATGCAGCACGCACGAGCGGCTGCATAGCTAATAGTGGTTACGATAAATCAAAAACTCTATGCTTGGTATGTTAGCACTGCTACTGAATTTCCATTTTAAGCAATCAGCGTAGAGGTTCTATCGGGATCATATGCTTTTTACCTGTATAAAAAGATGTCATGTGGTTCGCACGAATCGGAAACATTAATTATTTATAACTGCGAGTGCAAATAGTTTACTTCAGTGATACATGAGGGGTGGCTCCGTCCGCTTGCGTTGCGAACTAGGAAAGCAGTTACAATTAATGGATCCTCTTAGCTTGAATTAGCATTGAAAAAATACAGCTCCCAAATTCAACGTTTGGCATGTAATTTCACTGTCTCAAAACTATCAATTAGAGCCTCCTCATCACTATAGATTTATTTAAAACCGTCCCTAAAAATATTTTAATTCCTATTTAATCTTAAAAGCAATAGTATTAGTATCACTTCCTATTGGCAGTGAGGGTGCCACTGCAGGCGCACGTGCCCACACACACGCGCAGGCGCACACCCCAGCTGGATATGCTGAACAAATGGGAATGCTCTTACACATTGGGTATGATGAAATGATCTGTTGGTTATTTGAAAGAATGCCAATCCAAGTGGTATATTGAAGTTTATAAAATAAGGCTAAGGTTGAATAGGAGAGAGCAGAATGGCATTTGACACTTAAAAAATGTGCTTTCAATCCCATGTGTTTGTGTATATCACTAAAGGTAAATGTTTAGAAAGAATGATCATGTAAAGCCAAAATGTGCTTGACACTAAAAAAAAGTGTTTTCGATCCCATGTGTTTTGTGTGTATATCAATAAAGGAAAATGTTAAGAAAGAATGACACACGTAAAGTCAAAATGTGCTTGACACAAAAAAAAAGTAAATTCGATCCCATGCTTTTGTATGTGATCGAAAGCACTTTTTTTTAATATGTGCTTGACGCAAATGCAAGGAAAGAGTATAAAATTCCAGATATTCACTTCTGTTTGTCTTTGATACGTAACAAGACCAATCTAATAGTACAATCGCTAAGATCATATTAAGAAGAGAGCAGTCAACCATATACAAATTCTTTAGTGGACATGATGAAATTTCTAGCACCTCCATTAAACAGTCTATCAGGAACATATTTTATTGGTCAAGCTGGGAATGCGTTATTTAGTGGATGAATACCACCGTGTATTGAGCAATATTACTAAGCCCAAAAGTTTACAGGGTACTAAACTAAAACCCCGCAAGATCAAGATGGTGGTATAAAGATTCCTATTAGTCATACTCAGCAAATATAAGCACTTGAATATTCAAGAGATGGCATGCTCTTTTAGAAATCAAATTAAGTCTAAAACCATTTAGCTTCTTGGATGAAATTAATGAGCACGGAAAGTAAAAGGAACAGACGGATTCACTGTAATCATGAATACACTAGCACAACTCTTCGTCGGTAACGGCTCACTTATCACGCAAAAATACGGTCCGTGACGGATAACTCATCTGTCACGGCTTAGAACATAGCCCGTTTCAGATATGCCTAACAAAAATGACCCGTGATGGATGTAAGGTTATCTGTAACGGGTAATAACTATGGTCCGTCATGGATGATCTGTAATGGGTCTAGACCACAGACCGTTACGGATGAGAACACATCGGTAACGGTTGTAAAAAAGACGAACCATTACGGATGACAAACCTCATCGGTAACGGTTCATAATTACGGACCGTTACGGATGACTCTCATCGGTCACGGGTGGTAGTTTTGACCCGTTATGGATGAGAAAATACATATTTTAAGAAGACTATATTTTAAATTTTAAAATCATCTCGGATTAAATTATGTCCAATAGGAAAGTTATAGATCTCAACGAGATCTAAAATTTTATAATTGATAATATTTTCATTTAGGATTGTTTAAATGCCTAAATATGCATTACAAGTGATGAGATCTATTTTGCAAAATGAAATTTTGAATATACTAAACTGTATCAAATGGAAAAATGATCTATAGAAAACTTATAGATCTCACCAGATCTACAACTTTATAATTGAAACTTTTTTCATTTAGTGTCGTTTTCATGCCCAGATTTGAAATGAAATAGGATTTATTTGAAATGCATGATATTTTTGAATTTTTCAAACGAACTCGGATGAAGATACACATTGAAGATCTACTTTAGAATTGACAATATTTTCATTTGAATTTATTTTTGTCCCCAAATATGTATTATAATTGTTTAGATCTATTTTTAAATATAAAAGTTAAAAGTGCTTGAATGACCTGAGATGAAGAAGTGTCCTATATAAAAGTTATAGAACTTATTGAGAAATACACATTTTTAGTTTATAACTTTTTAATTTAAGATCATATAAAGCTTCAAATATGTGTTACATGTTTTATAAAGTAATAGTGAAAAGAATAACACATGTCATTCTATCACATGTGCTTCATAGCTGAGATGGTTAGGGGGGTGTTGTTTGGACCGGAGGTCTTGAGTTCAAATCCGATGAATTACACATATAGGAGTAAGGCTCAAAAAATTGTGAATTTGTGGGAGATGGTTGTTCAGGATGGTTAGTTGCCAAAAAAAATTGAATATATATATTTTTTGGTTTTTAGTGTTTTTTAAAAATAAAAAATCATAAAATGTCATCCGTAACGGCTCGTAATTACGAACCGATACAGATGAGGCTCATCCGTAACGGTTCGTATGTTATGGACCATTACCGATGAGTCATCTCTCACGGTTTGTAAGTTATGAACCGTTACGGATGAGTCATCCGTAACGGGGATTCACCCGTTACTGATGATTTTTCACACCAGTCACCCATTGTCCATAACGAGACCGATACCCATTACAGATGTGGGTTTAGAGCCGTGACTGATGAGGGGTTCTCCACTAGTGATACCAACTTGTAATTATTGCCCTAATTTTGCTTTAGTATCAACTTGATCAAACTTTCCTGCTTTGCACCATCCCCATGTTTGAAACACCTCTCTATGACATTAGATGCAAATTTGTTTTGACTCATGGACACAACCTACCTAGTCTTTACTGATGAATTGGCCCAATGCATGTTCATTCCCTTTTTTAAAACTTGTTGTGGGTACCCATAGTTTATTGTACATATTTGAAAATAAAGGAGAAGTGTTTATTATTGCATGAAAACAAGTGCCTCACATACAAAGAAAAGTGCTCAGCACTAAAAAAAAAGAGTCTTGCAGTTCCTAGGTTTGTGTTTATTACATGTAGGTGTCTATGTTTGCGAATTGCGATTGTTAGGTATGAGTTTATAAATGAAGAATTGCCCTTACGATCATGATTTATAGGCGTAAAAGCGCTAGACAATCACATCAAAATACTTTAGTGAACTTGATGAAATTTCTTCTAGGTCTATTAAGCAATCAATCAATAGTAGATTTTTCATATATAGTTAGGCATGTGTTGTTCGGTTGATCAAATTCCACCACATCTATATTAGCATTAGTTAGCTCCGTAGTTTTTAGGTACTATGAACTAGAATCTAGGTAGAAATAAGTGGTGTGCACAAACACACACACACACAAACAGAGAGAAAGGTGCTCAACACTGAAAAAACAAGCACACACAGGCACACAAAAAGGTGATCAACACTAAAAAAATGTGTTCCACTACCTAGGTGTATGTGTTTATACAAATGTGTGTCTATGTGATGTGACCATGATTATTATTGATGCAACCATTGATCACATCATATACTCATAGGTGAAGTCATTTCATAATAAACTTTAATTTGAATGTAGTAAGAATATGACACTACCTAATAATGAAATATATACATTTGTTTGTTTGGGAGTGAACATGTTTGGAGCCACATGTGGATGTTGATAATGCAAGTCAAGGTGCATCGATCAAGATATGCAGATCAAGTTCCCCACATTCTCGAATCCATTCGGCCACTTAAAATAGTGATAAATTTAAACGGCCACCAAATCTCCATATGGCCTTCGTTTCAGGCCATGAATATATACTTGATGGAAAGCTTTTCAAGTCCTCCTTTGATGTGGACTAGGGTTCCCGATCTTCCGACAGGTTCTGATAACCAACGATTTGGGCGGAGTCGCAACACACGTCGATCCGGCTTCTTGAGCTCCGCACTCGCAGCACCACGTCTCCTCTGGTTACCACCCGTGCTGGAACATAGATGGCCTCGCCGAGAAGGCTAATCCCTGTTTGCGAATCGAAGAACACAAACAAGAACGAGATAGATAGCAACCAAAATTGCAGATGAATGATTAAGCTCACGAGTTGGGGTCTTACAAACCGATCAAACGGCGAAACTGTTCTTGACAGAAATAATCTAAGCAAAACCCAACCCTAACCTAGGCGACGACTACTGATATATATAGGTTAGGGTCGTGCAAGACCCCCTAGACACGTCCCTAGTGGACTCGGACACGATACATGGCCCAAAAGGCCCAAAGACGGTGACGCAGCACCGGATCAGATTCAGAACATCAACTTGTTCGGACGATTCCCGTTGACTCACAAGGAATTTGAACGTGGGACCAGACCCACTGGAAAGTTTATCTTCTTAGCTTTCCAACCATATAAAGAACGCCTCAATCCGAGCACGTATGCGACCGGGGCGCCCGTTTTAGTGCAGACTGGTCTTGGACTCCGAACCGTGGCCGAAGTCGAATTGGTTTGGGCCTCCATCTTGACTTGGACGCCCTTGACGATTCTCCATGCCTCTAAGCATCCCTCCAAATGACTCCATGTCCTCTCCATGATTCCTAATCATAATACAATCATTAGGTAGCAATCTATTCTCTAAATCATACAAATAAGAACATAGGAACGAGCTCACCTCTAAATTTAATTGTCGTGCGCGAGCTCTAGTGATTGGACCTTGAATATCCAACTGAGGTGTATTGTGTGCATCGGAAAGAGTGATGTCCTCATCATCTTTCCAATGGATCCAGTCTAATTGACAATTTCCATCTGTATCATCCATAATTGATGAATCAAGGTGATGTGCCACTTTTAACAGGCTTGCGGACTTGTAACTTTATCTTTTTCAATAATGGATAATCCGGCCTTGACTTCAAAAGAAGCTACAACCCATCATTACATGATAAAAGTACCACACTTAAATCCAACACTTGTAACTTTATCTTGCACACAAGCCCAAGAGAGGCCCAAGGGGGTGTACCCCAACACAGAGGACGATGCCCTTATGAACTCTACCAAACCATTAAATAGTTAGCTACCCCTTTAGGGATATTTGGGTTTTAATTAACTGAAAGTTTAGTCATTGCTAATTAACTTATAATTGCGCGTCTCGGTTGGACCAACTTAACTTGAGCTTAATACCTATGTGCAATTCAAATTGCTTTTAATCGATTGCTTGCATGAATAGCGTTGACTAGCACAGGCAAGATCAACCCTCCCAGGACAGGTGTATCATCACTAAGACATAACACAACAACGTTTTGTATGGTTGTAGTTGGTTTGACAAATTCTTTCCTTAAATCGTAGTCACATCAACTCACCAAAAGATCAGGCCACCTTGCTCACATCACTATATTTGTCATTAAGAGTTTCAAAATGAAGAACTTCACCTTTGATGTGCAATAACACCATGATATATATTAGTGTAGGTGGTAGGATCCATGATAAGAGAGCAGTCAGTCATATAGAAATTCTTCTATGAACTTGAAGAAAATTTTAGCCCCTCCATGTAAAAAGTCAAACAATAGTAGATTTTATAGAGTTTGGCATCCATTATTCAACGGATCAAGTACCAGCTCATCATCTATAGCAACATCAGTAAGTTTCAAAGTGTTCGGGAAGTATAAAATGAAACCCCACAAGATATAGATCTACGTAAAATATATCAAGCAGCTAGTTGAGTCAATTACAAACTAATGTAGATTCAAGGAATATATGCTTGGGAGCATCAAGTTTTTCGTGTTGTAACAGTAGATTATAAAATAAACTGCTGAATTTCTCCTTGTCCATGTGAGACCAATTTATGTCGAGCTTGATGCACTATAAGCAGGCTAACTGGTCCATGCACTAGTGACCTAGATTACCTGTATATGCCTCCTCCCGCAATGGCAAATTAACGGAAGTTAATAAATTTACCATCGCATATACCATACATATACAAATTCACAACAACACACATGCCTCTGCCAGTACTTAAAAAATGTACAGCCAGTCGCCACCTTGGTCCGACCGGTTTCCCATATCCAGTCTCCCCTCCTACTACCTCGCCATTCCAAAAATTAAAAGGGGAAAGATGGTCACAATCATGCATAGCAGCTAATAATTACTGTCCTCACTCTGCTTCATAAACTCTTTGATTTGATCATAAGTTCCCTCCCTACAACGTCAAAACACTTCTCTATGACTTTATGAAAGGATGCACCCCCAACACACACCCCTATACACACGCACGAGCACACAAATACACACACACAAATGCACATGTGTGTCCGCACACACACATACATAGAACGAACCTTTTTGTTTATCTTTGATGAGCAACAAGACCAAGACATATATAGGAGTACAAATGCTAAGATTCTTGATTATAGAGCAGTTAGTCAGATGCAAATTCTTCCATGAAACAAAACAAACATTTAGTACCTCCATGAAACAGTTTAATAGTGGTAGATTTTGCAAAGTTTGGCATGCATTCAGATGATCAAGTCTCACTGCTTTTAGAGCAACATATGTAAGTTCCCAAAATCATGTTCACATAAAACCACAAGAACATGCCACCTCGACCAGTTCCTTTAAAAGAAATACTGACGGCCAACACCTGAGTTGAACGGCTTCCCATACCAAGCTCCCATCCTGATCATTTCCTTACCCCTCTCAATTTTAAAAGGGAAAAGATGCTATAATCATGCATACTAGTAAATAATTATTGCCCTTAGTTTGTTTCAGAATCTCCTTGATCATAAGTTCACGCTTTGCACCGTCAAAATCTATTACCTCATACACACTATGTACATAGTAACTCTAGTGATGATTTGGCCCCTTTCATGGTCATTCCCATTTCTCCAAAAACAATATTAAAAATACCATGGTTAGATAAATGATGATATGACTTATTTTCGAAACATGCAAAAGTACAATTGCATCACTCGCACACGTGCACACACAATCACACAAACAGAAATGTGTGCGTGCGCGCACACACAGAAACACTGAGATAGTGAAAGGTGCTTTGCAGTCGAGAAATGTGTCTCCCACTTCTCAAGTGTATGTGTTTGTTACAAGTCACCGTCTATGTTTGCGATTGTTAGTTAAGAGTTTCAAAATGAAAAACTGCCCTTAGTTGATCTTTACACGTAACAAGACCAATATATAAAGGAGTACAGACACTAAGAACCTTAATTAGAAAGCAGTCAATCATATCCAAATTCACAAGGGCATTCACATTCAGCCACAGTGACCTATATCCCTAGTGAACCACGCTGAAAGATTCATGCAAAATTGGACGTGAACCGTGCTCTACAGGGAGAATCACGTCCCTCAGAGGTTCCATGCCCCCTTCTCAGAGCAGAGAAAAAAGTGGAAGAGAGATAGGGAAAGAAAAAACAAGAGAGCAAAAAATCAGAACGTTGTGGCCGTCTATGTTGGCGAGAAAAAACCAGGCGTCGGGGAGCCACCACCGCGTGTTGGCGAGGAGGCAGTGGGCGATGACGGTGAGCTACCACCACTAGGTGTCGGGCAGCCGCCACTGCGCGTCGGTGAGGAGGCAGTGGGCGGCGATGGCGAGCTGCCACCACCAGATGTTGAAGCCGTTGCGTCCTCATTGTCATCCTTCTCCCGCCAAGCGCCATCCTCATCATCCTTCAGCCTGCACACCGCTGGGCTCAGCTTCTCCTCGCTGCAGCCACGGACAGAGGGGGAAGCAGATGACAGCGACCATCTAGCCAGCGGGGCCATCGACGGAGGGGGAAGCAGATGGCAGCGGCGGTCTAGCCAGCGAGGCCAACAACATCTAGCTGACAAGGATGACAACCCCGAATTCTAGCCGGTGAGGACGACGATGGGAGCTTGTTGACTCGTCACCACAGGGAGCTTGATTTGCTGTTGCCAAAATCGGAGGAGAGGGGTGAGGTGGCCGGAGGCCGGAGCGAGTGAAGCGCTGGTGGGATGGGGAACATGTTGGGGATTATATCACAACTGGCTACGAGATTCGTCCCGAACTAATAACCATGGTTAAGGAAAACCCTTTTTCTGGTCTCAACCGGGAAAACCTTACCACCATCTGCGGGAATTCGAGCAGCTCTGTTCGTGCCTTAAGATTCGAAGCATGAAGCAAGATACTATTTAGTGGAAGTTGTTTCCTTTTTCTCTTAGAGATGAAGTGAAGCAATGGTACACTTTATCTGTCAAGAAATTCCACGGTGAATGGGAGGAGCTAAAGCGCAATTTTTGCCTTGCGTTCTTCCCATTAACCCGTCTAATTACTCTTCGATTAGACATCCTTTCTTTCTGTCAGAATGAGAAGGAATCTCTCAATGCAGCCTGGGCCAGGTTCTCACTGTTAACTCAGTCTGGCCAAAACTTGTCTTTACCCAACCATGTGTTGTTACAACACTTTCGGTACGGTTTAGACAAGGAGTCTGCCGCATTTCTCGATATTTCCGTTGGAGCGTCGTTCGCACAAAAGACAACCGATGAAGGAAGAAAACTCCTAGATACCATCTTAGAGAATGATTCTTTTGTCTGAAGCGAATCCATCCCGGAGGTCGATATTATCCATGAGGAACCTCCGCATGTGGAGTCAGAACCCGATTCGACTGTCGAAGCCTCACCCTAGCCGTAGGAGCCGGAGGGAGAAGAAATTCGCCCCTCGGAAATTCCACTCCAATTCGAGGATGATCTTTTTGAAGATTATGGAAACACCTCGAATTATTCCTGCGAGAAGAGACAACCGACCAAGGTCAACTCTAATGAACCTCTCGATAAAGCTTTGCTTACAAAGACGGTGAAGAAATTGACCACCATCATGAGTAACGAATGGTTGAGGGAAGGAGAGCTCTCTTCTGAAGCAATTCAGATCCGTTGCCCCTCCTCAACTATTATGTGTCTCATTGGAGGGAATTTGGTCTGTGCGCTCTATAATCCTTCTGTTGGTACCAATATTATGTCCGTAACCTTTGCATTTGATTGCTTTGGGGACAGACCATTGGAACCAACTGCCAAAACCTTCCGAATTTCCACAAACTCTACAATCAAAGGTTTAGGGATTATCTCTAGAGTACCTATACGATACAACAGAGTTAGGCCATCTTAGATTTCCATGTGTTCGAAGTCTATGATTTTGACATTCTCATAGGCCATCCCATAGAGAAACTCTTAGATGTGCCTGCAACTGGTGTCCTCAACCTGAAAGTAGGAAGAATCACTGCCTCCGACCCGGTGCTACAATCAACCAATTCTTTGAAGGAGCCTCTTCCTATTCCTGAGCCAATTGAGAAAGTGCTAGTCGTTTCTCCGCTCAAGCCCCTAGAGTCTATTCTTGATGAATCCATCGAGGAATTCAATGAAGGGGAGGATGAATCTAGAGAAATGTTTTTTCCACAAAAAAAAGAATCTAGAGAAATGTTTGATCTGCCAAAAATGGGTCAGCCATCACCAGCCCCAATTGAGCTAAAACCCCTACCTTCTGGCCTACGATATGTCTTCCTGAACAGTGATACGGAGTCTCTAGTCATTATAAGTGACAAACTCTTTGAGAGGGAGACGACCCGTCTTATCGCTGTTTTAGAGAAGCATCGTGCCGTTTTTGGCTATTCCCTTCAAGACCTGAAAGGCATCAGTCCGGCCCTTTGCACTCATCGCATTCCTTTAGACCCGTCTTGCACACCGTCTAGGGATCCTTAGAGGAGGTTAAATAATGTCATGAGGGAGGTCGTCAAAAAGGAAGTCTTGAAACTCCTACATGCTGAGATTATCTATCCCATGCCATATAGTGAGTGGGTTAGCCCGGTCCAAGTAGTGCCAAAGAAGGGAGGCATGACGGTCGTTGAAAACTTGAACAACAAGTTGATCCCACAACGAACCGTCACGTGATGGAGGATGTGTATCGACTATTGGAAGCTCAACAAGGCTACCAAGAAGGATCACTTTTCGCTCCCTTTCATTGATGAAATGCTTGAGCGGTTGGCGAAAAACTCCTTCTTCTGTTTCCTTGATGGGTATTCTGGTTATCACCAAATCCCCATCCATCCCAATGATCAAAGTAAGACCACGTTCATGTGCCCATACGGAACATATGCATACCGAAGAATGTCGTTCGGGTTGTGTAATGCGCTCGCGTCATTTCAAAGATGCATGATGTCTATTTTCTCTGACATGATCGAAGATATCATGGAAGTCTTCATGGATGATTTTTCAGTCTATGGTAAAACATTCGATCATTGTCTAGAGAACTTAGACAGGGTCTTACAAAGATGTCAAGAAAAGGACTTGGTACTTAATTGGAAAAAGTGCCATACTTAATTGGAAAAAGTGCCACTTCATGGTTCGTGAAGGAATAGTCTTGGGGCATCAAATCTCCGAAAGGGGAGTTGAGGTGGACAGAGCAAAAATCAAAGTAATTCAACAGCTTCCACCTCCTATCAATGTCAAGGGAGTCCGTAGCTTCTTGGGTCATGCAGGGTTCTATAGACGCTTCATAAAGGATTTCTATAAAATTGCTAGACCCCTAACAGCCACGCGAGCTAAGGATACACCCTTTGACTTTGATGACGAGTGTCTAAGATCCTTTAGCATCCTTAAAGAGCCACTCATCTCAGCACCAATCATCCAACCCCCTGATTGGTCACTGCCGTTTGAAATCATGTGCGATGATAGTGATTTTGCTATAAGTCCTTGGGCAAACTAAAAATGGAAAACACCATGCTATCGCATATGCTAGTAAAACTTTGACTAGAGCTCAACTTAATTATGCCACAACTGAAAAGGAGCTCCTAGCCATAGTGTTTGCCATTGATAAATTCAAGTCTTATTTAGTGGGAGCCAAGGTAATAGTTTACACTGATCATGCTGCACTAAAATACCTGCTCACTAAGAAAGATACAAAACCTCGGCTAATTAGGTGGATTCTTCTACTCCAAGAATTTGACATTGAAATTAAGGATAAAAAGGGAGTAGAGAATTCTATTGCAGATCATTTGTCGCATATGCAAATCACTAACATGCAGGAGCTACCGATAAATGATGATCTGCGAGACGACATGCTGCTAAAAGTTACACACTTGGACCCGTGGTATGCGACCATCGTCAACTTCATGGTCAAGGGGTACGTGCCACTGGGTGAAAACAACAAGAGGTTGATCTACGAGAGCCGCAAGCACTTGTGGGATGAACCTTACCTTTATAGTCTGTCAAGACGGCCTACTACGAAGATGTGTTCCGGCAGACGAAGGCATGAAGATCATTGAGAAGTGTCATGCTGCCCCATATGGAGGTCGTTATGGAGCATTCAGGACACAAGCAAAGATATGGCAGAGTGGATTCTTTTGGCCAACAATGTATGATGACACAAAGGAATTCATTCAGAGATGCACAAACTGCCAGAAGCATGGAGGGATCATTGCTCGGGATGTGATGACACTAACGTACAACCTTCAAGTCGAGATGTTTGATGTATGGGACATCGACTTCATGGGGCCTTTTCCAAAGTCCCATGATTGCGAGTATATCCTGGTGGCTGTTGACTATGTGTTCAAGTGGGTAGAGGCAATGCCATGCAGAGCCGTAGACGCCAAGCATGCCCGCCGGATGTTCCACGAGATTATCTTCCCTCGTTTTGGAACTCCGCGGATGGTGATAAGTGGAGGGTCTCATTTCATTGATAAGACCTTCCAAAACTTTTTGCAAGAGATTGGGGCCTAGGACAACATTGCCACTCCATATCATCCCCAGACAAGTGGACAAGCAGAAACAAACAACAAACAGATCAAGAACATTCTACAGAAGACTGTCAATGAGATGGGGAAGGCATGGAAGAACAAGCTACCTGATGCACTTTGGGCATATAGGACTACTTACAAGACGCCCATCGGCATATCACCGTACCAGCTTGTCTATGGGAAGACTTGTCACCTTCCTGTGGAGTTGGAACACAGGGCGCGCTGGGCTATCCGGAAATGGAAAATGGACCTTGAGGAAGCCGGACAGCACAGGAAGATGCAGCTCTCTGAGCTAGAAGAATGGAGAGACAAGGCCTATCACAGTGCCAAGATCTACAAAGAGAGAACCAAAAGATGGCATAATAGGCGAATCAAGCACAAGGAGTTTAAGGCAGGGGACAAGGTGCTGCTATTCAACTCAAGGGTGAAACTCTTCAGACATGGAAAACTTAGAAGTAAATGGATGGGTCCATATACCGCCGTCGACGTTCATCACATGGAGCTGTCACGCTGCGCGATAGCGAAGGTAATATCTTTAAGGTAAATGGTCATCGTTTAAAGGTTTTCCTTGATCCGATAGATGTTGATCGTGACTTAGATGTGGTGAATCTAGTTGCTTTTAACTTCTACCCAGAGTCATTTAATCCCCCTTGATCTCCATCACCTCCATTCTTACCATAAAAAATAAAATAAAATAAAATAAAATAAAGTAACTTTAGGCATTTTCATGCACCTATAGTTATTTAAATAAATTTCGGCACACCAGTATCTTACCCCGGTGAGAGCCCTTTTTTGCTTTTTCTATTTTTGTTGAATAAAGATCAGGTACAAAAACAAGTGTGTGGGGGAGATCCTTCGGATTACTGACGTGCAACCTCTGATCGTGCACACAAAATTGCTGAACACCTACCACTGACGGAGGTCTTCAGAAAAATGCAGGGTGATTGGACGTCAGAGTGGTTCGGCCAAACCCCTTCTGGCCCCAATCTCTCTCATTTTTCACAAGTAAGCACGTCTGACCCCTCAGTCTCCCCCACTCTCTTCTTTTGTATACATGGAGCCAAAATAAAATGAAAAAAAATTCTGCTCAAGCCTGATATAAAGATAAAATTTCCAAATAATGAAATTTTCCATGATTGATCTTGTACATGTTTTATTCTTGACTATACTTGTAGCCTGTGAACAACCACCATAAAAATAGGGAACCTTATTCATCTAAGTAATTGATTGATGAGATATGGTTAGATAAAGAAAATTCTTGTGATCTTTGCCATGACACTTGGGAATTTGTTTTTGAAAATAAAAATGTTTTAAAAGCTTGCTCCTCATATGACTCTGTCACTACCTACCAAGGCTATATGCAATGACTTACATGATAAAACTTTAGACATGCATATGACTGCTTGTGTTGTATTGAGCTTTGTCAAATTATTGGACTTGTGTTAGATACTTTCATATTCATATGATCAAGGTCCACCATATATCCATGCATCCACCAAAATAAAATACTCCTATTATGCTTTCTCCTAATTAAATCCTTTGCAATAAAAAGGAGGGAAAGGCATGGCTATTCTTTTTGAAAAAAAAAAGCTTGCTATTCCAACAATGAGCATGATGAAAAAAAAAGATGAATAAAGTAGCCATGCCCCTTCCAAAAATATGCAAGGCAGAGAGGAGGAAGTACAAACAAAGTAGAAGCATTTTTTCTTTCCACCTTTTTCCACCACAAGAAGAAAAAAAATATTCCACCACAAATATACCCTTGATCTAGGATATGACGAGTCATCTTCTTGAGTCCATGTATTTGGTTTTGCAATATATATGACACAGGTATGTCCCAATCTTTCCCTACCAAGCTCCACATATCTTCAGCCCATAGTATAGGGAAAAGGTTCGGCAAAAATGAGCCTTGGTGAGGATCCACAAAAAAAAATTCCAAACACTTGAGTGACTCGAGAGCAAATCATTTTGAGGAGTATTGCTTCTTGGCGAAAACTTATAAAAACCCCAAGAGTCTGATAAAGAGAACAAGGAGGATTGGATTAGAGACCGTTCCATCTATCAATCACCTAGGATGGTAAGATAGCGACTACAAAAACTTCACAGGTGTGAGCATGGTTCTTGAATAACTTATGTGCTTGTATTATATCTTGGGAAGTTTTGTTATACACTATTATCGCCACCTTTACTCGAGGACGAGTAAAGAGATAAGTGTGGGGGTTTTGTTGATGGCTCTTAATGACATATTTTACGCCGTCAACGCCTGCATAAAATCATAAATATAAAACATACAATATAGTGGTAGGGTTTATATCTAACCATTTCCACAAGTGTTGTGAATATTTGTATGCAGGTGATCTTATGGAGTTTTGGAGCCTAAAAACCCAATTAAACATCTAAAAGAAGGCCAACTGCACCTACCCAAGTATTGAGGGGCCCAAAATGAGTGTCCAGGACAAAAACCGGGCCCAGTCACGGTTCGGCCGAACCACTTCTGTCACGTCTGGTTGCCATCTTCCACGTGTCGCTTCCTCGTCGCATCCTCATGTCGGTTCAGGTTGCCTCCACTGGAAGAAACCGCCATAGCTTCGGACACTGGTCACTTGGAGGGTGAAGATGCTTTTTGGATTCTTGGATGAAAGTCTATCTCTCCAAGGCACCTCCACCTATAAATACCCCCTCATTCCACACTTAGAGACACACCACAACACACTTGAGCTGAATTACAAGAGGCTCTATTATATCTTCATACATTAGAAATAGGTAGAGAGTGAGGGGAAAGTCTGGAGGAGTGGCTGGAAGTTTGGCGCTTCTTCGACTTGTACCTCAGTGGATGCAGCTCTCTAGGAATGATTCTGGAGGAGTACCGGAGCTATCGGTATACTCTGCTCCGAGTTCCGAGTAACTTCTTCTATAAAGTAAGCATTCAGGATCCTTTCTTTATGTTATTTAATTACTTAGTCTAAGTAAGATATATTTTCCATCTTTGCGGTTTCATTGCTTAGTATTTTATGCTGAGTGCTCTAGTACTAGGACTTTGGATAAAGAAGTTTGTGCACAAGTATTAGAGTAGTAATTAATTACTTAGACGTGGTGTCTAGGTTAGAGATTATCTTTGTTTGTTGTGTAACCCATGAATTTGTTAGAGGTACACAACAGGTGGTGACAGCCCTGAATCCTGTTCTAGTAATCCTCCATGTTCGGATACATCATAGAGCTATAGCCGGAACCACGCTGGCAGACCAGCAGGGGTCGGTGCTCGAAGCAATAGATATGAAGTTACCTTAACTTAGCTTTGGTAATTAAAACATATAGAAAATCCTCTCTAGCCTACCCTAGCTTATCAGTGGTTGTTGTCCTTGGATAGATTTAGCCTTAGGTAGATTACACACGTTCCCTAAGTTCGATATCCTTTTGGGTCACCTGAAGGTGAAGTGCTACAACAGTATTCCGTGCGCTTGCGGATTTATCTGTGATCGTAAGAAAAACCAACAGGAAGCGTGGCGGTTACAATGTTGCCAAAGTCATGGTGTTGGTAGCAGGGTGGGACGCTGCTGGCGACGGGGTCATAGTGTAGGGAGTGGTTAGGAGGTAGGGTCGGGAAAGGTGTCTCCGGTGACAGGGAACCACCAGAAATTAGGAAGACAGAAGGGCTAGAGCAACTTGCTGCTAGCGGATTGAGGAGGTCAGGTGGGGGTGGACAATGGGGAGGGGGTGGTTTGGTGGGCCATGTTGGCTCCTTTGACTCCTTCTGGCATTGTTAAGGCCTGGCGGTGGCATGGTGGGGCGGTGATGGTGGAGGAGGTGGGGCTTTTGAGAAGAGTGACGGCGCAGGAGTGGAATTCGAGGGGAGGAGGAGCACTTAGGGTTAAGTTAGTTGCACGAATCTTAAAGAAAATCCAACTGTCCAGAGAAAACAATATTTTACAGCGAAATATATTGAACTGTATATGCAGTCCCTTTATGTTAATTCCATTTACTGCTCATATTATGATGTGGCCATTGAGTTAATTAATTGGGCCACTCACACAACTCAATTGACTTATTTAAGGGACTTGAATGATTCCATTTCAAAGTTTGGGTTGATCAAAGACTGACCAAAGTAGAGGTAAAAATAGACGAGGCTTGAACAGAGATTCCCGAAAGATCCTAGTAAAAAAATGGTAAAACATTGACCATCACAATTAGGAATAAAAACACAAAGGTTCAAATAAGCCGCCGCCACACACAATGGTGCAGTCGGCTTCAATTAAACGCCATTCCCTTAAACAAAAGAAGATAACTTTGATCAAAATAAGGCTTAAAAACAAGAGATTTATGAGAATGGTATAAAATCAAAACAACTAATTGATTGCACCATGGGAATACATATATATAGGTCTGACCTTACTTACCAACTCAAACGTCTATAGAATCCAAATCAGTAGAGAATTAGCAATATACGAAACAATTACACATAATCCAAACAAATAGGAGTCATACATAAGTAATCTCACTAAGAGCATCACCAACAGGGCGCCAAAACAGACCCAATATCATTTTTTGGGTTTTTTTTGTTGAAAAAATTAGATCCAACAGTGTCCCTAATATCAATCCTAATAATAGGTGATCCCATCTCCTCTAGGGGAGACCCGCGTCGACCACAATCCATCCATCCCGTAGTATCTCCCGCGCGTCACTAGTTCTCCTGCGCGAAGCGAGTCCACGCTCCCGCTGATGAGGACATGACTGGATCGTATACGAACACGATTATATTATTCTTCAATGAATCCAAGGTGCACTCTATTTATATTAGATATATATTCTATAAATTTGAACAAGTGATGCTGCACCATAATTTGTGTTTGTTTACATTTGCAGAAGTGCTTGCATGGATAAAGAAGAGGATATTGGACTCAAGTGAATTATGGATGATCAAGGAGATTGATTGGGGACCAATATATGACTTTTCCAAGACT
>CM002483.1:5151581-5162219 GCA_000325765.3 Leersia perrieri
ATGGATCACCATACTAAGCTCTTACAAGTGTCTTACCAGCTATGCTTAAAGACGATACAACCGGTGGCTGGTTCATGACACCTTGAAGGACGTGATGCGGCGATTGCAAGGATCAAAGTGGTGCTGACCAGAAGTATATATGTGGAGCTTGGAAGGCACAATATATAGTAGCAAGGAAGAGCAATTATTCTAATCAGAAAATGCAAACTTGAATAATAGTTTAAAGTACTAGTCAATGTGCTGGCCTAGCCTAGACTCAATTCTAGCTCAAACAAGCACCCGACAACACTAAAGACTATAAAACACAACTCTGCACTTATAGATACTTCCAATATAACCACTAAAATTGCTCCTTTGCTTTCTTTTCTTTTTCTTTTTTCTTTTTCTCTTTTTTTTGGTGCGGCTTTTTTTGTTGCACCTTCTGCCTTTTCTCTTTTTTTTTTTTACAAATGACAGCTATCAACGAATAGCTGGGTAAAAAAATACATGACTCAAATATACTGAAAAAAAAACTCAATGATCAAGAGATGCTACGTCGGTGGTTACTAGGAGTTTTATTCCATATGCACGTACGTGAACAGAATGAGACCAAGCTGTATACATATACATGCGCGTACGTGTGCTAACAGACTAGGAAACAAATGATACCAATCCGTCTCTCTTCTGGCAGCATGAAATTAGGAAACTAATAAGATCTCCCTCTCTCTCACTCCTGGCTATACTCGGGCTGCCCAATTTAATTGCATGCATGCAAAACAGCTATCACAAATCGATAAGAGGCTTCCGTTCCGAAATCACGTGCATGCAGATATTTAGAAGGAAATTGTGGCGCAAATAAACAGCACTCCGGTTTAACAAAATATATCTCCTATTTTTAGGTGGGCACAACGAAGATCTCTACTAGAATCCTTTCTTGTTGGAGATTACCGTATACCATAGGTAGGCACGACACACCAACCACGACGCACACGCACGACCAGAATAGGATGCAAGACAATCACTAGATCCGATAACCACGGCCCCATCTGAACCAATCTAGCCTAATAACAAGGACACCCAACAAGACACGGGAAGACCAACACGATTACTGTGACGGGAAAAACAGATGCAAACTCAAAACTAGAAAGAGACTCGATCTAAACCAGCACTCGACACGACGATGCAACCTAAAATTCAACAAAGCAAAAACTAATAGAACAATGCAGTGGCTCAATGATGGCTAGGTTATGGATGCAATATTTTTTTGTGGCTATTTTCTGGTTATGGGAAGATGAAAACACTCAAACTAATGGATACAAGAATTACCTAACGGGCAATCTGAGCTCTGATACCAACTGATGAGGGATGTTAGGTCCCGATCTTCGATAGGTAAAGATAGACAACGATTTGGGCGTAGTCGCAACACACGTCGATCCGGCGTCTTGAACGAACTCGCTCTTGAGCCCCGCAATTGCAGCACCACGTCTCCTCTGGTTATCAACCGTGCCAAAACCCGGTTGACCTCGCCGAGAAGGCTAATCCTTGCATGCGAATCGAAGAACACAAGCAAGAACAAGGTAGAGGCAATCTGAATATATTGCTAATATAGATGAAGTTCACAGTTGGGGTTCCACAAACCGATTAAACGGTGAAAACTGCAACGGCAGAATAATCTAAGCAAAACTCACCCTAAATGGCGGCGGCTACTGAGTATATCTGGGTTAGGGACATCCTAGGGTTTCCCTAGGACGCACACCCCCTTGGCTAAGCCCACGACACAATTACAAGGCCCAAGACCCAAATCAGATTCGGACTAGATGAGGTATGTGACTTGTTTCGAAGATTCTCATTTACTCAGGATAAACTTTGACGTGAAACCAAATCCATATGAAAGTAGACTCCATAATCTTTCCAACAAGTACTCGTGGGCCCCAAGAAACCTTCTAAATCAACGGCAATGTCCGTTTTAAGTTGGTGCTGTCAGGAGGAACCAAACCCGCGAACAGAACTTGAGTTGAGCTGGACTCTAGGCCCAAAAACAACGTGGTGGAGTTGGAGAAGTCTTAGAAAAGTCATATATTGGTCCCCAATCAACCTCCTTGATCATCCATAATTCACTTGAGTCGAATATCCTCTTCTTTATCCATGCAAGCACTTTTGCAAATGTAAACAAACACAAATCATGGTACAGCATCACTTGTTCAAATATATAGAATGTATATCTAATATAAATAAAGTGTACCTTGGATTCATTAAAGAATAATGTAGTCATGTCTGTATCCGATCCGGTCATGTCCTCATCAGGGGCTCTCAGTTATTACTTTCCAACTACTATTGGTGAGTACAATAACTGCATGTGGGCTATACATATAATTTTACTATGAATGTCTTGGTATATCCTCTAAAACTAATGTGCAATAGTAGAAACTATACTCGGGGACTAGGGAGCAGATGATCACCAATTGACACGTTTAGCGTGTCATGTGGTATCTACGTTAAAAGTCAAGCAAATGAGATATGAACGTTATATCTAATGATCATTCTTCATGGGTATATAGTTAGACGATTTTATCATTGTCGCTACTCAATCCTAAAAATATTAGTGCAAACATATTAACAAACCCCATGGCCCGCTTAAAAGTTGATGTTAACTATCTAGGTCGATCTATAATTGAGCACACTAGTTGATATATGTGTACATGTATGTATAAATTGCATTATTTACACAACTAGAGCTAGTCACACCAGTGGAAGTGTACATGGCACGTACGTTAGTACGAATATATACGATTATCATGCGTTAGCATAGCTTGCTCTTCGTGTCTCACGAGACACGAGACGAGGGGAAGAGGATGGCTAGCTTGCTTGTTTTTTCTCACCGTGTATTGACAGGCAAAGCTTTCCTTTTTTGTGCATTAATTGGCCAATGCTACAGTGGTCTGAAGTACTATTCAGCTATCACTCTTTCTGTGTAGTTTTTGACTAAGACTCTTGCTTTGTACTGGCCTTTGTATGTAACGATCAACAACATTAAATGCCACGCTGCTGGAGAACCCTTCAAATTCTTTGGGAAAATTAGTAGCCTTTGCATGTAACGATCAACAACATTAAATGCCACGCTGGTGGAGAAGCCTTTTCTTCTTTGCCCTGCCCTTCCTTTTTCTTTAGATCGAAAAATATATCTCTCAAAAATATATCGAAGAAGATATATTTTACGGTATACGTAAGAATTTGGCTGCATGGAATATATATAATTGCGCCAGGGCGCAACTGCCACAGACGCTGCGCAGACCCCTGCCCATTCTAGATTCACTCGCGTAAACACAGTAATTTGGGATTTGCCTCGATCAACGCATGCTACCAGGGGCCCACCTCCTTTTTTACCTCACAGATACCTTTCTCTTTCTCTGGTTGGTTGTCCCCACCATCTGTGGTACATGCTTTTCTTAACTAATATGTGTGCATGCCCATTGATCATGGCATGTGGTGCTTTTGTTTTCTACAAATATTTGCATGTATGCATGCCATCTAAAACAGGAAAACTAATGAATGCCGGCTAATCAAAAGTAATTAAGGCACTCTGTCCATCTTTATTTCTTCCAATTTAATGCACGTTGTTTTTTAAATTAGGTTCAATAAAAGCCATAAAACTGTGATAGCAGTAACAACTTATTAATATTGCGGTAAAATGTAGCCGTGATGATAACATTAAAAATAGTAAATCTTTGTTTTTAAGATTAGGTTCAATAAAAGCCGTAAAACTAAAAGCAATAAATCTAGTGATAGTAGTAAAAAGTAATTTTATCCGGTAATTACTTCTATTTAGCATATTTATTTTAACATATTTTTTCCAGTATGATGATTTAACATATATGATCGACCTCAACTCAATATTTTAAATAGATGCGAATATTGTGATTATATTAATTAAATTTATAGTGACTGCATTTTTAATGTATGGTTTAAATCTAGCTATAAAGAAGAAAGAAGTTTCCAAACGCAACCACCAATTAATGCCGTCATTTACTCCTTTCCAAGCAATACGTAGCATGCACCAAAAAAAGTCAAATTTACTGGATTTACTCATCGTTTCCTAATCACGGGAGTGGTCTGCGCAGGCACCGTTCTTCTCACGCCCTGGCCCCAGTATAGACATAATATATATATATATATAATTTCAAAAATTTAAACTAAATTTATATGTTGAAACCTTGAAGGCCATACACCACGGTGTCCCATTTAGGTGTCATATATATATATATATGTGTGTGTGTGAGAGTGTGTATATCCTGTATATATATGTGTGTATATATATATGTGTGTATATATATATAGAGTATAAGAAATAATTTGACGAAAAGATACATTGAATTGCCTTTTGGGTATTGACTAGTGGGTTTTATCGTAACTATATGGTCAAATATGTGTACTTACCGTGTATTGACAGGCAAAGCTTCCCTTTTTTGTGCATCAATTGGCCAAGGCTACAGTGGTCTGCACTACTTTTCAGCTATCACTCTTGCTATGTAGTGTTTGACGAAAACTCTTGCTTTGTAGTAGCCTTTGTTTGTAACGACCAACAACATTAAATGCCATGTTCCTGGAGTACCCTTTTTCTTCTTTGCCCTGCCCTGCCTTTTTCTTTAGATCGAAGAAGATATCTCTCAAAAAAAAAATAGATTAAAGAAGATATATTATACAGTATACGAAAGGATTTGGCAGCTTGAAATATAAATATATTCCATATAATAAATAATTTGACGAAAAGATACATTGAATTGCCTTTTCGTTATTGACTAGTGGGTTGTATTGTAAATTTATGGTCAAATATATGTACTTAGTGCATTATTTTGTATTTGTACTCTTATTTTAAATTTATGGCTAGCTCGCATGTTTTTTCTCACCGTGTATTGACAGACAAAGCTTGTGGAAGCCGGAGACGGGGCCGATGGAGTAGAGGAGAGGCAGCGCGGTGGTGGCCGGTGCTAAGAAGAAGTGGCGACGGGTTGCCACGTCGGTGGCTGAGGAGGGGATGGGGAGGTAGAGAGAAGGAGGGAAGGTGGTGGCAAACGGGATGCGACGACAACGGTGGTTGAGGATGAGAGAGAGAGCCAGAGGAGAAGAGAGGATATAACAGGGAGAGAGGCAGAGGGGAAGAGAGGATAGAGATGGGATTCCACAGAATCTTTTTATTTCGAGTCCCTTCGGCTCGGTTTGACTAAGTTTTTATTTAATGCCGGTTAGCTAAAAAACAACACCAATATGAAAAGTGATGGTTTTTTATGTGACGATTATTTTATTATAACCGTCACCTATAAGATAATATATGTGATGGTAATGAAAATTTTCATTTATTTAACAAAAAATGACTTATAGGTGACTTTTTCAACTGAACCACCACTTATAATAACATCACGTGTTAAGGGTTTTGCAGTAGTGCCCACGACTTAATGAAGTGAAGCAAACTCCAAATTGGGAGGCGTGAAATGTCCTTCAAAATGCGCTGATGAGTGACAACGTAGGGCATGGATGCCCTGTCCTTGTTGACCTCCAATCGTGAGTAGATCTGAGAAGTCAAGCTGCCGACGAGTGCATCAATCTCCAAGTACACTTGCTATTGCACCGTTGATCGCTGAGCTTGTGCTTGGCTTAGGGTGGATCCCGCACGTCATGGATGAGGTGGTGGAGATGAAGCAGGAAGAAAACGATGACGGCAGAAGACAATGACGCTAGCAGGGAGAGGACCCGCTTGTTGGGCCACAACCAAAGAGCCCGATTTTTCTCGGACCACATTCCTTTTCATTGGGCTTGGAAGTACCGATCCAATACTCATTATATTCTACCGTCTCTATCTCAAAATACAACTATTTAAAATTAAATTTGGACATGTTTTTTTAAAAATTTATAACTAAAAGTAGTTATATTGTGAGACGGAGAAAATAGTTGAACCAGACCAGACGGGTCGCAGAAGACCGATCTGCAAGATTTGATGAGCCATATTCATTTACTTCAAAAGATCTCACAATAATAATAAAAGCATACACCTTTCTAAAATAAACATATAGTATGATATTGTGTTGTTCTTATATTTGGTATAAGTGTTCAATATCTCATAAATGTAATTCAATCAAATGAGGCCCTCACTGGAGTCGGTCAGTGACAAGAATTTGTTTGGTTCATGCCCTAAGCAACGTATGCCTGACTACGTGCATCCCTGAGAGTTTTCACTTGTTGTTTGGTTGGAGGCCTGACCTCTCCCATCGTTTGCCTGGCCTGATGAATGCAGCTCCATCATTAGCCTGCCTCAGGCCACCAAAAACGGAGGCCTGGCTCCGACTAATCAATGTCCCTGACACTAATTCAGTTTAAGCTTATTATTTGCATTTGCATCATTCATCGCCGCATCCAAGCAACTATAGAATTTCTTTGTGCAGTTGCAAAACACATTTGTTTGGGATTGCTTAATACGGTTGCTTAGTAACTATACATGTGGAAAAAGAAAATTAACAAGGACCAATACATGTCGGTAGAACTTAATAGTGGTAATCATCTCAGCTTAATGTCTTTTTGGTTTTTCAGGCACATGGCTTCAACCAAACAACAAAGTTTCAAGGTTGCCTGGTCAGGCAAACTTCACCCCACCCTCACATGCCTCTCAGGCATACGATTTTCTCAGGCACATCACTCAGGTCATCAACCAAATAAGCCCGAATCACTGACTCAGTGGTACTAGTGGTAAACTGGTGATGAAAATAATAGTCCTACTCCTTTAATAAACCACACCTGTGCTGCTGTGCATCATATCACTAATGAGCAAAATCTGCCAGTCGCCAAACCCAACCGCGCCAGTGTCGGCGCTGGACCTCGAGCTCGAAATCTCGCCTCCCATGGCCTCCACCTCGAGATGGTGGTGGTCGTCGTGGGCGCCGCTGCCGTCCTCCTCCTCCTGTCGTCACCACAAGGGAGGAGACGGGTGGGGGCTGGGCGGGCCCGTAGTGGTGAAGGCCGTCGGGTGGCTCCTCCTCGCCGGCCTCCTCTTCCGGGTGCTCTTCTCCTTCCCCTCGTCGCCGCCGGAGATCAGCAGCAAAGGTGCGATTTTTAGGGCTCGTCTGGCATTCAAGTTCCGATTTTGGGTGCGAATGCGGGGGGATTGGGAGGGTTTATGCTGTCGGTGGGGTGGGGGGAACTGCCAGATTTGGCGCAATTCGACATGGTGGTTCACTGGTTCCTGAAGCGGACATTGGTGTTCTCCTTTGGCGTAGAGATGTTGGGGATTTGTGTTCTTCGCCTCCATGCCTCCGCGAGTTAGAAGTTTCGCCTCCTCCTGGATCTTGCTGCGCGCTGATGGATTGGTCTGCTAGTGTTTGACCAAAGGATTAGTCTGAATTTTTGTTGTCTGTTCATCCGATTCCGTTGAACTGTGTGCGATTTTGTTTTCCTGCGTTAGCAGCCGAACTTTTCGAATGGACGGGTTCTTATTTTGTTTTTTCCTTTCCCCTATTCTTAGGTTAGCGCAATTTTCGGCGGGTTCGGGGGGAGGAAAGCTCGGAATGAACTTTCTCTGATGGAGCAGTTTGGCAGAGTTGGATCTCATGTGTGTGTTGCGATTTGATTTTTTATAATCCTCCAAGTGGGAGTATTCAATTTTTTCTTTCTTTTAAACTAGAATTTTGGAAATAATATTTTGTTAAAAAAAATGTGTGTGAGCCTTTTAGGTATATACTTTTGCGTTGGATGGGAAAGAAAAGTAAGAAAGCTGCCTGAAATGATCTTGTTTAACAACTACTTAGTAAATACTTTTTTTTTGACGCCGCTTAGTAAATACTTCTGTGTAAGCTGGCAAGAATATAAATGTGGCCTTGAAATGTAAGGACACTGCCGTTTTATCTGTCATATGCAAATGTTGTCCGAGTACTTTTAGTTCGACTCTTGTCGACTCACATTATTTGCAATTTTATTCTATTCAGATAAGTGGCCTTCTGCTACTCTTAGTTCTATTATCTACTTTTATGACAATAATATTAGTCATATAAATATTGGAAATGTTCAAAGTCCATGTTACATATTATTCCCATTAGAAATCTGTTGAGAGGTTCTCAGTAATGCATATTGCCAGAGTACTAAACTGCGCTGTATCCTTCTGGATGCTCTTGTTTCTAGCATCTCATGTTGGACATTTCTTTTATAGAGAAATGCAACCTTTTCGATGGAGAATGGGTACCAAATCCCTCAGGTCCAGCCTATACCAACAAAACTTGCCGATTTATTGATGGTCACCAGAACTGTATGTTGAATGGTAGACCTGATATGTCATATCTACACTGGAAGTGGAGACCATATGACTGTGAACTGCCACAATTTGATGAAGTGAGATTTCTGACTGCTATGAGGAACAAATCCTGGGGCCTGATTGGTGACTCCATTCTACGTAATCAAATTCAGTCACTGATTTGCCTTTTGTCTAAGGTAAATGCTGTAAACATTGCACATATTCTCTAATTCCCTTTGCCATGCCTGCTATGTAGCAATGTTCATGCCTTCCTTGAATAAACATCTTCCTCTGTGCACCTTTCCTAATTTTTATGTATTGAATAATAACTTAATAAGGGATGATATGTGTTAATGAGACAGAATACCAGATAAGTTTCAATTACCTTTCGTGCATAATATGCATTATCCAAGATATATATCTTTGCTTGTGATTCTAGTAGCATATGTTTCTTGTCCATGATTGTAAATTTAGAAATATAAGGCTTTGGTTGCTTCGGATTGTATTATTCTTCCTATAGTCATGATTTGCATTTAGATACATCTGTAAGAAAATTCCATGGTATTATATTCCAATAGTCTCTCACAGAAGAAATAGGTGTGGGATATCTTCCTTTTGACCTTGTACATTTTAGTGTTGCACAGATAACTATCCTCAGCAGACCTTACTGTTTTGTTTAGGCTGAAGAACCTGTTGATGTCTACCATGACAAGGAATACAGAAACAGGAGATGGCACTTCCAATCATACAACTTCACTGTGTCACTGGTCTGGAGTCCCTTCCTCGTCAAATCTGCAGTATTCGAAAATGAGAATGGGCAATCCACCTCCGAAATCCAGCTTCATCTTGACATACTTGACCCAATTTGGTCAAATCAGTACGAAAACTTTGACTATGTTGTGATTGCTGGTGGGCAATGGTTTCTCAAGATTGCAGTCTACTGGGAAAATGGTAGGGTGATAGGCTGTCATTATTGTAAGGACAAGAAGTTACCTGAACTTGGGTTTGAGCAGCTCTACCGCAGAACTCTGCAACAGGTTTTCAGATTCATTGGATCTTCAAACCACAAGCCAGTTGTTCTCTTCAGGACATGGGCACCTGATCACTTCGAGAATGGGGAGTGGTATAATGGGGGAACTTGTAGCCAGGTATCGCCTTACAAGAAGGGTGAATACAGAGGAAACGACATTGATCATATCATGAGACCAATTGAACTTGAAGAGTTCAGAAAGGCCATGGCGGCACTAGGTGGTTCACAGAATGCTGCGAATCTGAAGCTCTTGGATACTTACAGCCTCTCATCCATGAGACCGGATGGCCATGTTGGGCCTTACAGGTATCCATTTGTGAAAGGCGACAAGGATGCCAAATCAGTTCAGAATGATTGCCTCCATTGGTGTGTACCAGGCCCTATCGACGCTTGGAATGATCTTGTCATGGAGATGGTACTGAACTGAAGAAACCTCTGAGATGGTAAACTCAGAGGATGCAAAGTTTGCCTCAAGCAATATTTGCTGACTCAAATCAGGGTCGGTTTCCTGCGCCCTGTCTTGTACTGGCAAGCAATATTTGCCAACTGAAATCTGGAACAAGGAAAACCGAATTTGTGCTGGTTGTGAAGCATGTTTCGGTTGTGGGCCGGGAAGCGACTTGTTATTTACGGTGGCAATATTTGTCATGTGAAAATTCAGGGGCCGGGGTATGCATTTGTAACAGTTTTCTTTAACCTCTGTACCAAAAATGTATCCGTTCAGTGTTATTATAGTTTTGCAACAGAGTTGCTAAATTAATATGGCTAAAGTTTGATGTCTTGAATATATAGATGCAAGTCATACCTAAAGTCTGCTGATCTACCTGAGCAATGTAAAAATTCTGAAACACTACTTGGTCCATACCAGGGTTTATGATTCTGTTCGAGGCACATTTTTTGCTAGTTGTTGGAATACTAAAATATGTAGAATCAAGTTGAGATTTGCTAGGTTTTGGACAAGATTCGAAAACCAAAATTTGAATTCAAAACCCTTCGTTGGTATTGGAAAGCCATAGAACTGGTCGGTGGCACCAACATTTCGACCGTGAAATAACAGATTTTGAAAGAACATTTGCCGGCTGAACTTCGTTTAGAACTAGTTGACTACAATGTACAAGATGATACTAGCAAGTAACCTGTTCTTCTCTGAATTGCCTTGTAAGTTGTAACTAAGCAACCTGTATAATTAGCCTGACATTAGATTCCCTAATCCGTCGGCTAATTACGCCCATCGCCACCTGCTGGTCATATTATTGACGGCCTGAATCTCCAGCTCCAGCTCGCGGATGCGCCTGCCCTTGGCCGCCGCCGCAAGCACGAGCTCGTCGGCGGCGGCGTCCTTCCCCTCCGCCGCCGCGCG
>CM002483.1:5183341-5214850 GCA_000325765.3 Leersia perrieri
GACCTCCTCCGCGCCGATGCCGAGCGGATCTGGCGCCGGCGAGCTCCGCCGCGCTGGATCTGGCGTCGGTGACCTCCTCTGCGCCAATGCCGAGCGGATCTGGCGCCGGCGAGCTCCTCCGCGCTGGATCTGGTGCCGACGAGCTCCTCCACGGCTCGAGCGCTGGAAGGGAGAGGCGAGGGTGCCAACACCCGGGAGGGAGAGCGCGGCGCCGCGAAGGCAGAGGCGGCGACGGGGGAGAGCGACGGGTTGAAGTGGGAAGAACGCGTGTCGGGGGTCTTTGATCCGGACCGCGTGGGAGGGACACACGTCGACCGCTCAACGTGGTCGTCGTTTAAGACGGGACGGCGCCCCAGCTCCAAATAGATTTTCCGATTAATTTATGGCTCAAAATTATTTAATCTTAAGTGGTCGTAGTGTTGACAACTGACGCTCAATGGGCTCTGGTTCGTTTGCAGCCCCACCTAATTATACACATCTGAACTGTTCAAACTTATTCATCCATATGTCTGCATTCTCTCTTTTTCAGCATCCAATTGGAAACTTTAAAATCTATGTGGAAATTGAAGCAGTTGATAATATAGCTGTAAATTCAACATGATTATATCTGGTAACGATAGTAGGATATCTAGCGCAATCTAAAAATGCCATCAAGCTAATTTTATATAAAATTTTAAACTTCTTAGAGTAGGTATAAAATTTTCTAGAAATCACTTGCTCGCTAGTTGTTGAAATCGCTCGCTAGTTGTTTGAAATCATCACATTCACCCCTTGCAAGAAAGTTGTAGAAAAAAAGCAAAACAATCCATTTTCCAATTTTAAAATAGTTAATACTTAATTAATCACGCGCTAATATCATTTATCGTTTTACGTGCGACACTATTCTTTTTTTCCCTTTGGACAACACTGTCTTTTTTCTTCTTCTTCCGAACACAGCCTAAATCTACAAAAGCCACACATTACGCCAGTATGTGTAATTGTTCGTTTGATGTTACAAATTTGTTCAACATGGTTTACTGCAGAATAATTGTTATATTAACAAGTAAACTGCCAGCGCAACAGGCGGGCTAAGCATCAGCTAGTGACGGAGATGAGGGACAATGTTGACTGCACGTGTCAATGTGCTGTCCGACGGAATTAAGTCGTGAATCTCTAGGATCAACATGTCAGAATTCACTAATTAATTCAATCAATGTATTCATAGAGTTTACTAGTGATACTTTCAAATTCATTGTACGGATCGACAAACTAACCTGGCAGTACACCGACCAATATATTGCCGGCCACTATACTAGATTTAATAGATTTGATTTGACTTGATTCTGATTTTGTGCAAACAGCTGCTCAATTGCAATATAAAACAAGAAGCACAATATGATTTTCACATTTTCCTTTATGTTTGACCAACAGTAGATTTCCAAACATGCTTAACTTGTGCAAGTGCAGAGCTGGAACATCCATCCTTGCTCAATGCATGCATGCTCATCAACCTTTTTGCTTCCTCACCTTCCATCACTTTCTTTATCACTCCTGCAATCTCATCCTTGCCTATAACCCTTTCAGGCCCAATATTAATCCGGACCGCTACCTTTGCCTGAACCTCCATCATCGCCGCATTCATCTTCTGCTCCGCATAGAGTGGCCATGCTATTATTGGAACTCAATTGGAAACACTCTTTAGCATCGAGTTCCATCCACAGTGTATCATGAAACATCCAGTGGATTTGTGGCCGAGTATCGCCATTTGTGCGGCCCATGACTGTAATACAAGCCCCACCCCTTTAGTCTCCTTGATAAACCCCTCAGGCAAAAATTCGATTTCATCATCGTCTTCGCCATGATGAGTTGTTCCAAAGAATGCTCCACTTGATGTATCTTGGTCCGGTCTCTTGATAGCCCAAATGAGCCTATGGTGACTGAGCTCTAACCCGAGCGCCAGCTCAGCCGTCTGCTGCCACGTAAGCGTGCCACCGCTACCGAATGACACGTAGACCACTGATCCACGTGGCTGCTGATCCAGCCAACTCAGACAGCCATGGTCCCGGTCCATGGACACCGGTCTGGTCCAGGCCAGCGGTCCGACCGCGTGAACCGGCGGCATCTTCACGCCGTCGGCCATGTCGCCGTCGGCCGGCTCGAGCTCACGGAACGTGTTCACGAGGATGCCGTCGGAGAACGCGGCGTCCCTGGCCATGACGAGGAACCCGGCGTACGTGTCACTGCTCCGGTCCACGAGCATCGAGCCGGGCAGATCGTGCGTGTGGATCGGCACGCACCCGGGTAGACGGATCGGCCCCGTCGCGTCGCGGTGCTCGCCGCCGCCGGCGCGTGCCGCGTCGTCGTCGTCGATGGCCGGGAGGTGGAGGAAGAGGGAGAGAAGCATCCACGACGAGGTGAAGAACGTGTAGAACGGCACGCCGTGCTCCTCGGCGACGGCGCGCGCCGGCGCGCCGACCATGTCGGCCACGACGGCGGCGATCGGCGCGAGCGAGCACGTCGCATCGCGGACGCGCGGGACGCCCGTGACGACGGCACGCGCGACGCGGTCACGCACCGAGGCGGCGGCGTCGGGGGGAGACGGCGACGGCGCCGGGAGCGCGACGAGGTTGATTCTCTCGGCGCGGGCGGACGCGGCGCCGGCGAGGTATTGCTCGGACGGCGGCGACGTGGCGGCAGCGAAGAGGAGCGTCCCGGCGAGACCGTGGTCGGCGACGAGGCGACGCGCGAGCTCGGCGAATGGGATGAGGTGGCCTATGCACGGGCTGCACACCAGCAACACGCGAGGACGCGTGCTCCCCAGCGCCGCCGGTGGAGCTCCACGGTCAGCTCCCATGGCCGATCGACGACGGGGAACAAACGACGACGACTTCGCCGTGTAGCTAGCGCGCGCTAGGTCGGCTTCGGCTGGATGTGGAGTGGAGTGGAATGGAATGTGTGGTTCGGTTGGATGGATACTTGAAGTTGTCGAGCAAGTATGTCGATCCAGGCGTCGTTGCGTCACTGTTTTCGTCACTCGTATAGCCCTTTGCTGGAAGATACGACGGTGATTTACGTGATATAAGAGTTGTCCTATCCTGTGATGATTCGACACGCACACGTTTGGCCAAGATGGCAATGGCTAGGAGTGGATTGGTTGCATAGGGTAACCGCTTTATCGAGAAGTGCGTTTTAGAAGCAGCCATGGCTTGGTTATCGGAAACAGCCGGCTCATCATCCATGATGACGTTGAAACGAGCAAGTACATGTGGAAGGGTTCCTCCACATGCTGGAGTAGCTATGCCAGTCGTTGATTTGGATTAGCCGGGGGTGCTTCGTTCTTCGGTTGCCACATCTGCTTGCGCGGGGGAGACTGATTGCTTCCACTCGGCGCGGCTTGGCGCTGTCGCTTGGCTTGCTCCCGTCGTTGTTTGTAGGATTCCCTTCGTTCTCGGTTTTCAATCTCCTCATCCTCCTCGAGGCTTTTCTTCATATGAGTAACGAGACTGTCTTCCTTCCTGGGCTCCGAGTACTAAAAACCCGGGTGCTCCATGGATGTTGGCCAGCTGGGCTAAGTCTTTGAGGGTTCGGGGCGTGTGAAGATGCCATACCCTTATTACGTCTTCGTCCCTGAGCCCACAATAGAAAATGGATAGGGCCAGATGATCTTAGAGTGGCTGAACTTGTTCAATCGTCTTCAGGAATCGCCGAGTGAAATTAGGGAAGGATTCACCCAGCATCTAGGTGCTTCATGGATCCGTGATAGATCCTTGAGGCTCCAGGGTGCGTGACTGTTGACGCAAAATTTTGACTGCGTGTTACACGAAGGCCTGGGAGATCTGCTTAGCTCCAGTGCAGGTCCTAAACATTGAGATCACGGGCGTGCCAGTCAGTTTGATCCTGCAACTGACAAGATGTTGGTATGTTGATCATCAAGAAGCCGATCGGCTATCGAGCCGATGTGTTGTAGCGCCTCCTATTGGTGTTGATGGCAATACAGGAGTTGATCGGCTGAACAGCCGATGACGATGCGCTTGTTGTAGCCGATTGTAGGTAGATCGTTGATGGCAATCGGCTGTATGTTAGACATAGATCCAAGTAATCATATAGACAAGTAAGATCAATGATGATATCGGCTAAATAAAAGATATAGCATGAGAAGCCGATACAAAACTTAGATCTAGTCATAGGATAACTCATCGGCTAACCCTTCGATGAAACTATACACGCCGACAGCCAATGCACCTAAACCGATCAGCTCTAGTCTTACCCCGAAGGATCGAGCGGGGTCGAGACAGCTTGCGCCAAGACTATTGCTCACCGATCTAAGTGAACCGACTAACATTATGTATAGTGATGGATATAACAAGTCTATTTAGAATAGCATTGTGATTAGAGAAATATCGGCTAACACAGAAGATCAGACCTAACCGAGACAATTCCAACTAAACCGATGTGTCTCTAAACACGATGTAATTAAGAATAGAATTGAGATATCAGATAGGCAACGCCTGCGTCAGTTGGATCGACATATCAGACTTAACCGAGAAAGTACCAATCGTCCCCGATACAAGTGCCGTCGACGGAACTTACTTCTTCGCCGGAGGTCGGACCTAACCGATGCAGCCCAACTTGGTAGCAAGACCCCGATCTCGACTGATCTTACAAAGGTTCTAAAGCGAACCTATGTAGCCCCGATAGATCAGTCGAGAACCCGTCGAGTAGGTTGTGAACCCAGCGAACTAGGGTGGCGATGCGCCGAAATAGTTGTATTGATGTCGAGGTGTCTATTACAAGGACCCCTGGTACACAATTTATACCCTTGGGTCTTATTGAGTCCTAATAGGATACTAGACAAAACTTTCCTAACAAGAAAAGGAAACATATAAGTCCTAATCGGCTAGGAATAGAAAACTAACAAACCTTACTAATTATATAAGAAAATATTTAAAACATGCCTAATTAATAGATAGAATTAAACTGCCATACGTGGTCTTCACGACTCCTTCTTGGATTTGGTCTTCATCTCGCGTGAATAGTACCTCGACGCTACAGTACTCGGGTTGCTTCAGTTGCTCATTCTAAGCCAAATCTAAATTCTGTTGTCAACACACTGCCATCAACTAGCATCTTAGCCATCGGCTTACCATTAACAAATCCTCTGATATATAATGGCCTCAAATGGCGATGCTTATCGTCTTCTGGCTTCTCAAAGATAGCTTGTTGTGGCTCCAAGCATAAGTGAGCCAATGATTCTTCAACCTCATCATCCGATTCCATCCTTGGCGCCTTGAATTCTGCTGGTAGGAAAAACACCATTTGCACATCGGCTTTGTCGATTTCTTCATCGGGCTTCTTCTTGATTCGTCACTCTTTCCTTATTGCCCTCAGTTGATTTTCATAATGATCTCTGGCTAATTCCCGATTCCTTAGCCTCTGAACTCTTCGTTTCTGTTTTTTAGTGAAAATTCCACTAGGACACCATTGACCTTCACGCTCGATTGGCTTGTCATTGACCGAACCTAATCGTTGATGCACCGATACTCTTTGAGGTGCTTACATAATCTCTGATTCATCGGCTTCTGAATATTACATTCATGACAATTTTTAGCCGATGGCATCCTAATCCCATCATTCCAACAATATTTGAAAAATTCACAGTCCCAATGCGGATCATAAGTTGGCTCCTTATTCTCGTAATAAGAACATGATGCTTCTTCATACTGTCTCTGATATTTCTTGATCATCAGTTGGGACCTGATCCGAGGTTCGTGAGCAATATATCTCCCCTTCTGATACCCCCCGTGTACCATGTTCACACAAAAAGGGTGCCCATCTATCTTCATCGGCTTTTTCTGCAAATCAAATTTAACCCTCCCCTGTTCCACAGCCGATTGAATTTGTTGACGAAAAATCTTGCATTCATTAGTATGATGAGTTCCATTCATTAGTATGATGAGTTCCTAAATTGTGCCACTTGCAATATTTCCTCTTCTTCAACTCTTCAGCCGATGGGATAACATGGCCAGGTGGTAATTGCAGCTGTCTCCCTTGTAACAAAAGATCAAAAATCTTATCGGCTTTATTGACATCAAAATCATGATGTTCCTCTCGATCAGATCTCTTAATCCATGGGTATACAATAACTTTCTTATTCTTTGTAGCCCACTCAGCCAATCCGATTTCTTCACCTGACTCAGAATCATCTGAATAATATTGAAGCGCAACCCTTCTGGCAGGGAATTTATCTTTCCTTGAATCTGAAAATCGACTTTCATGAGCTGATATTCTCTGTACTAGCTGAGATAAACTTTCAAACTCTTGCGATGAAAATTTATCCTTTATCGGATTTATCAGCCCCTGAAACGCTAGATCAGCCATCTGAGCTTCATCCAAATGCAAACTATAACATCGGCTGCGTACATCATGAAATCTTTGTATATAATCAGTAACCGATTCATACATCCTTTGTTGCACAGCTGTCAGATCAGTCAATTTCATCTCTTGAGTTCCTGAATAAAAGTACCGATGTAAGTGTTTCTCCAAATCGGCCCATCCTCTGATAGAATTCGGTGCCAGAGATGAAAATCACGCGAAAGCCGATCCAGAAGAAGATAACGGAAAAAATCTAACTCTGAGAGCCTCCTCAACTGATGCCTCACCACATTGCGTCAAGAATCGGCTAATATGTTCTCTGGTCGAAACATTATTCTGACCAGAAAACTTGGAGAAATCTGGAACTCTGTACCGAGTTGGCGATGGTACCCGATCGAACCAGTCTGGGTAAGGACGCCGATACAAGTATGTCTTCTCCTAGGGCTTCAAACCAAACTGTTCTTGCATCACTTCAGCAATCTTATCAGCCATATCTTCATTAGGATTTGGATAAAAATTGTTGTTCATTGACTGATTCGGGAATTGATTTCCTTGATACTGGTCGGTCCGACGATACCGATCATTTTCTGGCTGATAGTGCTATCCAGTTACGCCATAATTATAAGTTGGGTGTTGATTAGGCGATCCAGAATTTATAGGATTATTGGCAGTTTCTCTAAAACCAGCATTCATCCGATCATATGTTGAGTCCCGGGCAAAATAGACTGGTCCTCCTGGTCTTGGGAATCCCTTCATAGTCTTGTGTAACACATCCACAATAGAATAGGCAAACACCCTGGAATGATTGATTAAAGCTTGATTAATTTGTCTGCCAATTAATTCCTGCATTCTACGAATTTCTTCATCTGTCGGTTGATTACTCGATGATTCCCCTGTAATAGCAACCCTTGGAAAATCTGCTTTTTTGATTACTCCATTCTTAGTTGCACTGTAAGACTCCATACAAAGAGCCCGATACGCATCCATGACTTTTTCCAATTCTGCTCTTTGCGCATCGGATAGCTTGTCTATGGTAACTGGGATAATAGGATCGTCTCTAGCCATGATGAAGTTTCGAAGTCCCATTGGGCGTGCCAATTTGTGTTGATGCAAATTTTTGCCACCAGCCTATCAGGAAATGTTGTCGGGTGTATTGGCTGATGGAGTCCTCCGCGCGCAAACACGAAGGCCTGGGAGATTTGCTCAGCTCCAGTGCAGGTCCTAAACCTTGATGATGCAGGCGTGCCAGTCAGTTTGATCCTGCAACTAACAAGATGTTGTATGTTGATCTCCGTGAAGTTGATCGGTTATCGAGCCGATGTGATATAACAACACTATTTAGAATATCATTATGATTAGAGAAATATCGGCTAAGATAGAAGATCAGACCTAACCGAGACAGTTCCAGCTAAACCGATGCCTCTCTATACACAATGCAATTAGAAAAAGAATTGAGATAACGGATAGGCAACGTCTGCGTCAGTTGGATCGATATATCGGACTTAACCGAGAAAATACCGATCTTCCCCGATACAAATGCCGTCGACGAAACTTACTTCTTCGTCGGAGGTCGGACCTAACCAATGCAGCCCAACTTGGTAGCAAGTCCCTAAACTCGACTGATCTTACAAAGGTTCTAAAGCGAACCTATGTAGCCTCGATAGAACAGTCAAGAACTGGTCGATTAGGTCATAAACCTAGCGGACTAGGGTGGCGATGCGCCGAAATAGTTGTATTGATTGTGGAGCTTCGTTTACGGGAACCCCTGGTACACAAATTATACCCTTGGGTTTATTGAGTCCTAATATGATACTAGACACAAAGCTTTCCTAACAAGAAAAGGAAACATATAAGTCCTAATCAGCTAGGAATAGAAAACTAACAAACCGTCCTAATTACATAAGGAAATATTTAAAACATGCCTAATTAATAGATAAAATTAAACTGCCATTCGTGGTCTTCACGATTCCTTCCCGATTTCGGCCTTCTCTTTCCATCGGCTCATTGCTTGACCGAATCCAGTACAAAATCTACCAATTTTGGCGAATTTACCAAATTCCGGTGTCAACACAAAGTGATGGCCAATTACCTACCGGTAGCCTTATCCGACTCGGCCCGAAGATGGCTGACTGGTTTACCCCGTAGATCAGTCAGATCCCGGTCCGAGTTACGGGAGCTGTTTATCGCCAACTTCCAGGGTACTTACGAGCGGCCTGGGGATCAATATAATCTTCTTCAACTTCAGCAGGGGTGTACAGCGTCCCTAAAAGAGTATACCAAGAGGTTTTCAGAGGCTAGGAATAAGATCCCTAACGTTCGTGATGAAATCATCATCGCTTCCTTTCGAAAGGGAGTCAGGGATCCTGAGTTCATTCACAAGTTCACTCGGAAACCACCTCATACTGTGAGTCGGTTGTTTGAGATGGCGAATAAGTACGTTGCGTCCGCCGATGCTGTTCAAGCCGTCCGTGGCTACAAACCGCTAATTTCGTCTTCGCGTGACAAGAAGAAAGACAGCAAGTCCTCAAGAGATAACAAGGACATTGGATGCTCATCAGAGCGAAAGCGGCGCCTAGAGGAGCTCGTGGTGGTGGCGGACCGTTTTAACCAGCAACGTCGCTACAAGATTTCTGATTACGAGCAAGACTTTGCCGAGAAGTGCCCGTATCACCCTAATGGCAGCCACTCAGTGAAAGACTGCTACATGCTCAAGCGTTATTTTGAACAACAGGTCAAACGTTTGAAGCCAGCTGATGCACCACAAAGCTCTAATAAAGACAAAGAAAAAGACGCTACCGATGGACCGCCAGGATTCCAAAATACAAACCATCAGTTGAACCAAATCTTCGGTGGATCACTCGGTTATGAGCCTAAGCGTAAATAGAAACTCACCGATCGCAAGATCAACATGGCTATGCCGAGTGTACCCCAATATCTTCGATGGTCAGAGGTGGCAATCACATTTGATCGTACTGATCACCCAGACCGAGTGGTACACCCCAGTCGATACCCGCTGGTGCTTGACCCGGTGGTACTCAACGTTCGCCTCAAACGCGTCCTTATAGATGGAGGCAGTGCTCTAAATATTCTTTTTGCAAAGATTTTCGACACAATGAAGATTGCAAGATCAGAGCTCAACCCGAGTTACGCTCCCTTTCATGGCGTGATTCCCAGGTTGTCGGCCAGGCCACTCGGCCAGATCTCGTTGCCAGTAACTTTTGCCACGAGGGAGAATTTTAGAACTGAGAATGTCAGTTTCGAAGTTGCTAATCTTGACACAGCCTACCACGCGATCCTTGGTCGCCCAGCGTTGTCCAAGTTTATGGCGGTCCCGCACTACACTTATATGATGATGAAGATGCCGGGACCGCAGAGCGTGATCTCACTACGCAGCGACATACGTCAAGCCTTCACGTGCGACAGGGAGAGTTGTGACATAGCTCAAGCACGTGATACTGCTAAGGAGTGTGAGTAAATCAAGCGCCAGGCTGCTGAGACGACTGATGGGGACATCCCGAGTCCAAAGGCGTTGAAAATTGGAGCCAGCGAGGTTAGAACCAAGAAGATCTCACTGACCCCTGACGACCCGACTAATACGGCCATCATAGGGATAGACTTAGACTGTAAATAGGAAAGCGCGCTCATCACCTTCTTACAAGATAATAAAGATATTTTCGCATGAAAACCATCATAGGGATAGACTTAGATTGAGCATTCCTTACAAGTCAGGGCAGATGGTAAGCCCATCAAGCAACGTTTACGCCGGTTCGCTTCGGATCGACGTGAAGCCATCAAAGAAGTAATCAAGAAGCTACTAGTTGCTGGTTTTATAAAGGAGGTGCTTCATCCTGAGTGGCTGGCCAACCCAGTACTCGTACAGAAGAAGTCGAGGCAATGGAGGATGTGTGTGGATTACACGGACCTCAACTAAGCTTGCCCTAAGGACCCGTTTGGATTACCACGTATCGATCAAGTGGTAGATTCGACTGCTAGATCCGAGCTTCTGAGTTTCCTCAACTGCTACTCGGGGTATCACCAGATAAGTTTGAAAGAAGAAGACTGTTTGAAAACTTCTTTCATAACTCCATTTGGTGCTTATTGTTACATCACAATGCCCTTTGGGTTGAAGAATGCTGGAGCCACCTATCGAAGGATGATCCAGAAGTGTCGACAGACCCAGATTGGGAGCAATGTTGAAGCCTATGTTGTTGATGTAGTGATCAAGACCCAGCAAAGAATGATCTAATCGCTGATTTGGAAGAGACTTTCAAAAACATTCGCGCTTTCAGGATGAGGCTTAATCCAGAGAAATGCGTATTTAGAGTACCTTCAGGAAAACTACTTGTCTTCATGGTTTCGCATAGGGGAATTGACGCGAACCCCGAGAAGATCAAAGCTATCTTAGATATGGAACCTCCGAGTGATTTGACCAAGGTACAGAAGTTAACAGGTTGCATGGCTGCACTTAGTCATTTCATCTCTCGGCTAGGTGAGTGAGGCATGCCGTTCTTCAAATTGTTGAAAAAGACTGACAAATTTGAATGGACAACCGAAGCACAAAAGGCGTTCGTTGAATTCAGGCAGTTTTTGACAACCGCACCAACACTCGCCTCTCCAATGCCACAAGAGCCCTTACTGTTGTATGTCTCAGCGACACCGCAAGTGGTTAGTTCAGTATTGGTGGTTGAGCGAGAAGAAGAGGGCCGAGTGCACAAGGTTCAACGCCCAATCTACTTCGTCAGCGAAGTGCTGGCTGATTCAAAGACTCGATACCCTTAGATTTAGAAGTTGCTCTATGGTGTACTCATCACGGTTCACAAATTGGTGCATTATTTTAAAGCACATCCAATGTCAGTTGTTACTTCCTTCCCCCTCGATGATGTACTACATAACCGAGAGGCAACCAGGCGTATAGCTAAGTGGGGTATGGAGTTGATGCCTTTTGATTTGACTTTCAAGCCCAAGATTTCTATCAAATCACAGGCGCTGGTTAATTTTGTTGGCGAATGGACCGAAGCCCAAACTATTACTCCATCCAAGGACCTCGAGTATTGGACAATGTACTTTGATGGGTCTATGCGTATTTCTGGGGCTGGGGCTGGTGTTGTTTTGGTTTCACCAAGGAAGGAAAGGTTCAGATATGTGCTGCAAATACATTTTAATGCATCACATAACGCAGTCGAGTACGAGGCCTTGATTCATGGTTTGAGACTTGCTGTATCCTTGAATATCAAGCGCCTCTTTGTTTATGGTGATTCATTATTGGTAATCAATCAAGTCATGAAGTAGTGGTCGTGTCAAGATGAGAACGTGGCGGCCTATTGTCAAGAAGTGCGCCGACTCGACAGCCAATTTGAGGGGCTCGAGTTAAGTCATATCCTTCGAGATTACAATGAGGCAGCTGATCACTTGGTCGATTTAGGATCTCGACGCCTGTCAGTTCCAGACGATATATTTATTGAGCATTTACATGAGCCAACCATAAAGAAGAGGGAGAAGGCTGCCGAGTTTTTACAGCAACCAACTACTGATCAACCCATTGAACCAGTTGTTGCGTATGTTCAAGATGACTGGAGGAATCCTATTTTTCGTTACTTGGGAGAAGATGAGCTACCAACAGATAAAGTTGAAGCCAAGAAGATTGAGCGAAAAAGCAGGACTTACGTTATCAACGATGGCGAGTTGATGAAAAAGGCAGCTAATGGGGTGCTCATGAGATGCGTCAGTTTTGATGAAGGCTGGGAGATTCTCAATGAAATTCACTCGGGAATATGTGGGAACCACGCCGGATCAAGAACGATGGTAGGCAAGGCCTTTCGTCATGGATTTTATTGGCCTACTGCTGTTAATGACGCAGACAAGATCGTCAAAACTTGTGAAGGCTGTCAGTTTTTTGGTAGACAGATCCATGTTCCTGCTCAGGAATTGCAAATCATACCATTGTCTTGGCCTTTTGTAGTTTGGGGGCTTGATCTAGTTGGACCTTTCAAGAAAGCCCCAGGTGGATTCACTCATCTTTTTGTGGTAGTTGATAAGTTTACCAAGTGGATTGAGGCTAAGTCCGTACCCAAAATCACAGCACAACGAGCGAAGGATTTCATTCTCAACATTATTTACCGCTTTGGCATTCCAAATAGGATCATCACCGACAATGGCACTCAGTTCACGAGTGGACTTTTCAAAGATTTCTGTGATGATTTTGGCGTGAAGATTTGTTACGCTTCAGTTGCACACCCGCAGAGTAACGGACAGGTTGAGCGAGCAAATGGCATAGTCCTACAAGGCATTAAGCCTAGGATTTTCAATCGGCTCAAGCCATATGCGGGTAAAAGGGTACAAGAGTTTCCATATGTCTTGTGGTCTTTGAGAACCACAACTAGCCGGGCAACATGATGCACACCGTTCTTTCTTGTCTACGGCTCTGAGCCTGTATTGCTGACTGAAGTTAAACACAGTTCGCCTCGTGTTCGATCCTATGATGAAGCTAGTTCTGTTGATAGCAGATTGGATGAAATTGACTGGCTGGAAGAAGCACACGATATCGCGGTACTCCAGTCGGTGAGATATCTTCAAGGCCTGAGGCGTTATCATAATCGCAATGTACAAGGTCGAGCTTTCCTGGTGGGTGATTTAGTATTGAGAAAAATTCAAACTACCAAGAACAGGCATAAGCTGTCTCCAATCTGGGAGGGCCCATTCATCATTGCGGAAGTTACACGGCCGGGTGCTTATTGTCTTCAACGAGAAGATGGATCTATGGTGGACAACTCTTGGAATATAGAGCAACTAAGTCCTTTCTACACTTACTTATCGTTTTATTTTCTCCTCATGACTCCCTACGCCGAGTTGTTTCATCGCTCGAGTATATCACATGTATATCACATACCTTATATTAATAAAGTTTGATTTTTATGCCTAATTATGAAGCTCTAATTACTGATGATCTTGTTTGGTATGCAAAGGACCTTGATTGCTACTAGCTGGGTTGTTGTACTCAAGATTTAGTCGGGATGAGTGTTTAAATATAAGGCATAACACAGTTTTTTGGCCGAGTCATGATTTTAAAATCGGTTTCCAGATTGTGAAATTCAGTTTTCTGCACAAGTGTATAAACATATGGACCTAATGATTTTAATAACACATGACTTGGTGTCGGCCCCCGGATTTAGGACCCGGAAACCTATCGTGTTTATTGTATCAACTCAGTACCTTGATACACACGAACTAAGACTGGATCTTCATTGCATACATTTGAAGAAGGTTACAATATATCTTAAAATTGACTATTACATGAAATATAAAAAGGTTTTATCAAAGTTTTGGCTAACTATTTAGCAGAAGCTATAGAATGAACTAACTTGATTGTTTTTGACTCTAGGGATTAAACCTTCTGGAGTTCTAGATCTAAATCCAAACAAAATTAGATATTGATACTATGAACCAAACTCCTTGTTGGAACCCCAGCTTCTCAAAAGCATAAGTGAACTCCAAATCAAATCTGAAAAAATAAAGCAAGGGGTGAGTACTAGGTACTCAGCAAGTTATTATCAAATAATGATGCATGAGATAAGACTACTTGATGGTAGGAATAAGGTTATTCGTAGAAAGCATGCAATAAATATTTGACCTGATATGTTTGAAATGCAATAAGATATTACAAACAATTAAGTTTCTAGCCATGTGATGGCTGTGAGTCCCGGTGCTAAATAACCACGAGCACGGCTATTCGAATAGATTAAGATACTCATACTGCAACAGATGTATGCTGGACCCGCAATCCATGACGTGCCAAACACATTAGCCTTGTCATGGTCCAACCTTTAGGTTTTCTAGTATTAGTGGTACCTGCTCCATGAACTATAAATCCTCATACACTCTGAACGTCCATTATCAGTAGCGTGAGGACTTCTGGCGCTCCCGAGATAATAAGAAGAAATGGTTGTATGACACCAAGTCATCTCAACCAAGGTTTTCCATAAACCACCATTGAACGTTCAATGTGTTAATCATTCACAACATCATATGCATGCTCATGTCAATATTTACCCATACAGAGTAAATAAACACATTTACCCATACAGAGTAAATGGTAATTGCCAAACTGGCAATTTCAATATTTTTATAAAAAGAACCACTGTGTTGAGGTACCACTTTTACCAGATCGCCTAAATAGCTAGATCTATACCCATTTGAGAATTGCGGTCGTACTCGTTTCGTTCTTCACAGGTATCCTTGGCAACCTTATATCGATTAAAACAGTACTAGCCACCCGGAAACAACGATATCAAGCGTACTGCTTTAATCTAAGTGTATGCTTTAATCTACGTTCATTATAGTCTCTGTCTACATGAACTAGGCAGGGCTAAGCAATGCATGTCTGGTTTTCTAGCATCAAATTATGCATAGTATTCCAAAAAGTATGTATGACTAATGCATAGTGGAGAATTTAGAGATTATAGGATCAATATGATCAAAGGGTAGAGAATAACTTGCCTTTCTCCAACGCATAGAAATCTTTTACATGCAACCTGATTACCTGTCCTCAGGCCGCCTCAAAATAAGTCACATTCTATTTAACAATAAGAACCAATTTAATAAGAGAGCAAGATAAACAACAAATGACAAAGGCTAGAATTTAGGATATGGTTTAGTTTCTTTTGTGAAGGTTTTGGGATGGTTAGAGGTATACCTTATTTATGGTTTGGTTAAGATATAGATGACTTATGAGTAAGAACAGGATAAAAGATAGGACGGTGCAATAGATATAATGGTAGCCGGTGCCAAATCTGGATAGTACAACGGCTAGGGTTTGGTTCTTGTCTAATTGATGCTAAGGTTGAGCAGTATAATGGTTGGGTATTAGTGTCTTCTCTAGCCGATATGATTTGAACAGCATAACGACCGGAGGATTGTGAGGTTGGTGCAGGTTTGTGGGGCGTAGAGTGTTACTTCATCAACCGTGAGTGGCGATGAGGTGGCTAGGATCATACACACAAAGCTCAAGAGCTGCATGTGATGGTGTGTTGTGGAGACCGATAGAATAGTGAAGTTCCGACCATTTTTCGCATAAGGCGAGGGGTGCGAGGAGCAACACTTCGGCCTTAGGTTGGGTTATGCCGGGCTTCACAACCAACGGTTCGATGTCGGGGTCCTCGGACCACGAGCGTCCCCATGGAAGGCATGAAGTTCCCACGGCGGCTTTATGGTGGCTAAAGGGTAGATGTTTATAAAATTCAAAATAAAGAAGTATGTAAATAAATTAAGAAAATTCAAATAAAAATTTTAAAATATGAAAATAGGTGTCAAAAGGAAGGGTTTGAATTAATAAGAATTTAGAATCAAGTCTCATTTGATTCGGATCTAGGATGGATGAGATATAGGCTTCTAAAGATTGAAATTTAAAATAAATTTAGAAAAAGAGAAAGGCTACTGTTCATGGGGTCCACCTGACAGGGCTGATTCTTTCTTTTCGTTCTTTCACCTCTTCTTCTACTCTGTCCAGCCCGTGTACAGAAGAGAGAGGCTGGGCAAGGGCATCGTTGTTCCGGCAGCTGGTAAGTATCGAAGACGGCGGATCCGTGTGTTCCCGAGCATTTCTCATCCATAGGAAGTGGCTACAAGCGTTGAAACAGATGCAGGAGAAGGGAACATCGGCTGCAAGAGCTCAGATCCTGGGCTATGGTGAAGTGGCGATGGTGGTTTGATTTAGTGGTAGATAGAAGGGGAAAATGAGGGGAATGGATTCGCCTCAGCGAGGCCATGGTGGTGGCGAGAGGAGAGGGATGGAGGAGCTCCAGTGGAGGAGATCGACCGACGACCCGCTGTGGTGGTTTTGGGGGAAACAGAACTCAAGAGCTCGATCTGTCTTCGGGAGAGAGGAAGGAATGGGATGGTGATGGAGAGGAGCTCGTCGGCTTTTATAGGCTGAGATTGGAGGTTATCCAATGTGATTCGCAAAAGATAAGATCGACGACGGCACGACTCGGCGTCGGGATGGCGGCGCCGGGTGTCATCCTCGGTGTGGCTGTTGGAGGAAGTTCAGATAGGGGTGATGGGTTGAGGATGAAGGAATGACGCGGCGCTGTGGAGGCAGGAGCTTCGGGGCGAAGGCATCCATGGCGACGGACGTGCTAAACAGCGGCGGCGAGCGCGGCTGTGCAGGCATCAGATGCATGGGGCGATGGTGCTGTGGGCGCGAGTGTGCCGCACACGGCTGGTCGACGTCGTGCAGACTTTAACTGGTATGATCAGATTCAGATTCAGGAACTTTCTGCTTTTCGGCTATTATTAATCTAAGACATATATGCTTCACTTTCATTAGCAACCTTGCCTGCACGCGGAGGCCATCTCATTTTTGTTACGTGAGGTCAGTACACTAGAACGCACAGCATTACCCAATTCTAATTACCCATACCCATCAGTATTACCCATTCCCCAATGGGTATGAGCAATTTCATTTGGATGTGGATATGGGGAGGGTAAGCACGGGTAGGCTTCCTGTGGACATGGGTATGGACAGCGTGGGGATATCCAAACCCTCCCCAACGGCAGGATTACGTGCAGTGCAGGCGTTAGCAGTGACGCTCAGGCACGGCGGCAACGTCGTGCTTGGCTCTGCCTCGCCTAGCGACGGCGAAGGCGGTGCCCTAGCGGCTTGGGCCGAGAGGCTGGATTGCTTGGCCGTTTTGGACCTTGTTTGGACTAAGGTTGGACCTGGGTTGATGATGGACCGTCTGGGCCAAGGTTTGGGTTGATTCAATGGACTTAGGCTCAAATCGAACACCTTGTGCGTAATGAACAGTGCACATTTCGAATTTCAGGAATTTCAGAGATTTAACTAGCTCGAGAGGAGGGGTTTGGATGCAAACTTTCAGTTCAAGAATTGGCTAGAAAATTGTAGGAGTCTGGAGAAATTTTGTGGACTAAGAAAACAATTTGAAATTTGGAAAAGATTTGAATTTGCTGAGATTTGCAATGTGGCTAAATTTTGAGAAATGGAATTTGGGTCATGGCATTGAAATGAATTTGTAGGGTACTTGTAGTAAATGGATGGAGAGTTCCAAATTTATGAAAAGAAACTAAATTTCAAAGTAGGTTAAATTCAAACTCAATTGTTTGAGTTTAGGGTCAACATGGATCAATTAAAGGAATAGAAAATAAATGGCTAGGATAGGGAGACTTTGGAAACAACTTCATTTCAAGGATTTGAATATAAATTTGGCATAGAAAGTATAGGCTAGGATATTACTGGAAATTGATAGGAGCAAGAAAAGGTTTAGGATTCAAATTAAAATTTTGATAAAGAACCAAATGAAAGGGACCTTCAAAACTTGACTCTTTTAGTTTCTAGAAGGATTCAAGAAATCCTCAAATGTAAAAAGAGAAGGTTTGCGATTCATAAATATTTTGAAATTAAACTTTTGAATGAAAAGCTTAATTCGTAGTTATCTAAACTTGAGAAATCATAAAAATTTGAACAATTAGAATCGGCATGATGCAATCTTTAACTTAAATTCAAAATATTCAACTTTTGGGATGTTACACTTGGTGAAAAGAAAAAGGAATTTCATAAACAGGAAAAACATTCAGCTATTTCACAGCTGAATTACAATAATTATTTCTGAACAAATTCCTATTAAGTTTTACTCATTGTTTTCTTCATCAGGGTACAAGGTATCTTTTCCATAATTTTGGCCATGTCATCAGCCTCATTGACTAACTCTAAGGCTTTCTCGTCAGTTGTGCCAGCAGCGTACCCATATGTGATGGGCTGAAGGTCAATTCTAGGATACAAGGATTTGATAATAGCCAGAGTTTGACCACATGCGACACCAGCACTTTCTAGGATTATTTCTTTGAACTTGGTGGGAGCAGATTGGAGCAGCTCAGTCACCATTTGAAGACTTGAAGCGTTGGATCCCGCGGTGTATGGATGGAGAGCATCTAAGATGGGTTCTGCGTCCTTGCAGAACTCGGCGTTTGTTTCCCTGGCTTCATCCAACTCAGCCTTCACTTTGTCAAGGTCATCATTATGCTTCGCCTTCATGACACTGATCTCCTTGGCGGATGATTTCTTCAAAGCTGCATCAAGAAATGGGAAAATATAATTGTGCTGACAGATGTTATCAGTTGTTCTTGGTAAAAAAGTAGAGATTTACCTTCAAGTTGTTTCTGGAGGTCGTCATAATTTTTCTCTACAGTCTTGACTTGAGCAGAGAAGTCAGTTTTCAACTTCTTATATGACTCGGATAGTTTAACAAATTGCTTTGAAGATTCATATTTTTCCTGGACAAGCACTGCGAGAAGAAGGATATGTACTGTTGGAATATTGAAGTTTTGAAAATTTATTGAGGACTCGAGAGAATGAATACCTTTGTTCTCAGCCATTAATGCCTCAATTTTTCGTTGGAGCTCCTTATTTAGCTCGTACTCTTTGTTCTTAGCTTCTTGTAGAGCTGGACCAGCACCAAAAAGATCTGCATAAGTATCCAGTAAACAAGAGAGAATAAAGTGAGGGGATGGAGTTTACAAAAGAGATAGTTTACCTTTGAGGGAGTCCTTGAGTTTGGCACATTCATCTTTATATTTGTCTACCCCTTTTTCAATGGTAGCCAGCTTCTTCTTGTTCTCCTCAGCCTCTTTAATCAATGGGGTTATTTTCTTCAGTAATGCATCCTTGGCAGCTGATCGTTTGGCTATTCTCTGAATGAGGACAAAGAAGTTTAGATCAAGTCAAGATACATGTTATGAGAAGAATCACAAGTAAATTTTACCAGGGCAGTTGCAGATGACTCGTTTATCAAGGACTTTAATTTCTCCATGTCTTTAAAGTCTTTTGAGTTGTCCAGGCTTATTGTGTTGTCGTTATCATCAGCAAATCGCCATACCATGATCTTTATGTAGAGGAATGACATGAGATTATGAATCACAGGGGAATGAGTGATTTGGATAAAGAAGCAGGGGTTTATCTCGTCGTCAGTCTTTTCACTATCTGATTCATGGTCTAGGATGCTGGTATCTGTTAGAACCGTAGCGGCTTTGCCTTTTTCAGTATCAACTGGGCATGAGGAGATCACCAGTGATTTTGGGGCTGCTAATGGATCGGGTGCAGTCTGAGTGATTTCTGTTAAGTTTGTTGCTAAATTTTTTTGGATTATAAACAGCATAGAATATGATTTAGAAGGAGTTTTGGAATAAGAAGGTAGTGATACCTGCAACAGTTTCAGCCATACCAGGTATGGCGGCAGGAATCGACTCGGATGTTGGCGCGACTTGGGATGTTGGAGAAAGAAACATTAGTAAAAGAAGTTTTCAAGACGTTATTTTATTGGCTTATAAGGAAATATACCTGGGACTGAGTCAGTAGCCGTAGCGGCTGGAGTAGAGTGATCATTAGCCAGCACAGCTTCGGTTATAACCGTTGGAGCAGGGCCTGTGCTGGCTGTTGTTGCTGTAATAGCTGGAGTAGTGTCCAGCTGATCACTAGCTGGTAGAGGAGTCGTTTCCTCGACTGCTGAAATAGTCGGGGGCTGGACGTCATCATTCGCCGCACCACTAAATCTGGTGTTAGGCTTACTAAAACAAGAGAATAGAAGATGAGATGACTTAAAAGAAACTACAAAATGCATAAGTATGAAGAAAAGGAGGCTTACATGCTTGACACCTTTAAACGGCCATGCTTGGCCGGAGGAGGAGAAAATGCCCCTACATTGGGCGAGGTCAGGAGAGGAGCACTCGGCTGGGTCACCTGAGCTGGAGGGGTGTCGTCATTGTCCTCAAAATCATTGGTGATGATGGCCTTGCGTTTTCTTGATGATGAAGCGTGAGTCCTTGACTCAGCGATGGCCTTGGGGGCCGTGGTTTTAGAACTCGGGTTCCCGGCGTCAGATTCCTTGTCAGGGTCAGCTATGTCCTCCGCATCAAAGTCGATGACTGGGCCATCCAGCCTGGGAGTTCTGTCTGGGCGTTTCAAGGCAGCAACACTTGGTGGCCTTGAGTCAATCTAATAATTTTCCTAGAGATTAGTACAAACAGTTAGCTGGAATTAAAATTTGAAGAGTGATACAAGTGAGAAGATGAATTACCTCAGGAACAGTACGAAAGATGTTGTATGCTTTGATGTTTGGTTGATCTATAGCAGTCGGAATGTAGGTGTCATTGGTGAAAAACTCCTTTAATTTTGCTCGGAGAGCCTCGTCGCTAAGGGGAGTCTTGTGTTCATGGATGGGATCGTCTTGACCAGAGTATTCAAAAGCAGGATGCACTCGGTCTTTGATAGGATTTAGTCAGAGACGCAGAAAATGTCGAGCCATCCAAGGTCCAGTCAAGCCATTACTCTTCAATTCAGCAATCTTATTCATCAAGGGAGTGATTTCAATTATTTCCTTCTTGGTGAGCTTGGCGTTGCATGACTCGTCAGGGATCGGATAGGCGGAAGAGTAATAGCCGAGTGATTTTGTGGCATCAGAACAATAGAACCACTGGGTGTATCTACACTGGAGCCCAGCGCCACCAACATTGCTAATCTTGGCTTTGCTTGGATGGGGCAAAAGATATGGTGGAAGAGATTGAAGTGGGGATAGATCCCTAAGTAGGCTTCACAGAGGTGGATGAAGATAAAAATGTGGAGAATGGAATTGGGATTCAAGTGGTGGAGTTTGATCCCGTAAAAGTCTAAGATCCCTCTGAAGAAGGGGGAAGCGGGCAGAGAAATGCCACGGTAGAAAAACGGAGTAAATACAACGGCTTCTCCCGTGCTCGGAGATGGTTGAGAGGCGAACCTGGCTGGACGCCATTCCAATAGTTGCTGCTCAGGGAGGACCTCGTCGTTCACCAGTGTCTGGAGCTTGGCGGAATCGACGGCGCTTGGAAGCCATCCGTTGTCGTCGTCACAGAGCACGTCAGAGGCGGCCTTGGAACTCCCGGCATTGGCCATGGCACAAAATGGATTGGATGTTGGTGGAATCGACAATGGGGGAGCAAAGATTTTGGAGGCAGAGATCAAGTCGCAAGAGCGGGCTGGGATTTGTGCGTTGGAGCGGGTGTTGCAACAGTGACAAATCTGGCGAGGAAGATGAAGAGATAAAGGGGTACTTGACGTGTTAGATCCGTAATCATCGTAATACTATTGAAACAGCTTCCAAAATTAACGGCGTCAGTTTTGGAGCTGTTATGAGGAAACTTAGGGTTTCGAGTGAATCAGTCGGCTTCTGAGGTTTCCGGCTAGTTTTTTGGATTTCACTTGGAAACTGTTTTGGGAGGTTAGTTTGTGAGATGAAGATTTATATTTTGAAGAATTGGTGGAATAATTATTTAAGAGAGCAGCCAAGTGCTATAAACAATTAGATAGTTGGAGTATTTGAGTTTGGGGAGCCTCTGGCCTATTACTCAAAAAATCTACTCGGGCGATCGATGCTAAGCTAAAATTCACATTAGCCCGGTAAATTTTAAGCCTGCCCTTTTGTGCCATAAGGTGATGGAAAATCACATGCGGTTTACTTGGTGCTTGGACTATTATGCCTCTAGCCTGTTATTCAGGATTATGTGGGTAATTGATGCTAAGCTATTCTTTTCCTTGACATGAGTCAAGATGAGGACGAATATATGTCCGAATATTTGCCCTATTGAGCACCAAATATTGTGCCTCTGGCCTATTATCCAAATTATCTGGATGGTTGATGCTAAGCCATATTCCTTGACGTTGTCAAGATGAGGATATATGTATATCCGACTAAAAATCACATTGGGCATTAGCTATGCATGTTTTATTAAGCCTCTGGCCTATCATTTAAAACTGATCGATGCTAAACTTGAAAGGTGTTACTTGCCTTTAGTTAGAATCTAAGTTTAGTTGTTTTCCAACTAATCATAGAGTCGGGGGCTACACCTATTAGGTGCGCCTCTCGGCGCACGTTCTAATCTCTTTGCCGGTTTATATTTTTTCCTAGATCAACTTTAAGTTTAGTTGTTTCCCAACTAAATCATAGAGTCGGGGGCTACACCTAATAAGTGCGCCACTTGGCGCCCCAAATTTTTTCTTGGATTTTATGATGGAGCCCTTCACAACCTCTTTGCTGGATGATTAGAAGAGGTATTTGATGAAGATTGCTCGTTCGGAGATTGAGGATTGGAAGTGATTAAAGAAGGAAGACGCAACTCGACTATGAATGACTCGGGGGCTACTATGGGGGATATGGGTACCGGGTATCCACTCGGACCAATATGGGCTTACAAAGAGGAGGTCAAAAGAAGGAAGGATAAGAAGCCCGGCTTATAAGTGATTTAGAGTTTAAACTTGTAAAGAGATAGATTCACCCGGGTGGGCCTTGCCTTGTTTCCCACGACAGCTAATCGGGTAGATATTGTAACGAATGAGGAAACCCTAAGCAGTCTAGGGCTAGGATTCCTTAGATGACTCGGCCACCTCTCCCTATATAAAGGGGGTCGAGGGAATCGAAAAACACAGAGAAAATGACAATTGTCAGCTAATACAAACTCGGCGGAACACCACCTCTGGACTGGATTAGGGCTATTACATGAATCGAGGGCCTGAACCAGTATAAATCTCTCATGTCCCATCAACCATCTGTTTTTCGAGTTCGTGCGTAACCCTATAAGTATTATTGCCCGGTCCAAAACACTGACACTATTTTTCATTACTTGGCAGAAGATGAGCTACCTGCGGATAAAGAAGAAGCCGAGAAGATTGAGCGAAAAAGTCGGACCTACATTATCAATGATGGCGAGTTGATGAAGAAGGCAGCTAATGGAGTGCTCATGAGATGCATTAGTTCTGACGAAGGTCGAGAGATTCTCAATGAAATTCACTCAGGAATATGTGGAAATCATGCTGGATCAAGGATAACTGTAGGCAAGGCTTTTCGTCAAGGATTTTATTGGCCTACTACTGTTAATGATGCTGACAAAATTGTCAGAACTTGTGAAGGCTGCCAGTTTTTTCGTCGACAGATCCATGTTCTTGCTCTGGAATTACAAACCATACCATTGTCTTGGCCCTTTGCAGTTTGGGGGCTTGATTTAGTCGGACCTTTCAAAAAAGCCCAGGTGGATTCACTCATCTCTTTGTGGCAATTGACAAATTTACCAAGTGGATTGAGGCTAAGACAGTACCCAAGATCACAGCTCAACGAGCAAAGGATTTCGTCCTCAAGATCATTTATCGCTTTGGAATTCCAAACAGGATAATCACTGACAATGGTACTCAATTCACGAGTGGACTTTTCCAAGACTTCTGCAACGATTTTAGCATTAAGATTTGTTATGCTTCAGTTGCACACCCTCGGAGTAATGGACAAGTTGAGCGAGCAAATGGCATGGTCCTGCAAGGCATCAAGCCCAGGATTTTTTATCGACTCAAGCCGTACGCGGGCAAGTGGGTGCAAGAATTGCCATCGGTCCTGTGGTCACTTAGAACCACAGCTAGTCGAGCAACGGGGTGCACTCCTTTCTTTCTTGTCTACGGTTCGGAGGCTATGTGACCGACTGAAGTCAAGCACAGTTCTCCTCGTGTTCGAGCCTATGACGAAGCCAGCTCTACTGACGGCAAGCTGGATGAAATTGACCGTCTAGAAGAAGCACGCGATGTTGTTGTACTTTAGTCGGTTAAGTACCTTCAAGGCCTACGACGATATTATAATCGTAATGTACGTGGTCGTGCTTTCCTGGTGGGTGATTTAGTACTGAGAAAAATTCAAAATACCTAGAGGCATAAGCTATCTCCAATTTGGGAGGGCCCGTTCATCATTGCGGAAGTTACAAGGCCAGGTGCTTACCGTCTTCAACGAGAAGATGGATCTATGGTGGACAACTCTTGGAACATAGAGTATAAATTCTTGTGTTCTGTCACCATCTAGCTTTTGAGTTCATGCGTAGCCCCATATAATTTACAGCCGGTACAAAACACCGACAGTTGGCGCGCCAGGTAGGGGAGTTCACCGGATTTCTCGACAAGAAGCTAGATGGCATCTTCATCAACACCTACGTTCGCCGGATCAATCGTTCCCCCTAGGACGAAGCTTCGATTCGTCTCCTTTAGCTTCATCGCCGACTCCAATGAAGAACTCAAGACTCGGGCAGATGAGATCGACTCAGCTGATGTTTTCACCGTCCCAATGGGTCTTCCCAACATCTCTGAGAAAACGACTCACCTCTTGAGCCGCGTGATTTCTCAAGTCGACGATGGCACCATCAAGATCACGGCATGTTACCAGCCCATGCCAAAGAAGCAAAGTCGATCCGCTAGGCGTCGCGCATCCCGCAGATCGAGAAGCAAGGCGATGGAGACCGAGAAGTTGGAACCAGAGTCGACTCCGACGCCACCTCTGGTTCCGACTCCCAAAGCGACTCTGACACCAATCATCAATCTAGAGTCGACTCCGACTCAACTACGACTGCACGAGCCTGCATCGACTCGGATTCAGTCTACCAAGATCACTCCAACTCAGGAACCACCGAGTCCGGTCTTTAACACCACCAATAACTCGGGGGCGTATCGCCTCTTCAGTGAGTTATCTCAAGAGCAGGGAGAATCTTTCGGCAGATTCACTCATCGCTTTCTACAAGCGATCGATCAAGTCAAACCGATCTCAGACCAGCTGGTCCTATCCATCTTTTATCATGGGCTCTTAAGAAAACAGGATATAATCCGATGTGGTATCGTCATAAGCCCAAGAGTATCAAGGATCTGATGCAGATGGTTAACATTCATGGGCCACTCGGAACCCAATACTCGGAGCCAAGGAAGGAGGACAGCCTGATTAGCTCTATGCGAAGAAGCCTGCGAGAGGACGTGGAACTTGAAAAGCAAGAGCGCGAAGAAGCGTTCAAGCAGCGAAGGGAAAAGTCCAAGCGTCAGCAACCCTCAACGCGGAGTGAAGCGCCCCATTCACCACCTTGCAAGATCTGGCAGCGGAAAGATCCTCAGCCGGCGTTAACGCCAAACCAGAAGCTTACCCAGCTACTCCAAGGGATTGAGGAACCTTTCCACGTCTATCTTAGGCGCTTCAATGCGATCATGGAAGACAAGCCAGCCGTCACTAACAACCAAGCCAAGGATGCGTTCTTCAGGGGATGCAGAGACCTGGAGTTCAAGGAAGACTGGTATAAGAAGCCACCCGCATCACTCGAAGCGATGCTTTTCAGAGCAGACTTATATGCCTACCGCTACCGATGGTCCAACATGCAGGATCCGAATGACAATGACTCGGATTCCGGAAACTCCATGGAGCTTGGTGAGGGAGAAGAGCACCAAGTGGCTTTCCTCAATGAGTCGATTCAGTTTGACGATCTCGGACAGAGTAGCTCTGATAGTTTTTCTTCCCCACACGGGATTTTCATGGCTGAGATCACAAATTCTCCGTTGACCGCTGAACAACTTGCCCAACAAGCTGCAGATATCGAACGGCAGGCCCGAGAGATTGAGCAAGCGCAACGGCAGCTTGAGGAAGCAAGGGCAGAAGATGAACGACGGCGAAAAGAGCTCGAGGAAGCGGACGCCCGACGACTTCAGGAAGAGGAAGTGCGTAATCGCGAAGCCGCGACTCGACGCCTAGCTAGCTCCGGCAGACGGGAACACCAACGACTCAGCACGATTTACGAAGGGGAGCAAGTTTTCACCACTCCTCAGCAGAATATAGCGGCTGCCCAAACCCTGTTGACTTCCCTCATGGAGAATGTACCAGCAGCGGCATCCTTGACCCCACAGTTGACAAAAGCTCGAGCCCTTGTCTCAGCAATAGGGGTTCAACATCACAACCAATTGGAGGCCGAGTCGACTTCGAAAATGACTCCGCCGTCATGACGCCAAGAAGTCTCCAGGTCTAGTCATTCAGTTACTCCCCCGAGTCGCAGAACGGATCGAGAGAGGAACCTCAGGATACTAGAAGAAGAACAACACAGGAACGACGAAGAGCGGCGCCGACTGGATCAAGAGCGGGAAAGGTTGCGGCAAGACCACGACCGATACCTACGCCAACCCCACTCGGATGCTCGGGATCTCATCCATCATGACCTTCGTAACGTCATCAACAACAAGAGACGTGAGCGATAGGAGTCAGATCAACGGTGGGATGAATATCATCGTCGGCAGTGTGATGCTTCACCTCCCCGGCATGATAACTTCGACGAAAGAGTCCTCGCCTTCACCTCTGATCTACGTCAAGTCATTTGGCCTACAGGATTCAAGCCCATAGGAATCGAGAAGTATGATGGCAAGACAGATCCCAGCACATGGCTAACCATCTATACCTTGGCAATACGGGCTACGGGAGGTGACAACCGAGTCATGGCCAATTACCTCCCAGTGGCATTATCCGATTCAGCTCGCAACTGGCTCACTGGATTACCTCGCAGATCAATCGGGTCCTGGACAGAGCTTCGGGAGCTTTTCATCGCTAATTTCCAGGGTACTTACGAGCGCCCAGGAGATACAACTTCAACAAAAGTCCAATGAATCTCTTAGGGACTATATCAAGAGGTTTTCAGAAGCCAGGAACAAGATCCCCGACGTCAAGGATGATATCATCATTGCGTCTTTTAGAAAGGGAGTCAGAGATGTGGAATTCATCCACAAATTCACTCGCAAGCCACCGCACACCGTCAGCCGACTGTTTGAGATGGCCAACAAGTATGCGACGTCTGCCGAGGCCGTCCAGGCTGTGCGTGGGGATAAACAGTCAGCCTTTGCGCCGAGAGAAAAGAAGAAGGACGATAAGTCCACTAAGGACCACAAAGACGCTAATCGATCCTCAGACCGAAAGCGCCGCCCTTAAGAACTTGTTGCCGCGACGGATCAATTCAGTCATCAACGCCGCTTCAAGATCTCAGACTACGAGCAAGTACTAGCCGAGAAGTGTCCTTACCACCCGAGTGGTAACCACTCGGCGAAAGACTGCTACATGCTCAAAAAGTACATCGAACAGCAAGTTAAGGGTTTGAAGCCAGCAGATACGCCAGAGGGTTCTGGGAGGGACAAGAGCAAGGAGAAGATCGACGATGACGTTCCTCCCGGCTTCCAACGCTCTCACCAGCAACTCAATCACATCTTCGGCGGACCACACGGCTACGAGTCCAAGCGCAAGCAGAAGCTCACGGATTGTGAAATCATCATGGCGGCCCCAAGCGTGCCCCACTACCTCCGCTGGTTAGAAGTCTCGATCACCTTCGATCGCAATGATCACCCGGACCGAGTAGTACACCCCGGTCGCTATCCATTGGTACTTGATCCAGTGGTACTCGGGACCCACCTCAAGCGTGTCCTCATTGACGGAGGCAGTGCGCTCAACATCCTCTTCATCAAGACCTTTGAAGCCATGAAAATACCAAGGTCCGAGCTTAATCTAAGTTATGCGCCCTTCCACGGAGTCATCCCAGGGTTATCAGCAACTCCACTCGGCCAAATCTCTTTGCCTATCACGTTTGGCACACAGGACAACTTCAGGACAGAGAACATCATCTTTGAGGTGGCGGACCTCGACACGGCCTATCATGCCATCCTCGGGCGCCCCGCACTGTCCAAGTTCATGGCGGTCCCACATTACACATACATGATGATGAAAATGCCGGGACCTCATGGAGTCATATCTCTACGTAGTTACGTGCGCCAAGCCTTTACCTATGACAGGGAGAGTTATGACATCGCCCAAGCACTCGACACCGCCAAGGAGCACAACGACATCAAACAGCAAGCGCTTGAAGCACAAGACGGAGAGGTGCCGAGTCCCAAGACCTCGAATCTTGATGTCAGTGGAGTTAAGACTAAGAAAATTATACTCACCCCAGATGACCCTACTAAAACGGCAGTCATTGGGGCCGACTTAGACTGTAAATAGGAAAGCGAGCTCGTCACCTTCCTTCAAAGAAATAAAGATATTTTTGCGTGGAAACCATCTGATATGCCTGGAATCCCGCGGGAGGTGATCGAGTACACTTTGCAAGTGAAAGCTGATGCTAAGTCAGTCAAGCAGCGTCTGCGACGGTTTGCTGCCGACAGGCGAGAAGCTATTAAAGAAGAGATCAAGAAGCTATTAGCTGCTGGATTTATCAAAGAGGTCCTTCATCCCGAGTGGCTGGCCAACCCAGTACTCGTAGAGAAGAAGACAGGACAGTGGAGAATGTGCGTTGACTACACGGACCTCAACAAGGCCTGCCCAAAAGACCCCTTTGGACTGCCCCGCATTGACCAAGTGGTGGATTCAACGGCGGGCTGTGATTTGTTGAGTTTTCTTGACTGTTACTCAGGTTATCATCAAATCAGTCTGAAGGAAGAGTATTGCTTGAAGACATCCTTCATAACTCCGTTTGGAGCTTACTGTTACATTACCATGCCTTTTGGGTTGAAGAACGCTGGAGCTACCTACCAGCGTATGATCCAGAAGTGTCTAAAGACTCAGATTGGGCGCAATGTGGAAGCTTATGTTGATGACGTGGTTATCAAAACTCAGCAGAGAGATGACTTAATCGTCGATTTGGAAGAAACATTTAGTAACATCCGAGCTTATAGGATGAAGCTAAACCCAGAGAAGTGCGTGTTTGGAGTACCATCAGGCAAGCTGCTTGGATTAATGATCTCAAATAGAGGGATTGATGCCAATCCCGACAAAATCAAAGCTATTCTGGATATGGAATCCCCGAGTAGTTTGACCAAGGTACAGAAGCTGACTGGATGCATGGCAGCACTCAGTCGTTTTATCTCTCGGCTGGGAGAACGCGGCATGCCTTTTTTCAAATTAATGAAGAAGGCTGATAAGTTTGAATGGACGCCGAAAGCTCAGAAGGCGTTCGATGACTTCAAACGATTCCTGACAACTGCTCCAACGCTCGCCTCACCAATGCCACAGGAACCCTTGCTATTGTACGTCTCCGCGGCTCCTCAAGTAGTCAGTTCTGTGTTGGTGGTAGAAAGGGACGAAGATGGAAAGGCACACAAAGTTCAAAGACCTATCTATTTCGTCAGTGAAGTGTTGGCAGATTCAAAGACTCATTATCCACAAATCTAGAAATTGTTGTACGGTGTACTCATCACCGTGCGCAAGTTGGTACACTACTTCCAATCTCATCCGGTTTCAATGGTCATGTCCTTTCCTCTGGGAGATGTGTTGCACAACCGCGAAGCAACTGGTCGCATAGCTAAGTGGGCCATGGAGTTGATGCCTTTTGATCTAACTTTTAGACCTAAGGTCTCGATCAAGTCACAGGCGTTAGCTGATTTTGTCGCCGAGTGGACCGAAGCGCAAATAGAAACTTCTTCCGAGAGTGTTGTGTACTGGATGATGTATTTTGATGGGTCTCTACGCGTGTCTGGAGCAGGAGCCGGGGTAGTTCTTGTGTCCCCTAAGAAAGAAAGATTCAGATATGTGTTGCAAATACTCTTTAATGCATCACATAATGCAGCCGAGTACGAAGCATTGATCCATGGATTACGACTGGCTGTATCTTTGAACATCAAGCGTCTCTTTGTATATGGTGATTCATTGCTGGTGGTGAACCAAGTCATGAAAGAATAGAATTGCTAGGACGAGAACATGATGGCTTATTGCCAGGAGGTACGCCTATTGGAGGGGAAGTTTGAAGGACTCGAGCTAAGTCATATTCTTCGAGACTATAATGAAGTGGCTGATTACTTAGCTAATTTGGGTTCTCGTCGGCAGACAGTACCCGATGATATATTTATTTAATATCTCCATGAGCCAACTATCAAAAGGAAGGAGCAGGCCATTGAACCCATGAAGCAATCAGTTGTAGAGTCCTCTAATCCGACTGTTCAGCAGTCGGACTAGCCGGCCATTGCCTACTTACAGGATGACTGGAGGAACCTAATTTTTCGCTTCTTATCTGAAGATAAGTTGCCAATTGATAAGGTTGAGGCTGAGAAGATCGAACGAAAAAGCAGGGTTTATATTGTTCATGAGGGCGAATTGCTGAAGAAGGCAGCTAATGGAGTGCTCATGAGGTGCGTTAGCATTGATGAAGGACGCCGGATACTGCATGAGATTCACTCGGGTATATGCGGGAACCACGCTGGCTCTAAAACAATTGTGGGCAAAGCTTTCCGACAGGGTTTCTACTGGCCAACCGATGTCAATGATGCAGAGAAGGTTGTAAAAACCTGTGAGGGTTGTCAAATTTTTTGGCTGCCAAATTCATGTTCCAGCTCAAGAACTGCAAACAATCCCACTATCTTGGCCTTTTGCAGTCGGGGGGCTAGATCTGGTCAGTCCCTTTAAGAAAGCTCCTGGAGAATTCACACATCTTTTTGTGGCAGTGGATAAGTTCACAAAGTGGATTGAAGCAAAGCCAGTGCCCAAAATCATAGCCCAACAAGCTAAGGACTTCATACTCAGTATTATCTATCGTTTTGGCATTCCCAACAGGATAATTACTGACAATGTCACCTAGTTCACGAGTGATCTCTTCAAGGATTTCAGTGACGAATTTGGGATCAAGATTTGTTTTGCCTATGTTGCACATCCGCGTAGTAATGGACAAGTTGAGCGAGCTAATGGCATGGTTCTTCAGGGCATTAAGCCCAGAATCTTTAATCGACTTAAACCTTACGCGGGCAAGTGGGTGCAGGAATTGCCGTCGGTCCTGTGGTCTTTGCGAACCACGCCGAGTCGAGCAACTGGAAGTTACGCACAAGTCGCTACGAGTTCAATCCTATGACGAGTCCAGCTCCGAAGAGGGTAGACTGGATGATGTTGACTGACTGGAGGAAGCACGCGATATTGCAGTACTTCAGTCAGCTAAGTACCTGCAAGGCCTACGTCGTTATCACAATCGCAATGTACGTGGTCGAGCTTTTCTGGTGGGTGATTTAGTCTTGAGAAAAATTCAAACTACCCAGAACAGACACAAGCTGTCTCCAACTTGGGAGGGCCCGTTTGTCATTGCTGAAGTAATAAGGCCAGGTGCTTACCGTCTTCAACGTGAAAACGGATCTTTGGTGGACAACTCTTGGAACATAGAGCAGCTACGTCCCTTCTACACTTAGCATTTTAATTCTCGTTCCTTCTGACTGCCTGCGTCGAGTACCTATGTTACTCGAGTAGCCAGTCGGGGGCTATATGTATCTTATATACTCTGTCTTCAATAAAGTCAGAATTTTTTATGCCTAATTATGAAGCTCTATTTACTGATGTT
>CM002483.1:5214950-5242364 GCA_000325765.3 Leersia perrieri
TTCATACATTGTCTTCTTCCTCAGGATACAAGGCATCTTTGGCCATAATTTGCGCCATGCCATCCACTTGATCTAGGAGCTCAAGAGCCTTCTCGTCGGTTGTCCCTTCTGCATACCCTGATGTGATTGGCTCGAGATCAAGCATGGGGTATAGTGATTTGATCACTGCCAAGGTTTGACCACAAGCGACGCTGGCGCTTTCAAGGATGATCTTCTTGAGTCTTGCGGGAGCCGACTGGAGGTGCTCAATCACCGATTGGAGGCTTGAAGTATTGGATTCAGCAGTAGCTGTGTGAAGATTATCGAGAATGGGCTCTGCAGCTTGGCAGAGCTCGGCATTCATTCTCCTGGCTTTCTCCAACTCGGCCTTCATTTTCATAAACTCCTCGTTGTGTTTGATCTTCATGGCGCTGAGTTCATTAGCAGCCTTCTTTTTCAAGTCTACATCAAGAATTGAAAGAAGATTGGCAAGGAAGACCAGACTCGGGTTAAGTACTCAGGACAAGAAGACTTACCTTCATGCCTTTTTGAGAGGGTTTCCGATTTATCCTTGTAGTAGTTGGCTTGCTCATGTGATTTCACATTCAGAGCGATAGCATGAGTCAACTTCTTCTCGGCCGAGTCCTTTGCTTCGACAAGTTTTGAAAAAAGATAAAGATGTTTCACAAAATGTGAAGATAAAAAAAAAGGTACTCTACGCGAAGGAGCAATAAACTACCTTTATTTTCATCTTTGAGCTGAGTCAACTCGGCTTGTAGCTTCAGCACTTGTTCCTCTGCTTGCTTTTTGGCTTCAAGCACAGTAGGATCATGACCAAGGAAATCTAGATAAAAAACAGTCAGACTAAAGAAAAGATTGAAGATAATAGAATTACTCTGGGAAGAGGGATTACCTATGAGTTTTTCTTTGAAGTCGCTGCGAGTGTTTCTGTAGCCAGCGACCTCATTCCTAAGAATAGCAAGTTCTTCCTGAGCTTGGTTAGCTTTCTCAGCTAATGGAGCAATGCGCTCCAAAGGCGAGTCCTTAGTACTGGACTTCTTGATTACTTTCTGAAAGACAATATTTATGAGCATAGAAACAGAAGTCAGAAACAGAAGTCTGAGAGAAAATGTGACTTACCAGGACTAGGTCGGATGACTCAGCCATCAACTGGATCAATTTGGTCATGCATTTTTTATCTTCAATTCGGTTCAAAATTGAGACCTGATCAAGATCGGGGCCATATCGCCACCCGATAATCTAAAAAATTGAGTTTCAGAGGACAAAATTGGAGCCCTACATCAAGAAATTAGAATTCCATTGAAGAAGGTTACATCGGCTGATGCTATTAATTTTGTCAAGGAACGTATTATATATCGTTTTGGGATTCCTCAAACCATTACTACTGATCAAGGATCTATTTTTGTATCTGATGAATTTATTCAATTTGCCGATAGTATGGGAATTAAGCTGTTGAATTCGTCACCTTATTATGCTCAAGCTAATGGACAGGCAGAGGCATCAAATAAAAGTTTGATCAAGCTGATAAAGAGGAAAATAAACGAGCAACCGAAGAAATGGCATGTTACTTTATCGGAATCGTTGTGGGCTTATCGGATGTCGTGCCTTGGAGCGATCAAAGTGCCGCCATATCAATTGGTGTATGGGCATGATGCTATATTGCCATGGTAAACTAACATCGGCTCAAGAAGAATTGAGTTACAAGATCAATTGACAGCCGATGACTATTATAATTTGATGACTGATGATTTGGAAGATTTGGTTCAAATTTGATTAAGAGCTTTGGAAAAAATCAAGAAGGATAAAGCAAGAGTTGCCAGGCATTATAATAAAAAGGTTGTGCCTAAGTTATTTGAAGTAGGGGATTTGGTTTGGAAGTTGATACTACCGGTCGGTTCTAAGGATAATCGGTTTGGGAAGTGGTCTCCTGCGTGGGAAGGGCCGTTTCGTATATATCGGAGTGCACCTGGCAACGCATATCTACTCGAGAGTTTGGACGGAGAAGTGTTTGGAAGAGCGTTAAATGGAAAATATCTAAAGCAATACTACCCTAGCATATGGGTTAATGCTTGATCGGTTGGCAAGCCGATTACGCACATAGCCGATGTGCTGTGTACATCGCCTTTAGACGGCCGATAATATTCTATCGCCCTTAGAGCAAGACATTCAAATATTGTAGCATTGATCATTAATTCAGATGCTTCAAACATATGAACTTCATTACAAATAAGTTTATTACAAATCGGTTATATAGCCGATTGAAATGATCCAGGATTGATAAGATTAAAACAATTGGTTACTGGTTAAGAAAATTGTTAACTGACTGAAGACATTGAACACGGATTTCATCTATGTTGTCAATTATGTGTTGATCTTCCTCATCGGTTCCAGATGGTGGCACATTAATGTCGTTGAGTTGGCGCTGGAAATCACGCACATTTCTTGACAAATCGGCTTCATGTTCGGTCTTCATGCTTGGGAGACGCTCTAGTTGGGAGTATTTTTCTTCTCGGTCTTGTCGAACTTTTTTGAGACAAGCCAGGAGCTCGGATTCTTGTTGATCTAGAGTGGCAATTTGTTTCTCTAGAATGGGAGGGGCCAGATTAATCTTTTCAAGCCTATTCTTGATGGCCATGATGGTTTGGTGCGTCAAGTCCAGGCGAGCTTGACGGGCAGCGGAAGAATGTCGGTCGGAGATGCGTTGACGAGCTCTTGTGATTGTGAGGGAATGGCAGTTGACGAAGGTAGCTTTATTGAGGTCATCAATGAAATCTTCAGGAAGATATACATAAATGTCGTTGATGATGCTTTTGATGGAGTCAGACTTTTCAATGACCGTCTATAGTGGTGATTCTAAAAGCTCCTTCACAGTGAGCAATTTTTGCCCGACCGATGATGGGATAGGAAGAGGTTTGCTCGAAGCTTCATCATCCTCGTAGTATCGAGATATGTCAAAGGGAAAATATTTAGCAGGACCCTGAAAGTTTTCAGTGTTAGGATCTTGGTGGGATGTTAAGGGAATAATGACAAACAGGATTAAACCTCTATAGACATGTGGTCAGCATCTCCTGAGTCTGAGCATGGGACTTCGGTGTAGCCAGAATTCGGTATGTCCAGGAGTTTGTCTGAGGATGAATTGGGCTGAAAAGAGACCAAGATTAATATAGTTAAAAATAGATGAAAGAGAAGAATATGAAGGGATTTACCATAGAATTGGTTGGAGATGCCATAGTAAGTTGAAGGTGAAGAAAGAGATCGTGGTGGGCTAAGAACGCTGACGGGGGTAGAAAGGTAGAAGTGAGATTGGCCTTATATAAGAGGAGTCTTCTAGGGCAAGGTATCCTATCTTCGGCTGGAAGGATCCCGAGAATCGAGGCGTCGTCCTTGTGTCTAGTTATGGGCCGAAGGATGTAAAGTAGACTTACTGTCAATTCCGAAGCACTTTACAACTACTTCGGAATCGGGGGGGCATGTGTTGACACCAGTTTTTGGTATCGGTTTGGAAGTTGGTTCGAAGTGTTTGTCGGATTGGGAATATGAGTTAATCCAATGGGAGCTAAAGGCCGATGAACACCAGAAGCCGATGGAGATCAGGTCGAACGTGTTAATAAGAACTTAGTCAACATGCACCTAGTTGGGCCGTATCGGATTTGAAGTCCGATTGTATCTAGATTAGGAAAGTTTGATGTTTTCTTAGTGTACAAGTTATCAGAGTCCTAGTTTGTAAAAGTTAGAAGTTTGTTTCCTTTCATGTAACGATCGCATATGTTAAGTCGATCGAGTCGTGTGTGATTAGGAATCAAATGCCTATGGGTATAAATATTGTAACCCGGGCACTGTAATAGGGATGGGATCAACACTTTTTTCTAATACAAATTCGGCGCATCGCCACCCTAGCCCTCGCTGGGTTTTCGACGAGATTGTGCTTTTGGGTCGTGCTGCATCGATTTGGTTCAAACTACGACGGTAGGTATGCCTCGTCAAACTTCATGTTAATCGATATTATTTTAGATACCGATTAGCATGTCGCGTATCATATGTATTGTTAGATCGCAGATCAACTTTGATATGTCGGCATCGGTTCATCTGGTTAGGACTTTCTTGGTTAAGTCCAATATTCTAATCAAGATGCTAATTAGGACTTTCTCGGTTCAGTTCGATATTCTAATTAGGTTACTACCGATAATAACATATCAAGGCTGTGCTAAATACGACACAATACATCTACCAACATATGGGTCATCGGTTAACTCATCTAGATCGATTTATGGTAGTATTAGCGCAAGCTGTCTTGTCCTCGTTTGATCCTTCGGGCTAATACTGGATTTAATAGGATTAGATATTTTAATTGATGATATGTATGTTTCTATCGGGGTTTCAGTCGATAGCTTATCCTTAATCCAGTTTAACTCATCTTTAACTTCATCGGCTTGTATCCCTTTAATATAGCCGATGCAGCTTTCGTTCATTATACAGCCGATTGCGTAATACGCTATCGGTTACCTGTAATCGGCCCAGTGGCCGATGGCAAAATAGATCTAACTTCTATCTTTATTCTTGTTGATTGTAGGATCAAATCAACTAGCACGCCCTGAACCTGATTGTTAGGACCTGCACTAGAGTTAACCAGATCTCTCAGGCCTTTGGTGTGAAACACGTGGAACCAAATTTCACGTCAACAGAAGGATAATGTAAGAGTGATTAAAGAGGATCACCGCTACAAGGACACATATTCCCTGGAATCAAAGAACCCCAATGAACACTAAATACAGATGGGAACCAGGCCCAAATCACATTTCCTACTAGTTCACAAACCAACAATAGAGTTCAAATAAGGTCCTGGACTCGACACTTAACCATCACAAATTATACAAGTCCGAAGCACTAGCACAATACAGGGACCGAATGCGGCACAAAAGAGGGGCAATCTTGACTAATATCTAGAGGGGAAAACCGTCAACGGACACTACATCCAAGTACGAAAGGGACCGGAATCCCCAGAGCCTAGCCACTACCTTGCTACATTAGACTACTAGACGATATTAGACGGGACGCGCCGTGAACCCTAGGAAGAAGCTCGCCACCACACAGAAGAGACCTAGAATGGTGAGAACCAGAGGATCTTGACCGTCATTCCATAGCCAAGTCGGGCATCGAAACTCAAATCTGCGCAGACTCGCGGGGATCTGGATCCTTGGACATCGGGGTCGCAATTGACTTTCACGAATTCGGTTGCAAAAGCGAGCAAGCTCGACGAGCACCTGGATCTGCAACTCCTCGCCCAGACGATAGCCCTCGCGCCAGACCTCATCTAGGATCCCGCGGATTGAAGGCTCGTCGTGGATCGCCGGCAGACCGCCGACGCTGGCGGAGACAACCACGCTTCTCCTCCAGCGGCTTCATGCCTTTTCCTTTAGAATTCTCCCGCTCATCATCGCCCTCACCACCACTAACACCGCCGCACTTCTCAGACCTTCGCTCCATTCCCCTGCTTCTCCGGCATGCTGTGCTGTCTCTCACCTACTCGCTTCACTGACAATGATGCGACTGCACAGGCGCTCCTGGGGAAGGTAATAGAAGCCACGACGGCTCAAGCGAAAAGACGAAAATGACCTTGCACGTTCGTTATGGATAATGAGGTCAAACCCACATGATTAACAAACTAATTAAGCTGGGTTAGTCGGGCAGAACTAAAACACATGGGGATTAATAACCATTTTAGCAAAACCCGTCTCGCAAATCTCGGGGACAAGATTTAATTTAGGGGGTGGATCTGTAACGTACCCGAAATTAGATGACTTTGCACGACTTGTAAAAATGAGTAAAAGTTTGAACTTTTTATTTCAATGTCTTCTACCGAGGAACTCGAGGGGTTAGCAACTAATTTGGATTAAGTCCTGTGGCAACTTAGGGATTTGCAATCAAATTAGTAGGACCAAAATCCACACCCTAAAATTCAAATTATTTGTGCATAATTTTTTACAACTTGATTTGAACCTTGCTTGCATATTATTTTGGCCTTTCATCTTGTAGCCTAATAGTTCATGAAAGCAAAACCCATTATGAGAGTGGTAAATTATGGAACTTGTTAAAAGTGTATGGCCAAGACAACTTAAGATCAAATTAAAAATTTAAAACTTTCAACATGAGTGTGCTTTCTTGGCCTTTACACAATTTAAACCCTTCCATCTCTAGTGTACTTACATATAGGCCAAAGGCCAAATAATTAATAGTGGCAAAAGTTGACACCTAAAAATTCTACAAAAATTCGCTAAAATACTTCACTCAAGGTCTAGGCACCCTGAAAATTTTGATGATTTTATCTCTTCATTTATTAGCTTAATGATCAACCTTAAGTCACCCATGAATCTGGGAATTCCAGCACCAAGATGCATACTTTGAGCCCTTACCAAAACCGGATCAAACCTGATACCAAGGATCCTCTTCAGCTAGATTGCACACTAAGGGATGTAGTTTGAATCCTAGGCTTTGCTTGGGCCAAATCAGCTTCTAGCCATACTTTTTCTCTTCTTCAAAATCGAATCAGCCCAAGACTGAGTGGCCTGAAATTTGGCAAGTCTGGAGACCAGGAAATCAGTAGCCTGATCCCATGTTAGGGCAGCTATTAGTGATTAACCATGAGGTTTCTTGCTAAACCAAAGGCATGGGGTGAAACTACATGTCAAATACTCTCAGCAGGAGGTGCTCTCACCATTTTGTCCCACATGAAATTCTCTGGGAGAGCCACACAAATACAGCTCATGCTATTCAACACCACACTTAGTCTCTAGAGTGCTCTTGACTTTGTTTCACTGCCGTGTGGGCCCCACAGGCCAGGGGACCCACCTGTAAGCTTCACTAGCCTCCCAAGATACCCAGGAAGCTGGGAGACGCCGGGCCACCGGCCACACGCGTCGTCCCGCTCTCCTTTCTGTCGCTCTATGTGTCCCAGCAAGCAGGAGGTGTCAACCGTCACGAACTTGGCTAAAAACCCACCCAAGACCGTCTCGAGACTTCCTGACCGTGTTCTCGTAGCTCTCACCGCCTGTCTCGCGAAGGATTCGCCGGGCGCTACTGCTCTGGAGAGCTTTGCCGCTGTTGATCTGCATAGCTGTGATCGCCTCATCACACCTAACGAATCCCTACCCTTGCTGTTCCCTTTGGCTCAGGTCGAGCAGCTGGCGATGGTGCCGCATCGACGCCGGAGCCCGAGAAGACCGCCGTGCGTACTACCCCATTCGACCAGTTTTGGCCACCACTTTCAAATCGATCCCACCAGCACCATCACCCGGACCAAGGAGATCTCAGGAAGGAGCCCCAGCCTGTGACATCGCGTGTACACGTAGATCGACATCGCCCCTAACCTCTCTGGCCGCCGCTCGTCGTCGACCACTTCCTCACAACCCGGTGAGAACCGTGAAAATCTAGCTGAACCATCCTTGAGTCGATACTAATCTTGTGTGCTCTTCGATTTGGGTTCCCGTTGGCTACTGCGCCGTGCCCACGCAACACCGACGCCAGATCGCCGCTGCCGCCATCGATCTGTTAGTCTCCGGTAAGGACAGTCCTAGCCGATCCATTTTTGAGCATCCATGGGCCTTGTACAAGCCCTTAGGACCGATCTTTGCACAAGATCTAAGCCCAGCTGAGCCCGCACCGTGAAGCCGAGGGGATTCTGCCGCCGCCGGTCGTTGTTCACCGTCGCCGTTACAGCCGGAGCTCCGATGACCTCACCCAACTGCACGGTGAACACTAGAGGAGTCCCATGAAGCTCGTATGCATGCCACTTAGCCATAACCGAGAGCGTTGACGCACTTCACCTGTACACCAAACGATGGCCGCCGCCCGGACTCGCCGTCGGCGAGCTACCGACCACCTCTGGCCGTGCGATCACCACCATTGGCTTCACCAGAGACCGGAGCACTTTTTTCGTGTAGAGACCGCAGGGTCATTCGCCGTCGATCACCGTCGACGAGCCGGCGAAGCTCACTGCCTCGCCGGTGGCGTCGCGTGTGATCAGTGCCGACCGCTGACGCGTGGGCCCAGCGCATCAGCCGTTTAAATTAGAGACAAAGGCTAAATTAGCGAACGTTTAAAACCTACAGGGATTAAATTGTAAAGTAGCAGTCACATACATGTGGGACCAAGGACTAATTAGAAAATAGGTTAAACTGGATGGACTCTTAATAAAAATGATGCCCCCGTGGCCAGGGACCGTGGGTTGAGATCCCGGATCTTCCAGGGACCTTTCCGCAAAATGTACGCAGATGCACTGGCACTCTTGGTTTTGAATTTTGAATTTGAATTCGAAAATTAAGTTTGCACAAATGAATAATTGCTGAACTTATAAAATCCATATCAAATCCATTTGGACTCCAAAAGTTGTCAAACAAATTTTGTTAGGATCCTGAGATTTAGCACTATCTTACTGTAGGCTTGGACATGATACTTTCTGTAATAAAACCGCCACTTAAAATTTGTACACAAAAATGGTAACTTAATTTATGGCTAAGGTTTAGAATGACCATATCAAATTGTTCCAGCTCCTAAAAGTTATCAAATCAATTTGGTTAGACTCCTGGAATCATTATCCAAGCTATGAACACTTGGGGCTGGCCACTTCTTTAGGTGAAGTATCACTTAGCATTTATATTTCAATTTTACATGTAATGCTTACCCAAATTGTTATAAAATTTGTAGGACTCTAAAATAATGGTAGGAACAATTCTGTAGGACCCCTACAGTTATACCCTGACCCTTGGTAGTTCAGCACTGGTCTAAGTCAATTTAAACATGATTGCTAAAATTTGGCACACTATAGGTAGGATTAAATTTATATAATCCAATCACCCAAATTTAAAATTCATTAGGACACCAATTCAACCAAACTGAACTGAAACCAAACTTAGGAGCCATTGCATGCATCATCTCAAATTCATGTGCTTGTTCCTTTGATTTTTCCGAGTAACCATGGTCCGTATATAAAACTTGTAATAGGCGACGATATTATCGACAACGTAGGAGAGGATTGGATTTGGATTTGTTTGCTGAACTTGAACAGGCAAGTATCGCCCACCTCATTGAACACTTTGAACCAAATTTTATTGGGCAAAACTATTTTGATTGCAAGTTGCATGCGGTACTTAGTTATCTGCTTAAATTATTTGCAATGGGACTTTTGGTAGTTACATAATTGTAGTTGCATAAATCCCTAGGGTAAACTAAAATCTTGCTAGGTACTCCAAAAGAATTAACCACAAACTGAACCTTACCTATGGGCATGGGAAAAAATTGATATTGCTATAGCATGCCGCAATATATCACTACTCGGGAATAGATACTATTACCCAACATCTGAAACTTGTAATCTGAAATGGTTGGGTAGAGGAGTGTCCATTCATCTATTTGTGAACTAAATGAAGTGGAAGTGGAGTGGACTTTTCTTAGACTTGGGCGACGAGTGGCGTACCTATGTGTGGTAGTGGTGCGCCGATAGGGGGAGCGTTCGCCTGAGTCGATTAAGGACCGAACTCGATGTCATTGATCTAGGATTTCCATACTGCCACATGTGTTCTCGTGGGAGGACCTCAGCCTATTAAGTCGTTTAATGTCTAGTCTTGCATCCTGGTAGGCCGGTGTTGAATGGGTGGTGCCTATGTACCCGTAACGGTAATAGGGCTACCTAGTGGAGCTACCTATTGACCCGTAACGGTGGTAGGCATCAAAGTTTGTCCATTTCAACGGTATCGTGCCTTGCATGGGACCCAGGAGGGTTGCACCTACGGCGCTAGGTTCGGCGAGGGCCCGCCCCCTAGCGGCGCTACCTGCAAAGTAGCGCGGAACAACACGTATCGTGCTGGTGCAGGGCCGAATGTTGAGCGAGGTAACAGTTGAGTTGTGACCCTAGGCCGCACTCAACGTGAGAGTGTGGGTGGTGCCGATGGGTACCGAAACCCCTAGGGTGTAGCGGTGGCTTATATCACAGCTTGTGGTCGGTACAAACTCTACAGAGTCTAAATCTACCCGGGATAGCCGTGCTCACGGTCACGAGTGACCTAGATATATTGTCTTGAGTATAGTTTTGTGATTTTGTGACTTTTGAAACTTGTCTTGGAATGTGGAAATGATGAGATGACAAGTGTATATGATGGCTACCATCTATGTATGACTATTTGTCCCGATGTTTGAAACTTGGAGATGATGAACACTTGTTTTACTTATTGCCACTCTTTTCAAACTTATGCGGCATTTTGAATGGTATATGAATCTATTTCAAATTCAAACTGCATTTACGCAATTGAGCCCTATATACTACCTTGTCTTTGATTCTAGAGCTACATGTAGAATGCTAGGGTTGTTCTACACTTGCCAGTACATTAATCTGATTAATGTAATGACTCTTGCCTGTTGTTTTTGTATTGCCTAACCTGCTGCATGTATTATGTGATGATTGGCGAGTTAATGCAGCTTGATTGTTGGTCTTCTAGGTGTTGGCTCACACTAGGGTTTAACCCTGGTCGGTATGCCTGTGGGAGGGTAGCCTCGCCTGCCGCTGAGCCTCTGCTATCTATTTATATGTCCTTAATTACAACTATTGTAATATGCTAGCCTATTAGTTGTATACATGCTTGTGTTGTACCCCCTTATACAATGTCAAAGCTTGAGATGAATTGTATGGACTAGCTGCATTCCTGGGCAGTTAGCACATCCGAGGATGGGCTTAGGGTTTGTGAGACCGTTGCGGGGTAACGCTGGAGATCGAGTCCCATGAGACGCATATCGTTTCTGGTCTCCGCCATCGAGCGGGTGACGGGCGCATCTGGTAGTGGACTGGCAAGTTACCTATGCTAATTGTCTCGTCGATCCTCTGTCCGAGCATTACAATTGGGTTGTTGAAAAGGTACTCGGCCATCGCTGCGGTTGCGTGAGGTCGAGCCGCTATTTTGCGTGTATGGATCCCGCTCAACAAATATCACAAAGGTCCCTGACCGAGTCCCTCACAACTCCTCAATTATGGTGTTCCACACCTGGCATCCGCGAAATATCACGTTGCACGGCAAGGCCAATCACAGTGTCATTTGTTCTACCTTTGTCACTATCGTCGCCTAATGCAATTCATACACGTGCACGATAAATATTTGCAATACATAAGAACGAAATGAATGAAATTAATGCAGAGCTCCTATGGTCTTGATAGGGTTTAGGGTGAATTGATTTTTATTCCATTTACTTGTACTTGGAGCATACTAAATTTCACTTATGGAATCCTACCTATTAGTGTAATTCTTAGTGTACATGTGCAGTTTCTCTAGTCAAGTCCTGGGTTACAGGGTGGTAGGGTAGTACTGTACAGGTGCTACAAAATTGGTTTGGTGATTTTTGGAGCTCCCAATGATTTTATACAATTTTTACAAGTCACCATTGCCTAATTTGAGTTATTCAGTTTTAAATGGTTGTTCATACAGAAAGAGAGTGAGCTCAGTATTATTCCAGTAGAGAGGGAGGTTCTAGGAATCTAATAAAATTGGTTTCACAATTTTTAAATCTGTCATGAATTTTATAGATATTTTACAAAATTGTGCAATAGAGTTAAGCTATTAATTCCTAAATGGTGTTTCATACAGAAAAGTGTCAGATCCTAAGTTTCTAACCTACAGAGGATGTTTCCAGGAGTAGAACAAAAGTGGTTTCATAATTTTTGAAGCTAAGATGAATTTCCTATGAATTTTACAAGTTTCAGCCATATTTTACACTACCTATTGGCTATACAAATTTTAGAGACACTTCCTATGCAGGAGTGGTCATGTTTAACCCTACAGTGAAATAGAGCAAGATTTTAGAAAACTAGCAAAATTGGTTTGAGATCATTTGGAGCTAAGATGGATTTTTTATGGATTTTACAAATTACGGATATATTCAGTCTTACAAATTTCACTTTTGAATCCTTTTCATTTAAATTCGAATTTCAAGCATACGTGGGGCCTGCACGTCAGTGAAACATTTTGCAAAAAAGCTCCTGGGATCTCGGGTATTAGAACCCGCTGTCCTTAGCCACGTGGGCATCAAAATTTCTAAAGAGCGCCTCATGTTTTATGCATTTACTAATTAGTCCTTAGTCCCACATGTCATGCGCTGGAGTTTTACATCTTAGACCCTGCGAGTTTTAAATTCATCGCTAATTACTCCCGCGCCTAATCTAAACAGCTGATGCGTTGGGCCCACGCGTCAGTGGCTCGGCAACGACGCGCGCGGCTGCGTGGGGAGCAGTGAGATTCGCCGAGATACCGGCGGCAATCAACGGCAAACTAGCGGTTGTGACCAATAAACAAAAGGTGCGTGGGTTTGAGACAGATCTAATGGTGGTGATCTCACCGGTGGTGATGGCCTCTAGCTCGCCAGCAACGAGTGCAAGCGGCGGCGGCCTTTAGGTGTGTGTGAGAAGTGGGGCTAGGGTGTCGATTGAGGCTATATGATGCACGGCTGGGCTTCCTGGGATTTCACTGGTGCTCACCATGCAGCTGAGAAGTACGGCGAGGTCCTGGCATCGACGATGAAGAGGAACAGTGACCGGCAACGGCAAAATCCCCAGGGATCACGGCGACGACGCAATTGAGACTCAATCCTGCTAAACAATCGTCAACGGGAGGTCAGTAAGGCTACTTGAATGCTAAATAACCGACCCAACAGGTCCGGGGCTCATTGGAGTGGATAGATCGACGACGGCAGCGACGGATCTTCACAGGCGTCACGGCGGCAGCATCCTACGAACATCAGCCTGATAAAAGATCGACCCAGAGAGCTATGTGCGGTCTTAAGGATGCTATAAACAAGATCAACAGGACTCAAGCTCACCGGAGCAGGGTGGTCATCGACGGCGGTGATAGATCGGCCTTGGGTGGATGGCGGCAGCGCGTCTCGGTCCATGGCACTCAAATCCAAAAGGTGCACGGCGTTAGACATGGTCCATAGAAGGTTTGGCTACGAAGAATTGGATCGGAACTCACCGGATACAGAGGTCAACCACGGTGGCGCCGGTGGCCAGAGAGAAGGGGGAAGACGGCGATCTACGTGTACGTGCAATGACATGCCTTCGGGCTTCACGGGGAGATCATCACGATCGACTAGAAGGTGTCAGAGAAACCTCGTCAGTGCGGAGGAAGAACAGGCGGAGTCCCATGACAGTGCTCCCGAGCTCTGGCGGCGAAATCGTCGGCGTCGCCAACTGCTCGACTTGGGGTTTAGGGGGTAAGAAGGGTACAGGAGTATGTGGATCAACACCAGCGGAACACACCGGAGAGGCAGCGTGACGGCGGGGAGTTCGCCGGGGCCGAAGAAGACGACGCGATTTCTCGCTCTTTCTCGGGACCCTCGAGCTGCAACCTATGGGAACGTGATGAGCACATCACGCCACGCGTTCGGGGGGCTTTTTGTTCGATTCAGCGCAAGTCGACACGGCGACGGCGACGGGAGGCGTCCAAAGCGGTGCAACGAGAGTGGAACACGTGGGAGGGCGACGTGGCTGCATTCTCTGGCTCTCCCATGGGCTGGGGCAGTGAGTGAGACTGTCTTGTGGGTCCCAGGGGTCGTGGGGCCACTGGTCAGTGAGAGATGACCAAGAAACAAGGCTTGAAGTTATACATTGTAATAGGGATTGTAATAGGATAGCTCATAAACTTGCTCAACTTGCAAAACGGACGGTTCATTACACGGTTTGGCGGAATAATATACCAGACAGTCACTACAACAAATATGGCCTTCTGTGACGAATTCCTCATGACAGCTCAGCTAATCATCATTACTTCATTCTGTTTTATGATGTTTAGTATAGCATAGCACCGCTTAGTGACAAAAATGAGGGTTACGTCACTGAGACCATCTAGAAATCGTCATAAAGCAGTGCAATGGCATTTCGTGACAAATATTAGTTTGTCATAGGAGGTTAACTATCAAACGTCACAAGGAGCGCTTGACTGCCATTGCTGGCGAACATTACCCACCTACTATAGCTCACTCCCTAAAAAGATCAACCAAATTAAAAATCTTTCTTCAATAGAAATAATAGGTCTTATTAAAATCCTAAAGGAAAATGATCAAAGAAATAAAATACGTCTAGGAAAAATTAGGATGAGTCTTAGAGTATTTTTCTTAAATTTTACATTGTCTAAAATTGCCTCCATAACTTTACTTGAATTTTTTGCCCAGCTTGGTTTTTATTTTTTGGCACAGCTTGACTTTTGTCGGGTCAATTTTCTTTGTGTTTTTGCCAGCTTCTGAGTTTCAAGGCCGAAAAGACTATACTCGCGTTCATGGGAGCTGGTTCAATCTTCACTTCACTTAGAGACTAGGCGAATTGTGTTGGGCCTTAGTTTTTTTTAGATTTGGCTGGACGCGTTTATAACCTTTTTGGCCTCATTAATTATTTCGGCTTGTTTAGCATCCTACTGCTGTTGCTTATTTAGCCCAAGGCCAAAGGCCAGCCTGCTACTGCTCCTGCTTTATTTAGCCCAAGGCCGAAGGCCAGCCTGCTACTGCTCCTGCTTTTGCTAGCTGCTGCTGCACTCGCATGGGCCAAGGCCCAAGCTGCTACTACTATGTACGGTACTGCTAGCTAGCTGTTAGCTAATGCAGCTTGTAGTACTTGGGCAGGTTGCACGTGAATGGGCTAAGAAAACGGGTGGAACGAGGCCGCCGTGTCGTAATCCATTTAGGCCCACAGCCTGCCTCTAGCGCGCACCGTGTCGTAACTCGCTGACATGTCCGCTGCACCATTCACACTGACAAGTGGGCCCAACTCGTCAGGCCTTATTTGAGATGAAGAACATAATTTACGGTTCATCTTTCTCTATTTAATCCGGAATCAAAATTTGTAATTGGTTTTTCTCCCTCATACTAACATCAAATCAGATGGTTCTTTTTTCTGATTTTTTCTAAAATCATAATCTTTCATTTAATTTCATTTTTTTATGTTAATTACTATTCCTCAGATCTTTTTCATATGACTCATTTTCTTCCACCTAAATAGAGGATAGAAAAAAAACAAGTTTATGATAAACAATTGGCAAATGCAAGTTTATATTCTCTCATTATGTAAAACATAAGATTATGTCTAAATTTTAAGTGCATACAAGTTCAAAAATGTTACGATGTATTCAAATCTATAAGTTTAACTTGAGTTATAAGGAACTATGTGAGAGATGTATCAATTTGTGAACAATGTAGGGTCCCACTTTATTAAAACTATTTAATTTTTTTAAAGTAAGCTTATGGACTAAAAATACGTTGTCATGCCAATTTATAGAATTTTCTAACGAATTTTAGATATTATTATAATTATTATGTGGTAAGTTGAAGATATAAGTTTGAATTGTCTCTAGAAGAGAATTTAATCTTTTCATCTATCTCTAGGGCATGGGTTAGAATGGAACTTATGAGAATAAATATAATTTTTTTTAATTATTTTTGTCTTATTAGATGCACATGTAGTTTAAATTTAAATTAATTTTGATAACCATATAGAAATTCATATAACATATAAAAAATAGTAAATTTGTTCGAAAATTCTTAAAACTTCTACAAGACAACTTCTACATGGTCTATTACATATAAAAAATATATTTATGTATATAAGATAATTATTTTTTATGTTACTTCACAATGGTGCAATTAAATAAAAATTAAAAAACAAAATGTTCAGCTGAGATGGAATGAAACAAGGCCTGCTTCAACAAATGGCCCAACTATTTTTGACCGTCCATTTCTAATCCGATGGTTAGGATCGTCTACCTTAACCCTTGCATCGTATAAAATGCTCCTCCCCATCCCCTCTCACAGGACTCTCCACCCTCAGCCGCCAACCATGCCTCCTCCTCCCTTCCATTCTACTACACTCCTCTCCTGTCCTCTGCACTCATTTCCTCTTCCCGGCTCGGTGCACCGGATCTGCCGCCGGCGGTTCTCCCGGGCCCTGGACGGCCAAATCGGTCCTCCGTCGCCGCCTGCCATGCCGACCTCCGCCTCTGCCATAGCTAGTGCCCCCCGGACCCCAGGGCAGCCGGATCTGGTGGCATTGGTGGCTGCCTCGGGGCGGCATCAGCAGCACGCACGGTGGCCACGAGCGCGTGCGGCACACGGCGGCGCCCGGGAGCGGGCAAGCGCGGCGCAAGGGCGCACAACGGCGACGAGTACACGGCGCACGGCGACGACGACGATGACCTCGACCACGTTCAGCTTGCTGCCGCCAGCCTCCTCCTCCCTCCACGAGTTTGTCCTCCCCGACCTCCTAAGGCCAAGGCCGCAGGCAGCTTTCTCCTCCCCGATCCAAGATTCTAGTTCTTTTACGGTTGTTTAAACTATCGATCTAGTGATTCTTGGCTATCTTTGTTGATTTACAGTAATTAGAACCATCGATTTACTGATTTCTAGACACTCTTCGTTGATTTACAGTGATTCAACTGAACAAGGGATTAAATCCTTTTTTTCTTTGTTGATTTGCAGTTATTTAAACCAATGGATACTCCTGTAGTAGCAGCAAGCGGTAACATCTGGAGATGCAGAAGAACAACTTCAGTATGAGGTTCTACTGCTTGCCGCCGCCGCTCTCAAATGGTTTTTGGTTTGTTTGTTGTGGAGGGGAAAGGTAATGCTAGCTAGTAGTACATTCATCGGTTTTGCTTTGCCCATACCAAAAATTTTGCTATGAGGTTCTACTGTTTTGCATGTATAAGTAACAGCTCATTTGATATGCTTATATCTCAACTTGCTTGGTCTAGGCATGTATTTTGCTATGGCTATGCTCGGATTCTTTTCTCTGGTAAGTCCAAAAAAAATTCAGTAAGTCTAAGCCCCAACATTTTGTTTTGCCATGGAGGACAGTTGTGGCGTGTTGATTTAACTCATTCATTTTGCTATGACTAAGCTAGATGATTTTGCTATGTGTATGACCTAAACACCTAATTAGTACTGTTTTAGCTATGCATATTGATTTCCTTGGAGCTAAAACTTAAATGATTTTTGCTATGCCTAGGATTCTAATTAACATGACAATTAACCATTTTCCTATGCCTATGCTTGGTTTTTGCTACTGTCATTAGGACAATCGATTCTGATTTTTCTAATTTACTATGCTTATGTACTAGTAAATTTAAATATCACAATATGAACGGTTGAGAAGCAGTAAATGCAACCGAGGAGGTTTGAGTTGACAATGTTTTTGACATGCTAGCGAAGGGAAGGGCTTCTTGTAGTGATGGCTTACATTTCTAAAACCTTGTTCAGATCTGGTGGTGGACATAATTTTTTCCAGCTTATATGTAGCGAATTTCATTAGTTTTTCTCCAAATGACGACATGGTGGCACTTGGAACAAATCTGGCAGAAAATGCTTTACAATCTCTTGCCTGGGTATATATTTTTCTCTTTTACATAACAACTGATATTTTCTACTATTCACTTTGCTCGAGGTGCATGTTTAGATTTTGTAATCAAATGATCTCATTTATATAATTGTCATGCAATTAGTTTTTCCTTTCGATCTGTTTGTGCACAATGTGTAACATGATTAATTTGCTGATATTTTTTATATTTTGCATATGGTGCCATTTAGGTTTGTGAGAATGAATCTTACAAGACCAAGCCAAGAGTGCCAGCATGCCTTTGGGAGGAGAAATATAGATTGTTTTGGTTAGTGAACATGTTAATACAAGAATGAAGAATTTGTGTGCTAATTAGGCTAGTCATTGTGTTGTATTAGATGTGCATTTTATTGTGCTATATACCTCTGTGTATATGTATTTTGTATCTTGGGCTTTGTATATATACTTTATATCTTGGGCCTATTTAGGCTTTTAAAGTTGATCTGACCCACTATATTTGTATAAATGGGCTGAAAAGCAATGTATAATTATTAATTGAATGGGCCGAAAACAGTGTAAATTTTGTGACTTAAAATGGGCTAATCCTAAATCTGATGATTGTTAATGGGTAAAAATATTTGGCCCATCTGGCCTTTTGAAATGGGCTTTGCTGATTTTGGTATAATATTGTTGGGCTCAAAATATTCTATAAATGCTAATTGGGCTAGGCCTAAATCTAGAAATGCTTTTAATTGGGCTTAGCCCATAAATAAATTGCATACTACTGGGCTGGACCCTTAGCAGGCCACAATATGGTTATGTTTTATGACGTTTATGAGGCCTAATAATGACGAAAGGAGGATCGTCACTAGATTTGTGACAAAAAAAAACATATTTTCGTCACAGAATACCATTAGAGACGTATGATAGGTGACATTTTCGTCACGCAAGCGTCACAAATTATGAAAGATAATGTATTTTAGAGTGTTTGTGATGTAAATGGAACGTCACCTATCATCAAATTTTTTGTAGTGGGTATTTTGCAGGTTTTGAGGCAAGATTGTAACCATGTTTCTTGATTATCAATAAAGCCCGCCGTTCCAAAAAAAATAAAGATTGGAGACACTGCAGGCGATGCCCTTGCGACGGCGACGACGATATTTCATACATGCGACGGCGACGACGACATTCATCCATGTGTTATGGGGTAGGCATCGACGGAGCTCACAGATCCGGCTCCATCCGCATTGATCTTTTTGGGCAGGTAAGGGGCGACGGCGGCATGACAAGTGCAGCGTCCAGATCTGATGGTTTTCCCTGGTTATTTACCTCATCAATTTATCCTCTTCAGGTTACCCGATGCAGAACCGTGCAGATGTCGTATTTCCGTCGGCGGCTGGTTCTGGATCCTCCCGCGATTAGGTGGATGAGGACGCCGGGGAGGCGACGAGTACAGGCCTTTTCGTCCAAATCAGAGCGACGACTCGGTGGCACCAGGCGCATCCTGCATCCTGGAGGCCACGACGACTCGGTCACGTGGCTGTCGCATGCTTTTTGCTTCCTCAAGTGGCCGGCGCTGTGTTCTGAGGAAGTACAGTGACGGCTGCACCTTCTCCGCAGTTCACAGTGATAGATATGTCTTCATCGTCCCGGGAGCAGCAGGGTGTACAGTGAGGGAGCACCGTATGTCCATATGCTCCAGTCTCCACCAAGCTTCCATCTTCCTACCACGCTGTCTGGAACATGTCGACGAACTGGAGATTTTTATTTCTCTCGTCAACCGCTGTGAGATAAGCAGCACGTACCTATCTTTCAGAATACAGATGCAGCTGGTTGCAATGTGTTCTTAAAACATCTATGTGTAAATTATGTAGTACTCACGTGAATACAATGTAAGAGTAAACCTTTTACTATCGTTAAAATTTTTACTGTCCACAATTATCAGTTAAAATTTAACTCTCCGTATTTTGCTAAGCTAAAACCATACAAACTATGGCATGTCTCACGCGAAATTCAATATATGAAAAGTCAATTTTTTACTATCTATGGCAAGTAAGATTCTTAATGTCCAAGATTGCCAGTTAGATTTTTACTGTCAAGGAAAAACCAACCATGGAGGCTGGCGAACTCCATCACAAGGGAGGTAGTTTTTGGAAAGTATATTTTTAACTCAAGACTCTGATGAGATTGGCTGCGGATGTTGGTTGGCAATGGAAAGTAATTTTTTTACTAGTGACAAGGATTTGCGGAGGTAAGTGCGGATGTTGATGGAAACAACAAATAAATATGTTACCGGTGAGAATGATTTGCGGGAGAGGTGGGGGTACCGAGGAAACGGGAAAACCGGAGTGAGTATCAGCCTGTTCGGCTGGCTAGGCTGGTTCAGTCAGCCCAGCCAGCCTTTAGGTAAAAGGCACTCAGCCCAGCCAAACTACTATTCAAAAAACCTATTCAGCCCAGCCAGCTCAGCTCAGCCAGCCAGCCGAACAGGGCCTATGCCGCTCGGAGTCGCGTTCCGTAGCGCCACCATATATATAAATGAGGTGGTTTTTAGGCCTTAGAAAAGAGGTGGGAGGTGGGATGTGTTATGAAACAAATATTTGTAGGAGATATGTTTCTTGTGGGCCAATCCGAACCGAAGTAGAGATTGGGTTTATCTCCTCCTACAACCCCTATATATATGGGGCAGGGTGAGACAATTGATGGCTGATTATTTGTACATGAGAACAGATCTAATAAAGAGAGAACTCCACCCTATATCCTGTGTTTATGTGTCTACTTCTGTAATGATCTTGGGTGAAGGGAAAGGCGCGGGTGTTCTACATCTTCTCATACCTATACTGCTGCGGGAGGGAAGAAACGGATCCGGTGATCCGCTAATAGGCGCGTTGTTTTATAACACGTTATCAGCAGCTCTTCGTTCATCGGTTTGTCGTTACAATCTGTATTTGTTAAGATTAATATCTAATTACAGATTAACCTCCGTGGAGATCGTTCTGTTTTTGTTTGCATGCATCGCCGAAGGAGTAGATCGGATTGGCAAACGTCGACGCGCCGTCATGCAGCAACGTCACGGATCGTAGACGTTGTTGCCGTCGCCACCGCCATCCCGTCGGCCGTGCGAGGCGAAGCGATCTTCCCCTGCACGGCGCCACGTCAGCTTTGTCGGCGTGCGCCCCGATCACGCATGACGTCCCGCCTGGGGTCGCGCATCGCCGCATCCACGAGACCACGACGGAGGCCACAGCTTCACACGATCGATGGCGTGATCGATCATTTGATCAACCACCGTTCGGACGACGGCGCGCAACTGTATCGATGGCTATGGCATCCATGCATCGTGCATGCACACAGCGAGCGATCGTTTGACAAATCAAACAATTTGCAAATTACGTGTGCAACTTTAATTTGTTGATGCTAATCAGATTTTTCTTATGCATGTACTGATCAATGGGCGATGGAGCAACCGTGTATGGTTGTCAGATCAGCTTTGCCCACACAGCCAGGAGCATCCGTGGACTCGGCCTCCTACGGGACGATCAATATGCGTGCTACCGAGGTTATTAGTAAGATTGTTTTATAAACTAATTTACTAATACATAGGTATATCCGGCATATATCTATCAAGGTACACAATTAATTTACCGTTAAAATTCAATTAGTATATTGATTAGGTTCTCATGTTTTTCATCATGTTGTACGGATACCATGCTAGCAGTAGATTAATTTCCTGCCTTTGATGATCTAGCAGTAGATTAGGTTCCTGCTTTTGATCTACATGCATCCGTTGTGTTGATGAAATTAAGTGAAAACCGTGTCCATAAATTGCTAAATTGATGGGATGCTTTAGACAGGGGGCAACTTTGATTCGGCTGGGCCGAACAGGTTGTCTCCACACCACTCTCGCACCTCTCTCTCTATTTCTCTCCGATGATGCCACACTGGGAACGCTGCGCCGCCATCTTAGTCTGTGTCGTCGGACTTTGAGGGGTGTTGGCAGTAGTTCGCCATCGCTGTTGGGCACGCCATCGGCCTTGCGCTGATGCCGTCGCGGGAAATCGCCGTTTTGGAGAAAGCCCTAACCCGATGTTGTTGTCGTCGCTGGAACCAATGCCGAAAGCAGGCACCGCCGCCGTTGACCTCTCATAGACACTGCCGTCGAGCCGTGGTGGGATGGTGATGGGTCGTCGGTCGCCTACTATCGGATTGATCTCCGCCGAGACTACATGGCCGGACATATCCACGAGGTCATTGTCACTGTTGACTGATGCCATCCTCGAGGCCACTGCCGTTGTTGCACCCCACCGACGCTGCTGTCATGCCATGGTGGAGGACAATGGGTCGTCAGTACCTGTGGATTGGATCAACACCTTGGACGGATACGACACGATGTTGTCGCACGGATTTTGGCCGTTGTGTGAGCCGCTATCGCCGCCGTTAAATCCACAGACGTTGCCGTCGTGCCGTCGTGGTGAACGTGTGGGTCGAGCTGTGTCGCTCCACATGTCGTCAGGATCGCCGCCATATCGTTGTCGCCGCATAGGAGCGATGCCACCGCCGCCGTCTTGCCACTTGGGCAGTCGATGGGACGTCGGAGGCATCTTCGCCGTGTGCTGCCTACTTCTCCTCCATCACTGACAGTTTATGGCTGCCGCCCCTGCCGCCATATCCATGGGACTGGCGTGTGGAGCGACGGGCGCCGCCGCGGGTGACGGGAGTGAGAGGGGAAACCCCAGTTACTTTCCTCTTCTGTTGGTCTCTTTGGTAGGCTTGGCTGTGCCAGACTGCCTTCGATCGACCAATTTGGCCCAATAGCTCGAGTTAGCCCAAACAAAAATTAATAAAAATAATAAACCTTGAAATAATAATAGGGCCTAGAGTTTTGGAAATTCGGCCTGTTAGGCATTTTGGGCCACACGGTGTTTGTTAGCCCAAATAAGATCATGGCACGAACGGTAATTCGGCTCGATTAATTTCGGTTTATTGAAAATTTGCGTATAAGTCCCTATGAGAGGTTGATGGTACGTGTAAAGTTCACTGTTTAATGTAAATTTACAGTTTGAACCTTGTAATTAATGGAAATTACATGTTTTCTTTGTGTGGCTATAACTTGTTGTTTAGGCCTTGTACTAGTTGGTTTCTTGCATGTAGGTCCTATGAGGTACCTAATAACCATGTTTGGTGTTTTTAAGCATTTATTTGCTTTTAAATTTGATGCAACTCCAACTAAATAATGTAGAGATGGATCTAGGTTATGATGCTTCCATAAATGTATTCACCTTATGTAGAAACCCCCTTTGAAGCATTATACTGGGTTTATTTTTCATGCATTTGTGTGTGATGGTTTTCTGTGGGGGCATAAATATTAGAAATATAATGCCATAAAGACCAATTAAATAACAGAAAATCACCTAATGCATGAAAAATTTTAGGAAATTAAATATCCATGGCTATGGATAAGACCTCTTACACTCCTTCATACATAAATAGTTACTAGATGTGTCTACAAGATGGAGTCACGTGTGCTTTGTCTACGAGATCCATGCTTTTGCCAAACTCATCGTAGATCATCCGTTTGCATGTTGCGTTTTCTGAGAACTGCATGAAAATGATTCGGATGGATAATGCGGTGAGTTGCTATTAAAATATTCAACCAATGTTGAATGGCTTTGGGCATTAATGTAGAGCCATCTATCTCCATATTCACACTTAGAATGGGATTCTGAGTTGTTGAAATGTATGTAAATTAGACATCGTGTTTGGGATTCGGCGTGTCTTCCCCTAATTGCTTAAAATCTCGATCGAAATATGGTCGGACTACGGTCGACCTAGTTGCTTTCCCTATGGTTGAGAGCATAATTTTCTGATTTTGAGATAATGATTATACCTCATTTTCTGGCAATGGGTTTTGTACGGTTCATTATTTTGAGATATTTCTCGTCTTGTTAGGTGAGAGATGCAAAGTGTTTTTCCAAGGTGGAATGACACTACTCATATGGTTGCCCACGTTGTGCACATATGCACTCAAAATAGTTTGGAACCTGTTGTCCTAGCTGGATACCGGAAAATATTAGAGGGAAATCAAACGGATTAAGCTCAAGGGTAGAAGTTTTGCATATGCATTATTCCCACATTACTATATAGAGCGGGCAGCTTGACTATGGTGTTGACCTAGTCTCGATCCAGTAGTGGATCTAGGCGCTGCATGTAATCTTTGGTTGTGGACCAAAGTGCTTTATAGTGTTGGTCTAATAGTTGTTTAACAACGGGAGTTGTATGATCAGTTTTGAGCTCGTCCTTGAAGGACGTTGGTCGTTTATACTGTTGCCAAGCAGTCACATCTTTTGCTTAGTTTGAAACTTTGCATTAGATTGATATTTCCTAGATAAAACAAGTTCTTGGTCTTTCCTGTTCTATCTAAAGCTTATCTTCATGCTAGAATCGATAAAATGCTTTAGCCTAAGAACATTTAGTGTAGTTATCCGAGTAGTTGACACCACTTATACAGTTCGGCGTAACTGTAATTTGTAATTCAGACATGAGGACTTTGCACTATCGTGTTTGTGGCACGTTTATGTAGTCGTCGGCTACATTTAGATTGGTTGTCCGTGTGTTGATGACCATTAATATCGCACGCTAGCATACTGTGCCATGTGGACATGTGCAAGTCTTGGAATGGTTTATCTTGTTGCATGCGTTGAGCTCGTTGAGTCAATGGTAGTTACACCAACATGGTCCTCTATTGATTGTGGATACGTCTGAATATAAATGGTTTTATCGTTGATATTACCATTATTGGAGGTATGGACTATCTCTGAATGGCTATGTCTAGGGGACATTAGCAATGTGGTTTGACAACTCGCTCGTGGATCATACCTAAAACATACTGCTTAAAATTTAGTGACCCAATTCCAGTGTTTGGTATGAGTAATTGGGGTCCAATTTGGGCAATAAACGAGCTGGACTATAACACAACTCTGCACCACAGAAATCTGCTTGGCAGCGCTGGTCAGGGGCCACGATATTTTGCTATCTTAATCGCTTTCCTTGTTGAGCGTATTGGAATTGCCATCATTGGTCGTCTTCTTAAGCATATGACATGTGATGTCTAATGCACGTCGATCTGGAATCGATTGTAAGTTTGAATGGCAATGGATTGGCATTAATCGATTGGAAGGGCATATGGCTAAAGTATTTGCATGTTGGTTGCATATACATTTGATAGAAATGGTGGTTCCGCAGACTTGTATATCCTAGCCAGAAGGTTAAGGATAACCCTTCGAAGTAAGGAAGAATGTAGTATTCATGCCACTGCATTTGTATAAGTCTAGGCTCACTGCATAACAACTAAAAATCTCTCCTATTAAAGTGCGTAATATTTCCCAAATTATCACCACCGTAGCATATATTCGTGGGAGAACACATATGATTGAGGTGAAAGTCCACTTATGCCGCGAAACGGGGTTTGTTAATATGCTATTACAGATATCTTGGCATTAGGGGGAGAGAAATGCCCATTTGGAATGCCTGGAGATTTCTTCGAGTGAACGCACTAGCCGAACTGAATATGTTGGTTCAGTTTATACTCCTAGGTGCCTGGGGCACGGAGTTTTTGCCAGTATATTGTATGAGGAACAACCAATGGTTGCTGAATTGAGTAATGCTCCTACTTGTTGTAGTTGTGGAATGAGTCGGTATTAATATCATATCCACGTTTGACTTATGGCATTGATCATGTTTAGCGGGGACGCCTGCAAAACACAATGTGTAGGCCTTAGTTAGAGCATAAAAGTTCTCACTAGATGTGACTGTACTCCTCTAATTCTCTTGGTGGATAACTCACCTTAGGAAGGTGATGACCTCATGACGATAATCGTCTTGGAGACGAAATTCCTAGCAATGCGCGCACAAGATGGTACTGGGAATACGGAACAGCCATGGATCGATCGTATTGGGAAATAACGAAGATCTGGTTAATGTGTAAGTGGGAATAAATGTGTCGACTATGTCGCCTCTTGCTGATATCTCTCTTGGAGAGCCCAGATCCGGAACCAAGTCCATGGCACAAGCGTCAGACGCTCATATCGGGTCAAATGGAAATGCAATTGAGGCTGAACCGAATCGCCAAATGAAAGTCGCGAACGTTGTTCGGATTTTTATGGGTCATTATTGAAATAATGAGGTGGTGATGTGCGATGGTTCATGTAGGTCCTCGGTGAGACCTATCCCACATAAGATAAATGTTCCATTATGTATGTAATACAACTGGCAAATGGCATGAAATAAAATATGCAGTTAACGGATTTGAGAAATCCATGAGGAGGTCTTGGATAGACTCCGATTTTAAAGTGCGGCATGCAAATCTCATACCTATAGGTATTTCAGTAAGAGTACCATCTCCTTGTTGAGGAGAAAATCTCAGTTGCGGAATTTCCTATGAGGGGGAGTCCTCATTGATAGAATTTCTACTGAAATATTAATTAGTAAGTATGAACACACTAATAATAGTCAATTCCTTGGAGGGATGATGGCCCGACTATGACCCGATGAGATTGAAATGAGGAACCTAATGAGATCAGACGACAGCTTCTGTAAACACATGTGTATCTCGCGATAATCACTGAAGTATGTATACGCGTGATACCTGCTCCACCTAATGGTTGGAATGGTGGTGTCCTCTAATACCTATTTGGTATACTTGATGTTGTTAGCTATGTTGTCTCCCATAGTGTTAGTTTCAGACGAACTAGTTACTCTGATCGGTTAGACATGTCTTTGAAAGACTTGTGGTTGATCCTGGTGGATCCCTGTCTATCGTTGACACCGTCAGAGAAAGTTGCAATGATCAAGGCCTAGTGCTTGATGGGTCACGCACTGGAAGTGTGTGCCGTTGCGACTAATTTATCCCCATAATCCTTGAAAGGACGAAATTAATTGTGTTGCACAACAGTGTGTATTATGGTATATGATAGTGATTGACGTGTTACTCTCTATATGTTCCATATTCTTGTTTTATTGTTGAGATGAGATAAGTCTGTAAGACTTAAAGGTTTGAGAATATGTTTAATTCTTGCCTACCCATGCATCTGAAAGATGATTGCTGTATTGGAACATAGTCTGCGACAAAGGTTGTCGTCAGGGGGAGTGTATGCTTCCTAATGATTGTCATTTGCAAGACATTGAAATGTCTTAGAGTATGCCTAGGCATGAACTCGATGACGATCACTTAGACCCGTTTTAAAGGTCCTATCATAGAAAGTTTGGTTTAGTTAACCGACACCATTAATACAATTGGGTTACCTCACATGCTCTAAAGGCAAGATGAGGCGGCGTACTGCAGTCTAAGTCATGTGATAATCTAGCGGATTGATCACTAGTCTCTCCCGGCTGGAACTTTCTAAAAGTTTGTCTATGGAATTGGGATGAGAAGACTTTGATGTTTGCAGAGTTCAGGGGGAGAGCACCCTTGAACATGACCCAATATATGGACCGGTAAGTCCATAGTGTTGTACTCTTTTTCCCTTGAGTGAGTAGAATTGTCATTCCTCACATAAGGTTTTTAACGAGGCAACGTGCAATGCATGAGCGATAACTACGTACTCTTTCTCCTAGCCTTTTTTTCCCACTAGGTTTTGGTAGGAGTTTTGACGAGGCACGAGTTAGTCGCGGATAGGCCCAAGAGGGAGTGTTATGAAACAAATATCTCTAGGAGATATGTTTCTCGTGGGCCAATCCGAACCGGAGTAAAGATTGGGTTTATCTCTTCCTACGACCCCTATATATATGGGGCCAAGGTGAGAAAATTGATGGCTGATGATTTGTACATGAGAACAGATCTAATAAAGAGAGAGCTCCACCCTATATCCTGTGTTCATGTGTCTACTTCTGCAATGATCTTGAGTGAAGGGAAAGACGCGGGTGTTCTACATCTTCTCATGCCTATACTGCTGCGGGAGGGAAGAAACGGATCCGGTGATCCGCTAATAGGCGCGTTGTTTTACAACAGGATGGACCTTGGGAGATCTTGGAAGGGAGGGGATATAGAATAGTTATTCTATTATATA
>CM002483.1:5242464-5261793 GCA_000325765.3 Leersia perrieri
ATATATAGCAAAACTATTCTATACCCCTTTAGAATAAGCTATTCTATACCCCCTCCCTCCCAAGGCCCAAACCCACCTCCCACCCCTCTCCAAAGGCCCAAAACCCCCTCTCGCCTTAGTCAAACCTCTCTCCCGCCGGTCAAACCTGCCCTTTGACTTCCTCCATACCCCACCTTTTTCCCACTCCCGTCTGTCTGAAAAGTGCAGTAACACGACGTATAATCTACAGTAACAACATGAAAATATAGTCATGATGGATCTAGTTTTTTAAAGCACCTTTTTTAAACATTGTGTTGAAAACGGTTTTAAAAAATAATATAAGACACGAGAGATATTACTCTCTAAAGATTGAGAATACAATATTTTAGCTCTCCACATACACTAGTAGTACTGTAGCAACATTATACAGGCACACACCGTCTGTTACTGTAGTTTTACTGTGATGTTACTGCAAGATTGTAATTCTCGTGTTACTGCACTTCTATCATGATGTTACTGTAATTGCACAGTAACAATACACATGTTACTATACTTATTTCACGCTGTTACTATAATTGTGCAGTAACAATATTTTGTAGCAACGTAGCGTGTTACTGCATAAAAGGTGCAACGTTACGACACAATCATTGTCATAGCATTAGTGTATACAGCACAAATCCTATAGATACCCTTAAGATTTCAAATTTTATTTCTTACCTCATATTATTTTTAAAAAATCCTTAAGATTTCAAACTTTAAACAACTTTATTTCTTACCTCATATTATTTTTAAAAAACGTTTGTACCAATTTGCTAGAAAAAAGTGCTTAAAAAAATAGATCCCTCATGGCTATGTTTCGACGTTATTACTACAGATTAACCTTCGTGTTACTGCAATTTAGCCTTCGCGCTACTGCACAATTCCTTTCCTGTTAGGCGAGAGATAGGCTTAGATAGGCATGAGGAAAGCCCATAAGGGCGTTGACCAGCAAGAGGAAAACTGACTGGCCTTTGGATGAGGCTGGAAATGGTTTTTGGGCCTTAAGAAAGGAGTCGGAGGTATACCTTGGATATGGTATATATATAATTTAAGACAGAGTTATACCTTGGATATGATTGAATTGTATGGAACTATATAGTAGATCTATGAAAAGAGACACTGGTTGAAATTGATATCGTTTATCGGGATAGTAATAGTATCGGATACTAATAACAACCTTGCTATTGAGAGCAACAATCCCCACATGCACTGAGCAACTCAGCTCTAACAAAATGAGGTCAAAACGTGCGTTGCCATAATAATAAAAATACTAACAAAACACATTTTTGCCCTATTGGGTGGCCAGCTGAGAATTTCAGGGGCCAAATATCCGTAGGCTTCGGTCCATCGAACCTGCAGCGATGTACTTAGCGTCGGCTCCAAACTTCACTGATGTTACATTCCCTGTGGAACAAGTGGAACTACACTTGTAAATATCCCCCTAGTAGAAATGGCAATCAACGCGACAATTACTGTGTGACAGACCTGTTCCCGATGGGACCATTAGTTCCTTGATAAGATTCCACTCAACCTTAACATCGGCCACTTGGTAAACCCTACCAAAAAAAGACAGAGTCATAATCCTTCAGTTTTACAAAATAATACTATGATCAAGAGGATTTTTTTACTGTAAGACGCAAACTGAAGGTGTACATCATGGCAGGATTTGACTAATATTTGGAGTTATGGGGTTCATAAATAAAATGTATAGTGATGCAGATATACAACTGACAGTTTGCCAATATCTATCAAATTAAGATCATTTTTGCCAGCAAGAAATAATGGAATCAAGGATATTAACGTTAAAGCACACTAGCATTCCAAGCATACTGGAGGAATAAGCAAGATTGTAGTACATGATACATACCAAAAACAACAAATGCGAAACTAAAGATATGTCTAAAATTAAGGAATAATGCTGAAATAACTGCAGTAAAAGAATATGATAACCATTTTATGCTTAACGACTAACAGAAGACTGATAGAGAAAATAAAGGAATCAGACTCCAAAATGGAGTTCTAATTTGTATGTCTGGATTTATAGGATTTCTGCTCAGTGACAGTGCCAGGGAATCAAGAAATTAGACATACCTTACATCTGAACCACCAATGGCAAGATAGCTTCCACTATAATCAAATTCCACTGCAGGACAAAAGAGAGTTATGCATCATATAGTTAAACCCATGTTAAAGAACCATTCAAACAAAGCAAGTACTAATTACTCCAGCAAGTAGATTGTGAATTTCCATAGATCAAGTGAACCTGTCCCACTAGCTCTAAGCCTCTAATTACGAATAAGCATGCACATGCAGCAATCAAAATCTAGTAAGCTCCTTACCAGCACTGATTGGTGTGCCTGAATCATCTGGAGAATAGGTCCTGAAACTTCTTAGTTTCCGAAGATCCCAAAGCTTGACACAATCAACAGAAGCAGTCTACATAAATGGTAAAAAGTTAGACAAATAAAGAAATTCAACATCATTCACATTCTTTATTCAGATAGACATACCGCTAGGAAGTAACCATTCTCAGAAAATGACATAGCAGTGACAGGACCGTCATGTCCCTCAATCTGTGCAAAGTCTGACTACAGATAATAAATGGCTCATTTTCAAAGGTATTTCAAGGTAAGATCTAAAAAAAGAATCTTGAGAAAGCTGACGTCATAATACCATGAGTGAATACCACATATCATACCTGAGTTTTCACATCCCATAATTTCACAATAGCATCAGTATTTCCTGTTCCAAGGATACAACCATCTGGATGGAATGATGCAGATGTATACCCCTCTTGTACAGAAGCCTCACCAACCTGATAAAAATGGTCATGCATATCAGTGTATACATCTGTGGTATGCTTGAGAAAGAAAGGGAGGAACCTTTGTCAGGCAAGATCCTGTTGAAATATCATAGAAGCACCATGAGTTATCCTTGGAAGCAGTCACAAAGAACTTCTGAGTTGCATGAACTGTGACAGCTTCAACCTGAAAATATTTTTCAAAAACCTGGGCTTTAAATAACAAAATTACTAAGAAAAAAGAAGGGAATACACAAACAGAATGAATGGAGAGTGCACATGCTTTCCGAGTTCCTAAATGGTGCATTTTTGCTAAAGCTTTTTAAATGAGTTTCTTATAAAACTATTTTAAATCTATTTTTCTACTTTATTATAGTATATTCATTTGTACCCTGGCATTGAATAATAATCACAAATCATTCAGCTATTCATCCATACAACAGAGAAGAATAGGGAATCTAATCTTATGAGACCTGGTCAGCATGTGGAAAATGGACCCATCTTATAACGTGCCACATAAGATAACTACCATTTAAAATGACAGTCGAATTAATAAATTTAAGAAAATAAAACACACATATCATGCAATCAGAAGGTAGTAGTCCTATGTGGCACATTATGAGATGGGTCTATTTTCCATATACATTAGATCAGGTCTCAGATTATTTTCCAGGAACAGCCCCTGGTGCCAAGGACTATTATAATAAGGCAAAAGAACAAAAGGACCACTGTCAGACATTTATGTAATTAACAACATACACAAATGAACCAGAGAACATCTCAGTGTAACAATTAAGAAAAATTGATGGGCGAATATCATATGACTTTTGATAGAAGCATATCAAAGTAACCATCAGAAAACATTTTGCAAATTGTAACTTGCATATTTTTATCTCAAACAATTGATTGTTCCTTCAAACCCAGAAATTGATGAGTCAATAACAATTTGTAAAGATTGATAAATTTACATTTACAGCAGTGGCAACCTCAATGTGTTCGGAGAAAAATGATGGATTCAAGCTTAGAAAAGGATATCAGATAACCATAGTTCAATGGTAGGGAAATAGAAGAATCAAACATATGGGCATCACTGCAGGAGCAAGATCGACCAAACTACTAACCTCAGCAGTATGATCTTTCAATATATGGATACATCTATAGTTTCCATCCTCACTCCCTTGCCAAACGCGAACAGTCTGCGAGATTTGCTTACAAATCAGCAAACAATAAACTAATAGAACTGATTTGACACAATGTTGTTTGATCAGCCGATCAGCCTTTTATCGCCTAGGCACCGATCAGGACGATCAGGGCTATTAATCGAGGCTGATGGGTCAGTGCGTAGCAGGAGTTTACAGAAGGCCATATATACTATATACTCTACTTTGTACAATATGGTACTACCTCCGTCTCAAAATACAACTACCTGAAGCAATGAACCTAGACATTTTTTTTGTCTAGGTTCATAGCTTTAGGTAGTTATATTTTGAGACGGAGGTAATATAAAACAAGCATCTTGCATCAGGTAAACAAAAATGGTCAGCTTGTATCTTCAGTTGTGGTCCATAACTCCAAATCCCAATCCCATGAACTAAAACTGATAGTTTTCCACCTTGAGCAGATGATTAATCATCCCTAATCATTGATTAATCGGACGATTAGATGTCTGATCAGCTGATCAAGTTACTTGTGCCTGATCGGAGGTTAGGGAGCGACCAGGATGATTAATCACACGTAATCAGACTATCAGACAACATTGATTCAACCAGAACTGAAACGCAACAAAGTTGTAAATTTTCAATCAATTCCACTAGGCAAAAAATGCCTGGGGCTGTTTTCTGTCACTTTTTCATCACTCCGACAATTGAACACTGTCCTCAAGGACAATGCCTTGGGCACAGCTGGTATGTATCGTGGAAGATTATTAGGGCCTTACATATTTGAACTAATGGTTGGTTTATATGGATTGGCTCTAGCCTGAAGTGTACAAATCTCGGACATTGATTATTTGGCTTTAAACAAATATAACAGAAGTTCAGTAGGTCTAAATTCAAAACAGAAGGGATTAATATGACAACAGTAATGTGATTATCTTAAAGTCAAAAAAATAATAACCATACTTACCATATCTGCTGATCCAGTTACAAAAAGTTCATTCCGATTAACAAATTTCAAAGTGGTTATCTGTGTAATAGAAAGTTATGTTATAATATAATTCAGAAAGATACAAAAAAAGACTAAAGAAGAAGCCAAAAGTACATGAGGAAACCTTCTTTGAGTGCCCAGTGAGCGTGCACAAAACTTGACCAGACGGCAGATCAAAGAGTACTACATTGGTATCCATGCCCCCGGTTGCAACAATGTCCTGCGAAGCCATGATAAAAATGAAGTAAATGAATTAAAATTCAGTTTCTCATCACTAAGCTACATCTATACTTAAGTCATGATGATATCTGAAACTAGAGTAGAACTCAGAATATTCTGAGAAGGCTTTAGCATCATTCAAGCATATGCACACGTTTGCCTTAACATGGAAACATCATAATCAGGACTTAACTTTGCATAGATCCAAACACATTGGCCTGACAGGGCCACAAAATGAAAAGATGAGGTGATGTTAAAACCACCCACATAAAACAAATTCATATCAAAAGGTGCTTCTTTAGAGAGGGTGGCACAGGAAATCAAGCTATTCCAATCATAGCAACTCATGGAATAAGAAAGATCATAGTACACCAAATTCAACATATTCTAAGTTAAAAATGGTCAAACACTAATGTATAACACCAAAAGAAATGCGTTCAACAGATGCAATGTATCACAACCATTTTATGCTCACTAATTGAGAGCCAAGTCTAGTGCAGGTAGAGCATATTTATCATACAAAGAGATAAAGAGTTCTGCTATGATTACACTGTGAAGCCTTAGGTCAAGTCCAGTAACAACAATGTGCAATCTAAGGTTAAGCACAATGAATATATAATAATTTAAAGCAAGTTGAGGTACCAAACTAACCTTCAGAGGGTGGATATCGATAGATAAAATGCCCGGATTTTCAGTCCTGTGAAGTGGATGTCTGGAGATCTGAGTATATCCCTGGAGTGTGCCAATTGGTGCTAGAGTTGATGGAACCTGAGAGGATACAGAAGATCCATTGCTTCTTTTTAACAACAAAATGAAACTTAAGCCTAACTAAAATTGAACAGTATTGTACCAGCTCCATAACTATCAAGAAAAACAAACTAACGTGTTGCAAGAATCTGGAGATGGATTTGTGGTATTTCATATCATTTTTAGTTTATGGCCTTGTTCTTCTTTTCAGTGTGTTCATATGGAGCACAAAGCATACCTGTTTTTCCTTCCGTTGTGCTGACAACATGGTACCATACTCTGTAATTTCATCAATCATAGCAGGGTTGATACCAGGATAAGTATTCTTCCCATCAGGGTTGATGCCAGGATAAGTATTCTTCCCATCAGGACAACTTTCATGATCACCAGTAGCTTCACACTCTTGCTCAGCTTCAGATTCCTTTCTGGCCTTCTTGAACAAACGGACTAAAATTCGAGCAGCATCAGTCCTGATTTCACGGGCACTATATATTGCATTGTAAACAACCAAGCAAGGCATCTTAAAGATCTTATTTTTATATTTAGGTGCATCATCCTTCAACCTCTTCAATTGCTGTCTTGAAAAGAGCTGAAAGGAACAAATCGGCGTTAGTTGAATGGCAAATTTCCATCAAATTGCATGCAAATTCACAAAATATTATGGTTTACCCATCGGGTTGCTGCAATTTTTTCTTCGGGGCAGCATATCATCTTGAGAGCAACCGCAAGTTTCATCAAATCCCAATCTTGAGTGTCAATACCAGATATGTCCTTTAGATACTCACCAGCCATGCGCAAGGAGTCACGATGTTTGTTCACACAATAATCACACTCATACACAACACTTGTCACATCAATAATACGTTTAGTAACCTGGATACAAGAAGAAGCATTGCTATATCAATAATACATAAATCAAATCCTATAGGAAACTCACAGGAAGGCAAAAAAAATTGGAATATTATTGCATCAAAATATTTTGATAAGTAGAAATTAAAGGCTATACACAGGGAGCAGCAAAGCAGAAAGTCTTCGACGTGATACATGAAAAGAGTTGATGGACTCACCATCATATCTGGTTTGACTTTAAAGCTATGGCGGTTCAGGAGAATTTTCATTCCTTCACACAATGGGAAAAGATCCTCAGGCCGCTCTGAGTTTTCTTTAGGCAATAAACTCTGCATCTGAAACCTCAAGCCCCACATTAACTCATCCACAGCAGGACCACACAGGCAGGATATGCCCTGAAATAATCCACAGGGAAGTCAGTGCTCAAAATTATTCACAGTTGTAGAAACACAAAGGAGCGTTAAAACTAACCAAGCTCTTCTGAATGATTTCTTTATAGTCCTCATTTCCGACAGCTAGTGTCTGGTCAGTTTTGATATGATCCTTGATCATCAAAGCAAGCTCTTTACTAAGACCAGTAACAGGATTAATGGCACCGACCTTGTCTTCAAAAGTTTTAACGCATTTCAGAAAAGCAACCTGTAAAAGAAACAACCATTAAATGCATGGAAAGGGGAGAAGACACAGTTGGTGAAAAACCTATACAGCGCCCCTGCCGGACTGTTCCTTGTGTGCAGTGTAAATCGGGAAAAGTTCAAGTTCATGTGTGAAGCTAATGCAATGTATTCTCAAAATAGGACATATAGTGTTTTTCGGTAGGAATACGATCACCCATCCCTAGCTAGCAAGCCAGAAACTGGTGTATGCCAGAATAACCTTTTGAGGAAAATGGTTTTGGGGAATGCATGCACAAGTGAAACAGAATCATGCTAAAAGCTTTTCCGAACAGCTTTATGTAGAAAAAATGAGTTTAGTCTCTTAAATTAGTTAACAGATAATGAGCAAATGAGCTTGTGTCCATGTTCACTCATTCAATTCGATGGAAGAATAAATAAAAGTGACAAACATGAATCATGCAAGATCGGTCCTCAGAACAACCATCATCAGGATAGAACTAGGGAGAAAAGTATACTAACTTTTTTTGCCATATCCTCATTTACAAATTCTGCCCAGACATGCTGCATTGCATATAGAGAAGAGAATATAGAAGAATTAGGTCGATGACAGAAAGACGACTATACGAGTAAATGAAAATCGCAAAAAAAGTAGTACAGCAATACCTCTAAGGCATCTGGTCGAAGGAGCTTGACACCATCATACATGAAAAGGGCAAAGCCAGTGGGCGTCTCAAATAGCACCAAGATTGTCCCACCATACCCCAACTGACAAGCTGTTTGGTACCAGAAAAGTCAAGCAGATTAAAAGGAAAAAACATAAGTCGACTGAACAAATCAAGCGTGAATTGGTGGCTCAAAGGCCAAAGACTTCCCCCACCCCCCGCCAGATCCGCCAACGCAGCGCAGCCTAACCAGGTATCCATGACCTCCGCTAGCGGCAGCACCCTTGCCGAAGGATCCGTGGCTCCGGAGTTGACACCGGCGCAGCATCCCACCCCTAATCTTGGATCCACCCCAACCCATCCCCCGAACACTAACTACAAGGTAGGGTTTGTGTTTTTTTCCGGCGTGGGTGGGACAAGGAGAAGAAGAGAGCTCACCTAGACCGGTGCACCACCTCTTCTCCACATTTTCTTCTTCGTCGTCGTCGTCCTCCTCGTCCGTCTCCAACTCACAGTCCGGCTCCGATAGATCCCATTCCGACTCCGACGGCGATTCCACGTTTTTCCCATTGTCCTTCCCGGAGCTCGTATGCTTCCTCCCTGCCGTCGAGGCCATTGACGGCAAACTAGAATCCCCAGATCCGGATTGGAAGGGGAGAGAAATTTTTGTAGTCGCTTCGATTGGAATTTTGAAGGGCGTCGATCGGTAGGTCTATCTAGGTTTAAAACGAGGGGAACACGAAGCGGTTGATGGCCAGGGGTTGTTCTTCGGGCGACTTTTTGACTATTTGCCATCCTCCCCAATGGCACATTCTCAAATGCCACCTTCCCCAAAAACTTGAATTATTTGCCACTGAGACCACTTGTTTCATTCAGTTTTGCCATTTTGACTGGCATAGCACAATTCAGGTCCATGCATGACGAAAAAAGATGTCTATTTTATCCTCATCTTCTTCCTTCGCATTATATTCCTCCTAAACTCAGACGAGCGGGGACCGTGGGATCGGTGAGCGCGGGATGCCATGGGTCATCAGAGCCAAGCCAAGACATGGAAAGATTCGGGCCATTGCACGCAGTCATCGACTACAAGGGTGATAACAGGAAGCGCACCACAACGAAATGGGAGTAAAAGTTGAGGGTCGGTGGTTGTGGTCTCAGTGGTTGATGACGACGGTGCCGGTGGCAAAGGAGCACAAGTGCGTCACTTGGATTTGATTCAACCGGTGCTCTTTTCTTCAGCTTGGACTGTTGGGCATTGGCCTAGAGGTTTCATCACAACAGGCTATCATCCCGTTGTAGGACGCAACGAGCTCCGCGAACAACAGGGCAAGGCCCATTCGCTGCACTTCATCTTTGCCTCAGTTGCCGACGTCTCATCTGCAGCTAGAGCAACGACGTTGAACATGGCCATGGCCGAGCTCCTCATCCGGACTACCCTCCCACCAGATTGGGATAAGCAAGGGGAAGAAGATAAGGGTAATCTGGTCATTTACCTTCCGATTTGTTGAGTTGGTAGATAAAAAATGGCAAATTGAAAACAATGAAGTGTATAGGGTGGCAAATAATCCAAGTTTTTCAAGAAGATGGCATTTGAGAACGTGACAACGAAGAGAGTGGTAAATAGTCCAAAATCCTGTTCCTCAGGGCCTTGAATTTTGTCCCTTTCCATTATACTCATGAGTTTTTTTAGCCCATTCATACCAATATCTTAGTTAACTGTTATCTTTTTTTTTTCCTAAATGAGAATATTGCCCTTTCATAGTCATGCGATCACTTAAAAAGGCTAAATAAAGCTTAGTATGAATATTTTGAGATTTACACACAACACCAAAAGATACTAGTTAACCTAAATTTTAAAACCAAGATTTAATTTTTAAAAACATTTTAATAGACTTTTAAACAATCTTTAACAAAAATTAATTATTAATGAAACTCGTATAAAAGTTTAAGGCAAAATTGGTTATACAGCATCAAAAGTTCACGATTTTGGTTTTAAAAGCACTAAAAGTTCTCAGTTTATTTTAATGGCACCAAAAAGTTACCTTCGTAACACTTTTTAGCATTCCGTCTAAAATCCCGTTAGTTCTCTTCCTGTTCCTCCAATTTTCCCCTTCCCATCTCATGGCCAAAGCTCATCTATGGACGCATAGAAACGTCTGCCTCCATGAGTTTGCCAGGACGCTGCCACCTTATGCAAGCTTGTCCTCCATGAGTTTCTCAATGAAAGTTGTTTCCAGCGTGTAACCTGCTGGTTAACTTGCTATTCCTATTTTTCTGGAGCAAAGTATGCTCATACGTACATTCAAACCGGGCAAGACGAATACAAGCAAGTTTCTAGCCACTACTGAAGAAAGATCTTTGGCCGATCATCTCTAGTCCCGAATAAAACATAAGCAATGCAATAGTGTCACATTGTTCTTCCTACATATCTTCAGAATTCTGGATTAAAATCAGGAAGGCCTCAGAAGAAGATTGTCGATATTCCCATAGCTAAGCACCCGAAAGCTACCCACGGGCTTAAACGCTCACCTGATAAAGAAAAGACCAGAAAAATTGAAATTCCAAATGCTTAGGAAACAAATAATGCATTAATATATAATATTTAGCAATATTATATGCCACAGTTAAGTATTGATAAGCTTAGCACACAACATAATCAATGCAAAGCAGCAAAGGCAATCAAATAAAATATTACCCCATGTACTGGGTGCGGCAAAATGGTGTGTGGTTAGGCAAGCGGGCAAAGAGAAAGGGTAAGGCACACACCATGTCATGCCGCTAGTGGAGCTCTTACCCAATTGCGGCAATCAGAAGGCTCCAAGGCCATCAAATAGATGGAGATAGATGGATATAACTCTTTGGACTTAATTCTTTCTTAATTAGTAGATCTCAAGAAAATAGATGGACGGCTTAACCACAAAGGAAAATAATCAACTACCAAATTATGAAATATATCCATGCAAACAACTAACAAGAAAACTGGCTATTCAACTTAATGACCTGAGGCTTAAACTAATAGCATGGTCTCTAGAGCTACATCTTCCATGGCACTTTACCCAGCATTGAGCCATAAGCCCATAGGCCATAACACATAACCATCAGTGCTAAAAATGCACAACCATGTTTACACACAAGAAGATGAGACTTGAAAACCCAACTGACTGATATCCAAAACAGAAGTGTTTCCACCAATATATACTTAGCTGCAGTTAGTTATAGTTGACTCACACTAACTTTTATCCTTAATATAATTACATAGTTTATTTGTCCAGTCCATATCAAGTTCAATGCACATAGGAAGATAAATAACCATGAAGTTGTACGAAATCTGATAGGAGCTGACAATTTCCAAGGAAAGACTGTAAAAAAATCAAACAGACACACCATCTTCACATATCAACACTAAGTAGCTGCACAAAAGCTCATTTGACACCACAGATTTTTCTCCCATGAAACTCTTTGATTTCACATAATAGGGGAGAACACCTCACACCCATTGTGGGAGGGGTATCCATTGATATATAGAACACCCATGATTATGGTAATCAATGGAGGGTTACAAAACTGAAGAGTTACAATTAATAGAAGGGAGATTTAACAGATGTGGCTATATACATTCTGCTACATACAAACATAAAGACAAGCTCTAAATATCTCTAATACCCGCCCGCAGCAGCGGGAGGAGAGCGAACGCAAAGACTGGACCGAAACTCAGTGAATAACTGAAGTGGTAAGCCTTTGGTTATGATGTCCGCGAACTGGTGAGAGGATGGGACATGAAGCACGCGAACCTATCCCAAAGCAACCTTCTCACGGACAAAGTGAATGTCGATCTCGATATGCTTCGTCCGGCGATGATGGACTGGATTTGCGGTCATGTAGACCGCACTCACATTGTCGCAGTAAACAACAGTGGCCGAAGCAATAGGTTTATGAAGCTCTTGAAGCAGTTGGCGCAACCAACAGCACTCGGTGACAGTATGAGCCACAGCACGATACTCGGCCTCAGCGCTCGAGCGGGATACAGTAGTCTGCCGCTTGGAGGACCAAGAGATCAAGTTGTCACCAAGGAAGACACAATAGCCAGACGTGGAGAGGCGAGAGTCTGGACAGCCAGCCCAATCCGCATCGGAGTATGATGCCAGTGACTGAACAGGACCGGTGCCAATATGTAGTCCTACAGATAGGCTGTCCTTCACATAGCGAAGAATCCACTTAACAAAAGCGAGGTGAGGCTCCCTAGGAGCATGCATGAAGAGGCAGACCTGCTGAACTGCATATGCAAGATCCGATCGAGTCAACGTGAGATACTGCAATGCACCAACAATGCTCCTGTACTCCGTAGGATTGTCGACAAGTGCACCATCTGTGGCACTTAGCTTAGCACGAGTGTCTACTGGTGTAGCTGTAGGATGACACTTGGCGATGCCGGCACGCTGAAGGAGCTCCACAGCATACTGGCACTAAGACAAAAAGAGGCCGTCGAAAGAGCGCATGACGGAGATGCCAAGGAAGAAGTGGAGACTATCATGGCAAACTCAGAATAAAGACGTGCAATAATGTGCTGAAGCAGGACCATGGACGACGCACTGAGCACGATGTCATCGACGTATAATAGTAGGTAGGCAACACTGTCTCCATCTTTGTAAACAAAGAGAGAAGTATCGGACAGGGATGGTACAAATCCAAGATGTCGAATGTATGTGGCAAATCGTTGGTACCACGCTTGAGGAGCCTACTTCAAACCATATAATGATTTTTGCAATAGATAGACTGCATCAGGATTAGCAGGATCAACGAACCCTGAAGGTTGTTGGCAGTAAACTGTCTCCTCCAAATTGCCATGAAGAAAGGCATTCTTCTCATCTAGTTGATGAATTGGCCAAGCATGGGAGGCAGCGATGCTCAGGATAGCTCGAATGGTTGCCGGTTTGACAACCGGACTAAAAGTCTCATCATAGTCAATTCCGTGCTATAGAGAAAAGCCATAAACGACCCAACGAGCCTTGTGATGAGCAAGAGACCCATCAGAGTGAAACTTGTGCTTGAAGATCCACTTGCCGGAGACAATATTGGCAGGGGGGCAAGGAACCAACCGCCAAGTGCCATTGTCAACAAGAGCCTTATACTCGTCGGCCATAGCCGCGTGCCAATTGGGGTCGGGCAGGGCGCTGCGATAGTTGGCTGGTAGCGGTGAGGCTGTGGTGCACGAGGTAGCAGTAAAGCCAAACCGCTGAACTGGCATGAGAGAGCCAGTCTGGGACCGCGTCACCATGTGGTGCCACTGCTGAGGCTCGAGCACGACGTCTGGAGCTTAGGGAGGTGTCAGTGTAGCGGAAACCCTTGGGGAGGGAGTCGACGCAGGCACTGGTCGTGGATGCCAAACGTAGACCCGACTATACAGGGTAATGACCCCAGGAGCCATGGTAGTAGATGGGCCAGCCAGGGAGGACATGTCGCCCTGGCCAACCGCTGGAGAAGTGGTCAGCTGCCCACCCATTGGGGCAGCGAACTGGGGGTTGCACCCTCCTGGTGTAACCCGAAGAGGCCAGCTGGAGAGGGGGCACGACAGCTCGACCTCGGGGGAGGGAGCAACCGTAGAAGTCGGTGGGGGCTCGACACCCAAGGTGGGTGGAGCAGCCATGCGAGAAGAGATACTTTCGTGCAAAAGGAAATCAAACGAGCCAGCAGCCGGCGGTGTCAACGCAAAGGGAAATTGCGCCTCGTCAAATGTGACATGGCGCGAGATAATAATGCAACGAGTGGACAGATCTAGACAACGATATCCCTTATGAGAGGTTGGGTACCCAAGAAACACACAAGCAGTAGAACGAGGTGCTAGCTTGTGAGGTGTCGTGGCACTAAGATTGGGATAACAAAGACAACCGAAAACACGCAACGGAGTGTAATCCGAAACTGTTTTGTGCAGGAGCTGGTAGGGTATTGAGTTGTGGACGGAGGACAAGGGTCGGCGGTTGAGTAAATATGTGGCGGTAAAGAGAGCTTCGGCCAAATATGATGGAGGCATGGAAGCTTGTATAAGTAGCGTGCGGATGGTGTTGTTGATAGTGCGAAGCATTCGTTCAGCCTTGCCATTTTGTGGGGAGGTGTATGGACAGGAGAGGCGCAACTGCATGCCACGACTAGCTAGGAAAGTAGTGGTGGCATGGTTAACAAACTCGGTGCCATTATCAGCCTGCAAACATTTAAGGGAAAGGCCAAACTGTGTGGACGCGTACACAACAAACTGGACGATGTGTTGGTGAAAATCAGATTTGTGACGCAAAGGAAAAGTCCAGCAAAAATGACTAAAGTCATCAAGCACCACTAGATAGTATTTGAAACCAGAAGTACTCAATACTGGTGAGGTCCAAACGTCACAGTGAACAAGCTCAAAAGGAGAATGAGTTTTGGAAGAAGAGCTAAGGAATGGTAAACGTGTATGTTTGCCTAATTGACAAGCATGACAAAGTTTATTGTCTGGTTTATTACAAGAGATAGCAGACATATTCCGAAGCGTATGAACAGCTGCAGAATTGGGATGACCAAGGCGACGATGCCACAAAGTGGACGAGGCGGCGAGGAAGCAGTGAGTGGAGGGGTGGGCGGCTGGTAGAGTGTAGAGCTCCCCACGACTATTGCAGCGAAGAATCACGTGCCGAGTCCAGAGGTCCTTAACAGAAAAGCCAAACTCGTCAAACTCTATAGAGCATTTGTTATCACGAGTAAATTGGCGTACAGAAAGTAAATTGCAAACTAAAGAAGGGGTGACAAGGATATTTTGTAGTGCAAATTTGGTGGTTCCAATAGGGAGAAAGGAGGTGACACGACAAACGACAGGGATAGAATGACCATTACCAACAGTAATAAAGGTATGGGAATTTGGTAGGCAAGTTACGAGTATACCGTCGGTAGTGGACATGTGGGAGGTAGCGCCGGTGTCGAGGACCCAAGGGTTGGAGTTGTGTACTGCCATCTGGTTCAGCGCAGCGATCAGACCTGCCTGATCCCAATTGGGCTGACCCATTTGCATGCTGGAAGGGGGGGACACGTATGGGCCAGCGAAGGCTGTGTTGGCCTATGGCGCCGGCCCAAAAAGTCCAGGTGCTCGCCAGCCTGGTTGGTGCGCAGCCCATGGATTAAAACAAATCCACGGGCCAGCTGGGCGCAAGCCACCAGAGCTAGGGTTCCCACTGCCGCCGCCGCCTGGTGGTTCCCAGGGAGAGCGGCTGCCTCCAGCGCCGCTCCCACTGCCACCGCTCCAGCCGCCGCCGCCACCACTCCAGCCGGAGCCACTCCAGTCGCCGCCGCCTCCGCCCCCGCTGCTCTGCCTGCCGCCTCCCTTGCGGCTCCGCCGATTGCCACCACTATTCTGAGCGTGGCCGCCGAAAGAAGCTGAGGTCACGGCGCAAGCAGTGGTGGTGCAGGAGCCTGAAGAAGCGCCGGCCACGAGCACTGTCTCGGCATTCACCTTGGCGGCGTTGGCAAGGCGAAGCTCCTTCAACACCAGTGTGTTGCGTGCAGCTGCGAAATTGGGGAGAACGGGTGAGCCAGCTATGTTGTCGGCGGTGCCGGTGAATCGTTCGTTGAGGCCACGAAGAAGGTTCAGCACCAGCCGGGGCTCAGAGACGGGGTGGCCGACGTCGCGGAGGGCGTCAGCGGCGGACTTGACATGCTGGCAGTATTTGGCGACCAGCAAGTTCCCCTGAGTGAGCGAATGAAATTCGTGGCTCAGGAAGATCGCACGGGGTTCCTTGTTCGCCTGGAAGAGGTCATCGATGGCATCCCAAAGTTCTCAAGCGGTTTGCTCGGGTTCCATGGCAAGGTCGAGGATTTCATCGGAGACGGAGCCGAACAGCCAACTTCAGATGCAGCAATCCGCTTGCTCCCAAGTGGAATCATCCAAGGGTGGAGGAACAGAACCATCGATGTGATGGAGAAGACCAAATTTACCACACATGGAGGTAAAAAATGCCTTCCACTTATTGTAGTTTGGTTGCTTGAGTTCCAGCACGATTGGAACATGGGATTTGACGGCGACCGTGGCATAGGGATTGACGAAAACAACGCCTGCCGACTCGCCGGAGGTGGAAGAGGAGGTAGAGGACGCTGTCCCTGAGGTGGTGGACATGGCGACACAGCATGCTCTAGAAGAGCGCAGCTAGGGTGAGGGTGGAGCGAAGCGAGGGAATCGCGACGCTTAGAACAGCGGAAGAGGTATGTGCTCAGAATTTGATACCATGTTGAGACACAGAATAGGGGAGAACACCTCACACCTATTGTGGGAGGGGTATCCATTGATATATAGGGGTTACAAAACTGAAGAGTTACAATTAATAGAAGGGAGATTTAACAGATGTGGCTATATACATTCTGCTACATACAAACATAAAGACAAGCTCTAAATATCTCTAATAAGTTCCATATAGAGCAGGTGATAAAAATATTGGTTGAACAACTGATAGCAAAGAAAATGAACTGCACAAATAGATGGTGCAGTGCAATTTGTAAAGCATTCATTTGTTGATGGTCAGCACATTTGTCGAGTTAGAATCATATGAAAGTCCATGGGTAGCTCCAATAGACTATGAATGAAGTGAGAAACACTATATATTCAGTGACTTTCCCCTATACTCATTCATATCAGCTCTCAGTAGTACATAATTTTTTAAATAATAAAGTGGCTATTTCAAGTCTAAACATAGTGATTACTGCTTGAATTGACTATGAGGACTATGGTAATAAAGCATGGACAGGCTACTGCATAGTCACAATGTTCCCAGGTCATTGGGGGTGAGTAACGCGGTACGCTACTTTTGAGAGGTTTTTACAATGCAGGAACAAAAACATCCCCGCATTCCCGGGACAAGAAAAACATTCCCATGTCGAGAGATGCTGCCTCCAACCCCGTTTCCTGTGATTATTGTCTACTGAACATAAACAGCCAAGGCTGGACTTTTTTGTCAAATATTTTAAAATACCATGACACAAATTTTAAGAATTTTACATGGCTAAAAATAATTTTATCCATTGAGGCGTTAAAGAAATTCTCAGAGGGTTTCTTCATTTTCAGAATATTCAGTTTGCTGCTTTTCTCAATAGTTAAATAAAAAATCTGACAATATAAATTATTAATACAATGTATAAACATTCTTCTACAGAAACATAAGATAACTCAGGACTTTTTTAGAAAGTAAATATTTTGAAAATTCTGTAAATAGGGAAAAAATGAAAAGCATTATATAACACTCTTCTATAGGGAATACAAATAAGCCTATGGCAAAACTAATAGCTCTACTATACATTAAATATTGAACATATGGTATAAACATAGTGCTCCACAACATATCAGATAACGCATGGTGTTATCATGAGTTCATAACATAAACGTTGGTGTCCAGTCAGAACCAAGGTTCACAGATTTAACTGAATTGACAATTTTTTTAAAACAGATCAATCATGCCCAGATCAAGTTGGAATCAACAGAGCTACAAAAACCATTAATATACAAACAATACTTCAAGTTTTGGCATAAATAGTGCCTACAAAGACAACTCAGATTTTTCCATAATTCGATCAGATATTCAGATGTAGGGTACTATGTGGTAATTCAATCAGGCTAGGGCAGTATGATGCGCATTGCTAGAGAAATATGCACACAAACTAAGTCAAGAACAAACTAATTATGTGATTTACCCACAATCAGCTCCGTCGTCGCCGCACACACAACAGTCACATGTCAATACAGTGCATTCAAGACCCAAATTCCACAGCAAAGACAAGTCCGTTCATCCAGCTGATTTCTTTTAGCTTTGACTGTTCGATTATTTGCCTCTAGTGTGACCATAATAACTGCAAATTGCTCATGAAGCAACTGGGCGGCATATAAAGTATACGGGCAGCATGAGATCTGCAGTAGGGTAAAAGAACTATTAGCCCTTGGATTAAGCATGTTTTTTTCTCTCATCTACGGCTCATTCGACAAGAAGAAAAATTACCAGGTGCGATCATTGAGGATGGCGGGGAACTGGATCTTGATGTAGGTGCAGGCGCAGATCACGAGCAGCACCACGGTCAGGAACAAATAGAAGTTGAACAGCGCCGACTAAACCACCGCACCCCAAAAAAGAAAACACGAATTAGGTTTTCAGATCCATCGAATCCATCCACGCGGATGGATGGGGAAATAAGGGGGAGTTCGTGGGGTGCTCGGGATCTCACCATGGCGCTCGCTGCCTTCCCAGGTCCCCCGCGGCGGCGGTTCCTTGGTTCCCTCCTCCTTCACGAGCTGAGCTGCGGCGGCGGATCGGGATTGGAGACTAGTAGTATTGCTGTATTGCAGAGATCCAAAGTATTGCGCCGTGGCAGGGGACCTGGAAGAAACAATTCATATTCATTAAATGAATTTACTAAAGTTTCAAAGAAAATGTTTGCTGGAGATCGGCACATATTTTTTTTAGTGAAATTGGCAGGACCTCTGCCTAATAGATTGAAGGAAGGGGGGAAAATATGTTCAAAAGTTTAAAGACAGAACAAAGGACATCAACATCACTACATGCACTCTTTGCTCCACAGCCCACATCCTTTTTTGCATGATGGTTTTTACAGGGGAAAGAAAGCGAAGTGGAAATCAGTGTACATATTATAAATCAAAATGGGCGAGATATATGTGAAGAATTCCTAATGACATCAACCTCAAATAATTCCCTAAACTAGGCATAAAAAACACATAATTCAAATGGTAAATAAAATTGATTTTACCCTTCAAGGATATATGCAATTTAGTGAAAATTACATTGATGGATTTCTTTTTTAGTAGAATTCAGCAGTGTTCCTGATTGATTTCAAGAAAATAGTTGGTATGGACGTATGAAGAGCACTCTATGGGTGATTTTACCCATCCCTGATTTTTTGGATTAGAGCGGTTCTATTTTTCTGTTTGGTTGAAGGGTTAGAGCGAGTCTGTTTTCTGTTTGGTAGAAGGGATTGAGAGGAACGGAACCTAACAGAAAACTCTCTACCGTCACCTCCGTCTTCTTCTTTCTTTTTTCCCCTCTTATCCCTCAGGTCTTTCTCTCTCTTTTTCTCTCTTTCCTCACTCCGGAGCGAGCTCTGGGCGGAAGCTCCGGCGGGCAAGCTCGCGGGCTGCGACGGCGACCGTTCCGCGTGGATCCGAGCCGGCGGAGCAAGATCTACGAGCGGCGGGGCGGCGTCCTTCTCGGCGGTCAAAATCCACAAGCGACGGACGCGGAGCTGGGGCGGCGGTGGGAGG
>CM002483.1:5263587-5296056 GCA_000325765.3 Leersia perrieri
CCATCTCTGTCTATAAATATCCAAAACATATTAAAAGGCTTGTTACAGAAATAGTTAACGGGAACATGCTTTCTGAGAACCAAACTTACCATTTCCTCCTTTAAACTTGCAAATTCATTTTCAAGATTCTGCAATACCCTGAAAATGCGGAAAATAAGCTAAACCTCAAATTCATGTGATAATTGTACAAAGGCAGTGTATAACTGCCCAAACTTATATAATTTGCAAAAGAGATAATTACATATCCAAGCTACATGCTGTTAACTTATATTCTTTTTCTTTGATTATGGTGCAGGTGTGCAACAGACAAATTCAAACAACACAGTAGCAGGAGAATTGTTCAAAGGTTCCATCTTCAGTGATGTATGCATCCTAGAAGTTCATGCACCAATGCATCAAACAACAATGTTACATTTGTGCCTAACGTAAGCCCCACATAACAGAACAAGCTCACACCAATTCATCAGCATTATTATGTTGTACTGGACATATTATGTTTCACACGTGTATGTGCTCTCCTCATATATTGCAAACGAAGAGCAAGAAAATATGTAGAAACCAAACAGTCATCCACAACGACTCTTTCTTTCATACATATATACACAAGTTTTTTTTGCATATTCGCCCAAAAAAGGCGTACAGCAGAAATTTCTACAAGATGAACAAACACATACTTTAATTTCTCCCAAGGGGAACATTTTTTTCCATTTTATTATGTGCAAAGAATAAGAACAAAAGCACAGGAACACCACAGCTGCACCAACACATGGAACCAGGAGTAGATCAGATGCTACAATAAGGTATACTAATATATCTCATCAATTGTGTTATGAAATTGCGGAAGCGGTGATACCAATTGATATGAAAATAGAGGAATAACGGAGACAAAAATTTAACGTGGAAAACCCTTATGGGAAAAAACCATGGGCGCCGACCGGCAATGATCAGTATAGAGGAGTTGATACAGAACGCAGGGATACAACGGTTGCAACGCACCCTTTCCATGCGGCTTACAAGAGTATATAAAGGAGAAAATCTAGGAGTCCTAATAGGAGAAGACACAAAGTCTTAATAGAAAACTAATCCAACTCCTAGGAAACTAATCCGAATATATTTGGAATATAGAAATTCGGATCATACTTTAACAATCTCCACCTTGAGACGAATTTCTCTTGTAGCATAAATCATCGTCTCCAAAGAACACCTTTATAGGTAAACACTGTGCGCCAATAACCCTGTGATTGAACCTCAATCCAGGAGAGGTAGATCATACTTCAAACTCGCCATTGGGAAATAGAACTTGAATCAGCTGTCATGAAATTTGGAATCCTAGCAGAAACACGAACATACACTTCAGTGTACAAAACGAAGTATATAGATCTCCTTTTAGAACCTCCTGTAACATCATCCACCTTAACGCTATAAATTGCTCCAATCTTGATTTGCTAGAACGAGAATCTCGTATCACGGTCGAAGAGAAAATATCATGCTTCAAGTCGCCATTGGGAATAAATCCCGAGTCTGCTAGCATTGAGCCGTTGAAAATCTAGCAGAAACGCAAAATCTTGAATCTGCGGTAGATCAAACTTCCAAAACTCACCATTGGGAGCAAAATCTTGAATCTGCCGGTACGATAGCAGAGACGCGAAAAACGAAGTATTGGATCTCCGAAAATAACCTTCTGATAAACTTGGCATGTAGATGTACCAAAATCAAATATGTTGCATCTACACTCGCCATAACGAGAATCATCTATCTCAATTCTCTATTCAAAGGAGAGGTGAACCAAACATCAAACTCAAACTCGCCATGGGAATGAAATCATGGATCTGTTGTTGAATCCTAACAGAGACACGAAAACCGAGTAATTGATCCCCTTAAATAACCTCCTGATATGCTGGCTGTGTGCGTGCAGCAGAAACTCGACCTGAATTAACGAAGTGGGAAACTCTTGGTACAAAACTTAGGTAGACGTAGCAATTAACATCCGGTGGAAAAATCTCCTGTACCGGGTACAGGAGCGTGGCTGCCTTGGATTTTTTTTTTTAATCTCTTCGAAATCCATGCTGGAAAAGTAGTACTCCTGCACCTGCGCTGTTGTTGCAAACAGAGAAGGATTTTCCTGTCTCTTATTGCGTATGTGATTAATCCGCCTATTGAGTCTTCATAGCGCCTGACTCCGGTTCGGCCGGGATTCCGAGTCGGCTTTGAGCGAGAAATTAATCTCGCCGGCCAAAAATTATAATCTCGTCAGATTGTAACTCGACGAAACGATGACTGTCGCTGAGCGTGACGACGAACGGCGGCGATGCGGCAACAAGGAGTAGATCTATCTCCAAAACTCTGAAAACTGGCTTTGATAATTGGATCTGATAGCCTAGCTTTGATACCACTTGTTATGAAATTGCGGAAGCGGTGGTACCAATTGATATAAAAATAGAGGAATAACGGAGACAAAAATTTAACGTGCAAAACCCTTACAGGAAAAAATCACGGGCGCCGATCGGCAATGATCAGTATAGAGGAGTTGATATAGAATACAGGGATATAACGGTGGCAACGCACCCTTTCCACGCGGCTTAGTTTATCTAATAATTCATTGGCCTACATGTCAAATAAGAGCTGCAGCGAAAGAGGAAATGTCATTTAAAAATAAAGCAATCTGTAATGGACAAGACAGTTTACAAAAGACACATTGAAATATAATGAAAATTACAAATCGCAAACCTACGGAGTATAAAACAAAGCTCATCGCAAACCTACGGAGTATAAAACAAAGCTCATTGTTTGACATGTCCATCCATGAAACCATTTAGTCAGGAGATGGGATGAATGGTCAGCATTATTCCAAAGCACTTAGCAAGATAAACAGTCCAATAATGGCCAAAGGTCATGGATCGATGAAATGATCCATTAAATGTAGTGGAAATTATTCCAAAGCACATAGCAGTCCAGCAAGGTCCCCTGCATATCGATTTTACAGTGTAACTGCAACTTCAAAATGTTGGTAAATAAAAATAGTTGCACACCTTACCAGTGCACAGCCGTGGTGCAGTCCTTATCATCTCAGGAACCAACTGAAAAATAAAGCAAGTGGACTGAATCAGTAACATTTTGACAGTAACATCTTGACGGTAGGAGGAGAGGCATACTTTCGTCAAAATACATACCTTGCCGACCATGGTTGATTCGCCAGCACAAGGCATGTTTTAAGGGGGAGAGGATGTGGCACTGAAGACGGATGCGGCAGTACGGGTGTGTGTGCAGCGGGCGACGACCTCCTCTGCCTTGGTTTGCGGCGTGAAGATGGTGAAGGGCGGTGAACATCGGCACCAGCGGCACGAACGTGGTCGCCTGGTCAGCGAAAATCGGCGCCCGGTGAGCGGTGGAGGCAGCGACAATTCATCATCGGCCACAACAAGGGCGACATTACTCGGCTGGGTAACAGCAGAGGATGCGTTCAACGCCGGCGCCGCGCCGCATTCATCGTCACAACGCTCGCAGCCTAGCTCTTGCGCTTGAGCTCTCGCTGCCGGTTGAACGTGCACTCCGGCGTCGCTGGCCTGTTGACATTGGCGATGGAGGAGGAAGAGGTCTGGTCGACGCTTGGGTTGCGGGAGTCGCCGCTGACGGATTTCTTGCGGAGGAGGCAGCCCTTGGGGAGGCGGAGCAAGCAGGTGGTGGAAGGGCGGCCGTCAATGAGAGAGCAAGGAGAGCGAGAGGGGAGGAGGAGGAGGTGGAGGAGGCGGTGGCGGCGGCTTTGGGGGCAGCCTCGCAGGCGCAACCACCGCTAGGGTTTTGGGGGAAGTGGCCAACCAGCAAGATATCTCCACCGTCCATTGTCACATGATGGACGGATGGAAGCACACGGAGGCCGATGAATGAGCGAGAGCTGATTTCGTTTTGACGCCAGCGCGCCGTCGAAAATTGGGCCACTACTGCTGCAGCGCTACAACACGGCCCGCTATTGGCTCGCCCTATCGCGCCCGCACGCGCGCGGCGACGAGGACGAGCGCGGGAAGCCACGCCCAAGCGCGGGAAGCGCGAGATGCTGGGCCCACAGCGACCCCAGCAAGTCTCGCGCGCGGGAGGCTCACAGAGGGAGAGGGGGCGACGTGGATAGCGGCGGAGTCGAACACGCCGCCCCGAAAACGCCCGGAGCGTTGTGGTGCGAGCAGATGGCAGTCACTTTTAATTTTCTCCGATTGTTAGTCGAGCACCCGGAGGTATGTTTTGGGAGCTAATGCCAGTGGACTGCACCGATACATGGAGGAGATATGTGGAGATGGCATGTGAACGTTGTTGGCCACTTTCCATGCTTATTTAGGTGTGTGAGAAGGAGAACACGGTGTATATGGGGGGTGGGGAGGGACCAAGTACAACTAATGAAGTGGGTAATATGGAGGGAGAAACAACATAGCATGGCAATGTAGAATTGTCTATTTATGAGCTATGACAATTGGGCGTGGCTGACAAACGGGAAATAATAGAAGGACTTGCAAATCATATGGAAAGAGGGGATGAAGAGAACGAGGAAGATGTTGATGATGAATCGTCCGATGAGGATACACGAATGCCTTCGGAATTAACCAACCAGGATTTTTCTCGTCTTGTTATATCTGAGGGCTATCATGTGCCGTGGGAATACAAGGAGAATGAGGTCATACAAGGTGCTCACTACGCTAACATAGAGGATCTTAAGGAGACGGTAAAACGTTATGCTATATTTTTACAAAGAGAGTTCAAGGTTGAGAAGTCTTCAAAGTCGGTGTATGAGGTGAGATGTGTAAAGGAAAATCTAGGTTGTCCATGGAGGATTCACGCATACAAGGGCAAATGGAAGGAGTACTGGAAAGTCTCAATTGTTACAGATCATACTTGCTGGTTACAGATCATACTTGCTACTTAAAGGGTGGAGAAGTACCATCGTAATATTACATCTGCATTTGTAGCAGGGGAGGTGTATGCTCATGTTATTGAGAACCTAAACTTTAAGCCGAGGGCAATCATTACACTAATTGAGGAGAAATACAAGTACACAATCAGCTATGCGAAGGCTTGGAGGGCAAAATAGAAGGCCATAGAGACAAGGTTTGGTACTTTCAAAGCCTCGTATGATTTTTTTTTGAGAGGAAAGCCTCATATGATAACTTGCCAAGATTGTTGGGAACTATTTAGCAAAGAAATCCTGGCACCAAATATGCACTTGACTCATATCCATCTGATAAGGTTGACGAGCCTAATATGTCTGTTTTGCGAAGAGCATTCTTCTCATTGGACGCTTGCATCTCGACATTTGTAAATTGTCGTCATATCCTCTGTATTGATGGCACATTCCTGACTGGCAAATACAGAGGTCAGATATTGACTGCCATCGGGGTGGATGGGAACAATCAATTGTTGTCCGTTGCGTTTGCTTTTTGTTGAGAGTGAAAACTACTACAGCTGGTACTGGTTTCTCAACTTGGTGAAGGAATATGTTGTGATGCAAAGACCGGGTGTTTGTCTGATACATGACCGGCATGCTGGCATGTTAAAGGCAATTGACGCATTGAAGTATGGTTGCGAGGAGTGGGGTGGAGCCAGGTGGTCTGATGTAAAGAGCAGGTGGTGCATGAGACATGGGTGCTAACTTTTTCAAACAATTCAGAAACAAGAATATGATGAACCTTTTTAAGAGGTTGTGTTCACAGAACTAGGAGAAAAAATTTAATGAACTATGGAAGCGTTTGGATGAGTTAACTGGAAAACAAACAGAGGAACAAAATTCCAAACCGCAGGCCCAAGGAGTTGAGCCTCCAGAAGCACTTGGTAAACTGTGGAGTGATCCAAGGGGAATGAAGAGGAAGAAAGCGTCAGAAATTTCTAATTTCTCAGATTGGATTGAGAAGGTACCAAAGGAGAAGTGGTCCTTATTCTATGATAATGAGGGTGCATGGTACGGGATAATGACCACCAACTTGGCTGAGATATATAACTAGGTGATGCGAGGTGCTCGTACACTTCAACTTGTTGGCATCGTCGAGTTTATCCTCCATGGGACCTGCAAGTATTTCAGGGATTGGTTCCTGGTAGCTGGCCCATTAATGGGCGACAATCAGTTGGTCCATTGCCAAAAACTAACTGATTACATTGAGGAGGCTAGCATCAAGGCGAGCAAACATCGAGCACTGATGCAGGGTACTCTGCACAGGTTAGGTTTGAAGTGTTGTGCATGGAAAAAGCGAGCCGCGGAATCAACCGCAAGAGGCCCATCCAGGAGTGCGTACTCAACTTGGATGGTACTTGTAAATGCTCCTGTCGTAAACCATATTTACTTCACCGGCCGTGCACACATGTGTTTGTTGCCTGTGGTGAGTGCAGAATCGATCCAAGTATTTATGTGTCACCGTATTTTAGCAAGGAAGTAGTGTACCACACAAGGAACCATGAGATATATGGTTTTGGAATTGCTGGGAATTTCACAACCGAGCGAACACCAACTTTGTTTGTCCCTATGCTGTCTCTGCTGAGAAAAGATAAAGGTCAACGCAATACAAGGCGTATCAAGAATTCAATGGATGAGTTGGAAGCAGGCGGGAGGGTGAAGAGGTGCAGCAAGTGTAATGAATACGGTCACACATACAAGAAGTGTCCTAAAGGTGCACCTGCGACAAGCGCAACTGAAGCTGAACCTTTAGGCAATGGAGCCGATGGACGTCGTCCTACCAGGGAAGGAACAACCACAACGACGAGACGACGCCGTCCTAGGAAGCCGGTGAATACTGGTGCTATTTGAAAGGAGGTGTTCGCAGTGATGCGATGCCATGTATCATTATCCTTTATTAATTAGTGGTTTGTTTGTAATGTTGCATTAATATTTTTGTAATCTATGTGAACCTTTATCATTAAGCTCGGTTTGTCGGACCTTGTTATGTGGTACTTTATTTTAGTGGACGACTTAAATGGTGTAATACTCGCTATATGTTACAAGTGTTCCATCGTTATTATTCGTAGTTGTGAATTATTTTAATGTCATAGTACTACAAATCTTATTTCATGTCTTATACTCGTTTTCATTACATATCTATTGTGATTGGAGATATACAACTGTTGTTATGACATATTAATTTGTCTTTGCAGGTATGGCGTACCAAACGCCGGAGCTACTGGATCGTACGATCGATGTCACACATCGATCATACCCTGTCAGCTGTGGAGGGGGCCTCGCTTAGTACGCTGAGACTAAGGACTACACGTCAGCTACTGCACATAGATCCTCGTTGGGTCAGTAGGTACGACAATTTCATTCAACTTCGAAGTTCGGTTCTGCCAATTTGTTGTTAAATTACCTACATTTGAGGTGGTAACAAATAATTTATTTGATTTTTTTGTTTTCAGGTTATGAGAGGCAGGCTTGATATCGGTCTGTCGGATGGTCGAGGCAGCGCTTAGCCAGACAGACCTTGCTAGACGATTCGATGTTGATTGGTCGTTGTTGGCTGCGCTTATCGATCGGTGGAGACCAGAGATGCACACCTTCCACCTTCCCTGTGGGGAGATGGCACCCACACTGAAGGATGTGTCGATGCTACTCGGCTTTAGCAGGTACTCCAGTGGGTCCAGCAGATGGCCGCCACTCTTGGAAGGCCAACATCACGGAGAGGTTTGCCGGCGTGATGAGGCGCCCAGGACTTAGGGCAATTACTATGATGGGGCACTACGAGACACATGGGCCCACCAAGGTGTGGTTCATGCAGTTTACAGTAAGTTCGATGGACTATTATATGAAATATCAAATGTATTAGTCTATATGCACTAACTCTTAATGTTTTATTGCCAGACTGAGACGATGCACCCTGATGCAGACGAGGGCACTGTTAATCGTTGTCTGGAGGCGTACCTTTTGTGGTTGTTCGGTTGGGTGCTCTTTTGCGGGACGTACGGCAACTCGGTGGACAAGGAGTTGATCCCGTACCCTCTTTCGATTGCTGAGGTAGTCGACGGTTGTGTACCACAGTACAGCTGGGGATTAGCTGTACTGGCTGCCACGTATCGAGGCTTGTCGGACGTGTGCTCGAGGACAGATCCGGGGTCCCTCATCCCTGGTTGCCCTCTTCTACTTCAGCTTTGGGCGTGCGAGCGGATCGCGATAGGTAGGCCAGTTGTCTCGTACGATTCGTACGAGCCTGGGTACTACAGAGACGCCCCTGAGGACAGACCCATGATGGGGACTTTGTGGGTTCGACGACAGGTATGCATGATCAAACAATAAAATTCTTACTTAGTTGATTTAACAAGTTTGCAGCGTACGTGGGCGCACGTGGCTGTGAAGAAGGCGTACCACTAGATGGTCACTGAGTTCGACCGTCTTCGCCCGGAGGACGTGGTTTGGGATTCGTACACTGACGAGGCTGTGACCACCAGAGCACCGCTAGGGCTGTCCTCTTTGTGCGCCAGAGACTCAGCCTACTGGATGACCACAATGCCATTGGTGTACGACATCTTCATTGAGCCACACTGTCCGTACAGAGTGATGAGACAGTTTGGGTTGCGGCAGTCGTTCCCACACAACAGTTGCACAACCTAGTTGACGTGCGAGATCGAAGGTTAGTGTACCATACACGCCCTTCACATTCTATTGATTTTTATTGTCTGATACAGAATAGGGAGGACGTGTATACTTCAGATGGGGTATAAGATTTTCCTTGAGGACTTGCTCAACTATAGAAGCATCACGTACACTCCCTAGTGCACATTCAACTGCATCACCTTAGTAATTTATCCTTCGACAAAGCAGTTGGATGTGCACTAGGGAGAGTACAGGACGCTTACAGCTTGAAGCTCAAATGATGCAAAATCTAGGAGCGATTGATGTCTTTATATACTTCTTGGAGTGCTGCCACTTGACGAAAGCTGGGGCCACGTGCAAAAAGCTACCAACTTTTCTTTCCGCGCAATTATTTCTCACCTGTCGCCCTCCGACCACGCGCTGAAAGCTGCCGACTTCACTTTTGGCGCAATAATTTCTGCAACGTCGCACTCAACCGTGTTGGCACGCGCCGAAAGCTGCTAGAGATTACTTTTGACGCAATTATTTTGCAACGTGAGGAAGAAGAGCATAAGAAAGCAGAGGAGAGACGAATGGCCTTTCAAGAGGAGATGCGTCTGAACAAAGAGCGGTACGAACGAGATGAAGCTAAAGCCCATGAGGCGGACATGGAGAGGAAGCGTGAAAGGATTTGCCGCGCAAAAGCTCCTGGACCTGAGGCGGTGCGCAAGGGAAAATACCCCCGATGTACTCAATAGCATGTAATGACGAAATATCTTGGTGTTTTCTATTTCCTAAGACACGTTAGGTTTAGATCGACCGCTAACATATAAAGCGTTCGATACGTACCACATGTTTTATTCTTGTAAAGTTGCTCTTTCCTATTGTATTTCATGTCTATCGTCAATCAATTGCTCGACATTATTTCCCCTCGTCACATTATGCACTAAATTTCTTCTCGGATTATTAATGTTATAATCTATTTAAAATACATTGACATTTCAATTTTAAAAATTAATAATAAAAGGGGGAGGGGAATAAATCGCCCTGCCCTAGGATGATTTATGGTGTTTTTGCAGTCGCCCCCCCGCCGCCCGTCAACGTACCGCGCGAGGGTCATTTTGCAGGCGGCCCCCTGCCAGGGATAAATCGCCCTAACAGTGGGCGGGATGGGGCCGCCCGCAAAATGCTCACGGCGTGGCCGACGGCCCGCCAACGGCCGTCTGCCACGTCACATTTGCCGCCCTCCCCTAGGGTGATTTATATGCCTCGTCCAGGGGTTGGGCAGGAGGAGACTATTTTTGCAAAACCGTGCTTCCGGTATTTATTTTTGTAAAACAATAAAAAAAGTTAAAAATGAAAAAAAATCCGTGGTTTGCTGGGAGTCTAGGAGACTCGGAGGACGCTGACAATTTGAGTGGGCTGAAGGAATAGGGACAGTGGGCTAGCTGTTAGGTGTAGGAAGAAAGGTGGTGGCCCGGCCCATTTGTCAAGTTCATTGGACTCAATATCACCATCCAATTATACTCCCTTAATATAGGAAGTAGATTGTACCCTTCCTAGTATAATGCATCTGGAGGGTTTAAATATAGAAATAATTTGCTTTATAGCACATACGTGAACTCAAAATCAGAAAATACCACATAGCTCAACACTAACTTCTTTAGGTTTTACCACAACCGTCAAGTTTGGCCTCCTCGGAGTTAACTCGGTCCAAAATGCCCTTCCGTCAACTGCAATAGTTCGTTCTTCTTTGTCGCAGTTCATGCTCGTGTCAATGGCAGACGCATCAGGAACCAAGGGCGGATCCAAAAAACCAAATCGTTGGTGTCAGAACAAATATATCGGTGTCATACCAGACTAATTTTACATATACTATATTATTATATCATATATATAAGTATTTTACCTATAGTATTTACCAAAAGTCGTTGGTGTCAGCTGGCACCAACTAATATACTGTAGATCTGCCCTGTCAGGAACTGCATTCCCCGTGAGGCCGGTGGCGACGAAAATGCCGTGCGCCACCACCGCGTAAGTCTCAGCCGCTACCATCGGGGCGAGGTTTTGCGCAGGTGGGAGCGGCCACAAGTGATGGAACCCGACTACCTCGATCCACAGCCGCCGCCGCCGCTGGCGGAGTAGCAGCCGAGTAGCTGACGATGACGGCGACATCTCTGGTGCTGACGAAGAAAATGTCATGGCGCGCAGCTGCGCGCACGGATGATGGAGGCAAAAAACTTGTACCTGTACGACACCACAACGGGTCGACGGCAAAACACTAGCTCGCACTGCCGTTGAACATGGCTCAGCCTCAGCATATTACTCACATCATATCTCAGGAAATCCAATTTGGCTTCTTAATTAAGGCTTCATATGTTAGAAGCACTCTGAAGATTTCAAAATAAAAATGTCTTTGATTCATTTTTCTTCTCTTCTAAGTGCGATTTGCCGGAAACGAGATGGGTATATATCCATATGTGGTGATTGTTGAGGCCAGAAGGGTAGCATGGTCAATTCGCTTGACCCATACGTGGACCCAACTCAACTCTATCGGAAGACATACACGCTGCGTCATGGTTGTGGTATAAAACGAATAAAGTAGAGCCAAGCAGTGGTACCAATCGACAATGAGAAAGTTTTGTGGCATTTCCAGATTTTGGCTCTTCAGCTGTCACTACACCATGGTCAAGAATTAGCCACAGATGTGTGTTGGCTAAAATATGTAATCAATGGCAAGCAATCTATCGCTAAAAGTTCGTGACACATTGTCTGTTGGGAGTACTATGACCGGGAGACAGACCATTTGTCGTGAATTGTATATATGTTTTAGAGACAAACAGTCTGTCGGTATTTGTCCAATTCAGGACAAACTATGTGTCGCCAAAAAATTTAGGGACACCATGTAACATACCAGAAAAATAAAACATGAGAATTTACATTCCTTGTGTGTTGTAAGCAAGCTAAATAAACTTGTTCCTAAAATTTGCAACAAATTAAAACTTTTTCTTTAAGTTGAGTAACAAACAAAATCAAAACCTCATGTAACAAAAACAACTAACCGTGTATATTTAAATTGCGTGAGATGGTGAACCTAGATAGGCAACTCCTAGGTTAACTAAAAACCTAATTGCACTAAACTACCTCTCTAGAATAAAACTCAACTATTTGTAAAATGAACTTAATAAACCCCAAGTAAATGAACTAACACATGTTTGTTGGCCTTGAGTGCCTTGATTGTTTTCGTAATGTTTTAGAGCATTCTTGCATAAAGAAGATGGAATTTACATAACCTATTAAAATGAAACCAAATAAATTAAGAAAACATGAAAGTGGTTCCACAAATATTTATATCACATAAAATAATGAATCAACATATGGTAAACACATAAAACAACATATCTAGGCGTGCTTGACTTGTTTCTATTGTTTTTGGATTTCTTGCATATCATTTAGGGCATTTACATATTGGACAAGCAATCATCAATTAATTATTACAAATAAAATATACATATAAAAATCTTGGGAAAATTCACACACACTTCACCTCATAAGTAAGCAATATAAATTTCCTAGTAATTTTATAACTTAAAATAAGGCCTTGTTGATGTAGTTCAAAACCAGCAAAATCTAGAATTGATCCTAATCCTAATGCTCTCTTTGTACCTTCCCCTACTTTCATCCAAGCCTCAATCTGAAAATCTACTTCAGCCAAGTTGTGGTATAAGTTGCACTCTCTCAGCCCTAGGATCTTATGAAGCTAACTAGCCCTATACCTCCCTCTTTTCTTATCTCCAAAACTCAATCAGCCCCTAACTTTAGCTATCAGTAGCAAAACAACATCACCAAAGCATCTTTCCCTAATCATCAAGCCTAGGCCATTAGGTTTATAGAAAATCCTCTTCACCCAAATTATAGGTACCATTTTACTCTAACTCATGGGAAGAACATCAAGCATACTGAGCCCCAATACCATAGTTAACTACTCTTAGCAAAACCAAACCCTAATCAGTCATTCTAGGACTCAGAATATTTTCAGCAAGACCCTGGAAATTCACATCACTAAGTCTTCTCCACCTCTCTCCCCAATTTAACCCAAAACCAATATTGCCAAACCATTTCATAGAAATTGTTGAACATATTGAGAACTCCAAACCATACCTTATTCATGGGCTAATTCCCCCTCTAACTATTTCCTTACTTATCTCAAAGATCAATCAAGCACATGGACTATAAGCAATTACATCATGAACCCTAATGTATTAGATCATCAAGGTTAATGCATAAACCTTTAGGAAAATCCTTTTCATCCAAAATATAGTAAATCAAATCTGTGACATACCCCAAATCTATAAAACCTGGAAAACGAAATAAAAATGGTGCATCATGTGCTTGGGAAGTGATCTATGTTGTCTTTGGATTTTCTATCATGTCATTTAGTGCATAACAAATATCCTTTAGGTCATCAAATAAGTTACAGAACCAAACCAGTCACCCAAAAATTCCAAAAAAATTACCAAAAATACTTTGAATCATAAGTAACGAACATGAATTTTTCCAGAATTTTATAACAAGATTAACTAGCTCGATGATCTACTCTAAGAATCCAAAAATCCTGAAACTTCAGTTTTTTGGAGCTAACCTTGTGCTGCTACCGAATCTGTTTGAGGCAACTTCCTGGAATTTTGTTTCAGCCAAAGTGTAGTTTAAACATTCCTCTAACACCCCTTTAAATATCTGACCCTAGATCCCTCTCTAGCTAGTCCAATTCTCAGCCCAAACTTTGAATCAGCCATTTGACCCTGCTGAAAGTTGCTGAATTAACAGCCCTAACCACACTTTGCTTGATCATCAAGGAAAAACCATGGGCCTTTGGACCAAACCACTTCAGCACGTTGGAAGAGCATGTATTACTAGAGCCAGAGAGGTAAGTTTCACTATTTTACCATTCCCAGAACACAGTAAGGAGGCCAGGACAAAATGGATCAAAATAACACTAAAGGACTTAAGTCCATGGACCAAATTCTTGCCCTCTTTCACTGCCAGTGGGCCCCACACGCCTTGGGACCCACTTGTCAGCATCACCCTCACCCCTCACTGCCCAGAAACGCATAGACACGCCTGCACACGCGTCCCCCCACGCGCCAGAAGCCCGAGAGCCCTTCACCTCGTCGTCCCTCTCTCGACTTCGTCTATTTAAGCCTCATTTCCCCTCACTTGCTCCTCGGCTCGCCCTCATCGTGTACCAGAAATCACGAGGGTATAATCCTCAGCGAGCCGCCAGGGACAGAGGCGTCTTCCCCGACACCGGCGAGCCCTCCGCCGTCGCCAGCCGCCTCTGGTGAGCTTCCCCGCAAACCAAGCTTCGGAACACACTCCCCTAACCTCGCCTAACAACCTGGTGCCCTCTTTTTCCCAGGTGCCGTCGGTCGAGCACATGGCGACGCCGACGACCCCGACGCCGGCCACCCAAACCCGCCGACCGTGGAGCGACAACCCTGGAGAGCGGAAGCTACGCCGCGCCGTCAAACTTCTCCAGCATCTTCGCCTCACTCCTAGGACCTCGCAGCCGAGAGGAATTGACCCCGGAGGCCGTGGTTCGCGAGGCCCTCTTCTTCCTCCTCCTCTCCGGCAACGCGCCGCCGCCGTCGGTTTCTCCTCTATCCGGTGAGCCCTTTTGTCGATTCTTCCCGTTTTTAACAAACCTTGGGACCCCACTAACTTGTTGCACGCGTCGCCAGTCACCGCAGAGGCTTGAATCGGCCCGTCGACGTTCACCCCAAGCCCACCGCCGCGCCGGACTGCTTCCTCCACCGCCGCTACTCGCCGGACCTCGCCAACCCTCGCCGAACCCCCTGGTGAGCATCGTAGTACACCCAGCAACCACATGCATGCACAAACGAGGCTGAATCGAACCCCAAAACCATTTCTCCCTTTCATCCCGCCGGCCACCGCCGCCCGCCGGCGCGATTCCGGCCAGCATCCAGTACGTCACGACCACCGACACCTTCGTCTCTCTTCCACGCACATTTTCTCTTTTGGACACCTCAGCTGACTCGCCATCGTTCGCCGGCGAGGCCGCCGCGAAACTCGCAGGCCGGCCTCTACCTCGCCGCGGCCGCGCCCTGACGAGTGGGCCCGTCTTCATTAGCGCGTAAAACACCGCTTAGCAAGAGTTTAAAATGTGCGGGGTTTAAAACGCAAAATGCTAAACGATGACATGTTGATCCGAGGATCTAATTATAATTTAACTAAAACTTGAGGACTCTTAAAGAACTTGGACGCACACGTGGTGTGGACTGCGGGTTGAGCCCAAGATCTTTCGGGGGTTTCCTGCAAAACGTCTCTCACTGACGACTGGACCCCGCTGAATTTTAATTTCGAAATATTAAAGAAAATCACTTCTCTGTATTTATTTTCTGAACAGAAAATTGCTCCAACTTCAAAAATTCATACAAAATCCATCCTAACTCCAAAAATGTTCAAACCAAATTTTTTGGATTTATAAAGTTGTGACCTATTTTACTGTGAACTAAAACATGAAAATTTATATAAGAAAAATACTACTAAAATTTGTGTAGTTAATAAATAGTACAATATGTGCCTGGAACTTATAAAATTTGTAGAATATTCACCCTTGCTCCAAAAATTGTGAAACACTTCTTTTGAAATTTTAAAATAATTCTCTGTAACATCGGTAAGTAAAACATGATCACATATCTGTACCAAATATCACTTAATATTTAATAGCTTAAATTAAACATGCACACTTATAAAATCGATAACTCACAAATGGAATCTGATAAAATATAAATTCTTTCGCCATAAATAATCTAAAAACAGTACCAAGCCACTGCATCATTTGCATTCATTTTAGAGCATTTTGGATTTTATGCTTGTTCTGTTATTTATTTTGTATACACGTAAATTGTATAGATATTGGTATTCTCGAGGATGATTGGTGTATTGTGCTTGCTGACCTGGAGGAGAACATCGTAAATCAAGGCCCCGCACTGCCCTCTCCTTTGACCACATTGATCTTATGTTTTGAATGGGCTAAATGATTTTATTGCAAAATTGCACGCGTTAGTTAGTATTAACTTTGGTAAAAATTATCTAAATGTGGGAATGGTAGATAAAACCTATTTGCTGCATAGTCCACCTTGAAACTTGAATTCCTTGCTGATTGTTACCCTAGAATGGTTTAGAGTACTTTCATGGTGCTCACAAGGGTATTAAATTGCTTAATATGCCGCTAAATGCTTTGCTATGTTCCCGACAACAACACTATTCAAGATGGATACTTTATATGTGTAAACTGGGATTTTTTATGTATATGGGCAATGGAGTGTCCATGGATTACTTGTGAACTAAAATGGAGATGAACAAAACTTTCAGACTTGGGCGACGAGTGGTGTGTATATGGTGGTAGTTGTACACCGATAGGGGGAGCATTCATCTGAGTCGATTAAGGACCGAACTCCATGTCACCCACTATTGTATACCGTACAAACCACATGTGCTAGTTATGGGATGGCCTTAACCTATTAAGTTGTTTAGAGTTTAGCCTTGCATCCTAGCAGGCCGAAGAGTATGAGTTAGTCAGTTTTGATAACTCAGAGGTACCTCCTAGTGATGTTGATTTATGCTTATTATTTCATTGCGAGATGGCCAAATTACCACACGCCTAGTATTCGTGATGGCCATATTACCACACGATTTGATTGGGGTTGTCCAATACAACGGTGTCATGCCCCGTAGGGGAAGCTGGGTTAGCTTCGCCCACCGCGCTAGGTTTAATGCGTGGGCCCGCCACCTAGCGGCGCTGTTCTGTAGCGTGGAATAACACACATCATGCTGGTGCAAGGCTAGACAATAAACAATGTAATGGTTTCGTTGTGACCTCTAGACCGCACTCAGCGTGAAGAGTGTGGTAGTGCATTAGCCGGCACGAGACAAACTAGAGCGATTCACATCATGTGGGCTTAAAAGTTGTACAAACTCTGCAGAGTCTAAAACTAATCGATTAGCCGTACTCACGGTCATGAGCGACATTGTGAAGTGTGATGAGTATAGTTTTATGGTTTTGAAATGATTGTAAACTCGGGAATATGGTATGGGTATGAAGTTGAGAACTTGTGGTGATGATGGATGATGTGAAATGGTGGATGAGGTGATATGGTGGATGATGCGAGGTGAATGATGGATATGTTACTACCTTGAGGGGTAGTGGTGATTATTTTACTCATACTGTTATTATGATCTACTTATGCTTTTATTACAATGTTTTATAAATTACCGTTGCGAAACATTGTGAACTAAAATTGGCATTTATGCAATGAACCTATACACTGCCTCCCCTTCAATTAAGCTAGCATGTAGAATATTAGGGTTGCTCTCGCTTGCCAGTATATTAATTTATTTAATGTACTGATTTCTTGCTCTCTTGTTTGTATGTTGCTGCCTCAGATCCTGCTGCAGGTGATGATTGTTGATTGGCGAGTTCTTGCAGCTTGCTTGTTTGGTTTCCAGGACGGTTCTTACTTGGGGACTACCCCTAGTCGGTTTGCCTGTGGATGGGTAGACACGCTTGCCGCTGAACCTCTTCTATTTTGGCATGAAAGCCAAGGTAATAACCTAGTTCTAATTAGGACTATTATTGCTTATGCTTAGAACCATTTTATACTTTGATATCATTGCCATGATGAAAGTGTATGGCTAGTCGCTAACATCCTGGGGACTAGCTATGCATGAGTATGAGTTTGAAACAATTGAGATATTTGGAAGACATCGTTATCTCTGCCACTTATCTCCTTTGTTCCACTCCCGGTGCATCGTATTTATTATACCGAACAACTCTAAGAACGCTGTCATGTGTGTGAGAGTGATGTTAAGTATAATAAATATGGTGCCCCACACACCATCTGTGGGGAAAGGTTCAATCCATTCCATCCGTTGGATCCAAATCGAACGTCTGAGAATTGTTCCAACTATACTATATAATGCCTTACCTCCACCCACAACCCTAGAACCCTCTCCCCTTCCCCATCCTGCCGCCGCCCCATTACCGCAGCCGTCGACCACTTCTCCCAATCGCTCCCCCCTTCCACCGCCGCCGCCGCCGCTGCATAGATCTGGAGCGGAGGACCTCAGCGACGACGTGTCCGAAGACGAGGAGCTTGGGCGGCGGTGGCCGATAGCCCAGCGGCGGATCTTCTTTACTTGCTCATATTTTGGCATGTCAAGCTTCTCGAACCATTCATATTGAGTAATTAATTACCATTGGCTGTTCATGATAAGAAGATGCAGATTGTTTATCTTTTCTTTCTTGATATTAGTTGTGCCTTTCTTCTTTTGTTATTTTCTCTTCTATATGAACTAGTGATATCACTAAATTTATTGTCTGCATATAATTTATTCATATACCATGTGAGTGATTTGGAATATTGAGTATATTTTATTAGTAGAGGAACTGGTTAAAAACACATTAAAGTGGTCATTTAGTACTCCCTCCGTCCTTTAATATAAGGCGTCCTTGTTTTCCACAAAGTTAATATTTGAAAATTTTGACTAATAGTTAAACTAACTATATTGGTGTTTGGTGTTATGCATGTGACATCATTTGGTTTGTATTTGAATGTGTTTTCATATGATGTAAATTTTATAGTTTTTGATAATTTCTTATGGAATAAATTAATGGTCAAAGTAAAGTATTGTAGACCGTGTACAATTGAAATACGTCTTATATTTAAGGATGGAGGGAGTATATCATAGACCAAAGAATTTGATGTTCAGTGCATCCTGTTGATGTGTTGCCCATTTGTTCTTGATTATCAATGTAATATTTCACATCTTGAGAATAAAGTAGGAATAAAAACTGATTTACTAATCTACCCATCCATTGCTGATCTTAACCACACATGCTGCTCTAGTTGTGGCATCTGCCCTGTTGTAGTTAACTATCACAGCTTCCCTAGTTTGATTTAGCTATCGCTGTGGTGAATCAGCTTTTTGGAGGCAAACTATACCTATCAATATCAGATGTCAGCATACTAAGCATTCACTATTTATTCATACAATTCATACTTGTTGCTTATAATGAGCCACATTTTTTAAGTTATATTACTAAGATGAGAGCTCAAGTTATTTCTTTTATAATACTTTTACAGGGTCTAGTCTCCACATGTGATATAAACTGAGAGAAGCTTTTTGGCCAAGTGGTGGCAAGGGCATTTGATGCATTGAACATAGCCAACAATATAACAATATATATAGATATATCTCTTAGAATCTTAGGGTTCCACTACATATTGTTTACTTGAACTGTGTTGTGACCTTTCTGGACCAGCATGGATATTCTTGCTTGCATGTGTTTTCAATGAATTTAATGAAATGTGGAGTGATTTGCTGTTATAACTTCGATTTGTTTGGTGTTGATTGTAATAAAATCTGGGTTAATGAAATCATGGGTGAATATTGATTTTGAATGCAATGAAATCTAGGTTGATGAAATAATTAATGGGTGAATACCCTCAATTGCAGTAGGCAAAACTAATTTTACCACATACCATCTGTCGCCAAAACACCAGTACCAACGTCATACTGTCTGTCGCCAAAACACCAGTATCAACGTCATACTATCTGTCGCCAAAAGTTTGTCTAACGCGAAAGATCTTTAGTGACAGGACTTGCACCGACACACCTCTTCTGTCGCTAAAGACCTTTTACGACAGACATTCTGATGTTATAGGTGGCCTTTCCCGACAGATGGGCTGATGCTGAATCTAGGACATGGTGTAGTGTGTGCTATAAACCGAATTTTCCCTTAAATATATTGTTCATTGTTCTAAAAGAGATCAAAGTCATTCTTAAATTGTTATATTATGGGACGAAAATAGTAATTAACATGAACCGGAAGCATAGGGGTGTGGGTCATTGGTATGTGGCCCCATGCATTGGCCACTCATTGGCCTTTTATTTATTTATGTCGGAGGAACCTCATCATGCTTTTAAAAAAAAATGAAAATCACACAAGGTTGCGAGATTTGTACTACCCCTGTCCCACAGAGTAGGAGTAAAAATACAAGTCTATAGTTCTAGAAAACTAGGAAAAGAAAACAGATCCACCACACTGTGTGTTTACAACTTGTCTCATTACTGACTAAACAAACAAAACACAACGCTAAACAACGTCGCCAACGAGGAAACGACGCTAAGAGCGTCGCCACTGCTCGTCTTTCAGAACCATGACGTGGTTTTCACCTGATGAATCCATCAAGGAGAGGAGGTAAAATGCAAAAATGCTTTAAGAGGAATGCAGTGCCCGTAGGCGGTGTCGTTGCCGACCCAAAGGCTAGGATTTTGCCCGTGAACTTTCCTCCTTTCCATGCTTGTAGAGATCGTCTTCCAAGCAAAATTGCCACCACCAACCGAAGACCTTTGACACGTAGCCACCGCGTTGAAGCATCGCCGTCGGCAAGCCAACGAGTAGGAGCTCAAACATCCGGCGCACTCCGGATCCATCCACATTGATGGGTTGAAGAGGTTGAGGGTGAAAGCGAAGAATGGATCCCCTTTCCCCTACGAGCCCACCAAAGCGCGACCATCATGTGTCTGCAATGAGCCACCACGAGAGGACTCCTATCTGGATAGAAGGCCACCACAGTCCATAGGCCTGCACCGCTCATCTCAAGGTGTTGTCGTCGTCATCACCTCGGTTAGGCATACTCGTGTCACCACTGCCTCGAGCCACCTGGCCGCATCGCTGTCACCTTGCCTCCTCCCACCACAACATCCTGCCATCACCGGCCATGTCACCTTTGTGTCGCACTAGCCACGAGAAGACACTGCAACCTTAGGGGCGAAGCCAGAATTTAATAATTGGGGGTGCCAGTCACGAGAATAATATATTCATGACACCTCGGTAGATAATGGTGTAAACATGTGGTCGGCTACAAGTGCAAAGAATAAGAGACCGTCTTGGCCTCATTTAACCATCCATAATTTTTTACAAACTATGAGATAATTTGTTGTTCACACTAGTATATACCATATTTTATTATTTATACATGTTTGTATGTACACTGATATTATATAATATAAAGCACCAAATTAAAATTGAGTCGAACAATTTGTGTTGATGTAGTATCATCTTGCTCATTTATCCTTCTATCAGTAACTGTAGCAATTAATGTTTGAGATAGAAAGGTATTAAATTAGGGAAAATTGCAAAAACCACCCCAAATATTACTGTGGTTTTGAAATTACCCCCCCATAACTCAATTTGTTGCAAATACCCACCCACCCAAACCACTCAACGCATGTCAATAGCCGAGTTATGCCTTTTCTGTCAACGTGTACTGGTAGGAGGCCATATCATCAATCCCTGATATCGCTCGCAGTAGCTCGGCGCTACCAATCGCCATTGAAATGTACTATCTCGTTGTTGCAAATTATCAACCAGCTTCAAACTATATAGAGGATCAGGCTCAAAGGTGATGCACCTCAAAAGAAACGTGGGTTACTAATGTGCCCTAATATTATTGCACGTCAACAGAAACGGACCGAATCGGCTAATCGGGAGATTTGGGTGGGTGGGTATTTGTAACAAATTGGGTTATAGGGGGCAATTTCAAAACCATAGTGACAACTGGGGTGGTTTTTGCAATTTTCTATCAGTAACTATAGCAATTAATGTTTGAGATAGAAAGGTATTAAATTAACCAAGTTAACTAATTACTCATTAGTAAACTAATATGGTGATTAAGGGTTAGTTTGGACATGGGGGTGCCAGGCACCCTCCGGCACCCCCCATAGCTTCACCACTGTGAAACTTCCCCCTGTCGGCTAGATCTAGATGTAGCTGGTTCGCTGGCTCCACGATGGGCGTCACTGTCCCCAAATCTGACTGACAAAACCCTCCACCCACAGCGCCAACCATCGCGGTACATAACCGGATAGACTAGATCTGGCTGACGCAATTGGAAATAATGGAATTATCAACTCTGGTACAGGACAATCATTCAGTCGGATTCATTACATATTTGATCCCATGCAAAATCCGAGCAACCTGTATCCCAAATTCCTAATTAGATCCACTAATCCACAGGCACTGCTATAGAACAAACCCATCAAAACCTGGTGACGCAATGCGAAGTTCAATACCACATCAATCGGAAATTTGGATTTTAACCCGAACCAACTATTTAGACTATAACCTTATCAGCTAAAAAACTCACAGAGACCCACCAAGTCCGTATCTATTCCAACCATTAACCCGACATTTCGGAGAGAGCGAGCAGATATGGGGGAGGGGGATTATGAGGGGATCTGGTGGTGCATGTAGAGGATGGAACCGAAGAGCTCCTTCATGACATGGAACACCTCCGACCGCCGCAGCGACAGGTGGTGGCTTTCTCCATCCTTCCGCCGCTGCCGACCGTTCGGAGATTCAAATTGGGTGGGCTTGTTTTTGGTAAGGATGGTTCGCAATCAGTTTTACGGTGTTTTGCTCTGCTTTTGCTCCTCCATGCTTCAGTCCTCACAGCCACGTGGTGTGCAGTTTGGCTCGCAATCGGTTTTTAGATCTTTTTTTTAGATAAATCGGTTTTTAAATATATATTTTTGCGATACAACACCTTAAATCCGTAATTTTACGATAAAATACCTAGTTTGGTAAAAGTTGTGCTCTTTTTTTTCATGCTTGCCAGGCTACAGATGTCGTGATACCTTTGCCCAACTCTAGTTGTCAGTGTTTTGGATCGGCAATAAAACTTAGGGTTGCGTATGAACTTGAAAGACAGATGGTGACGGGACACGAGATTTTTATACTGGTTCAGGCCCTCCAATGGAGTAATAATCCTACTTCCTGTCTTTGATGGTTGTGTCCCACTGGGTGTGTATTGAGAATATGAGAGCTAATGTGTTCTATTCGATGCCCTTGGCCCCTCTCGCCCTAGACGGCTTAGGGTTTCCCTGTTTGTTACAGTATTTACCCAGCTGATTGCCGTGGGAAGCAAGGCAAGGCCCAGCCGGGTGATTTTATCTCTTTACATATATGAATTCCGAATCACCTACGACTCGGGATATGCCTTATCTCTTGGATTGCGCCGTAGGAATCAAGGCACTGATGTGCCGGGCTTCATTGCATTCTATCTATTGATTTTCTAGAACACCTCACCTTCATTGGCCCATACAGGTCTGAGTAGATACCCGGTACCGATATGCTGCACAGTAGCCCCTGAGTCATTCACAGTCGAGTTGCATCTTCCTTCTTTAATCATCTTCAATCTTCAACCTCCAAACTTTCTTCGTCAAGTACTTCTTCAAATCATCTTGCAAAGAGGCTGTGAAGGGCTCCATCATGAAATCCAATAGAAAAAAAATTAGGGCACGGAGTGGTGCACCTATTAGGTGTAGCCCCCGACTCTATGATTAGTTGGGAAACACTAAACTTAGAGTCTATTTGGGACTTAAGAAAGAATATTCCTGTAAAGAGATTAAACAGTGTGCCGAGTGGCGCACCTAATAGGTGTAGCCCCTGACTCTATGATTAGTTGGGTAACAACTAAGACCGCTTACACTCTTTGAGCTTAGATCGATTACTTTTAAGTAATAGGCCAGAGGCTTAATAAGACATGCATAGCTAGAGCCAAATGCGATTTTCAGTCGGATATACGTGTATCCTCATCTTGACAGTGTCAAGGTAAATTAGCTTAGCATCGATCATCCAATCAATTCGGACAATAGGCCAGAGGCATAAAATCTCACTATCAGGCTTTTAGCCGAGTGATTTGCACCGTAATTTTAATAAGGATAAGCAAACCCCAAAATAGGTAATTACTCTCTTATATTGCATATTGCAATTTGCACCGAGTAAACCACATGTGATTTTCCATCACCTTAAGGCACAAAGGGCATGCTTGGATTTACCGGGCTGTATAAAGTTCAACTTAGCATCGATCAGCCGAGTGAATATTTCCGAGTAATAGGAGAGAGGCTCATCAAACCGAAGTAATCCAATTATCTAGTTGTTTATAGCAGTCGGCTGCTCTCTTATCGATTGCATCCTCGAATCTTTAAAATATAAGCCTTCGTCTTGTAGTCTAAATTCCAAAAGCGAGCACCGAGTGAAAGTCCAAATAACCAGTCAAAACCTTCTAATGCCGACTGATTCACTCGATAACCCTAGGTTTCCACATAACGGCTCCGAAACTGACGCCGTTAATTTCGGAACCAACCCCAACAGTATCGCGAAGAGTGTAGATCTGACGCGTGTCTAACGGCGTCAAAATTCCCCTTTATCTCTTCGTCTTCCTCGCCGACATTGGTTTCTGTGGCACCGCTTCGCTCAAGCACCAGATCACTTCCACTCTCGCGATTTGCTCTCTGCCTCCAGAAATATCAATCCGGCATCAGCAATTCCACCAAAATCCCATCCATTTTGCGCCATGGCCGATGCTGGAAGCTCCAAGGCCGCATCGGAGGTGCTCCGCGATGAAGATCACGGTTGGCCAACGAGCTTGATGGACAACGCGAAGATCTCCAAGCTGGTGAAGGAAGGAGTACTCTCTGAAAAGGAGGTAATCTGCTGGCGCGCAGCTCGTTACGATTCACTTCCTTCTCCCAATACCGGGGAGACTGTCGTGTTCACCCGGGGTTTCTTTCTTCCTGCTCACCCCTTCCTCAAGGGGCTTCTTGAGTTTTATGGAATCAAGCTTCATCATCTCAATCTCAATTCCATCCTCCATATTGTTGTTTTCGTCCATTTGTGTGAAGCCTTCATAGGCATTTTCCCCCACTTCAACCTTTTTCGTGCTTAGTTCTATCTCAAACCACAACTAGGACACGCAAACATCTCCAATGTGGGTGGAGCCGATCTTCAATGTAGATCCACCCCCAAGTATTTTAATATGTCATTTAAGACCTCCAACAAGGATTGGCATGCTGAGTGGTTTTACTATCCTGACGCCGAGAAATCACTCGGCGAGTTCGCCGCCTCCTTCCCAGTCCCTAATGATTCTTGGAACGCCAAGCTTACCAAGCCTGAGCTGGAGGAAGTTGCTCCTTTCATGAAGAAAATTACAGACCTCAAGCAAGATGGCTTGACTGGCATCTAGGTGGCGAGGCATTTCCTGAAGTACCGACTGAATCCCCTCATGGATCGAGTCCACCCAGCCTTTGAGTATAGTGGCCACCATGATCCAACAAGGAAATCAGTCGAAGATCAGACTAAAGAAGTTGTCGGGGAGAAGCTCAAGGCTTCACCGATGATGTCTATATTCCCACCAAAGCTGATAGGCCTAAATGTGGGGCCTATAATATTTATAAGCCACCCCACATGTAATTCTTGTTGTTCTCTATCTTCATTCTTCTTTATTGTTGACTGTATTAATAGTCCTGTACTAATCCTCAGGCATATTACCAGATCGACTTTAGGCCACCGAGTGTTGCAAACATCAGCAGGCCCGAGAGGAGTCCAGTTCCTGATGGTCCTGCGATCCCATGCTTTGATGAAGGCGAAGATGAGTCAGAGGAAGGCGTTGATGCCACAACTACCAGAGAAAGCGCCGAGCCATTATCCCTAGTGGCTCTGATGATGATGATGATTCCACCCCGCCGGCTCAGGGAGTCCGGCCGAGTCCTCCTCCACCTACTTCCCCCAAGATGAGGACATTCTCTCCTCCACCGGCCAAACGCGGTTGTTTGAAGTTTTCGAACATGTAACTCTTTTGCCTTTACACTTTTGTCTATTTTTGTATCTTCTAATTTGTCTTGATTCCAATCATCTATTGCCGCTTCACTGGTGCGGCAAGCGATAGTACTCAGCCCCCGACTACGGCAGTAGTCGAGAAAATAACTCCACCTCCGACTGATAATCAGTTGGAGATAGCTCCAGTCGCTGCTCAAGCCACAACCGATGTAGAGCTCGCTTCAGCCACCACAATAGAAGTTGCCCCGGCTGATGCACCAATTCCAACTCCCACCATTGATAGCACAGCTCCTGGTAAGTCTTCTTCAAATTCCTTGTAATCGCATATTAGAAACTTCTCATCTTGATCCTTATTGTAATCTTTTGAACTCATCAAAATAATTGAATCAACCCTTGTTGCCTCCGACATCTCAGCCCCTTCTTCACAACCAATCACAGTAATTTCATACTCTGTGCCTAAAGAAGATAAGGGCAAAAAGACTCAATAAACAATCACCGCTGCTGGGGCAACTGATGCTGCTGAACCAGCTGTTGCTGCTGAGCATACTACCGCCGCTGAGCCGACTCGGTCCTCCGCTGCTGGGGCAAAAAGACTTGTTGTGCTCTTGATCTAGCCGGCGTTGTTCGTCATCGATCCTCCACTGCTCTTCTTCAAGTATCGCGAGATTTCATTCCTGCTCCACTCGTCGACTTGGCGTTGTGACCGAGTGGCTTCGTGACTCGGTTGACGCCCTGCCGATTGGAGTCCTGGGTGGCTCGCGGCTTTGTGATGGTGGAGTCCCATGAGAAGTTGACTCCCCAGCTCCATGGTTGTGGTGATGCACTTCAATCGCTGATACAAGAGCTCGGGCCTTGTTCAATTGCTGTGTGATGGGTGCTGCTTCTGGTACCGACTGCATGAGAGTAGTCAGCATGGTTTGGGCTACTGCGATGTTTTGCAGCGGAGTCGTGAAGACTTGCTCGCCTTCGTATATCGCGTTGAAACCCTGCCACATGCATCTTCATGAAGCAGCAAGTCGCCTAGCTGCCTCCTGTCGTGCACGCTCTTGTTCTTCTTGGAGTTGTCTTGCTTCTTCGTCTTCAAGATCCTTGCATCGACGCTCCTCCTCGAGTAATCTGCGCTGTTCTTCAATCTCTTGGTGCTGTCGCTCGAGTTCTGCCACTCGGGACGCAAGCTACTCGGGTGTGTTATTGGCATCATCATGAATTTCTACCATAAAAATCCCACGTGGTGGAGAAAAGCTTCCCGAACTGCTTTGTTCCCACTCGTCGAAGTGACTCGTCTACTTGATGAAGGCCACCCAGCGCTCCTCGCCTTCCCCGTATGCGACCGAGTTCCCGGAGTCCGAGTCGTCATCACTCGGGGCTCGTACACTCGACCACTGATAGCGGTAGGAGTAGAGTTCCGCTCTGAATAGCATGGCCTCGAGCGTCTTGGGCGGTTTTTTGTACCAGTCTTCCTTGAATTCTAGGTCCCTACATCCATTGAGGAATGCAGCCATGGCCTGATTGTTGGAAACAACCGGCTCATCATCCATAATGGAGTTGAAGCGAGCTACATACATGTGGAAGGGCTCCTCCACATGCTGAAGTAGCTGTGCCAATCGTTGGTTGGGATTGGTTGGAGGGACTCAAGATGAAGTCGATCCCTATGCATCCTTCTTCTCCTGCCACATCTGTTTGCGGAGTGGCGACTGATTGCTTCCACTCGGCGTGGATTGGCGTTGGCGTTCGGCTTGCTCCCTCCACTGCTTGTAAGCTTCTCTCCGTATGCGGCTCTAGATCGCCGTGTCTTCCTTGTCGTAATTCTCCATGTAGATGATGAGGTTATCCCTTTGCCTTGGTTCCGAGTCCTGAGACCTGAACAAACTGTGAGTGTCCGCTAGGCGAGCTAGGTCTTGGAGATTCTGAGGCTTGTGGCGGTACCATGTTCTTATCACATCGGGATCTCTTAGACCATGGTAAAAGATGGATAGGGCCACGAGATCTGTGACCGGCTTGGTTTGCTCGATCACCTTTAGAAACCGCCGAGTGAAGTTGCGCAGTGATTCCCCTGGCTTTTGGAACATCTCTTTATAGAGACGATAGACAGCGGGGTTGTTGGCTGGCTTATAACTCGGACTTGAGATTGCCTGAACCGGAGCCAGTTCAGGTTGCAGAATCTAAGTCAAAATCGACCCAGGACGCTGGTCTTGGATTGGAATGGTTCCATGTGCGGGGGTCCGAGCCGTGATTGGCTTGGGTGCAGGAGTCAGAATTGGATGCGGAGTCGGAGTAGGTTTCGGCGACTCGGTCTCCATGTGCGCACGTCTGGATGTACGCGAAGCATGACGACGGGTAGATCGACTCTGCTTTCTCAGCGTGGGTTGATAACATGCTGTGATCTTGATGGCGCCATTGTTGACTCGAGAGATCACACGCGACAGGAAGTGCGTCTTGTGTTCCGCCGTGTTTGGGAGTCCCATGGGAACAGTGAAGGTTTTAGTGGGCTGATTTCCTCAGTCCGGGTCCTGAGTTCACCGTTAGCGTCGGCGATGAAACTGAAGGAGCCGAATCGAAGCTCGGTCCCTAGTGGGATGATCGATCCGGCGGTTGTTGGTGTCGATGAAGAAGATTCCATCTGACTTCTCGTCGAGAGATTCGGTGCAACCCCTACCTGGCGCGCCATGGGAAGCAAGGCAAGGCCCAGCCGGGTGATTTTATCTCTTTACATATATGAACTCCGAATCACCTACGACTCGGGATATGCCTTATCTCTTAGATTGCGCCGTGGGAATTAAGGCATTGATGGGCCGGGCTTCATTGCTTTCTATCTATTGATCTTCTAGAACACCTCACCTTTGTTGGCTCATACAGGTCCAAGTAGATACCCGGTACCCATATGCTCCACACTACTCATGGCGTCCATCAGTCCCCCAAAGGACGTGGTAAGACTGATGAAGGATTGAAAGAGGGGCACATAATTGTCTAGGATGTCGGCAAAATGGGTCAAGTGAAAGGCACAAAAAACAAAGAACCTACTTATATTTTGATGGTACTAAACTACTTATAAAGGACAGTCCTAAGATTTTGGTGGTCTAAAATACTACTCATCAATGGTGTGTAGGTTAAATAGCTAACTATAAGAACACAGCACAGAGGAAGCAACTGAGCAAGATCCAGAACTTCACAGCTAATAATACGCATGCAGAAGGAGCGAGATACAAAGTCATATGCAAGCTATCTAGTGACATCTGGGATTATTACACATGAAGTAGAGGAGAGAAATAGCAGAGCCTCCAGGGCTGCAAATAGAGTGGCTTTGCAGGTCACAACGTCAACTCGGAAGTCCATGGGAGCCTATCAAACTGCTATCACCTAAAGCAACATGCAAATACCTACACACGTTTTCACTTTTCAGGGAGTGGCCACGTTTTCCTTGGCAAGTGGCGCCACCTCCTCACCCTCCTCGATACCTGGCTGGCTTCCCTCAACACTCAAGGCAAGAAGAACCTCCTCCCACTTCTTTGCAGGTCCCTGGATCAAAACAAAGAAGGTTCAATTTATTTTCATTGACCAGAAGGATTGTGTTCATCTCAAGCATAAGTGAGGTTTAGTATTGCCACTACTGCAGAACACGTAATAGGTAGTGACTCCAAACAGCTCATTCACCTATAATACTTATAGGTGGCGGTTACAGAACCGCTACCTATACCCTGAGAAAACCGCCACCTATATTAGAATATAGGTGGCGATTTTTATGAGAAAACCATCACCAGTAAGATGTATAGGTGACAACTGTGGTCCGTCATAGTGAGTTATAGGTAGTGGTTTTTGCAAGAGAACCGCCACCTATTCTATTATTATAGGTGTCGGTATTGGCATAACCGCCACCTATTCTCGTATTATAGGTGTCGGTTTTGGCATAACCGCCACCTATTCTCATATTATAGTGGCACTTTTTGTCTATAGGTGGCGGTTCTATAGAACCGCCATGAAATTAAAAAAAATACCAAAAACTAGCTAAAATTCACAGAAACCTGCAGATAACAGAATCCTAGAATTTACCCAACAATTCTCCCTAGATTATGATCCAAACAATTCACCCCAGAATTCAGAATTCACAGATTCATTCACAGTAAACAAAATTCAAATATACAAAGTATTGACACAAAAAAATCAGAATGTGTTGCCACTAGCCTCCATCATCACAGTTCCAAATATACCATGTCTTGCCACCAGAAATTCACAAAGTCAAGCACAGTATAATTTACCAAGTCTTGCCATCATCATCACAATATACCAAATTCACAAAGTCAAGCACAGTATAATGTAGCCTTCATCATCACAATTCAAATATACCAAGTCTTGCCATCATCACTATATACCAATATATTGGAAATTTCCTATTAAATTTCCCTCCTACTATATTTACCTCCTACTAAATTTACCTCCTACTAAATTTCCCTCCTACTATATTTACCTCCTACTAAATTTACCTCCTACTATATTTACCTCCTATTAAATTTCCCTTCTACTACAGTATAATGTAGCCTCCATCATCCACCACAAGGAAATTTCCTATTAAATTTCCCTCCTACTATATTTACTTAGTTTAACAAAATTTCCTATTAACTTTCTTCATTATCAAGAAATGACAGAGTATGGAGTGCTTAAATCATCAAGTTGTCTTGGACAGTTCCGTGCATGCACTGCCCCGAACAAACCAATTCGATGACCAAGCACCCCACACTCTGTGATGACTTGATAGCCTAGGAAATATGTAGCATATAACACTCCAGTGCATCGTTTTCGATGAAATAGCTGGTAGTTTTTGTCGTCTCGTCATCTCATTAATAAATGTTAATGACACAACGAAGACTACCTACTATCCATTGAAAACGACGCACTGGAATTTTATATGGTACATATTTACCGTTATCGAGTATATGGCGCCATATGTAAGAAAATAAATTCAAAACTTCTTGAATAAATGGCATGAACTAGCTTAAAGTCGTACACAATACAATTTTTAATTCACAAAATAAATATACAAAGTCTTGCCACCAAATACTTGTCACAATTCAAATATACAAGTCTTAAAGTTGTCACAAGTTTAGGCCAGACAAATCAAATAGTAAGTCAGCTATTTCCGCGACCGACTATCTGGAGGCAGTTGCGCTAGCGGGGCATATGACTCAGGTGATTTGCTTATGTGGTGGCAACCGTCTTCATCTGCAACATGCTCATGGACGAACCCACATAGCGCCTCAACTAGGCCTTCGGAGATGTGTGGCAGCAACCCGGGCGCATCTGAATCTTTCTCGTTGATTATCTATTAAAAAGAAATGTTGAACTTAGTATTGGAATGATGGGGGTTTAAGGTGACCTTATATCAAAGTATCGTACCTCAGCATCTGAAAGTTCACTGCTATAAACATAGTGCTGCATCCATCGCATGACATAAAAGCCACACTTGTTGTTGCCAGCAGGTTGGCGCATGATAAGGTCGTGCAGGCGTACACGGAAGCAGGAAGCGCTGGGCACGAAATAACCATTGGCTTTGCCTGACTTGGTGTACCGTAGGTACACCTTGTTGAGAACATTCATGGCATCATCGTACTGTTCACGAGGTTTTCTTAGGCTATCAAAGACTACGAGCGCACTATCGTCTATCTGGATGACAAAAAGAACCCAGTGTACACCTGTTCCACTGCACGAAGAGGAATGATAATTTGATTAACTATGATGGACTTGCATGGCATGTCATAGAAATAAGGAGACGTTTGAACAAGACGTACCGAAAGAGATATGGCAATAGGATTCTCTTATAGGTCTTCAGTTTGATGAGCGCCTTGTACACATAATCCTCCACGGCTTGAGGATTAGCGTTCACATAGTCACAGTTCACTACGCCCGCGTGGATACAAGCATAGTTCTTCTGTTTTCTTCTAAATTCGTAGGCAAAATACCTATAGACAATACGATATGTTAGAGTACAACGAAGAATATGGATGGAGTTATATCGAATTAGAAGGAGTGATCGGACTCTTACAATGAAAACAATTGAAGTATGCAAATATCGAGGTCCCTTCTTTGAAAAACTTGGAAAATTTCTTCGAACGGGACCCATATCACCACCCCACCTTGTCCATGCAAGTCCAGATCGGTATAGTATGCGCCAAACACATGGATGTCTGCGCATGTATTCTTCAAATACCAGCGATGCATCCACTGCGTTTGGGTATAGAGGGCATCCAACTCCAGATCTGGGAGCATATTCTCTCGTGGCACGTATTTTCTGGCCACCTCTGCAAATTGAAGCTTGTCAATCCAGTAGCACAAGCAAATTATATAGACAGGAAATTCATAGCAATTTCATATAAGCAGCAAGCAAATTATATTCAAATTCATAGCCCAAAATGCAAAGCAATAGCAATATGAATTAATATGACATCATGGCAGCATATAGATTGGAACCAGCAGCACAAGCAAATTATATAGACAGGAAAATTCATAGGAAGCAAGCCAGCAAACATGGCAGCCGACATCATGGAAATTTAATATGGCATCATGGCAGCATATAGATTGGATCTAGTTGCACAAGCAAATTATATAGACGGGAAATTCATGGCAAGCATGGCAGCGATGGCGACATTGCAGGAATTGCGGCGAGGAGGGAAGGGGAGGGGGGCGGAGGGCTTACCGGTGACGTGCACAGGTGACGGGCGGTTGCAACCGACGGCTCATCCTCGTCGCTCCTCCAACGGCGACGGGCAGTCTGCACGGAGCGGCTCCTCCTCCTTGCGCCTCCTCCTCCTCGCCGACGGGGACAGGCGCGGCGCTCCTCCTCACCGGTGGCGGCGGCGGCCGAGATCTACACGGGGTAGGGTAGTATGAGGATTAATGAGGGAAGGGGGTGGAGAGCGAGCGGTGGCAGCGGCAGAGCGGCAGCAAGGCGGCGGCGGCGAGGCAACTCTGCACGGAGGCGGAAGACCGGTTAGAGGGTTAGGGAAGTAGAGGGGTGGGGAAGGGGAGGGGAGAGGCTCACTGGCGACGGCGGCAGAACGGCGGCGAGGTAGCCTGCCGGCATCCGTTTGCGGCGACGGTGACGGGCGGCCGCAACGTTCCTCTTCTCCAAACTCCTCGCGCCTGAGAGTGAGAGTGAGTGAGGAGTTAGGGTTTCGGGCTGGGTATATATAGGAAAGGGGTATAGGTAGCTGTTCTTCTCAAAACCGCTACCTATAAC
>CM002483.1:5305143-5321854 GCA_000325765.3 Leersia perrieri
AACCTTTCGGAAGATCGGGAACCCTAGTCTACATCAGGCTGGCTCACAGGTGCCACACGATGGCTCAGCGCCGCGCGAGGCCCGCCGTGAGACTCCCCAGTCGGCGAATATGCCGAGGGGGGATCGTGGGTGGGACCGTGGGATTGTCGCTTCTCGTGACGAGTGGGGCGGAGCGGCACTAGGGCCGTCCGTCGATGTACCACGTGGTCGGGCGGTTGGCCCCGTAGCAATCCGTCGTGAAGTGGGGATCGCATGATTCGGACGGAAGGGAGCCGTTTGAGCCATCCATTCATCTTTCCGTTCAGCGGACTAAAAACGACCGAGGGGGACAGCATGTCTGAAGGGACTTGAGGAAACGTTGGCGGAGGCAAGTCGGGACACGCCCCCGATCCCTGAAAACAACCCCCCCCACCCCCGGTCCCGGCCCCAAAGGGATGAACGGGGAAATCTTCCGCTCTCGTCCCCGTCCCCGAGTCGGCCGCAACGACAGCGGTGAATGTCTGCACAGGTGGCAGCGGTGAAGGTCTGCGCGCAGGTGAAGGCCACGGCCACGACGAGGCGCAGCAGACGGCGGCGACGGTGAGGCGCAGTAGGCGGCGGCGGCGGCTACATGGTTCTGCCGGCATGGGCGCCGGTATACCGACGAGCACCACGCCGTCTCTATCCTGTGTCTGATTGGGGGGCGGCGGCTGGAAGGGAGGGGATGAATTTTAGGGTTCTCCTTTTATATATGTGCGGGAGTTGGGCTGTTGGGCCTAATGAGCTGCAATTCTTCTACTTTTAGGCCTCCTTTGGCAGGTCGTGATCCCGGCCCATTTCCGGGGGAGGAGGCCCGCGGGAAAATTGCCACTGGGCTCCTTGCCTGTACGTACGATTGGAAGCCCAATCCACGGGATAATCCCGGTCTGATCCGCACCGTTTCCCGGGGAACCAATCCGCGCCTCGCGAGGTCAGGGAATTTTCCCCGTCTTTCTCTTTACGTTTAATGGTGTCGTTCTGGACAATAAGAGTAAGGCAGACACCAGACAGGAGGGTGATTATACTTGAAAATCCATAAACACATGTAATGATCATTCTTCTAGAGTAAATACTTAAAACATAATTATTATTTTGATACGCTGTGAAACACTCTATTTGATCCTTTGCTGAATTGAATGACTGTTGATAATAACATTGCATAATTAATATTCTGCATTGATTTTATTCTGTGAAATTTGAATCTGATGAAAGTACATGAAAAATATATATGTTTTTTTAAATTAAGAGAAGTAATCATGCACTTCTTGAATCATTACAGGAAGATAAACAGACAACGATGTGTACAAGTTAGCTGACTTATACACATCATGTTATTTAGCTGAAGTGAATTTGGAGATTACTCATCATGCTTGATTTTTAACCTCGAAGAAAAAGAAGCATTGAGTACTAGTACTTTATTTGTTTGGAAAAATGGTGTGGTTGAGAAACCGGGAGGTTAGCTTTCAGTAAAGGTAGAGAAAGTTTCAAGGTTCATCTGTTGGGTTGGGGAGTCATCTGTTGAAGAATGAGATGTCAGTTGGTGTTTCTTAATTGGAGTCGGATCAATATGTTGCCAACTAGCAGCAGTACTTGTTATCATGGACAGATGCTCCAGTAGCGGCATGTAGTGACTTATGCTCTAGAATTTTGAATTTGTACTCATTTTTGCAGACTGAATATGGTGGGTGGACCTTGCACAAAAAACGAATATCTTGCTCAACGAATGATATTAGGCTGCAGTTTTACTTTCAGTTTTGGTGAGTACAATGCTACTCTTTTTTCTGGTTTTGTTTTGAGAGATTTTCCATTGTTTGTTCTCAGTAATCAGCTGGCTATGATCAGTTGGTGTTGCTTTTGCTTGCAGTTGGTGGCACTGATCATGGCTCCTTTTTAGATTAATTGGATATGAGTGTTTCCTGCATGATCAATGAAGATATGTAGATTGCTATCTCCACAGGTTCTCTGAATATGGTTGGTGTAAATTTGCAGCAAAGAGTGTGAAGAAACTGACTAGCACTGCAATGTTGACTAGCATTTGGGTTTTTATGAACTGGATGGCGCACCACTTTTTCTAGTTATTTACTATGAAAGTTTCACCTTCTAGGATCTGCAAGTAACAGGAGTAGAGATCGTCCAGTTCCAGCAAAATGATTATCAAACGAAGATGTCAAGGATTACATTTGCAGCATGTTTGTTCGTTGTCAACTGTTAATGGTTCAATATTAGTTGTTGAGAAAACAGCAAACTCATGCAGCGAGTTGGTGTTCTGAAGATATTAATTATTTGTGGTTGAGAAGATAGCATGAAATATTGAAAAGGAATGCATGCAGTGCTACTTGGTTGTATGGTTAATTTGTCAGAGTGGCTGATGTTTTAACCTATGCTGTGTATACTTTTTAACCTCATACATATGCAGAAATTTTCCAATCATCTAGGTTTCCATTCGTAATTTTCTGGATTTTTTGTGAATTTCTCATTAATAATGTGGACAATTGTACCAATTTTTTTATAATTCCAGAAATTTTCTGAATTTCTTTAGTTTCCCAAAAGATTTTTCAAAAACATCTCATCGAATCTTTGGACATAAAAATAGATGAAAAATAAAACTAATTGCGCGGTTTGGATGGAAATCGCGAGACGAATCTTCTAAGCCTAATTAGGCCATGATTAGGCTTAAAAAATTCGTCTCGTGATTTCCAATCTAGCCATAAAATTAGTTTTTTCATTTGTGTCTGAAAACATATTCCGACATCTGGTCAAAGTTGATGTTACACTGTATCCTAAAATTTTTTGGAAACTAAACGTGGCCTAAGCACTACTACTAGTATATTGTTTTCCTTTCCCAAAATTTACTTCGCCGTAGCAGGACGACAGGAGTACAACAAAACCACACCCACCACACCAGGAGTAGGTGCACCGTTTACCCAACTAATTGGTTTGTTTGGGGAGTTTCTGGCTTCTCTAGATTAGAATTTTCAGCTACTAGAAGCTTTCCTAAATGGTTTAGATTTTACCACATTTTTTAAATCTATAGTTATAGTCTGAAAAATAAACTTTAAAGTCAAAAGCAAGAAATTGTTTTGAGCTTTTTCAGTTTATAAGATTCTCACAACCTAAACCTCCACCAAACAAGCCCAACATTATGCATCTCACAATCCTCCCATTTTTTTCACCTTCTCTTTTTGAAGAGAGAGAACCCCATTTTCCTCATAATGATATTACTGCTACGACGCCTTTCCACTGCCGCCTCCTCGCCCGGCTACCTCTGCTCCACGCATCATCCCCGACCCTCCTAATCTTTTTCCCTGTCTTCCCATCAAGGATGTGGAACAAGGGGAGGACGGCATGGAAGGACAACGGCCTCCACACACTTCCGTGTCGTCGAAGAAATTACTAACGCTGAAGAATTTTAAGATTAAAATTGCACAAAAATATAAGTGAATATGGGAGCATATACATTACACACGTAAAAATTCAATGCACACAAGAGTCCATACAACCTAACAGAGCCGGTGTTTAAAAAGACAGAAAAGGGATGTCAAACGGCTAAGCTATTGTCAAGCGACTATTCGGAATACGAAGGACTAATCAAAATTAAACGGTTGTGCCATATTTACAACACTGCTATCGTATAGGTTTAATTCCGATGAATGTTGTTAATATGGCAGCTCCACTCTGCTCAGCGTTGTAAATATCGTGTTGGTTCTGCTGCCGTATACATTTAGGCATTGTTTAGTTCCTAAAAAGTTTTTCCCAAAAACATCACATCGAATCTTTGGATATATGCGTGGAGCATCAAACATAGATAAAAATAAAAATTAATTGTACAGTTTGGATGGAAATCGTGAGATAAATCTTTTGAGTATAATTAGTTTATGGTTAGCTATAAGTGCTATAGTAACCCATATGTGCTAATGACGGCTTAATAGATTCGTCTCGTGGTTTCCAGGTGAGTTCTGATATTATTTTTTTTATTCGTGTCAAAAAACATCTTCCGACAGCCGGTCAAACGTATGACCCCCAAAAAAAAATTTTCGAATTAAACGGGCACTTATTCGGGCAACTAATCGGCATGTACAACGTCTTTTACAGAGAGCTACAAAACTCATAATATTGTCAAGAACAACGATGTGAACAGCAGCAGGAGCAAAAACAGAAAAGGAAAAAAAATATTTGCTCACTAAGAACATGAATACTATCATCTCCTTTATATAAACTTAGCACCCATAAAACAGCATGCTAGCTAATGAGCAAGAAACCAACAAAAAATGATTTTGGTTATTTCTGAAAAAAATTACCCGACTCGATTGTATATTATAGAGAGTGGCAATATTAATAACAGATTGTTGAGTCGTGATTCTGTTTCTTGATAGAAAGCAAATTCAAAACTAATCGAGCTCATATGTGATTTTAGGCCGTATTAAGATATAAAGTGCTAGACCATGACTACTCTTAGGCCTCGTTCGAAATAGCGTTCTGTAATGGCTTTTTAGTTGCATGCAAAATGATACGGATGATTAGAGCTTGATTAATTAGGTATTATCTATGAGTAAAATGCGCCGTAGGTATCACAACTTACGAGGTGGGTGCAATTTAGTCACACATCTTCAAAATTGCTTAAATGAGTCACAATTTGTTTGAGGGTGCAAATGTAGTCAAAAACATGCCACACGTGTGATTTTTGCCAAATTGGACGCCACGTGGAGGGGATACCGTAGCCATGTCATCCAGCAACAAATATACGAAGGACCCCTATGCTGTTTTATTTTATTTTTTCACTTGAGTACTTTGGTTTACAGATTTCTCTTCCGATACTTATCTGCTTCTTGTGGTACTGATTTCTCTACGCCTCCACCCGTCGGAAAGGTAAGGCACGCGGCGCGTCTGGCGGCTCAGCGGCTGAGCGCATGTCATTAGCTGGTCGCCTGGGAACGACGGCGGCCGAGGTGACGGTTATTCTGCCTGGTTGATGTCCCGGCGAGAGCACCTAAGGTTAGCTTCTGTTGATTTGGGTTTACTCAGTTTAGTTTGTTTTGTGTTCGGACGATCCAGTTTGATATTGTTTGTTGAAACGAAGCTGCATTCTCTTTAATTTCCATTACAGACCATGCAATTTACCAGGTTCTATCGTTTGCTGTACGTCTGTTCACTCTTGAAATTTTTTGGCAGGTCTGTTCATGGAGGAATGGAAGAGTGGACTAAATGCCAGTGTGTGCAGCTTAAGAACCTTATGGCATCTTTGAAGATACAATTATTTCCTTGGCTCTGAAAAATACCTCCAGGTACTTATGGATTAAACAAGCTAGAGGGAAAAAAAATATTCCAGGTACACATGGATTGATCAAGCATAACTGACAAAAACACACAATTTCCAAAATTAAAGCTGGTACAACCCTAATATTAAGAATGTAGCAATATAGAGTTTTCCTACTTATTTTTCTTGGCTAGTTTGAACTTTCTTGGTGCTGCATTCTGCTTTCGAATTGTAGCTCTACCGACTCTAGTTGCTGTATTCAGTGGGGGATGCACTCCTTCACTCCTGTTGGTGGCAATGAAAGATGACTCCGGCAATGCTCCATGAATTGTCTTGGCTTGTTGACTGATGCTCTGTTGCACACACAAAAGAAAGAGTTTAAAGTAATTTCAGTAAGAATTGATTACAGCTAGCACAAGTTTTAATGATTTACCTCCCTCATAAGTGCATCAACTACAGGAGAGCTCTGTTGAGGGCTTGAGCCAGCGAAATATATAGAGGATCAATCCAAACCTGTAGTATGGATACAATTTTACAAAGTGAACAGTTCAGTGACATGCTCGGTGTGAATTACTAATTTCTTGTACCTGAGTGATGACCGGTTCATTGTCCTCTTCAACTTCTCGAGTGGGTTCTTTACTAATCATATTTTCTGGTTCATTTTCACGTGCCTGGTCAGCCTTTCTCTTCTTACAGCCTTTCTTATTGTGCCCTATATCTTTGCAATAGCTACAATGGATTTCCACACCATGCTTGGAAATTTTAGTGCCTGCCTCAAGCTCATGTAGTTGTTTCCTCCTTGATGTCTTAGGCCTACCAACCTTCTTCTCATAAACTGGAGGATTAACTGTGACACCATTCATCTCCTCCCAGTGTGTCTGGTCCCTCACTGGCATTATATTGAACATATATGCTTTCTTGAAGGACTGAATTGTGTAGCAGAATGATACCTCCTCCTCTGGCTTGATTCTCTCATGCCTCATACAAGAAATTGCATGACTGCATGGAATCCCAGTTAATTGCCAGCGTCTGCAGTCACATTGTTTGGCTTTTATGTCCACAACAAATTGCTTATCCCTATCAGTGGCTTGGAAGATCCCCATTCCAGAAGGTAATACATAGCATGTATTGGACATCTCAATATTTTTCTCTAACTTCTTCTTTATCTTTGGGCAAATGTCTGAGCCCCACTTTTTGTCACATTCCTCATTCTTTGTGTATATCCTATTCATAAGTTTGCTTCTAATTTTCTCCAACATTGATAGAATGGGCAGCTCCCTAGCATCAAGTATATACCTGGTATGGCACTAATTTATTTTAGATAAATGATCATGTCTTACATTGACACCTAATAAGCATAAATAAGAAGCACTTACTTGTTAAATACTTCAGAAGTATTATTCAATAGAATATCACATTTTGAGAAGTCTCTAAAGAAAGCTCTACACCATATGCGTCTTTGTTTAATGCCTTCATTTTCTCCATGTTAACATTCCACTCAGGTGCATTGGTTGATCTTGCTATGGCCCATAGTTGATTCTTTAGTGCCTCACCTTTGTATAGGACCGCGAAATTTTGGTAAAGATGTCTAACGCAAAACCCATACTCACTGTCAGGGAACTCATCCTTGATTGATGGAACAAGCCCCTATATTTAATGGAAGACCATCATTAATATTAAAAATATCATACATGCAAGATAGTACATACATACACAACATATGCCAAGCAAGTACCTTTTGCCTATCAGTCATCACTGTCCATGGAGATGTATTCATAATACCAAGGTCTTCTTTTAGAGTACTTAGAAACCACCCCCAGCTTTTTCTGTTTTCTACCTCAACAACTGCAATAGCTATAGGGTAAATGCAATCATTAGGGTCCATGCCTACAGCAGTAAGAATGTGTCCATCAAACTTTGTCTTGATATGGTATCCATCAAAACATATGACAGGTCTGCATCCACTAAGAAATCCCCTCTTACAAGCATCTATTGAGACATATAATGTGTGAAAGTAGCCATTATGAAGATTCAAGAAAAAGTTGCTATCTGGGTTTGACCTTCTTAGTGTTGGGTTGTGTGTGTCTGTCTGTGTTTGAGGGCCCATTAGGTCCAACTATATTGTACATATAAGCAGATATTGGAATGAGAAAGGAGATCTAGAGTGTTCCAAAAATATTTGCCTCTTTCTTCATGGTATCAGAGCTGAGGGCGTGATAGCGGCGACGGGAACGGCGATTCCCACCCGCCAGCGGCGACGGTGGCTTGAAGGTTGAACAGCACGAAGGCAAGGGGCTTGCAGCTGCTGCTTGTGTCCCTGTGAAGTGAGGCGCCAGGTGAGGAGAGGTGTTGGTTGCTGGCAGTGGTGATTTGTGGAGGCAGACGCGAGTGTGCGGCGGAGGTGCAGCAGCAGTAGGGACGAGTGAGGTACAAAGCAGCACGAGCACCACTGCTGCTTGGGCGTCTACGAGGAGAGACAAGGTAGGAAGTTTTTTTGCTGTTCTTGTTGCTTGGTTCTGGTTTGCTTGGGGAGAAATAGAAGGGAAAGATCGTTGTCGTTGCTGGTTTGCTGGAAGAAATAGGAGGGAAAGCTAGCTGTTGTTTGTGGGTGTGCGATTGAGAAGGAGGGCTGCAGATTTGTGTAGCAGGGAGCACAGATTTGTAGTTGAGCAAGGAGATTTGAAGGAAGGGCAAGCAGCTGCACTGGAAGAAGAGTTGCAGAAGTAGAAATTGAAGAAAAAATACAGAGAAAGATCTGAGTGCTGTTGAAGAGGAATTGAGGATTTTGATTGTGGTTTTGTGGAGCACTCTGCTTGCTTATTGGTGGTTAGTGAAGAAGACAGGTTGTCTCTACGTCTTGCTTAGTTGATTGCTCTAAAGGTGTGTCCTCCAATTATTTACTCTTTTTCCTTCAACTGAATAATGGGGGGAATACAAACTATTGAGCTAAAGCTTGAGAAATTAGCATTAGACATAGAAGAAATAAGGAGGGAAATTTACAAAGAGAAGGAGAAAGCAACTTTTCTTGGCAATCTTGTCAATCTTACCTATTCTGACAGAAACCCACACTCGACTTGGATATTAGATTCAGGAGCATCTAGACATGTCACGGGAATGACGAGTGAGTTTACATCATATACTCCATTTCAGTCCACAATTAAAGAGACAATTTAGACTGCCGATGGAACCTTACAACCTGTGAGGGGAGTGGGAACAGTCCAGTGCACTCCATCTATCACATTATCAAATGTTTTACATGCTCCCTCTTTCCCTGTTAATCTAGTATCTATAAGCTCATTGGTTGATCATATGGATTGTCGAGTTACTCTTGATCGAGAGAATTGTGTAATTGAGGAAAGAAGAACTGGAAGGATGCTTGGAACAGGCATTAGGCATAATGGGTTGTGGTATTTGGACAGAACAGGGACAAGTAAACCACTATTCAATGCTTTCTCGGCTAGCACAAGTGAAGATGAGGCTAAATTGATTCTTCAACACTGTCGATTGGGACATATGTTCTTTGATACTATGGCAAAGGTGTTTCCTGATGAGATGAGTAAGGTGGACAGATCTAAATTAGTGTGTGATGCTTGTGAATATGGAAAACACACACGAACCACATACATAAGTAGAGGACTCCGGAACATTCTGCCATTTGTGTTAATCCACTCTGATGTGTGGACTTCTCCTGTTGTCTCGGTAAGCGGAGCAAAGTACTTTGTCATCTTTATTGATTGCTATTCACGGATGACTTGGGTATATCTCATGAGACACAAAAATGAAGTACTGAAATGTTTTAAGGACTTCTATGCATGGGTTAGAAATCAGTTCAACACTTGTGTTAAAGTTATTAGGAGTGATAACGGGGGAGAATATGTGAACAATGAATTTGGGAGTTTCCTTTCAGCAGAAGGAATAATACATCAAACTTCTTGTCCTGACACATCTCCACAAAATGGAGTAGCTGAGAGAAAAAACCGTCATATCTTAGAAGTAACTCGTTCACTCATGTACACGATGAACGTACCAAAATTCTTATGGAGCGAAGCTGTCATGACTGCCACATATCTTATCAATCGCACGCCATCACGAATACTTGGAATGAAGACTCCATATGAATTGATATTTGGGAAGAATGAATTCATTGTTCCACCAAAGGTATTTGGGTGTACTTGTTTTGTTAGAGATCATAGACCTCTAGTAGGCAAATTGGATCCTCGAGCTATCAAGTGCATATTTATAGGATACCCTTCTGGACAAAAGGGATACAAATGTTGGAGTCCGTCTGAGCGATGAACATTTGTTAGTATGGATGTTACTTTTAGAGAATCTATTCCTTTCTATGGAGAAAGGACAGATTTGAGCTCCTTATTTATTGATCTTGACAATCCAATTATTGGTGAGAATGGACAAGAGGGGGATAATGGTTCATTGAATAGTGATGAAGATACACAATTAAGAAGGACGAAATTTGTGGTTGGTTCAATCCCATGTCCTGCTAGTGAACCCACTCATGTACGGACTCATGAACGGAATTGGAGAAAACCACATGAAGAAGAAAATTTACAAGTTTACACTAAGAGGAAAACAAAGCCTTTGTTGGTGCAGCCAGCGGTGCAGTAAGAATCTCCTGTGGATGGAATAGATGGGTCAGTTGTGCAACAGTCTCCCCTTATTGCTGAAACTGATGATCAATCACCTAATCATTCAGACCCTATAGAGGTGTCATCAGATATAGAGGGAGAGGAGTCTGAAATAGGGGGAGAAGGGACTAACCTTCCTATTGCTGTGAGGAAGGGTGTAAGAAGTACAGCTGGAAAACCTCCTACGAGATATGGTTTTGAGGATGAGAACAATACTGACATAGCTAACTATGTCTCATATACATCTCTATCTCCTACTTATAAAGGTTTCATTGCACCATTGCAAACTGTTGTCATCCCTAGAGACTGGAGAGAAGCAAAACAAGATGTAAGGTGGCGGGAAGCTATGTTAGAGGAGTTGGTGGCACTTGAAAAGAATAGAACTTGGGATCTTGTCCCTTTTCCGCTAGGGAAGAAGGTGGTTAGCTGCAAATGGGTATACACAGTGAAACAAAATCCTGAGGGGAAGATAGAGAGATACAAAGCAAGACTCGTGGAAAGGGGATACTGCCAAACATATGGGATTGACTATGATGAAACTTTTGCACCAGTAGCAAAGATGAGCACGGTGAGGGCATTGATATCTTGTGCAGCTAACTTTAATTGGCCTTTGTGTCAGTTAGATGTTAAGAATGCATTTCTACAAGGTGATCTCCAAGAGGAAGTTTATATGGAAATTCCGCCTGGTTTTAGTACCTCACAAACCAAGGGAAAGGTACTAAAATTGAAAAAGGCATTGTATGGTCTCAAACAGTCACCAAGGGCATGGTTTGATCGATTTAGACGTGCAATATGTGGTATGGGCTATAAACAATGTAATGGGGACCACACTGTGTTTTATCGACATAAAGAGCATCGAATCACTATTTTGGCTGTTTACGTGGATGACATCATAATCACAGGTGATGATGATATTGAGATTTCATGCCTAAAGAAGAACCTAAGTCAAGAGTTTGAGGTCAAGGACCTTGGACAACTAAAGTATTTTCTTGGCATTGAAATTGCTAGGTCACCTAAAGGGATTGTGCTCTCACAAAGAAAGTATGCTCTAGACTTGCTTAGTGACACTAGGATGCTTGGGTGTAGAACTGCACCAACACCTATCGATCAAAATCATAAGCTATGTGCTCAATCAGGGGATGCAGTGAATAGAGAGAATTATCAAAGACTTGTTGGAAGACTTATCTATTTATGTCATACAAGGCCTGATATTTCCTATGCAGTAAGTGTGGTAAGTCGGTATATGCATGACCCTAGGAGTGAACACTTGGATGCAGTCTATAGGATCTTGAGATATCTAAAGGGAAGCCCGGGAAAGGGCCTATTGTTTAGGCCAAATGGTCATTTGAATGTGGAAGGATATTGTGATGCTGATTGGGCTAGTTGCATTGATGACAGGAGATCAACTTCTGGTTATTGTGTGTTTGTTGGTGGTAACTTAGTGGCTTGGAGAAGTAAGAAACAACCGGTAGTATCTTGTTCAACTGCTGAGGCTGAATACCGAGCAATGTCAGTTAGTTTGAGTGAAATGATATGGATTCGGAATTTATTATATGAGTTAAAGTTACTAAGAATGACTCCCATGAATCTATGGTGTGACAATAAGTCTGCCATAAATATTGCTAACAATCCCGTACAATATGACCGTACTAAACACGTGGAAATTGATCGCTTCTTTATCAAAGAACAATTGGATGAAGGAAGGCTGAAGTTAGGATATGTAATGTCAGGTGAACATGTAGCAGATTGCTTAACTAATGGTTTTGGTGTTAACGATTGTATATCATCATGTAACAAGATGGGCATGATAGATATATATTGCCCATCTTGAGAGGAGTGTTGGGTTGTGTGTGTCTGTGTGTGTTTTAGGGCCCATTAGGCCCAACTATATTGTACATATAAGCAGACATTGGAATGAGAAAGGAGATCTAGAGTGTTCCAAAAATATTTGCCTCTTTCTTCACTTAGCTCTTGAGCATAGTTCCAAAGTTGGTCATATTGGGCAATCTCATCTCCATAAATAGCCCTCCTTGCTATTCGTCTAGCTCTTCTTAATTTATGCCTTGATGGTGTAATGCTTAAGCTTGTCTGGACCTTCTTAGCAAAACTAGCTAGTGTCATCTTGTCATCAATCCTGAATTCCTCAATAAACTTGTCTGCAAGATATCTTGCAGTCACAGCCTTCAGCTCCCACTCCTTCCTACAAGTGTGACTTCCCACATATTGCTTCACCATAAAGCATTTTGCTCTCCTATCAGCAGTTGCAATTAACTGTCATGGACAGTTCTCAGCACAATGAGCTTCATACCTCTGCTTGTTATTCCTCGTAGGCTTGATAGCAACCCTATTTGTAATGCTATATTGAGATACCGCCTTTCTAAGTTCCTCAACAGTTCCAACCACCATACCTGGACGGTAGACCGGTGATTGCATATCAATATCAGTTCTAAATGGCTTGAATTTGAGCTTAATTTCACCTTCATCTTCTGAAGATTCAGGAAGAAATAGTTCATCACTACAGAAAACATCGCCTGATTGATCCTGGATATTAGATATGCCTTCCTTTATCACAACCTTGCCCTTGACAAGAGCTAACTCATCATGAACAATACCATCTACATATTTATCATACAAGTCATCATCATCATTGCCAACTTCGTAATCACTGTCTACCAAATCTGGGTCCTCCACGGTATTGTCCTCTTCATCAATGTCAAATTCCGGGTTGGCAGTAGGTGTATGAGGGGCTTGGCCTGTCAACGCAACATCGTTGAGATCAATCTCCTCTATAATGTCCCGGTGATCCACGTACAACACCAATGATCTAACCCTCGGCACCAATGCGACCATGCTGTTTGTATCAGCATCACACTTCAAACTCCTTAAACCATCACTGAATTGTTTCCCTGGTAGCAGCCGAAAGACCTTGGTCTTCGCTGACTTCTCATAACCAAGTTGCTCAATGAAGTCCTCAATCCAAAGGAGAGACCACGAATCAGAATCACAATGATCAAACCAAGAAATGTTATCGTCGACATAGCATCGATTAGCATTAAGTCCACAGAAGAACCCTCCATGGTGCATCTCGATGGTGAATTCATCATTACCGGTATCTACAATATGTTTGAATTGAAAAAAAAATAGAAAAATATTTACCATGCACTTTACCGTAAAACATTTATTAATATCCTTGGAGAAAAACTCACGAGCTGAATATATTCACATAATGAGATAGGAAGCACATGATTATCTAATCAAGAAATATTTTGTGTTGTTTTTAATGTATAATTCAGTACTAATTACTTAGCAACATTTTGATTCATATGACGAGGTATGGTGATCAACGGTCATGGGAGCATGGCAGAGACGATGTGGGCGGCGAGCGACGGGGGGCGCGTGGCTTCTACACCTACAGATTAAAATAGTGCAATGAAAGCAAACGACATTAACATCACTTTACAGAACGGCAATGAAAGCAAACAACAAATAGGCCATTGATATGAATGTTGATCTCTCGTCACGATTGTGTAAAGCAGCTGGGAATGGCGCCTCCTCAGCATTTTGCACTGGCGTGGCCCCATGCGGGAGCCGACACGTTCTCCCCCGGAGAGCTGGCGATTTTGCAAAAAAAGTCCTTGCATTTACTCGAATTTCCTTATAGATCCACGTGCACACTTATTTTTGTGTTCTGTTCTCTTCTGTAGAGGTGCCCGAAAGAACAGAATATTCTATACGAAGAAGAAAAAATGGTCGCGCTCTAAATATACAAAAGAGAGGGGCTTTTATGTAAAAAATAAAAACCAACCTCTCTCCTCTTCCTCTACCTCTCGTTCTCTCCCCTCCGCCTCCCTCCTCGCCTCTCTCCGTTGCGGCAGCCGGATCCGCGCTGCCAGCCTGCAACGATGGCGGTGGGCGACTTCAGCCTGCCAGATCTGGCGGCGACAGCCCCAGTTGCGGCGGGCCGATCCGTGCAAACCCTAGCCGTCGCTGTTACCCGCATCCTCCCTCCTTGCTCACTCCCTTTACTTCCTCTGCCGCCGCCTTCTCCTCCTCTCCCTCTCACAGGATGCGGCAACGGCCTCACTGCGTTCCTCTCCTTCCTTGCAGCATAGAGGCACGGCGACGGCGTCGGGACCGAGGTGGACTGCGCGCGATGCCGCTGCCACTTCTGCCTCCGCCTCCACTCGCCCTGGTGCCGCCCCCACGCCGCCGCTGCATCCTCATCCTTCTTCACCGCCGGTCCGCCGACTCCGCACCACCGGTTGCAAATCCGCTGACTTCGCACCGCCGGTCACCGATCCGCCGACACAGACGGCCGCCGACCCCACGCAAGCTGCCGATCCCCGTGCCCGAGCCGCCGATCGCCGATCTGCCGATGCAGACGCCCTCCGACCGCTCGTAGGCCGCCGGTCATCCATCCCGCGCCCGATCCGCCGGCCGCCAAACCATACGAGTTCATGGCTCTACAGGGAGCACATGGCAATACGCACCAGCAAGGTGTTTGTCTTCGGCAGATTCGATTCATGGAGTTCTTCCTGATTGACAGTGCTGTCCACAAGGGTGTTAGGTTCGTCTTCTTGTTTGCCTAAGTTCCTGACCATGTGCTGGGATGTACATGTTTGATTTCATTTGTAGTGTAGTAGAAGAAAATACTTAGCCTTGTTGTCTAGAACATCCAGATGCAGACATGCAGTTATATTGAAGAGAGTGGGATATAAATTTACTTTGTAATCATATATACTGCCTGCAACTTGTGCAATATCTTCATTAAGTTGAGGTAATCGTTGACAACGCACATTATATTCTTTCGTTACTTCTTTGCTCAAATGCCTTGATTTTTGTGCATGAACACATCAATCATGTGTGGAGCCTGCATTGGGGATGGCAGCTCTCCCTGCGAAGGGGGAGAGTTTCTACAGTTCAGCAAACTAACAGATCAGGGGTGTACTACTTGCATGCTCATCGATCAAGTAACATGTGAGATCGATAATTACATGTGTATTGAACCCCAATCAAGTTTCTGATCCCAAATTGTAACTTCTCTGAGAATTTGGTATGGAGGGTTGTTTCTTATTTTTCTAACAACTGAACTTGTAGTTGCAGAGTTATGTTAGTTTTGTGCCTTCCAGACGTATACAGAGTAGATACTCGGAGGTAATAATTTAAAGGATGTGACGATTATTTTTGGCCCTATCTGTGCCAAGCTCACTCTGCCCAGCCGCTCATCGTCCTCGCCGTTTCTGCACCAAACTCGACGCTGTGGGAGAACACCAAGGCGACCTCAACAGGTTGGTACAGCTCTTGCTGTGCAATGGAGTCTGTGTTGATGACAAAAAAGTGGTTGTTTTTCTCTGAATGGATTTGATTAATTTGGATTATTGAATAAATATTGTGGATTAACCTGATTCTTTTCCCAGTAATTGTTGTGCGGCGGAAATGAAGTGGCCAAAGACAAATTCATGTCCTGTGTGATATAGGTACCGAAAGGCCATTGGATGGCTCTTATGCTGGACTACCAAGTTCATTGAGAAAATTCATGTCCCTTCAGATTGCTTGCTCCCTTTGCATCTTACTAACGCTGCAATTTTTTCTCTGAAGACCTGTCCAATATTTGCAGGAATGAACGAGCACAGAGATGACCTTGACCCTTCACATTTAGAAATAGATACAATATCAGTGTTATTTGTCAGGAAGACCCATACTGATTCATATGAAATCATCCGTTGGGAAGGATAGATATTAGCAGCACACATACAGATTCAGGGCCAATGATCAGCAATCACCATGATAAGCTTTAGTGATTCATTTTACTGCCTTTAGTGATTTAGTCAGAAGCACATGGTGAAGGAGAAATGGCTATAGTTTTGCTTCTAAAGGTAATTACCACTCTGACAGTCCTTTAATTGTTCCATTTACACTTCTCTTGAAATTAGTGGGTGGTATAACTTCAGAATTGTCTTATATGTGTTTCCTATCGGTTTGATATGCTCTGGTGTTGTTTTATTTGTTTGTGTATAACTTAAGTGAGAGTGTTATTTGTTAGAAACTATGATGATGAAATTCAGAGAAATTGTAATTTTTTTCTGAAAAGTTCACTTTACTCCATTCTGATTTCTGAATTAACTTTATATCCTTGCATTACGGCCATACAAAGCACATAAAAAAAAGAAATAGAGTTGCCCTGGTGCTATGTACCGCTTGTTTCAACTATAGAAAGAAAATTGCACTGTCTTATATCTCCCATGTTTCTTATTCATATTTCTAAAAAATATTTAATAGTTTATGGCCAACTATCTTTGTGAATAGAGGATTCCTCATGGCTGGTGTGATAAGAAGGTGCTGGGCATTGGAGGAGTCCCAGAATATAAAGAGGCTGATAAAAAGATGGTCCAAAGTTTTTTTGGACAAAGTGTCCAATGATTCTTCAGCGATCTATAAAATAACAATCTACCAGGAGAGTTTCCATCAGATGAATTAGGTATGAATTTTACCAATTTATTTTAATTAAACCTATTAAAAAAACAACTATTCCAATTATTTAAACGATTTGCAAATGGTTTATAACTGAGAGAAAGATTAAATTAAAATCTCCGGAAAGATCAGATTAAATTTTGTCGGGGAATCTGGGAGCGATTCCCTCCAGCGGGAGGGTCTAAAAGACGTCCCTTGGTTTGTTCGGCCCAAGGACCGGTGGTTGAAGCCTTTCCAGGGGTTCGGGCGGAAGCGGATGGAAGCGAGGAAAGTGGTGACGGGGTTCGGGCTGTAAAGAAAGCAACACACAGGACGATGAGGGGGT
>CM002483.1:5321954-5334335 GCA_000325765.3 Leersia perrieri
CCTTGTTACCAATGATTCCTCCCGGGCCAAGAGCCACGTGGCATCACTGGTCTTGGGGTTTCTCCGGTTTTCATTCGGGCCTCATCTAGGCCTCAAGGCTAAGCACACTAGCTCAATCACTAGGGCCTTAATGGGCCTTTATTCATGAAGAACTAATACCCCCTGGCCCATTACACCGACAAATTTGGTGGATGACATATAGCAAATCGGATCCATATGTCATTGAAAAGAAGAAAAACTATATTGGATGGCTCGGATTTGTTTAGGAGTACCAAAGGCAAAGGAGGTCAAGGCAAAGCTTACCATGGCGACGATGGACAACGCCAACGAGTTTGACGAAGACGGCAGTGGTACGGGTTGACGACGACGGCAAACTCCGGCGTCGAACAGTGTGGAAGAAGAGGTGGCCAAGATTCTCCTCCTCCTTGCGAATCCAGCAGTGTCAGCGGCGACCCAAGAAGACGACGGAGGCGGTGGTGCAGCGTCCCCAGAGTCGAGGAAGATGATGGCGAGGAGCTGCTACTGTATGAGGACGATGACGAGGTTCAAGCGATGAACGGCGGCAAAGAGTTGGTGGACGGTCTTCTGCACCTCCTTGCGGTCCCAACCGTGGCGGCGGCGTCCAAAAAGGTCGACGGAGGCGATGGTGCGGCGTCACCGGAGTCGAGGAAGACGACGGCGCTCCGGAGTTCTTCGGGCGAGGAGGATGTGACACCGAGGATGAGGAAGACAAACAGAAGCCGTTGACGACGGCGGAAAACCTGTGCGACGCTCAAGCGATGTGCAGGAGGTGACTGGAGGCGAACTGTGCTGTATCTCCTCGGGTTCGCGCGGACGACGACGTTCCCGAGGCCGACGAGGGCGGAGGAGGGCATGCCGACGATCAGAAAGTCTCTGAGAAGCTGAGAGATGTGGCGGCGTGCCGATCCGATGCTCTGGCGAGGCAAAAACGGCCGCCAGAGTTGCTCCGGTGAGGTGGAGAGAGAAGCGGCGTGGAGAGCTGGGTAGAGAGGGAGAAAAGCCGATTGGTTGGAAGGACGAGCAAGAGGAGCACGGGAGAGTTCTCAGGAGGTCTTTATAGGCGCTGAAGAGGGAGGAAACGGTCGGATTCGGTCGCCGGATTTTCTCACCGGAGTAAAAGAGAGAGTGGAGAGTTAAAAGGGATTAAATCCGGCGATTTAAGGCATGATTTGATGGGGATTTTTAGTGGGGATTAAAGAGGAGATATTGGGAGGTATTTCCCCTCAATCAATTGCGTGCAACGGCAACGGGAGAGAGAGAGAGATCGACGACGGTAATGCCAATTATGGCTGGAATCAAAGTGGATTAAATTCGTCGGTTTAGGGACGAATTGAAAAGGGATTTCAATGGGGGAATTGAAGAGAAGGACGAAGCCATTCCGTTTTTTCCTTCATTTCGAAGAAAGACGCTTTGAGGAAGGAGATCGGGCATCGGCGGCGGAGCTCGGGTTGCCGGCAGTCATGGCAACGTGACTAGAGGGAGGAAGACGACGACGCACACGTGCGGTGCGCGTGCGTTTTCGGTGGCTCTGAATTGGGCCGGCCCAAGTGGGAGGAAGAAAGAGAGAGGAAAGGAAAGGAGCTTTTGGGCCCAAGAGGGAGAGAAGGGAGGAAGGAATGGGCCAAAAACAGCCCAAAACTCAGGAGGGATTTTAATTACTTTTCTATTTAAATAAATACTGAAATGATGTTTGTATGATTAAAATTACTTATTTAGATCTGAAAATTTCGGGAAAATTTCAGAGAGTTATTTAGAGCATGGATAATTTATTAAAAATAAATCCAACCATGATTTTCTTTATTACTTTACTTCTTATATTTTTTCACTTGTTAATTTATTAACATTTAATATAAATTCTATAAATAATTTGTTATATTAATATTTTTTAAAACCAGAAAAATCAGGCTATAACAATAAATAAGGGTAAAGTATAACAAGATATAAAACACATAATAGGGTTCGAAGTCTCAACATACAACACATAAGAGTAGCAGCAAAAGACACAAGATACATAAGCATAAAGTAAAATCGGCGGGGCCAAACCCAATTAGGACAAACCAACCGGGCAAGAACCAAGCTACAAAAGAGAGGATTACTCACTGCCCTCGCCGCCCTCAGGAGAGCAATGACCACACACAAAGCGAAGCTCAACACTTGAGTCCTTCCTTGAAAGCAGCGAAGCCGGGTTAAGTACAAGATTGTACTCGCGAGTCTTACCCAAAATTATATATATAAGGGGGAGAAAGAAGTATGCAAACTTTACCTTAACCTAGAGCAAACTAAGTTCATAATTTGCATAAAGCCAATTTATTGAGCAAATAACAAGTAAAACGGCTAAGAAATAGTAAATCTAGCATCATTTTAAATTATGGACTGCAAGTATATAATTCTAAAATGTATAAGCAAAGGAGCCCAAACGCCGCTCCCATCATCAACCATGCCAAAGTCCATACCAATATGGCACAACATGACATCATCACCATCAACATAAACCCACCCATATTAACCTAAGTTTGACGCTAACATAACTGACTAACACATTAAGCAATGTCCATAACCGAGGACATGGCTATTCAAATAGATTATACTCTGATTAGAGATGTACAACTGTACCCACACGAGATGAACGAGGATCAAATGCTACCCACCACGCCGGTACGGTCTGCCAAGTGATACATGCTCATCACATGTCCTTTTTTAGCCCCACCCTAACCATTTATACCACACTAGGGTTCCCGACGACTCAGTCACGTGCGTGTGTGGTGTGACAAAGGCGGGCGCACCACGCGGGAGGCAACCCCGGCCAACATAGGCACCCGAGGCCCTCCAAAGGGCTACCTGCCCTCATGTCTCTCCAACGTGGCATAAATAATCACAGTAGAACTAGTACTAGGACAAGCCGGTCCAAATAAGGCATGTGGTAAGTACGTATGGTGCTTGAATAGACGTCAAAATATTTGGTTACGACCCAGACGGGGCTACTTGCATCAAGGGAAACTAACCTCCCATCATCGCCCTACCACCCGTCTAAGTCCAACATGTTCCATTAACCATTAATTAGTGTAAGTAGTCAAATTTTATGCCCATCAATCCAAGTTGTCCAAATACTAAAATTATAAAGCATTGTCCATCTCTATAGTTGTATTACCACTAAGCATCGCTAAGCATCAACGAATGTAACACCCCAATCATTCCCAACCAGGAGAAAGTAGGTACATGGCAGCTATATAACTAGGGTAAATGCAATCAATTAAATATCTATCATATCACCCAATACCATTATCTAAGCACATGCATATATATAATAGATTCGGAAACAAAAAGGATTTAAGTAAAACTGGGTGCTATATGCTTAGGTGCTCATCTAGATGCTGCAATTGGTCACTCTTGACCTCAGGGAAGGATCACCAAACTCCGGAAATCTCCGAATCTATTGAAAAGAAGCAATATGCGAATAAGAAATAAATAAATATATACATACAAAATGATCAATAAATTATGAAATAATTACAGTGGGTTCTACACGTCCTAAACTAAATTTAGGTGAAAGAATCACCAAATTATCACTTATGATTTGGGAGATATGAAAATAACAAGCTCACAGATTCTAAAAATGGCCGTTCTGTAATTATTTAAGTGTTCTTTAGAGCATTACAAGTAACTTGCATCTCAAACCAAGATTTTATAGTTGTGATTATTTTTAGAGGAAAGTACATCATTTATAGGTCCTAAGAAAAATTATTCCACAGAGAAACATGTTGTAATTATTTATTTATGGATTTTACAAGATAAACCATAGGAAAGGTACATAAATTCTTAATCGTGATTTAACAGGTAGTTTTGTCAAACTCTTTTACACAGAAGTAAAGAGTACTAAACTACAAGCTCAACAAAATTGGTTTCACAATTTTAGTATTTACCAACGATATCATATGAATTATACAACATCTAGACTATTAAAAGGATACATATAACTATTTCTATTTTACAGTTAAAACCAGTACAGAAGTTAGTCACTTTTATTTTACAACATTAAATATAACAGTTTTACGAATCTATAGAAATTTTTTTCACTGGATTTGGAGTTCATAAGAATTAGATATGGATTTTCAAAGTTGAGGGAGTTTGCAGCAATTTCAGCACTTGTTTAATACAGTTTTCATTAAGAGCCCTCGAAATTTCTAGATATTACAGAATGGTCAATGGTTGTTTTACAAAACGAATCCTCCATTTAATCTAATTCTCCGAAAGGTCCCTGGCTGGAGCTCACACAGAGACAGCCATGGCCGGCCTCAATCTAGGCCTCGCCGGCGGCGAACCGAGGCTCAGATGGGGTCGAGATAAACAGAGAAAATGTAGAGGAGGTCAAGGAGAATCGATAGGTGGTCGCTCCAATGACTATGGTGGCCTGTGCAGCGCCGGCGACGGCGGCGAGCGGCACCGGCGGCGGGACGGCGCTGCATGTCGCGATTTTGGATCGATTTGTATAGGATGAAGTACGGGAAAGCTACTGGGAGGTACGGAGATGCTCACCATGCGCTCGGCCGGCGCGGAGAGGCGGCAACGAGGTCCGGCGACGGCGATGGTCTCCCGGCGGTGGCGGAAGGACGGCGGCGGCGCGCTCCACTGAATGCATGCGGAAAACGACTTGTGAATCGAAGAGAGGACGTCGTCGGGGTGGTGTAGGTGCAAGGAAAAAATTCGGGGCTCACCAGAGCGGGAGATCGGCGCGGCGGCGCTCGGTCGGCGGCAGAAAAAGCGACGGCGACGCCGATCTACGCCGTCGGTGGACGGATCCGGGCGGCGCCGGTGGATACGAGCTCGCAGCGACGAGGCGGAGGTGGTTCCGAGCCGGCGTGGTGGAAAATGGCCGGAGGCGGCGGGGACGGCGGCGCGACCGAGCGGTGCGGCGGCTGCGTCGCGTCCAGGGCGCGCCCAGGAGCAGAAACTTCACTGGCGTGTTCCCGGCGTTCTACTGCATGGAAAAATCTGAAATTTGAGCATTAGCTAGGAAATGAAGAGGAGAGTTGGGAACGCAGGTTGGGAGAAGACGAAGACGACCAGAACCACGGCGGTGACGATGAACTCCCACGACCGGCATGGGAGAGGAAGAGGACGGAGGGCGAGGTGAGGGCGTTTCTCTGAGATTTCCTGGCTGTGTGGGAGAGTGGAGAGGGGGAGGAAGCTGTGCTGAGGCTTGGGAAGGAAGGGAAGTGTACGAGAAAGAGATGTCACCTCTCCCCTTCTCATGCATGCTCTCCATGTGTCTATGGGGTTGCATTGCTGTTCAGGGAGGGAGAGGGAGTGAGGTCACTGCCATGTGAATCTTGGGTGGCTGATGGGACCATATGTCAAAGAAAGAGGGGTGTGAGAAAAAGAAACAAAGAGAAAAAATAAAACTAGTATTATTCCCTCTCTCACTCATAACCTGGTAATTCAAAAAGGTTAGGAGATGATTCCAATTTTTGCCTCTAGACCAGGGATCCTTGGAACACACTTACTAATCCAATTGGTTTCACTCAAAAATATTGAGTTAATAAATTTTAGCGAAAAAGTTAAATCGGTTAATCTAAAAGTTGGTTTGAATTTTTAGAAGGTCTAAACAAAGAGGAAAAATTCCAAAAAAATTATATTTGGTGATGATAAATAAACTATTATTTTAATAAAATATTAAACATGTATACTTCTGTGAAGTTGGTTGCATTTTTAGATTATTAACTTAGTTTGTCGATTAGGGTATAAAAGCTAATTATAGGTTGACCACTCTAACTGTTTTATTTGAACACTAAAATGAGTAAATATAGGTTTACAAAATTCATAGAAGTATTTTGTTGTGTTGTTCTAATGACTTAGTGAAGTTTTCATCCATGACCTTACCATGCATATACTAATATATTGCCTATATGTGTAGTGGCTAGATTAGTTCAACACATGATAATTATAAGATAAATTGGATGGATGCATGAAAGTGGATTGTTTCATAAGATATCAACCAAGCAAAAATGAATTGGACTTCAGTCATGACAAGCACACAAGTTCACAACAACATCCGCTCGACGGGTTGGGAGGCCTAGTTATAATACACTACACTAAGCGAGGATGAGTGGACTATACTTATGTAGGTGAATCGTTCGACAATAATCTAATGTCTTACATTCTTTCAAGGAAAGGTTTTTGCTATGCTGAATACAAAACGTGCATTGACTTAGTCCTACTAGAACTTAATTGATTTGCAAATAGGTTTCGCTAACCTACTCGAGGAGTTTTAGAAAAAATTTTAATTTGTACCCATTTTGGAATACAGGAAACCACTTAACAAAGTTTTAACCGAGGTAAAAATTTTAACACATAAAAAGGATGTAGCAATTTTAGCACATACACATAAAAAGGATGTAGCGATTTGGAATAAAACTTCAGGGCTGTTACACGTAGACTGGTATTCTACACTGGAAGTGGAAAGAGGGTCGCCACACCCCGGCCCCGCCCCGACCCAAGTACCGACAGGATGCGCCTCCTCGCGGCCCACGTCCGCGTGGCGAGCGGCGACAGCCTCCTCCTTGTCGAGTGTAGGCGTGACCCCCACCAGCCTGATGCGCCAGTTCACTGGCGTGGACACGAGCTTCGATGTCACGCGCTTCGTCTGCAACCCTATCACCGGTGAGCTGTTTTGCATCCGGACATCAACAGCACGAAGGACACCTCATGGTGCCAATTCGCTGGCATCCTCACCCAATCCGACCGCCCGGACGGCTGGCCGGATAGGTATGCCGTCGCTTGGGTCAACTTGGACGATGACATTAACGATTGTGGGGAGGAGAAGCGGGGCTTTGTGATGCGATGGTTTCTCTCGGAGAAAGGGGAATGGGACAAGCAGGTGGTGGGTTTGCCGTTGAAAGTGCACTAATCGACACTCGCATGTTTAGGAAAAATCAGTGTGATCAGAGTGTTCGGCCGTTTCGGCCGGAGCATCCGGACACTAATGTCCGGAATGTCCGGTAGGTTTTGCCAGAGTGTCCGGACCTGGGGACCACCGTTCAAGCGGCTAGTGGACGTCACCTGTACACGTCACATCAAACGGCTAGTTGGTCCAGAGTGTCCGGACAAAGCGTCCGGAGTGTCTGGACACACTGTTTTCAACGACTAGTGGGTAGGTGCGTGGGCTATTTAAGCCCAGCCTCTCCCACTGAGCTAGGTTGGCTGCCACATTCACTTCCAACCACTCATAGGACTCTAGAGCATTCATTTCCACCTCACTTAGTCTTAGATTTGATCTAGGGTTAGGTGAGAGGGTTTTGTGAGGTGAGAGTTGTGTTTGGAAGTGATCCTTGAAGAGCAATTGAAGGTTGGGCAAGGTCTAGCTAGCTAGGTTTGTTACTCTTGGAGATTTCATCTCCTAGACAGCTAGGCGTCACCCGGAGCACCGTTGATCATGTGGTTTGCCCAGGAGAAGTTTGTACGGGTTTCCTCACCCTAAAGAGGTAAGTTAGTGGATTCCTTGCTATCTCCTAGAAGTAGGGATCGATAGAGCTAGGAGACTACTAGAGACTAGGACTCCCGGCTTGGGACTTGATCATGGGATTGTTCGGGGAGTAGATAGTCTGAGAGCTCCTAGGAGATCGAGACCAACTTGTGGGAGATAGCTGGGATAAGGTTTGAGATCGTTTGATCTCGCTCTCTGGAGCGCCTCAACGTGGAGTAAGGTATTTGGACCCGAACCACGGTAAAAATTCGCTGTGTCTTTGTCTCCCTTTCTGTATTGCAATCTGCTTACACTTGCTTACTCTGGAAATTCCCTTCGAGGAGTTTCGTGATCCTTAGTCCGGACTATCCAACCACTTTGACTGGAGTGTCCAGACATCGGACTGTCTGGACATTTTGACCGGATCAAACTAACTTCCGCTGTTAAGTGTTTGCAGGATCTTTAGGTCTGGTCTATTCACCCCCCTCTAGACCTTTCAGCCGTCACTGCTCCCACTCACCACCAGGCGGTTGGACGCCCGTGACGTGGTGGCATTCGCCGGCCATCTGTGGTGGGTCAACGTGAGCTGGGGCGCCGTCACCGTTGACCCGTTCAGCGATCGACTGGAGCTGTACTTCGTCGAGCTGCCTAGGGGCAGTGTCATGGAGCCTTTCGTACCATAGAAAGATGGGAAGGGGTTAGTCTTTGCATGGAAGCTAGACAGATACCGCCGAATTGGAGTTAGCGAGGGGAGGCTGCGCTACGCCGAGGTGTCCCACAAGGAGCCTTTCGTGCTTAGCTCCTTTGTTCTTGAGCAAGATAGTGGTGCTGGACGCTAGTGCACCGGGTGGCGCTCAGCCGGCTTGCAGGCCTTGGGATGGATGGATGGATTACACCTAGAGGAGTATGACACGGCAAATATTTTATCTACCTAAGGAGATATCTACCCACCCTAGTAGGTGTCGGATCACTGCGAGATTTGTGCGTATGTGTTGGTGTTTTGTACCGGCAATAAACTATATGGGGCTACGCACGAACTCGAAAGCTAGATGGTGACGGAACACAAGGATTTATACTAGTTCAGGCCCTCTAATGGAGTAATAACCGTAATCCAGTCCGGAGGAGGTATTCCACCGAGTTTGTATAATTGCTTATACTTGTGGTTGTGATCTTGATGATCGTAGATCTGCTATCTCTCTCTCTGCTCCTGGGGGCTCCCTCGACCCCTCCTTATATAGGGAGAGGAGGCCGAGTCGTCTAGGAACCCTAACCCTAAACGGCTTAGGGTTTCCTTTTCTGTTACAATATCTACCCGGCTAATTGCCGTGGAATACAAGGCAAGGCCCAACCGGATGATTTATCTCTTTACATATATGAACTCCGAGTGACATACGACTCGGGATATGCCTTGTCTCTTGTATCATGCTGTGGGAATCAAGGCATTGATGGGCCGGGCTTCTTTGTCTTCCTTCTATCGATCTTCTAGAACATCCCTTCTTCGTGGGCTAACAATGGTCCGAGTGAATACCCGGTATCCATATTCTCCACAGTAGCCCCCGAGTCATTCACAGTCGAGTTGCATCTTCTTCTTCAATAATCTTCAAATCTTCAATCTCCCATCTTCTATTACTCCTCCCAATCATTTTGCAAAGAGGCTGTGAAGGGCTCCACCATAAAATCCAGAGAAAAAATTGGGGCGCCGAGTGGCGCACCTATTAGGTGTCTATGATTAGTTGGGAAACAACTAAACTTAGAGTTTATTAGGACTAATAATATGTCTTGAGCTTAGCGTCGATCACCCGAGTGATAGGCCAGAGGCTGAATCCACATAGCCGGAACCAAATGCAATAAATCATCTTGATTTTATCAAGAAAAACATCTTAGGAGCTCCGAATAGGCGCACCTAATAGGTGTAGCCCCCGACTCTATACTTAGTTAGGAAACAACTAAGCTTAGAGTCAAGTCTTGTACTTATTCTTTCCGAATTAAGCACCCACACCATAGGCTTAGCTTAGCATCGATCATCCGAGTAAATCACTCGGACAATAGGCCAGAGGCATAATATTGTACGCATAGCTATTGCCAAATGCGATTTTTCAGTCGGATACACTTGTATCCTTACCCCGATATTTATCAAGGCTCATAGCTTAACATCAATTACCTAGTTAATTCTGAATAATAGGCTAGAGGCTTTAATATCTCACTATTAGGCTTTTAGCCAAGTGATTAGAGTAGTAATAATTTGCACCTTAATTTTAATAAGGATAAGGAAACCCTGAATTAGGCCATTACTCTCTTCAATCTCACATTGTGAGTAGCTCCGAGTAAATCGCATGTGATCTTTCATCACCTAGAGGCACATAGGGCATGCTTTAAATTTACCGGGCTATATCAAGGTTTAGCTTACCATCAATCACAGGAACTAAAATTCCCGAGTGATAGGCCAGAGGCTCATCAATCTAGAAATAATCCAATCATCTAGTTTTTATAGCAGTCGGCTGCTCTCTTATCAAACAAATCTTCAAATTCTTCAAATACAATCTTCATCCTTTGACCCTAGTCATTGGGCTAGGTTTTCTGAGATAATCCGAGTGATCACCCAAAAACCTCAGCTACCGACTGGTTCTTCTATTAAACCCTTGAGCTTCCTTATAACGGCTCTAAACTAACGTCGTTTAACCCGAAACTCGCTCGGTCAAATTACGAAAATTGTGGATCTGACGCGTGTTCTACGGCATCAGTTCTCCCCTTTATCTCTTCGTCTTCTCCGCGGGATTCAGCATTGTGCGCCATCGCCTCCAAACCCTCGATTCGATTCTGCTCTTGTGATTTACCGCGCTCCTTAGCTCCTTCTTAATCTCCCAGAAGCCTTCCACCATCAAACCTCAACCAATCGACATGGCTGGCGCAGGGAGTTCCAAACCTGTCACTGAAGAATCCATTAGCGAGTCATCCGGATGGCTCCCGAGCTCGATCGATGAGGGGAAGCTAAACCAGATGGTGAAAGAAGGCGTCCTTCATAGCCAGGAAACTGCCGCCTGGCGCCCAGCTCGCTTCGACATCTTCCCCTCGCCCAACGCCGGTGAGGCAATCATTTTTACCCCTTTCTTTTTCCGCGGTTTCTCTCTTCCTGCTCACCCCTTCCTTAGGGGCCTTCTCGAGTTCTACGGGATTAAGATCCACCATCTTAATCCTAACTCCATCCTTCACCTTTCGATCTTCATCCATCTCTGTGAGACCTATTTGGGGATTTTCCCCCACTTCAACCTCTTCCGCGCCCTGTTCTTCCTGAAACCACATCCCAGCCAAGCCAATATCTCCAATGTTGGTGGAACCGGTTTCCAATGCCATTCCACCAGCAAATATTTTGATATGTCCTTCAACTCGTCTAACAAGGGCTGGCACGACGAGTGGTTTTACTACCCGGACGCCGAGAATTCACTCGGTGAATACTCCTCTGAGTACCCCACTCCCTGCACTCCTGGAAGGCCAAGCTTTCCAAGGAGGAGGCGCTAGAAGTCGCCCCTCTGATGAAGAGGATCGTTGAGTTGAAACAAGACGGGCTGACTGGTATCTGGGTGGCTTGTCATTTCCTGAAGTTCTGGATCAACCCTCTCAAGGAATGAGTCCACCCAACCTTCAAGTACACAGGTCACCATGACTCTACCAGGGAGTCAGAAGTTGACCTGACTGAAGACGAAGTTAGTGTCACACTCCGGGTGCTTTTTGCCGACGGAGTGGAAATCCCCACCGAGAAGGAAAGACCTCGGTGCAAATCCTTTCATATCTACAGGCCGCCTCCACAGGTAGATACCCTTGTTAATATTGCATACAACTTCTTCAATCATAGAGTATTAATCATTGTACTGATCTTCAGGAGTATTATCAGCTTGACTCCAGGCCGCCGAGTGTAGCTGATATCACAAGGCTTGCCCAAGCTACAACGCCTAAAGGCCCAGCCATTGACTTCTTCAATGAGCTGGGTAACGATGAGGAGGAGGAAACCACCGAGGCCACCACTGCCGCCGCCACTATCCACGCCGACTCCCTTCAAGGGAGGAAGTGCAAGCTAGTCATCGCTGATGACTCGGACAACGAGGCGGCTGATCAATCAGTCCCTGCTTCCCGTCTATCTTCTCCTCCACCACCCCCAGCGCCCATGGCAAAGCCATTTTCACCTCGCCCTGTCAAACGTGGGCGTTTGAAGGTGTCCAATATGTAAGTTTTCTTCTTTCTGTTGCTATGTCTTTGAGCTCTCTGTGTTCAAATCCTTAAATCCTCTTGAACTTCAATTTCTCAACGCAGCAAGCCCAATACCAGTTTTACTGGTAAAGATGATGACACCCTGCCGTAGCCCCTGACTACTTCGGTAGTCGAGAAACCAGTGATGGTTCCAACTGATTCTCAGTCAGGACTAGCCGAAGAAGAAACACCATCTTCCACTCCGCCTCCGCCACCACAAGTCACCGCCATGGATGTCGAACCGACTGCAACACAAGCAGCCGCATCTTCTGATATCACTCCTTCAGGTATTTTTCTTGTAGCTTTTTCCAGTATCAGCCGAGTGGTATTTCTTCTTGATTCTCGATCGTTTCTCGGAAAATCTTACCTTTAGTTGACATCATCCCATCAATCGCCGCTACCACTCCTGCTGCCCCTGCTCGAGCCACACCTTCCCCAAGCCCGGTACTCACAACGACCGTCGAGGTGCCGAGTGCTGACAAGGGAAAGCAGGTCCAAGGCTCTCACGTGGCTATCGAGCTGAGTGCCGGCTCTGACAGTGAGAAAACTGTCAGCGATGAGGTAAACTCCACTTCTTCAGTCTTTAACCTCCTTATGAATGACTTCTGTTTTATTTTCTCAAATTTAATCTCTTAGATCATCGGATGGCGATATGGCCC
>CM002483.1:5334435-5484804 GCA_000325765.3 Leersia perrieri
TTTTTCTCAAGACTAAATCACCCACCAGAAAAGCTCGACCACGTACATTGCGATTATGATAATGACGTAGGCCTTGTAGGTACTTAGCCGACTGAAGTATCACGATATCGTGTGCTTCCTCCAGTCAGTCAACATCATCCAGTCTGCCTTCTTCGGAGCTGGACTTGTCATATGATTGAACTCGTAGCGACTTGTGCGTAACTTCAGTCGGCAACACAGCTTCCGAATCGTAGACGAGAAAAAAAATGGTGTGCATCCAGTTGCTCGACTCGGCATGATTCGCAGAGACCACAAAACCGACGGCAATTCCTGCACCCACTTGCCCACATAAGGTTTAAGTCGATTAAAGATTCTACGCTTGATGCCCTGAAGAACCATGCCATTAGCTCGCTCAACTTGTCCATTACTACGCGAGTGTGCAACAGAGGTAAAGAAAATCTTGATCCCAAATTCATCGCAGAACTCCTTGAAGAGATCACTTGTAAACTGGGTGCCATTGTCAGTAATTATCCTGTTGGGAATGCCAAAATGATAGATAATACTGAGTATGAAGTCCTTAGCTCGTTGGGCTGTGATTTCGGGCACTGGCTTTGCTTCAATCCACTTCATGAACTTATCCACTGCCACAAAAAGATGTGTGAATCCTCTAGGAGCTTTCTTGAAGGGACCGACTAGATCTAGCCCCCAAACTGCAGAAGGCCAAGATAATGAGATTGTTTGCAGTTCTTGAGCTGGAACATGAATTTGTCGGCCAAAAAATTGACAACCTTCATAGGTTTTTACAACCTTCTCTGTGTCATTGACAACAGTTGGCCAGTAGAAACCCTATCGAAAAGTTTTGCCCACGATGGTTTTAGAGCCAGCGTGGTTCCCGCATATACCCGAGTGAATCTCATGCAGTATCTGGCATCCTTCATCGATGCTAACACATCTCATAAGCACTCCATTAGCTGCCTTCTTCATCAATTCACCCTTATGAATAATATAAACCGTGCTTTTTCGTTCAATCTTCTCAGCCTCAGCTTTATCAGTTGGCAATTCATCTTCAGATAAGAAGCGAAAAATTGGGTTCCTCCAGTCATCCTGTAAGTAGGCAACGACCGGCTGGTCCGACTGCTCAACAATTGGATTAGAGGACTCGACAATTGATTGCTCCATGGGCTCAGTGGCCTGCTCTTTCCGTTTGACAGTTGGCTCATGGAGATATTCAATAAATATGTCATCAGGTACTGTCTGTCGGCGAGAACCCAAATTGGCCAGGTAGTCAGCCGCTTCATTATAGTCTCGGAGAATGTGACTTAGCTCGAGTCCTTCAAACTTCCCCTCTAATCGGCGTACCTCCTGGTAGTAAGATGTCATATTCTCGTCCTGGCAATTCCATTCCTTCATGACTTGGTTGATCACCAGTAATGAATCACCATATACAAAGAAACGCCTGATGTTCAAAGATACAGCCAATCGCAGTCCACGGATCAAGGATTCGTACTCGGCTGCGTTGTGTGATGCCTTGAAGAGTATTTGCAACACGTATCTGAATCTTTCTTTCTTAGGGGACACAAGAACTACCCCTGCTCCTGCTCCAGAAACGCGTAGAGATCCATCGAAGTACATCGTCCAGTACTCAACACTCTTGGAAGAAGTTTTTGTTTGGGCTTTGGTCCACTCGGCAACAAAATCAGCTAACGCCTGTAACTTGATCAAAACCTTAGGTCTAAAAGTCAAGTCAAAAGGCATCAACTCCAAGGCCCACTTAGCTATGCGGCCAGTTGCTTCACGATTGTGCAACACATCTCCCAGAGAAAAGGACGTGATGACTGAAACCAGATGAGATTGGAAATAGTGTACCAGCTTGCGCACGGTGATGAGCACACCATACAACAATTTCTGGATTTGTGGATAATGAGTCTTTGAATCTGCCAACACCTCACTGACGAAACAGATAGGTCTTTGAACTTTGTGTGCCCTTCCGTCTTCGTCCCTTTCTACCACCAATACAGAACTGACTACTTGAGGGGTCGCGGAGATATACAGTAGCAAGGGTTCTTGTGGCATCGGTGAGGCTAGTGTTGGAGCAGTTGTCAGGAATCGTTTGAAATCATCAAACGCCTTCTGAGCTTCAGACGTCCATTGAAACTTGTCAGCCTTCTTCATCAATTTGAAAAAAGGCATGCCGCGTTCTCCCAGTCGAGAGATGAAACGACTGAGTGCTGCCATGCATCCAGTCAGCTTCTGTACCTTGGTCAAATTACTTGGAGGTTCCATATCCAGAATAGCCTTAATTTTGTCGGGATTGGCATCAATCCCTCTATTTGAGATCATAAACCCAAGTAGCTTGCCTGATGGTACTCCAAATACGCACTTCTCCGGGTTTAGCTTCATCCTGTAAGCTCGGATGTTACTAAATGTTTCTTCCAAATCGGCAATTAAGTCACCTCTCTGCTGAGTCTTGATAACCACGTCATCGACGTAAGCTTCCACATTGCGCCCAATCTGAGTTTGCAGGCACTTTTGGATCATACGTTGATAGGTAGCTCTAGCGTTTTTTAACCCAAAAGGCATGGTAATGTAGCAATAAGCTCCAAACGGAGTTATGAAGGAGGTCTTCAAGCAATCCTCTTCCTTCAGACTGACTTGATGATAACCCGAGTAACAGTCAAGAAAGCTCAACAAGTCATAGCCCGCCGTTGAATCCACCACTTGATCAATGCGTGGCAGTTCGAAGGGATCTTTTGGGCAGGCATTGTTGAGGTCCGTGTAGTCGACGCACATTCTCCACTGTCCTGTCTTCTTCTGTACGAGCACCGGGTTGGCCAGCCACTCGGGATGAAGCACCTCTTTGATAAAACCAGCAGCCAGTAGCTTCTTGATCTCATCTTTAATAGCTTCTCGCCTGTCAGCAGCAAACCGTCGCAGACGCTGCTTGACCGGCTTAGCGTCAGCTTTCACTTGTAAGGTGTGCTCGATCACCTCCCGTGGGATTCCAGGCATATCGGATGGTTTCCACGCAAAAATATCTTTATTTCTTTGAAGGAAGGTGACGAGCTCGCTTTCCTATTTACAGTCTAAGTCGGCCCCAATGACTGCCGTTTTAGTTGGGTCATCTGGGGTGAGTACAATTTTCTTAGTTCTAACTCCACTGACGTCGAGCTTCGAGGTCTTAGGACTCGGCACCTCTCCGTCTTGTGCTTCGGACGCCTGCTGTTTGATGTCGTCGCGCTCCTTGGCGGTGTCGAGTGCTTGGGCGATGTCACAACTCTCCCTGTCACAGGTGAAGGCTTGGTGTACGTCACCGCGTAAAAATATGACTCCGTGAGGTCCCGGCATTTTCATCATCATGTATGTGTAATGCGGGATCGCCATGAACTTGGACAGCGCGGGACGTCCGAGGATGGCATGGTAGGCTGTGTCGAGATCCGCCACCTCAAAGCTGATGTTCTCCGTCCTGAAGTTGTCCTTTATGCCAAACGTGACAGGTAACGAGATTTGGCCGAGTGGAGTCGCCGATAGCTCTGGGATGACTCCGTGGAAGGGGGCATAACTCGGATTAAGCTCGGACCTTGGTATTTTCATGGCTTCAAAGGTCTTGACAAAGAGGATGTTGAGCGCACTGGCTCCTTCGATGAGGACACGCTTGAGGTGGGTCCCGAGTACCACTAGATCTAGAACCAATGGATAGCGACCGGGATGCACTACTCGGTCAGGGTGATCATTGCAATCAAAAGTGATCAAGACTTCTGACCAGCGGAGGTAGTGGGGCACGCTTGGGGTCCCCATGTTGATTTCCCGATCTGTGAGCTTCTGCTTGCGCTTGGGCTCGTAGCCGTGTGGTCCGCCGAAGATGTGATTGAGTTGCTGGTTAGACCGTTGGAAGCCAGGAGGTGTGTCATCGTCGACCTTCTCCTTGCTCTTGCCCTTCACAGAACCCTCTGGCGCATCCGCTGGCTTCAAACCCTTAACTTGTTGTTCAATGTACTTTTTGAGCATGTAGCAGTATTTTGCCGAGTGGTTACCACTCGGGTGGTAAGGGCACTTCTCAGCTAGTACTTGCTCGTAGTCTGAGATCTTGAAGCGGCATTGATGACTGAATCGATCCGTCACGGCAACAAGTTCTTCGGGGCGACGCTTTCGATCTGAGGATCGATTAGCGTCTTTGTGGTCCTTGGAGGACTTATCGTCCTTCTTCTTTTCTCTCGGCGCAAAGGCTGACTGTTTATCCCCACGTACAGCCTGGACGGCTTCGGCAGATGCCGCGTATTTGTTGGCCATCTCAAACAATCGGCTGACGGTGTGTGGCGGCTTGCGAGTGAATTTGTGGATGAACTCCATATCTCTGACTCCCTTCCTAAAGGACGCGATGATGATATCGTCTTTAATGTCTAGGATCCTGTTCCTGGCTTCTGAGAACCTCTTGATATAGTCTCTGAGAGATTTGTTGGACCCCTGTTGAAGTCGTAAGAGGTCATATTGATCTCCCAGGCGCTCATAAGTACGCTGGAAATTAGCGATGAAAAGTTCCCGTAGTTCTGTCCAAGACCCGATTGATCTGCGGGGTAATCCAGTGAGCCAGTTGCGAGCTGGGTCAGATAACGCCACCGGGAGGTAATTAGCCATGACTCGGCTGTCACCTCCCACAGCCCGTATCGCCAAGGTATAGATAGTTAGCCATGTGCTGGGATCTGTCTTGCCATCATACTTTTCGATTCCTGTAGTCTTGAATCCTGTAGGCCAAATGACTTGTCGCAGATCAGATGTGAAGGCAAGGACTCCCTCGTCGAAGTTATCACGCCGAGGAGGTGAAGCGTCGTATTGCCGATGATGATATTCGTCCCACCGTTGATCTGATTCCTGTCGCTCGCGTCTCTTGCTGTTGATGACATTACGGAGGTCATGATGGATGAGATCCCGGGCGTCTGAGTGGGGTTGGCATAGGTATCGGTCGTGGTCTTGCCGCAACCTTTCACGCTCTTGATCCAGTCAGCGACACTCTTCGTCGTTCCTGCGTTGTTCTTCTTCTAGTATCCTGAGGTTCCTCTCTCGATCCGCTCTGTGACTCGGGGGGGTAACCGAATGACTAGACTTGGAGGCTTCTCGGTGTCGTGAAGGCGGAGTCGTTTTCGAAGTCGACTCGGCCACCAACTGATTATGATGTTGAACCCCTATCGCTGAGACAAGGGCTCAAGCTTTTGTCAACTGAGGGGTTAAGGATGTCGCTGCTGGCACGTTCTCCATGAGGGAAGTTAAAAGTGTTTGGGCAGCCTCTATGTTCTGCTGAGGAGTAGTGAAAACTTGCTCCCCTTCGTAGATCGCGCTGTCGTCGCTGTACCCGTCTACCGGAACTGGCTAGACGTCGAGTTGTGGCTTCTCGAGCATGTACCTCTTCATCCTGAAGTCGTCGTGCTTCTACTTCCTCAAGCTCTTTTTGTCGTCGTTCGTCCTCTGTTCTTGCCACTTCAAGTTGTTGTTGTGCTTGCTCAATCTCCCGGGCCTGATGTTCAATATCTACGGCCCGTTGGGCGAGTTGTTCAGCGGTCAGTGGCGAGTTCGAAACTTCAGCCATGAAAATCCCGTGTGGCGGAGAAAAGCTATCAGAGCTGCTCTATTCGAGGTCGTCGAACTGGATCGATTCGTTGAGGAACGCCACTTGGCGCTCTTCTCCCTCACCATGCTCCATGGAGTTTCCGGAATCCGAGTCATTATCACTCAGATCCCGCATGCCGGACCACTGGTAGCGGTAGGCGTATAAGTCTGCTCTGAAAAGCATCGCTTCAAGTGACGCAGGTGGCTTCTTGTACCAGTCTTCCTTGAACTCTAGGTCTCTGCATCCCCTGAAGAACGCATCCTTGGCTTGGTTGTTAGTGACGGCTGGCTTTTCCTCCATGATTGCATTGAAGCGCCAAAGGTAGACGTGGAAGGGCTCCTCAATCCCCTGGAGTAGCTGAGCTAGCTCCTGGTTTGGCGTCAATACCGGCTGAGGATCTTTCTGCTGCCAGATCTTCTTGCGAGATGGTGAACGGGGCGCTTCACTCGGCGTTGAAGGTTGCTGACGCTTGGCATTTTCCCTTCGCTGCTTGTACGCTTCTTCGCGCTCTCGCTTTTCAAGTTCCGTGTCCTCCCGCAGGCTTCTTCGCATAGAGGCGATCAGGCTATCCTCCTTTCTTGGCTCCGAGTACTGGGTTCCGGGTAGCCCATGAATGTAAGCCAACTTCATCGAATCCTTGATGCTCTTGGGCCTATGACGGTACCACATCCGGATCATATCCTGGTTTCTCAAGCCATGATAAAAGATGGATAGGGCCAGCTGGTCTGAGATCGGTTTGACTTGATCAAGCGCTTGTAGAAAGCGCCGAGTGAATCTGCCGAAAGATTCTCCCGGCTCTTGAGATAACTCACTGAAGAGGCGATACGCCCCCGAGTTATTGGTAGTGTTGAAGACCGGACTCCGTGGTTCCTGAGTCAGAGTGATCTTGGTAGACTGAGTCTGAGTCGATGTAGGCTCGTGCGGTTGTAGTTGAGTCGGAGTCGACTCCAGATCGATGATCGGTGTCGGAGTCATTTTGGGAGTCGGACCCAGAGGTGGAGTCGGAGTCGACTCTGGTTCCAACGTCTCGGTCTCCATCGCCTTTCTTCTCAATCTACGGGACGCGTTATGCCTAGCGGATCGACTCTGCTTCTTTAGCATGGGCTGGTAACATGCCGTGATCTTGATGGCGCCATTGTCGACTTGAGAAATCACGCGACTCAAGAGGTGAGTTGTTTGTTCAGCGATGTTGGGAAGACCTATTGGGAAGGTGAAAACATCAGCTGGATTGATCTCCTCTGCCCGAGTCTTGAGTTCTCCATTGGAGTCGGTGATGAAGCTAAAGGAGCCGAATCGAAGCTTCGTCCCAGGGGGGACTATTGATCCGACGAACGTAGGTGTTAACGAAGATGCCATCTAGCTTCTTGTCGAGAAATCCGGTGACTCCCCCTACCTGGCGCGCCAACTGTCGGTGTTTTGTACCGGCAATAAACTATATGGGGCCTACGCACGAACTCGAAAGCTAGATGGTGACGGAACACAAGGATTTATACTGGTTCAGGCCCTCCAATGGAGTAATAACCGTAATCCAGTCCGGAGGAGGTATTCCGCCGAGTTTGTATAATTGCTTATACTTGTGGTTGTGATCTTGATGATCGTAGGTCTGCTGTCTCTCTCTTTGCCCCTGGGGGCTCCCTCGACCCCTCCTTATATAGAGAGAGGAGGCCGAGTCGTCTAGGAACCCTAACCCTAAACGGCTTAGGGTTTTCTTTTTTGTTACAATATCTACCCAGCTAATTGCCATGGAATACAAGGCAAGGCCCAACCGGGTGATTTATCTCTTTACATATATGAACTCCGAGTGACATACGACTCGGGATATGCCTTGTCTCTTGGATCATGCCGTGGGAATCAAGGCATTGATGGGCCGGGCCTCTTTGTCTTCCTTCTATCGATCTTCTAGAACATCCCTTCTTCGTGGGCTAACAATGGTCCGAGTGAATACCCGGTACCCATATTCTCCACAGTATGGATCACAGAGATTTGTATAGCATTCGTATTTCGGACTTGTCCTCTTTTTTCTGGCTCGAAAGGAATACAATACATCACTACAACAAAAACCTTACGTATAGGCACTTTTGTAGAGACATTTTTGAATTTGCCACTAAAATTAGGAGTTTTATAGTCTACAGACACTTATTAGAGGCATTTTCAAAATTGCCTATTATATTTTTAATCTAGAGACACTTAAGAGATATTTTTAAGGCGCCGTAGTAAATTAATGATGTAGAGGCATCTTTTCGGGACTTTAAACGTTGTCTCATAAATAAAGGCATTTTGTTGAGGCGTTTTTACCTCTGTAGAGACATTTTTAGATTGTTGATATATGATAAGTAACTGACAACATACATACGTATAATAAACTTCATGAGGTTGAGATGGTTAGTGTATTGAAGTTAAGAACTCTTTATCCAAGACGTTTGAGTTCCAGGATTGGCATCAACAAGAATAAAACATTTTTTTCTTCTTTTTCACACTGTTGTGCTATGGTAGTAATACAATTTAATGTCTGTAGAAAGTATCTCTATCCTCTTATAGACATAATATAGTGTCTTTACAAAAATATTGTAAGGCCTCATATTTTTTTGAGACACTTCACTATAAGGCACTCATGAGGCATTTTAAAAAATGTCTCTACTTTGTTCTAAAGGCATATGAAAAATGCCACTATAGTATTAGAGAAATCTCTCTATAGGATATTTTTGTTGTAGTGCATGGGGCCCACATTGTCACGGGGTGTTTCGCCGAGAGAAGAGAGAGAAGAGAAGAGGCGGACTCGGTCCAACCAATAGCACCTCGAGGTACCGGAACCTCGAGGTACCAAAATAAAATCTAGCTATCCATTCATCATTCCCGTACCTCGAGGTACCAAAATAAACGGCTGGATTATGTTTTGGTACCTGAAGGTACCGATACCTCGAGGTACCATTGGTTGGACCGTAAAAATTTTGTAAAAAAATATACTGCTTCCTGTTTCTTTCACAAGTGACTGATTCTGTCACATGTTTTTGACAGCTAAGAAGTGGTGCATCAAAAATAAGCATTCAATGCACACTATTTTTATTAAAAAATAAACAGGTAATGTGACTATTATTTCTGTCTGCTTGTGTTTGTGACAAACCAAAAAAAAAAAAATCGGCATGGTCAACGATCTTCCCAATTCTTAACTTTTGTTTCTCGTCAAGAAACTTTTGTTTCCCAGGTTTCTGAAATTAAACAAGTGAAAGCTGTTGTGATGGATTGAGATTTTTTTTCCTCTTTAGTGAGGTAATGTATTATGATGCAACTGCCAATTGGTGCTGCAACCCCAAACTCTCATTTTAGAAACATTGGCTGGACCTTTAAATTTGAGTTTTGCTGGAGATAGAAGAATACTCTAGAATGAGTTTTGGTTGCAGGTTCTCATTAGCATCAGGTTGTTGGAGTCTCTTCCATTTGGGATAAATCTGGGAAAAAGCCATGTCTTACACGCCATTCCAAATAAAACAATGTGGTTTGAGGCTGTTGAGAGTAGTATTGTTTCATGAGCAACCTCTTCTGTTGCTTACGAAGTCATCAAATGGAAATGGTCAATGTTAATGGATAATATTGGCATAAATTTCAGTCAACTTGCATCGTCATTCCATTTTGTATGATATGCATACATTTGTGTGATCTGCGCAAACCTGATGGGTTTAAATTATGATGGGAAAAACCCATTTTCAGCTAACTAAGCTGAACACCTTTCAGTATATAGATATGGTTTATCACTTTAACTGGAATGTCTTTGGTATGGGATGCTATGCTCTTCCATATCGTAAGTCATAACAAATGTTGGGAAATGCATATTTCCATTTTTTGTGTTCAGATGGTTCAATTCCCCCGGTCTTTCATGCACCAAGGCCAACATGAGAGTCAAAAACTTGGGAGGCACATTGGTTCGTGCAGATGGCATGAAGAGTTGAGGAGAAGCAGCAAATTCCCGTGGTAATTTCTTCTGAAATTTTTGTTTAATCCATCATCTGTTACATCCTGTGTTAATGAAACATGAGTCATTTGAGTCCCTTTGAAGAGTAAATTGCAGATATATTACATCAGTTTTAAGTCATCAATGATTCTTATTCTGCAATCTTGTTTAAGTACTTCAAAACTCAATGTGGAATAGTAACTGTGGCTATTATGTCCTACTCTAGACCTTGCAGCAGCTGTACAGATTGTATCTGTGGTTTGATCTGCCAAATTATCATTGCAAACCAATTTCTCATTGTACCAGTAAAAGTAAAACTTATCTAGGATGGAAACCTAAGTAAAGATTATGTGAAGAAAACTAAATAAAACTTATATTCTTGTTGCCATTATGAGTTATTAACCACATTGCTTCCTGTTTCATGACAAGTGATCAAAAAACAAGTTTTTTTTTGGCACCATAGAAATGGTATATAATGTATATTTAGTACTTTCTCTAGCTATTAATTTATAAACCACAATCTGTCTCATTCTCTTCTGTGTTAAGGAAACTGTATTCCTTACTAGTTACGTTTTGCTGCTTCTATACGCCCCTGTCATCATTTGTCAAGTATTACTTGGGATCAAGATAGGTTAGTTTACCAAATGGCTACTTCAGTTTGGAGTAATCAACAATGGTTCCTATACTGTGGCCTTGTTGTAGCACTTTGGATTTCACTGTGCAGAAGTATACTAATAAGTATTGCTATTGTGTTTTACTTCAAACATGCCAATCAGCTGTAGAGATTTGCTGTTGTGGTTTGAATTGCTACTTTGCCAGTTATGAATTGATACAAAGCTCCAAATTTGTCCGGTAAACCTAAATAAACCGTTTGGTCTTATTAATTGTTATCATCTCAAGTTATTGCCTATATTGTGTCCTGTGTCCTTTACTCGTTTTCAAGTTAACCTGCCATAGGGCTTTGATGATGGAACAAAGAAATTAATGATATATGTAGAAAATAAAATTTGCACTGTCTTTTTTATAAAAGTGCAAAAGGTATATGAGATTATGACTATACTCGCTCTCTTTGCATCCTCAATGAGATGTGCCTAATGCTTAAGTTATTCTTTCCAGGTCGCTGAAATTTAACACGTGATATCTGTTCTGATAGGTTCTGAAGTTCTTTTGTAAGTCCTTTTGTGATAGTTGTTCTGTACATTCTGATGGATTAGGAAGTTTGTCTTTCTTATGAACCTATGCTATGGAATTGGGTGTTCCTTTCTTATGAACCTATGCTATGGAATTGGGTGCCACAATCCCAACCTCCATTTTTATTGGCTGAACGCTGAATTTTGAGTTCAACTATGTATATTTTACTTAAAATTAGCTAAGCAGAGGTTACTAGAGATTAGTTGAGTTTTGGGCCTTCGAGTGGCAGGTTCACGTTGGCAGAAGATTACATGAGTCTCCTTTTTGAAGTGGTATCTGGGAGAGAGGCATTTCTTAGATGATCTCGTCCTGGCCAGGAGCAAGAGTTTGAAGTTGATCTGTTGGAACATTCACAGCTTATTTGTCTTCTAAATACAAATTGAGGATGTGACTGCCTGATTGCTGTAGGGAAATTGGTGATTTGAGCGTTTGAGGTGATGACTTCAATTAATGTTACGAGCATAAATTGTATATGATATTTTATGAGGCGCCATCGCAATTATTTCTAGGGTTAATTGGTTCCATGCCATTGCAATTTGTTCAGATTGAACAAATATCATTCCTATTCGCGATACCGACTGGGTGCCACTATAATTTTACAAAAATTTGAATCATGTCACTGCCGTCATCTTTTCCATCCAAATCCTTCCTTCTCTGTCTTCTTCTTTCTTTTTCTGTTCTCCTCCTGTCTCTTTCCCATTCCCGTTGACCATTCCCCTCCATCTTCATCGCCGGCGCGACCGCGACCCCACCTCGTCGCCAGCGCCAGCCGCCAGGCTCCATGGCTTAGGGCGAGGAGGAGCGCGAGCCGCCACCGCGAAGCCGATGGGCGCTGTCGACGGTGAGCGCCGTTTTGCCATGATGTCGCCATGGAAGTAGGCGGCGGGAGGCAGGGGGCAGAGGTCGTTGCTGAATCTGCCATCTCTCCCCCACCCGGATCGTGGAGCGAGGCGGCGGGAGCTGGCCGGCGTGGTGCCCTCACAGTTGACCTCCCATCTGCCACTACGAAGCCAATGTTGACGTCGCCAGTGAGCGCCGATTTGGTGGCGGCGGATGGGGATTCGGCCACCGGCGCCGGGGTTGACGACAGGGGAGGCGGCGGAGGAGCGCGGTAGGGAGCTGGAGGTCGACCGGGGGCGCAGATGACGTGGGCAAGGGTGGAGACCATGGCGATGGCGCCGGAAGTCTCCCGCCAGTGTGGTCCGGTGATGGTCAACGGGAGAAGAAGGTTAAAAAATGGAAGAAAGAAAAAAAAATGAAGGAAGCAGAAGCAGAAGGAGACGGGAGAAAACGGGAGTGAGTTTGTGGATGAAAAAGGTGATGGTAGTGGCATGGTTTTAATTTTTGTAAAATTACCGTGGCACTTAACCGATATCGTAAATAGTAATGATATTTCTTCAATCTGGACAAATTGCAATGGCATGAAACCAATTAACCCTTATTTCTATGCACATGTATTTGTAGGTGATTTCAGGGCCTTGTAAAATTTCTTATTTTTAAAGAACCTTTAAAAAATGGCTGATAATTCACTAAAAAGAATAGAGCTGTCAGGTTTATAAGAAAAATTGATGAAACATTGACGAGGTCTTCTGACCGTTGTGTCTTGCCTAAGTTCTATTAAAACCGCAATTCTTGTGTGTTAAGTGTGTTGTAAGCCATAATGCTTTGTTTAACATACATTCATACATACGAAAATACATATTTTTATGATTTCTGTGTTTTACCATTCGTGCATTTCAAATGGCCCTAAAGGTGTCTTCCAAATGAATTTAACTTAAAAATTTTACAAACCAAACAATCTCAACGGAAAAAGATTCAAATGAATACTCTATTTTTACTTAGAAAATCGTCCTAAATTTCTTTTGTAAATGCTCATTACTAGTAGGACTTCTTTACTTGTAAATACTTTTTACCTTTTGTAAAGTACTAGTACTACTTTCTACTTTACCCAAAAATTCACTCGCTACGCAGGAAGAGTAATAGGTGTTGTGTGCAGCAAACTTTGTCCTGAAGTGTTGTCATACTCATATGGTCATAATCCTAGACCCAGTCGAATAGACCACACGCTAGCTACACCCAACTAGAGACTCTCTGTTTGAACCGAGATGCTGCTGCTCTGGTGCCTCTTCGCCGCCGCTTCCTCGGGCCACCTCCGTCGCGTCCTCCGCGGGCGATGATACAGGAACGTCAAGACGTACACATGTGAATCCTCGGCGCAGCGCGCGTCAATCGAGCTCGCCTAGCCCCGGCCGTCTCCAACCTCGCGGACCCCGACCTTTCGGTCTACTCCGCCAGCGACATCATGTGCACGGTGCACCGTCATCGGGAACGCCGGCGCCACCAGCGGCAACAGCCCGCGCCGCGCCAACGCAAGTTGACGTGCACACGCGCAATGAGGTGCTGGCCTTCGATCGCCGGACGAATTTGATGGCTCGATCTGGGCTGGGGCATGGTCTCCACAACTCCATGCACCGACCCGTTCAGAGACCGACCAGCCAGAGCTCCGCTTCATCGAGGGGCAGTGTGTTCTGCCAGTACGTGCCAACCACAGGGCAGGAGTTTTCGGCGTGAATTGGCCAGTCAGCTGGGGAGGCTGCGCAATGTCGAGGTGTCCTAGCTAGAGCAAGCCTTTCGTGCTCAACTCATTTGTCGTTGGCGACGATGCAGTTGCTGGACGCTGTGTGGCGTTTGGTCGATCGGCTGCTTGAGAATGTAGCATGTGCTCATCCATGGGACGAGCAAACCCCTTGGATTGGTGTATTGATACACTGGATGCATGCAAGCATGATTTGTGTCATCATCGGGGATCATATGCTTACCGTCGACATGGACAGGAGGGAGGTGATGGGGCTTTTCCGTTTTTTTTTTCCCACAAATCGCATATTTATAAGCATGCATGATCAGCCAAGATGCTGAAATAGTTAGTACAACGAATAAGCATAAAGAGCCTGCTTAAGAGAAGCAACATGCTTATGACTTAAAAATAAGTGGTGATCTCAACATTACTAGTGGATTCCGTCGCACGACTATTACCATTTTTATATGAATAGTGCATAAGGATAATGATATTATGTAATGAAGAATTTATCATGAAAAATATTATGATTTCTAGTGTTTTAAAATAAATATTGTTTTACAACAAAATATTTGAGTATTAATTTGGGGAAAAATAAACTCTCGTAAGTAAAAGAAAACTTAAAAATATTGTGATTGTAAGTTATGAATGTAAATATAAGATTGTTTTTTTTAAGTGGTGCATAAGAATTTTCCATTTTACTCGATGGAAGACAGTATTTTAAACATGTTAGTTAATATAATCACATCCTATTATAACTACTTGTCCTCACTACTCTTTAGTTGGCCTCTAGAAGCACGTATAGGAGTTTTTATACCACAGCCCGCATGTGTTTTTGGATCTTTTCTCTAGCTGATGTATGTTAGAAGGGTCCAGAAACCTCTTCACGGCACTGTTTTCCTTCCCTAATCCAACGGTCGTTATTCATCCTAAACATTCATCCAATAGGTCATATTTATTTGATGATGTGGCTTCTTCTAGTGGCATTTTGGGGTTTCCCTTTCACTTAGAGAGATATATAGAAACGCAACTCTCAGGACGCAACCCCAGTAGAAGTGAACTTAATAATAATTTAACATATGGACTCACCAGTAAAAAGTAATTACACGCCACTTTTGGTTTGAACGATAGAAAAGAGCATAATCAATTAAACTAGTACTCCATCCATTTTATAATATAAGGGTTTGGACTTTTATACATGCAATGTTTGAACGTTTGTCTTATTAAAAAATTTGTGCAAATTTAGAAAAATATTAGTTGTGCTTAAAGTACTTTTGATAATAAAATAAGTCAAAAAACAAAATAATTAATATTAGCATAACTTTTTGAATATAAGACGAATGGTCAATCACTGCAAGCAAAAAATTCAAAACCCTTACATTATCAAACGGAGGTAATAATAAGTAATATTGACCAACTCAGACAGATGCATTGGAGAAAAAAGCGATAGAAGGGTACAACCTATCTATCAATCTATGCTCTACCGCGTCCAAGGGACAAGCAGAAGCAGTCGGCTGTGGGTGGAGATTCCAGTTGCGCGTCTAGCGTCACCAACCGCTGCACCACCTCGTCCATCTCCGGCCATTTCTCGGGGTTGGCATCCCAACACTTGCGCATGATCCGCGCCATGGCTCTCAGGAAGCACCTTGGGATCTTTGGTCGTAGGCCACCTTTGGCAATCTTCAATGAGAGGTCAACGACGCTAGCATCCTTATCCATGTACGAGGTCTTGCAGCAGTAAATCTCCCATAGGCAGATGCCGAAGCTGTAGACATCACATTTATGGTTATATGGCTTCCCCTTTAGCACCTCCGGCGCCATATACATCGGCGTACTGCCCTTCTTCCTGTCATCTCCTTTGGTTTGGCCTTTATGCACACCATGCCAAAGTTGATGATCTTCAAGTTGTCCTCGCCATCGAGAAGCAAGTTCTCCGTCTTGACGTCGTGATGAACGATACCCCACAAGTGCGCAGCTTAGAGAGGCCTCTCGCCATTGCCAGTGTGAAGCTAACAACATCCTTGTAGGCGAGCGTCACCAGTCGGCGTCAACATTCGTGGACTCGAGTGCCGCAGATCCGATGGAGGTGGGCTCAAGAGCGCCAGATTTGCCAGTGACGGACTTGAGAGGCGGGGGTCGACTGGCGAGGGTATCGGGAGCAGTTGATCCATTTCTAGCAGATCTTGCACTCATCTGTTTGTATTCAGAAGAATAAGAAGAAGGGCACGCTTAGCATGAATAAGTTATCGGGAATGCTTCGGTTCGGTCGCCCGATCCGTACGTGAATATCGGGCGGCGTCCCCGCTTTGCCACATGCTGCACGGCCTGGCATGGGATGCGCTCTGGCTGGTCGCCGCCGAGCACCTGCATGCTGTAGACCTGCCATGCAACCTGCTGCAGACCGCATGTTCTGCATGCTACTAATCCAATTAGACATGGTTCACAGCAACATATAATAATAGTATGTCACATGAATATATTATAAATTATAATTTTAGGTTTTTTATTAAAACAAAACTTTTTAAATATTACACATGGTTTTATTTCATGTTTCAATAAGTATTTCATGATGTTGTACTAGTTTATTTGCAATATTGCATGCGGGATTTTATATGTTTTAGCAGGTATTTCGTGATGTTTGAGTATTTACAACTCAATGTTTCACTCGGTGGGACACAATGTTTCATTTGTGATTGTTTGGTGTTGCACGTGGTGCATTTTAAATGTTGCACCGGTCTGAAACATTTGATAAAGTGAGTTGAAACATCTTGATTAAACGATGGAAACATTTTTTAATAATTAGTGAAACACGTTTGACTTTAACATTTTCTTCACAAAATATAATGATGTGAGATTTTATTGTAAATACGTCATTACAACGAAACATATACATTATCTAATCTAATCTTAAGTTTTGCTAAAGAAGCGAGAAAAGAGATTAAAAGAGTAGGGAGAGGGAGATGGTCAACGTGCCAACAGTGCCTGGCAGGGTCAACAGCATGCGTAGGCTTATCCGTGCGTGTAGCCGCAGAAGCGTAGGCATGCATGCAGAAGAACATGTGTAGGCACTAGGCAGCAGCACACTGCACACGTACTACGCGGTGCGCGCGACAGCACAAACGAGCATAGTTGCAAGACCGGAAGGGCGTCCAATTTTTTGTTGTTTTATCGGGCGTCCGATCCGCAGTTTCTTCCATAAGTTATTTGTGGGTGTATACCACAATCTGCGGGTGAGCACGTGCGCTCTACTGGTCAATCACGTGGGTGACATGCAGCCTCCCGCCAGCGAACGGACGCATAGCCAACATAACGGGCCTCCAGTGCGGGATTTGGATGTGGGCCTGTCGCTCCTGTCGCTTTAGTTCACGCGGAAAGTCAGTTTCGGGCAACAACGGATGCCTAGAAAATCAGATAAATCATGAACCGGACACAACTTACGACAGACGAAAATTAGAGGAGGCAGAAAGACCGACGACAGATTCAAATTCAATTATTACAATAGGGATAGAAAGCGTTTATGATCAACCAATACGTTGTAATAATTAATACAATGAATAATCATAACAGAGTGGGGTTAACAGAAGCAACGTAACATGCATATGACTTCAAAATAAGTGGTGATAACAACATTATATATATAACCACAAACTCTCAGAACGCAACGCCATTTAAGTGAATTTAATAATTTAACATATAGACTCATCAGCAAAAAAGTAAACATTACACACCACTTCCGGTTTGAACAAGTAGAATTAAACTAGTAACAGTAACTAAGACTGACCGACTAATTCAGACGCATGAGAAAATCAAAGAAAAAAACGATAAAAAAGGTTACACGGTAATGTATCTACGCGCTACTGCGCCCCAGGGACATGCAGAAGCAGCCAGCCTCAGGAGGAGAATTGAGTTGTGCCATGCGGCGATCTATCTTTTTGGCCAGCGCATCTAACCGTTGCACCACCTCGTCCATATTCGGCCGTTTCTCGGGGTTGGCATCACAACATTTGCGCATGATCTGCGCGATGGCTCTCGGGCAGCGCCTCGGGATCATTGGTCGTAGGCCGCCTTTGACGATCTTCAATGAGAGATTGGCGACACTAGCATGCTTATCCATGTACGGGGTCTAGCAGCAGTACATCTCCCACAACAGATGCCGAAGCTCTAGACATCGCATTTATAGTTGTACGACTTCCCCTTGAGCACCTCCGGTGCCATATACATCGGCGCACTGCCCGTCTTCCCTGTCATCTCCTTTGGGTCTGCCTTGATGCGCACCACACCAAAGCCGGCGATCTTCAAGGTGCCCTCGCCGTCGAAATGCATGTTCTCCATCTTGACGTCGCGATGAATGATGCCAAACAAGTACAGGTGAGAGAGACCTCTCGCCATTGCTAGCGCGAAGCTAACAACGTCCTTGTAGGCAAGCTTGCTCTCGGCGTGCTTCATCAGGTGGTCCCTCAGTGTTCCTCCGGGGAGGTACTCCACCAGGACGTACGCAACACACCGACGAGGGGATGGAGGGATCGAGATTCTCTAGGATCTCGACGTCGATGGTGCCGATGGAGGCACCATAGAAGTTGGCAATGTTGGGATTATTGGGAGATTGTAAACTCAACGCATCGATTGGTTGATGTCAAGCGGAGTACAAATAGGCTAACTCTCCCTAATCCTCTCAACCGACTTATAGAAACAGAATCGGTAGGGATACCGAGAGATAAGCACCGAAAATATAAAAGGAAATACACTTGCTACAGAAGTATATGTCTAAGAGGGATAGCAGAGCAATTCTCATTCTTTGGCCAACTCCCTAAGAACGATCGCTTGTGGGTGATCTCGTCGGGTGTCAACGCCCCCCACTCCAGAAACTTCACCACAACGTCGCTGCCGCTGTACTTGCTCCGGTATAGCATGCCATGGAGACCCCTCTTGATCACGAGTTTGTCGGCGGCGTGGATGAGTGGACCGATCAACCATCAACATCAATGATTGAATGAATGAATCAATGGATGTGCTCCAGTGTTAGCTGCTAAATATCTAATCCAAATATGTATTTTTTTTCTTCTGTTTTTACTAGTTGAGTGCCCGTGCGTTGCAACGGAAAAAAAAAGTCAGTTTCAGAAAATTAAAATAATGTTAAATATCCGCGTAGGCTAGGACTTACAACCATTTAGGCATTTACCCCCGCCACCCTTCGCCCAGGGCTTGCAGATCTCAGAGGTTGAATGGTGGAGAGGCTTAGATCGAGGGAATCCCAGTAGTGGCCGCGCATCGAGGGAGCAGATTGGGCGGCTTGGGAGGTGGTTGTGGATGTGGCGGAGGGTAGGTGGAGAAGACAACAATTGTGGCAAGGAGCGTAGAACCGTACAAGAGGGAATGGCGGCAGCCGACAGATGGGAGAGGAGGGGGGGTGTTGGAAAGCAAACCCTCAGCTTGCAATCAAGGTGAGCGAGCGAGCTTGGCATATATTGAAAAAATAGTGTGGCCTCAGAAGCCCACATTTGTTTCGGAAGATTGGACTAAAAATAGTCTAAATTTAGTGTATACAACTCATCCAAGCAATTTTTTGGCATACGAGACCCACGTGAGTCAATGACATGTGGATCAAGATGGCATATTTCTAATATTGCAAAATTATAGTGGCATGGTTCCGATTAACCCAAAAAAATAAATGGCACGTAGTTTATACTGACTGCACACGTGGCCTTAATAATGTAAATAACCTCCAGTTAATATCCATCAACCAGATCGGTAACATCACACTGTCATGATTCGTGCAATGATTTTAGTTACTTGTGCTTGTCCCTCAGAGTGCATATGGCTACTTCTATGTATAGTAAAGTCTAAGACCAGATAAAAATATTCAACTTCGAAGTTTCAACCTGCTGATTCAACTTAAAATGTTATTTCTAGTATTGGCATGCTCTTTAAAATACAACTGTTATCACAACCATTTGTCGTAAGGCATTAAAACCACATTACAATTGAGCATCAAAGTGGGGCCGTGAAATAGTAGGGCAAGGAAAAAGAATTAAAGATAATGAAAATCTGACACAATGTGTTAGAAGCAAGAATGTTGCATACAGATTTGTGTGGAGCTCAAGCAACACACAAAAACATCCATACAGTCGAGATATTAAGAGTACAAATTTTCCAACCACTATATTAGTCAACACTCGGCAATCGTATTTCCAACTGTATAACAGTGCCAAAATTTCCTTCTCATCCATAGAGTCCAGATTATAAAAGCACAACACGTGGGTACGTGAGATCATTTCTTCTCCCATTATAAACTGCAAAAATAAGCTTCAGAAATAAAACAACATATGTATGTCAGCCCAAAAGCATTCTTTGTCAATCTGCCTGCTGAAGAAGCACACATGAAATTTAGGAAGCACAGAAACCTGTCAGCCTTCTAATGACCCTTCCTTTGTTTTACAAGAGTAGCAGTGTATTGAGTGTACCCTTTACTTCCTTCTTAGAAACCTGCCAATGAAGCAGTAAAGATTATAGGGGAGCTGCATCTCTATTCTCATATAAATTAAAAGAATCAAAATTCATTGATTCCACACAAAACTGGAGTAACAAAATAAGATACAGTCAGCATGGTGTAAAGTCACCATCCGAGTTCTAAAGCTTCTATAGCGATAAGCGTAGGATAAACTGACCTTGCTAAAGACACAGGACCACCTCAATTTCTTAAACCTGATTTAGTTACCTGGTGCATCTTGCACATCAATCAATAGGATACTATGCAACGGCCATAGTACCAACACAAGGTTCCTCAAATGATAAAATCGCTTAGTGAACCTAAAAATGGAAATCTTTATGTGCATCGAAGGTAATGAAAAAATCACTCAAGAGAACCTGAAAAATGGCATTCCTTATGTGCATCGAAAGTGTTGTTTAATCCAAGACCCCTGAAAGTGGTGAATTGTCGGGAGACTACTGGAAGAGAATAGATGAAATAAATCTCCCCTGCAAAGCGGGTTCCCTATTCCATATAGCCCACAAATCAGAATAAGCAGAAACGCCATCACAATAGCTATAGCGTCTCAGTGCTGGTGCTTTCATTCATGTCTACTAAATGAAGAATCTACCAACAAGCCCACCTATGTCTGATTAATAAGACCAAAAGGACACTACACAGAACGCAAAGCATAGAAAAGATGATAGTGAAAAACACATACATATAAAAGAGTGGGATAAAGTACTGTTCATGTAAGTTAAATCTATTGGTCAATGGTTACAAAAGTAAAATAGCATCGGATGAAGAGTTACCAGCAACTACAGAAGACAATTGGCCCCATATGTTGTGATGCCTTTCAATTTTGTCTCTTCTCTGCATCAGCCCGTCCACACTAATGGTCATAAAATATTGTGAATTTTTAATTCTCCAAAGCACATAAACTATATAAACACTTCAATTTTGAATATTCCACAACGCTTAAAAGAATGAGTCCATTAAGTAATTGTGAAAAACGTCAAAAGCTCATGGATGATGAATAGATTTTATTGGCGCCCATACTTTAATTATGAATAGACATCATAATTTTCACTGCAGATAACATTATGAGTACGCCCACCTAAACTCCAATAGCACATACTTTACACTCCAATAGCACATACTTTGTCTTGGGTGTAGTCAGATTCAGTCCCTTCAAGCGAATGACCTGCATGCGGCCTCTAGGGAATGCTATTGAGAGCTGCACCTACTTCTCCCCGGCGATGAAGTAGCCCATTCCATCAGCTGCAAGTGCCAATCAATCAAACAAGAATTATGCCAAAGATCCTCATTAATGCTCTTTTTGCAACTAAAGCTGATCAATAATACACAGCGGATAAGAGCAAAAACAGACAGCATGACTGCATGAACATTTAAAGAAAACAAACACCATACAGTACGAAAGCTCAAGTATAAGACGCATGTAATTCCTACAATTCACCTTTTTACTATGGCATCTTGCAAACAAGTGATGACCCCTTCAGCAGCTATTGCCTTCAACTCATTTGGTTCTCGCTATCAGAAAAGAAGCAAGAAAAATAAGTCAGAACAGCAAAAGAAACTCTGACTGTAAAGAGTGCTAAGAAAAGTAGAGGCCACTAAACAAAACTATCAGGTGCTCTACTACTACCATTTGGTCAGCAAAAGTGTTTTCTGTTGTTTTGACATTTGATTTTTAGTCTACCTTAACAATCTTAATCTGGAAACATCATCAGTGACTAATTAGAAGTGCATATGATCTCATGATGACCTGAGAGCATGTCAGTGCTTATTGAATTACTTCTGTGAACACAAAACTTGAATTTAGCAGTAAGATCAGAAATGTAACGCAACTGTCAAGAAATTTTTTAATCCTAACCGCTCACCTTCTCTTCTTGGTTCTCTAACCATGGTATTGTTTGTGCTAAATCATCCATTGCCCATTGTTTTATTTTTGTTGGAGAAAATTGTTTGCTAGCAGCATCTGAGTGTCTTGCCTGTAAATAAAGAAATTATTATCAGGCGTTGGAGAAAGAATGCATGCAAAAAATAAAAACACGAAGCTCTTCATTGTTGGTACAAAAGAATACATGGACCAAAAAAACAAACTGAAGCTCTTTATTTTATCAAAAGAAGAACATGTTGATATGCTCCCAGGGGCACATGCTTAGTTCATTTTGTTCTATCTATAATCATCTCTCTGACTTTGGGCATCATAACAAGGTGATAAGAAACAGAAGGAAAGCAAAGGGTATTAGGTCGAATTGGGAAGGCAAACAGAGCAGGGAGGAGGCTCACCTGACATGACCTTGCCAGTGAAGGCACCGCCGTTGCACACCCAGCAGTTCGGCGAGGGGGCGGCGGCGGATCGGCGAGGGTGCGGCGGCGGATCGGCGAGGGAGCCGCAGATCGGCGAGGGCGGGGTGGCGAGGATCGGCGAGGCGGTGGCGGAGATCGGCGAGACGGCGACGGATCGGCGAGGATACGGTGGCGAAGATCGGCGAGGTGGCGGCAAAGATCGGCAAGGGGGCGGCGAAGATCGACGCCGGCAGATCAGCGAGGGGCGGCAGCGGATCGGCGAGGGGAGAGGTAGAGGGGAGAAATCGGTGACGGGAGAGGGAGAGAAGGGGAGGCAGCGGCGTGGGGAGCTTGGGAGGCCGCGTGGAGGGCGGAGGCGAATTGGCGCGTGCGGGAGTGCGGGACAGGAGGAGATCTGTGCCGTAGGATTTGTAATCCGATGGTCCAGATCGCATGTGTCAGCCAAAGTGTGTCAGCCAGGCAGACTCACCATCACCACAAGGATCTTTTTAAGTAGTATAGATAAGGCTGTTTGAATCGTTTTTGGCATTTTAGCTAATAAGAATGACTTAGAGGTGGCATTTTGGAGATGTCCTCATCTTTAATGGCGTTTTGGAGAGGGCAACCCTTAATAATGGCGTTCTGGCAAATCTCCCTAGTAACAACAGTACACCTTCCACGATTACTCCCCCTCCAGTTCTCCACCCTTCCAAATTCTCCAATTTTTCCCCTTCCACCGGCAAGATGCTCCACCTTCTCCGCCGCTCCCACTCCACCGCGCACGCCCTCTCTACGGCCGCCGTGTCGCGCTCGTGCCCTTGGTGGGCGATGATCGACCACACAGACCTCTCCATGGCCCCGTCGATGATGCGTGCCACGTTCGAGCTCGTGGAGCCCCCGTGCGCCACCCGCCTCCTTGTCCCCGCGCGCCTCATCGACCCGCAGCCTTGCCCCACCGGCATGATACACGCCTTCTTTGGCCACGCCCGCTCCAGCGGCGACGACGGCCTCCTCCTCGTCGTCTTCCTCGACGGCCTCGCCCCCGATCCCAACTTCACCAGCGGTCGGATGACGTACCATCTGGACGTTCACAAGATTGATCCCGACATGACGCGCTTCGTCTGCAACCCTCTCACCGGCGAGCTGTTCCGCCTCACAGACATTGACGGCAAGAAGAACACCATCACCCACCTAAGGGTCGGAATCCTCACCCAATCCGACCGCCCCAGGGCCCCGCCGGACAGGTACGCCGTTGCCTTGTACGCGTCGCCTCGTGTGGGGGGGGAGGAGTGGACCTTCGATGTCCGGCGGTTTCTCTCGGAGAAAGGGGAATGGGACAAGCTGCCGGGTTTGCCGTCCCCGCTCCCAGTCCCCGGGCGGCTGTTCATCGTAGATAGCCCTACGCTGGCCGTCTGTGGTGGGGAGCTATTACCGTCGATCCGTTCAGCGACCAACCGGAGCTGCAATTTATCAAGCTGCCGAGAGGCAGTGTGACGACGGAGTTCGTGGAGATAAGTTACCGGAGTATGCTAGCTAGGTACCGCCGCATGGGCGTCAGCGAGGGGAGATTGCGTTATGCTGAGGTTTCACAGAAGGAGCCTTTCATGCTCAGCTCCTTTGCCTTCGATGATGACAGTGGCTGCTGGACACTAGAGCACCCGGGTGGCGCTGAACAGAGTCCGGGTGGATGGAGGACCAAGAGGCTGTATGGATCAGGGACTTTTTTTTTAAGTTCTTGTCGCATCGAATATTTAGACGTCAATTTGGAGTATTAAATATAGACTGATAATAAAACTAATTGCATAGATAAGGGCTAATTCGCGAGACGATTTTTTTAAGCCTAATTAATCCACGATTAGCAAATGTTTACTGTAGCATCTCACTGCTAATCATAGGCTAATTAGGCTCAATAGATTCGTCTCGCGAAATAATCTAAAGTATGGGATAGGTTTTTATTAATAGTCTATATGTAATACTTCTAATTAGTGTCCAAACATCCGATATAAAAGGGACTTAGAAAAGGCCCTGTAAACAAACAAGCCCTAAATTTGTGGGTGGAGGAGGAAGACGACACTGACACGCGACGGATTGGGCCGATTGGCGTCATTGACCCACTCAATGCGAGCATAATGTACCTCTTAATCGGTGGATATTGTGTCTCGGTTGACATGGAGATGGGTAAGGTGCTCGGACGTTCTCTGGTAGGTGGTCAGCGTGATACTTACACATGAATGACTGACTTCCATCATTTCGGATACCTTCTGCAGGTTCTTTCTCATGCTTTATTTGAGATGCATGTTCTTTCTCATACATTCATATGTTTTGATTTGTCCTTAAAATAACGAATTTTTTTAAATAATAGTTTTTAATGAAAAATAGTAAAAATAGATGACGGGCTGAAACAATTGCAAAAATGAGAGCCTACCGCCAAAGGTCCTGACGGCACGCAGGCTTACTGTCATATGGTATGACGTAGGCCCTGCCGCCAAAAATCCATGGCGACGGGCCCACTTTTTTCCTCTTTTTACCTCCGCACGCTTTTCGAACTACCAAACGGTGCATTTTTTTGAAAAAATTTCTACATAAAAGTTGTTTAAAAAAGTCAAAATGATATATTTTTCAAGTTTAAAATAGCTAATACTTAATTAATCATATACTTATGACATTCATCGTTTTACGTGCAAACTTACAGGGCCGGCGCTGGGCCAGTGCGGACGGTGCGACCGCACTGGGCCTCCAAAAGTTAGGGGCCTCCAAAATATGTATACAAGATTGATATTGACAACATCATCACTGATTTTGCATCTAGAACTGTTAGAAGATATTGTTTTAAATGATCTAGAACATTTCTTTTTTGTATTTTAAACTTATTAGTGTGAAATTCGTTAATGACGATGTCGGCGACATGGGTCCGGGGGTATGCCCCAGATGTGAAGTATAGAAGGAAACGCCCCCTCCGGTATGCCTGCGTATTACAAGGACACACCCCGAGGGGCTTAACAGGGTCTGGGCACGGGCGGCCACGTGGCCGTCCTAAAGAGGATTGACCCGGGGGCTGCCCGGGGGCTATGACCTCCCGAGATAACAGGGTTCGGGGTCACTCAGACCCTTCATGCATCAACCCGCACTCCCCCATGGGAGAGGCGGGTTCAACTGCCAACTACTCGCAATTAATGAACGGCTCTGGCGAGCGACGCCCCGGTGCATTCAATGCGACGCGAGGTGTGCCCGTCAGAGTCCATCATCATCATCTTTACTTTTTGCCTCGGGCGAGCAGGGAGCACGGAAGTCCTCCCCCATGACCGTGAATTGACCGCGCCGTTAGACCACGCACGCCTCTCCTCCCTCCCTGTCGCTGTTGCATTTAATGTGATGGACAGCCGCGTGGGAGAGAGGATACGGGTCAGGGCGGCGCCGCGCCACCCCCTCTCCAGCTGATGGGCCACTGCCATCTGGGCCCCGCTGGAGTAGGTAGGGCAGCCACCACCCACGTCAGCAACATGGCGACCACGACGACCATCGTCCCCTCTCCATCCTCTGCAACGTGGCGACAGGAGCAGGTACAGAAACAAGACAGAGCATAACAGGGCGAGAGCCTCGCCGGTGTGTGAAGCGGGGGGAAAAAGCTAAAGGACCACTGTGGTGTCCCCTTATACTATAAAAGGAGGCCCAAGTCCATCGAAGAAGAGGTTGGTTGGAAGTCAGTTGATCCATAGCTCAGAGTCCACAACTCCACCGGGGGGATCGGCCTCGTTCTCCCATCTCCACCCCTTTGGGAAGAATTCCACTTAGATAATAGAGAAGCAGATTGGAAGAGGAGTGAGATATACTCTATTAAGCAAGAAGGTTCATCATACCAAATCCTTGTAAACTACCTCTCATCCACCATATATCCATAAGAACAGGAGTAGGGTATTACGCCTCTCAGGCGGCCTGAACCTGTATAAATTCTTGACTCTGTGTGTTTGGTTGATTTTCTCACCCTGCCGACCTTCTTGTTCTCTTTAAACTTAGATCCTTGTACTCCGTTTCCCTGTGCCGAACCAAAAAGGGGTCCTTCGGGTCCCTGCGTGTCGAGCACACGCATCGACAGACGATGAGTTTTTAAATATTATCTTGTATTTCTATGGTAAATGGGGGCCTTTATTTTTTGTTCCGCACCGGGCCACCAAAAATACAGGGCCAGCCCTGCAAACTTATAAACGCATGCATCCTATCTTACTGCTCCTCCCCCCATCAAACTGCCTGGCGGGAGGACTCCTCCCGCCTTGAGGCCCGCTCCTCCCATCACAAGGCCTGGCGGGAGGCTTCCAACAGTCAGAAGGCCTGGTGGGAGGCCTCCTACCATCAGATGGCCTGGCGTCATTTTTGTGATTTTCCCTGTCCGCCATTTATTTTTCCGATTTTTTATTAAAGAACTATTATTTTTTAAAAATTTCTTAAAATAACCTTGTGAATGACGGCCTGTATATAGTAGGATGATTTTTTCATAAATAATCTCTGGGAATTTATAAAATAATCCACTTAATTATCAGTTGATGTGCTGCTCGCTAGATATCCGATTCTGTTTCTATTGATTGCGCTGTGGAGTCTGTGATAAATCAATACTACGTCGATAGATGAAAATCTTTTGTTTGTCCGGTCAATTAATTTATTTCCTTTTTTTAAGCTGTCTTCTGTTTATTTTTCCCTATGGTATGAATCTGGATTTGGGCATGATTTTTTTATTGTCATTTGTGATGTTCAATTTTATGTCAGGAGAGATATCTAATGCAATGCCTTCTATCACCAATTGCTATTCTGCATTCTTTCAGTTGAACTTTAGAATTGACTGTGCAGGGCAATACTAAAAGTTATCAATCTCGTTTTTCTCTAGAACTTGCATCGCATTTACTTTAGAAATGACTGTAGAAATTTGTGGTCCTGGACTCCTGGTATGAACTGCAAGGTGTGGCTTAGTGGAAAATTTCAAATTGGTTGTCCTTGAAAACTTATCTAGTCGATCTGGAAACCAAAATAAATAGTCTTGTTATCATCTTGAGACATTGTCTATATTGCTTTCTACTTCTTGACAAGTGATCTAGCCGTGCATTTTTCATGGAACAATGCAAGTGCTTTGTGTAAAAAACATATAGTGCACAATATATGTTTAGACAAACAGATATGTATATGGGACTATAGTATTATTTCTGTTTGCTTGTGTTCCTGATCAACAAATAAATATCGGTTCTTTTTCATATCATTTGCTCCCCTTGCATGATCAATGAAATGTTCCCAATGCTTGACTTTCACTTTCCAGATTTCTGAAATTTAGCACGTGGAAGCTGTTCTGATAGATTACGATTTTTCACTTTTCAATGAGGTGATGTATTATGGTGCAATTGGAGCTGCGATACCTACCGCTCATTAGGGGAAACATTGGCTGAATCCTTAATTTTGGGTTTAACTGATGCATTTTGAACTTAAAATTGGCGGAGCAGAGATTCCATACATGAGTTTGTGCTGCACTTTTTCGTTAGCAACAGATTTTTGGTCTCCTTTTGTTAGGGATCAAGGAAAAATCCCCGTCTTACATGTCTTTAAAAGATAAACACTGCAGTTGGATGCTTGTTGAGATTAGTATTGTATCATGGGTTATCTCCGATTTTAATTGCACGCAAGTTCATCGAAGGGTGGAATTAGTTGCTGTAATATGGTAATTTAGGTAGGCATATTGGAACTTCCAAAACACTGAAATACCCGTTGTAAATTGCTTGACACTTGCCTAAATTTCTGTAAACATGCACAGCCTATTAATTCTTTTTCTTAATGACTACGTTGTGTGATCTGAACCTGCCCAATCGGGGACTGAGTTGTGATGGACAATTATGTATTTACAGGCAGCTAAACTGAAGATGTTTCAGTTTATAAGCATGGTTATGTGTTGAATGTATTCAAGATGCTATGCTCCTGCATATTGTATAGAAATGTACAGGTGTGTATAATTCCATTTCTTATGTTGCGATGGTTTAATTTCTGCACTGTAGGAACTGTTTCAAACGCCAAGGGCAACATCAAAAGCAAAACGTTGTCAGACATATTGGTTCGTACAGACGGGCAAAAAGAATTGAGGTGAAGAACCAAGTGCATGTGGTACTTTCTTCTGCTGTTCTTGTTTAATGCTGGTCATTTGAATCCTTTCCTATGCTGAAACATGAATCTTGACTATTTAAATCATGACAGATTACTTCAGTTTCTTGCCATCTCAATGATTGCTATTCTGCTGCCTTATATGTGCACTTCAAAATTTACCATGCAACAGTACAGCAATAACTATGCCTACAGTGTCCTGTTCTAGACCTTGTATCAGTTGCCTGTACAGGTTGTACCTGTGGTTTGATATGCCAGTTAGGAGAAGTCACTGAATAGAAACTTCATATGATCAAGTAAAACTTTTTAAAGATTATGGGGGAAAAACTTATCTAAGATGAAAACGTCTTGTTGTCATTATGAATTACTATCTACATGGCTTCCTGTTTCTTGACAACTGATCATAGTGATCCACAGAAGTTGTACGTAGAATATATTATCTTGTATTTTCTCTAGTTATTTTGTTAAACTACCATCTGTTTCATTCTTTCCTGTGTTAAGCAAACTGCATTTATGGCTGGCGACTTTTCTCTACCTATATGTTCCTTTGTTGTCATTTGTTAATTGTTACTTTAGGTAGAGAGAGGCTTGCTTATGTACTTAGCTTTCAAACATTCAACCATTCCTAATCTACAGTCTTATAGTAGTACTCTAGATTTCACTGTGAAGGAGTGCTAAAAATTATTGATATTGCATTTTACTCTACGCCTATCTGTTGTAAATACTTGTTACGATTTGAACTTTTAACGGCCTATTGTGACTTGATGGGAGTCTTTCCCATCAATGCAAGGAATAAGGAGGTATTTTACCTTATGTGTAATGAGAGCTTATTTATTGTCGTGATGAGAGATATAATACCTCTATATAGGTTATAAAACCATCCTCTAATGGTAGATATCTTCATATACATCTCAACCTATATATTTTTTCTTATGGTTGGGAGGAAACGATTCCTCTACCAGCTAGTGATCGGCTGGACATTATTCCAGCTATTACAGCAACAACAGCCAGCGCAGGCCCTACTCCAATGGTTATAACCAAAGCTGTGCTGGCTGATGATCACTCTACTCCAGCCGCTGCGGCTACTGACTCTGTCCCAGGTATATTTCCTTATAAGCCAATAAAATAATGTCTTGAAAACCTCATATACTGATGTTTCTTTCTCCCATATTTCAAAGTCGTGCCAACGTCCGAGTCGATTCCTGCCGCCATACCTGACATGGCTAAAAACGTTGCAGGTATTGCTACCTTCTTATTCGAAGATTCCTTCTAAATCATATTCTGCGCTGCTTATAATTCAAAAATTTTAGCAACAGACTCAACAGAAATCACTCAGACTGCACCCAACCCATCAGCAGCTCCAAAATCACTGGCGATCTCCTCATGCCCAGTTGATACTAAAAAAGGCAAAGCCGCTGCAGTTCCAAGAGATACCAGCATCCCAGACCATGAATCAGATAGTGAAAAGACTGACGACGAGGTAAACCCCTGCTTCTTTATCCAGATCACTCATTCCCGTGTGATTCATAATCTCATGTCATCCCTCTGTAAAAAGATCATGGTATGGCGATTTGCTGATGATAACGACAACACAATAAGCCTGGACAACTCAGAAGACTTTAAGGAAATGGAGAAATTAAATTCCTTGATAAACGAGTCATCTGCAACTGCCCTGGTAAAATTTACTTGTGATTCTTCTCATAACATTTATATTGACTTGATCTAAACTTCTTTGTCCTCTTTCAGAGAATAGCCAAACGATCAGCTGCTAAGAACGCATTACTGAAGAAAATAACCCCATTGGTTAAAGAGGCTGAGGAGAACAAGAAGAAGTTGGCTACCATTGAGAAAGGGGTAGACAAGTATAAAGATGAATGTGCCAAACTCAAGGACTCCCTCAAAGGTAAATTGTCTCTTTTGTAAACTCCATCCCCTTACTTTGTTCTCTCTTGTTTACTGGATACTTATGCAGATCTTTTTGGTGCTGGTCCAGCTCTACAAGAAGCTAAGAACAAAGCTGATGAGCTAAACAAGGAGCTCCAACAAAAAATTGAGGCATTAATGGCCGAGAACAAAGGTATTCATCCTCTCGAGTCCTCAAGAAATTTTCATAGCTTCAATATTCCAACAATATATATCCTTCTTCTCGCATTGCTTGTCCAGGAAAAATATGAATCTTCAAAGCAATTTGTTAAACTATTCGAGTCATATAAGAAGCTGAAAACTGACTTCTTTGCTCAAGTCAAGACTGCAGAGAAAAACTATGGCGACCTCCAAAACCAACTTGAAGGTAAATCTCCATTTCTTTACCAAGAACAACTGATAACATCTGTCAACACACTTATATTTTCCCATTTCTTGATGCAGCTTTGAAGAAATCATCGGCCAAGGAGATTAGTGCCATGAAGGCGAAGCACAATGATGAGCTTGACAAAGTGAAGGCTGAGTTGGATGAAGCCAGGGAAACAAACACCAAGTTCTGCAAGGATGCAGAATGTAACAGCCCGGAAAATTGTATTAAATAAATCGTTTGTTTAATGCATTTTTAAGAATAATTTAAAATGGAAAAGAAAGACTAGGTTAAAATCTATGGAAAATTTCAACACAAAAGTGGCCAAGATAAAATTTATTTAAATACTTTGAGTGCTCAAGTATTTTATAGATTTTTCTGGAATTTATTTGAGCCTTGGAAGTATTTTTAATCAATGAAACTTCATTTCAGAAATTACTTAAATGAAAAATGTTTTTAAAGTCCCTCCAAGTCTTTCGGGCCGTTTCCGGCCCATCCCTCTCTCTCCTTTCTCCCTTTCCAGCACGTTTCCCTCTCCCTCCCACCTCCCTCTTGGGCCGCCTCTCCTCTCCCTCGCGTATGGGCCGGCCCAGCTCGGGCAGCCGAGACGCACGCGTGACGCTCGCGCGCCATGTCGTCGTCTTCCTCCTCTGGATTGTCTTCTTCACGGGACAGGGAACCCTAGCGCCGCCGCCGTTACCCGATCTGCCTCCTCGTGCATGATTTCTTCGTATTGAATGCACAAATTCGATCCTCGCCTCTCCCTCATCAATTCCCCTTTATTCCCCTCCTTAATTTGGCCGTTTTGGGGCGGATTTAATCCCTCTTTGAAGTCCGGCCATCAATTGAGAAAACCGGCGTTGATCTCCCTCCTCGTCGACCGTTTCACGCAATTGAGTGAGGGAAAATAATCATATTTATCTCCTCTTTACTTCCCCACTAAAATGCCCATCAAATCGTGCTCTCATTTGCCCGGATTTAACACCGTTTTTCTCTTCCCTCTCTCTTTACTCCGGCGAGTAACTTCGGCCGCCATTTCCCTCCACTCCCTCTGGCTTCGACCCTATAAAATCCTTTCCCGAGTACCCTCGCGATCTCTTCTTCCTCGTCCACGCCATAGTCAAGCTTTTCTTCACCCCCATCCACCCTCCCTCGAGGTTCCTCTTTCTTTCTTGTCGGAGAAACTCCGGCGACGTCGCAGAGCCGCCTCCGTGAACGTCTTCGGCCGCCACCACCACCTTTGGAACCGCAAGGAGGAGCAGAAGGTCGTCCACCACCTCTCCACCCCGTCCCTCGCTGGAAGACCGCTACCGCCGACGACCCGAGACGCCGTCATCTTCTTCCTCGTCGCCGGCCACGCACCGTCGTCCTCTTCGCTCACTGTCGACGTCTCTGGATTTGCGAGGAGGAGGAGAACCCCGTCAGCCACCTCTCAGCCGTCGTCCGTTGCCGGAGCTCGCCGTTGTCATCGACCCGCATCGCCGCCGTCTTCTTCCTCGTCGCCGGCAACCGTCCGTCGCCGCCTTCCGCCGTCGTCGCTCTGGTGAGCATCCCTGCGACCCCATCTACCTCTCTGTCCCCTCGGCTGCCGCCGGCGAGTCGCCGTTCGCCGCCGCCGACGTCCTCTCGAGGCTAATCTACCGATGATGACGTGGCCTTGCCACGTCGTCTGCCACATCATCCCTCGCGCACACGTGGCTGCCTGGTCAGCGCCACGTGGCGTCCCTTGACCTTAGTTTGACCTGATCCAAGCGGATCGATCTGAGCTGTCCGTTCGAACGCGTTCGATCTCGGCCGTCCTTTTCCTGATGACGCAATAATCCTTGTTTTAAATTTAAATTAAATACTTTATTGCGTCATAAATCCTTGTTCTTTTCTGAAATCAGTAAAAATGTACTAAAAGCTTAGAAAAATCGTAACTAATTCATCCGAACTCCGATTTGGGTGATTCAAATCTATAAAATTTTGTAAGTACTTTTTTTTGTTCGTTTTGCCTTTTTGCTTAGTTGTCGACGCGTGTGAGGAGTCTGCGTTCATCTGCTCGTCTGCAAGGAGGATCCCGAGACTGCGTCTAAAGGCAAGTCATGCAGAACAAATCTCTTTGAGCATGTTGAACCTTTCTTACTCGCAATTACTTCAAATCATGCATATTATTTTTGAATATAATTGGGTGGAAATTCCTATATTCCTTTGTACGGCCCATTTGAATTTGATTACCTTTATATTGTTAGCCTGGATTACTTAATTTGACTAGCTAGAACTTATACATGTTTAGCTAGAATTTTAGTCGTTGCTTAGCCCTGCATAGAAATTAGCTCACTTTTGGGATAATCTAATGTTTTCACTTATTATTATATGATGATTAAATATTAGAAATTCACGACGGTTGTCATGGTTAGTTAATTGATAAAATTGCCGACTAAAATTTGACTTAATGGTGGGTCGTGAGCACGTGGATTTGGTTGGTCGTGTTCATGACAATTAAGGACCGGTTCACGAGCTATCTTTGCGAAGCATACACCGTACTACCCTTAGGCCAGCATGGGCAACGGCTTGATTTTGTGATGTAGTGGGGGCAGTGCGATTCACCGGGTTGTTGTGGCAAGGATAAGCCCACATGGGATCGCCAGGGGAGTCATAGCCTAGTTTTGGTGGGACTAGAAACCTGGTAGGTGTTCTCATACTGTTTCTCGTTGCAGAGCGGGTCATGTCACGATCCCTGCGGGGAGCATGTCCTAAGGCTAAATTGGTACACCTCTGTTCAGAGTAAAACTAATGAATAGCCGTGCCCGCGGTTATGGGCGAGCTGAGCGTTGTTTTTCGTGATTAGTTCCACTGTCACTTAATTAATAATTTGGTTAAAATTTTGATAAATGGTATAACTCCTGGTTTGGGGTTAGGATTAGCTCCTAGCATGGGGTGATGATTAACTCCGGCTATGTAGTTATGGTTCGCTTCTGTTGGAGTTATGAATAATTCCTGGTTTGGAGTTATGGTTGGGCCAGTGCAACCGGGATAGGTTGTACTGTGAGTGGTTAATTATTGTTTATTAAATCTCTACAGTTTTCTTAATTAATTCTGTTATTATTTAATGAATGCTGCCTGCATGAACCCTATTATGCCAATCTTTGAATATCCCGTGCATTCTGCATATTTTGCAGAGTATGTTGTATACTCACCTTGCTCTACACCACCAGACGAGGAGTTCCATGCCGATAGTTTCCAGGAGGGTTGGCTGAAGCTCGGTCGAGTGCCTGTGGAGTGGAGCTGAAGCCACGCTTAACCGATTAGTCCGCTGCGTAGTTATTTTCTGTTTGAGAGGTCATATCCACTTCTGTAATAAATATTGTAATTCGATATTGATTAAATTCAATAAAGTACTATGTTTATGAATTTTGTCATTTGTGTGCCTCGGCTGATTCCTGGACGAGGATAATCACCCATCTTAGATGCTCTCCATCCTTACACCGCTGGATCCAACGCTTCAAGCCTTCAGATGGTGATTGAGCCGCTCCAGTCTGCTCCCACCAAGTTCAAAGAAATAATCCTAGAGAGTGCTGGTGTCGCGTGTGGTCAAACTCTGGCTATCATCAAGTCCTTGTATCCTAGAATCAACCTTCAGCCCATCACCTCTGGGTATGCTGCTGGGACGACTGAGGAGAAGGTCTTAGAGTTAATCAATGAGGTTGATGACATGGCCAAAATTATGGCAAAAGATGCCTTGTACCCTGATGAAGAAAACAATGAGTAGATCTTAGCAGGAATTTGTTCAGAAACAGTTATTGTAACATTGCTGTGTAATATCTGAATGTTTTTTCTGTTTATGAAATTCCTTTTTCTTTTCACCAAGTCATGTGTTATTAAAATCATATTAGGTCCATACGTTTATACACTCGTGCAGAACACTGAGTTTCACGATCTGAAAACCGATTTCAATATCATGACTCGGCCAAGAAACTGTGTTATGCCTTATATTTAAACACTCATCCCGACTAAATCTTGAGTACAAGAACCCGGCTAGTAGCAATCAAGGTCCTTTGCGTACCAAACAAGATCATCGGTAATTAGAGCTTCATAATTAGGCATAAAAATCACACTTTATTAATATAAGGTATGTGATATACATGTAGCCCCCGACTGACTACTCGAGCGATAAAACAACTCGGCGTAGGCAGTCAAGAGGAGAGAATAAAAAGATAACTAAGTGTAGAAAGGATGTAGCTACTCTATGTTTCAAGAGTTGTCCACCATAGATCCATCTTCTCGTTGAAGACGATAAGCACCCGGCCGTGTAACTTCCGCAATGATGAACGGGCCCTCCCAGATTGGAGACAGCTTATGCCTGTTTTGGGTAGTTTGAATTTTTCTCAATACTAAATCACACACCACGAAAGCTCGACCTTGTAGATTGCGATTATGATAACACCTTAGGCCTTAAAGATATCTCGCCGACTGAAGTATTGCGATGTCACGTGCTTCTTCCAGCCGGGCGATTTCATCCAATTTGCCATCAACAGAACTAGCTTCATCGTAGGCTCGAACACGAGGCGAACTGTGTTTAACTTTAGTCGGCAACACAGCCTCTGAGCCATAGACAAGAAAGAACGGTGTGCACCCCGTTGCCCGACTAGTTGTGGTTCTCAAAGACCACAAGACAGACGACAACTCTTGCATATGGCTTGAGCCGATTGAAAATCCTTGGCTTAATGCCTTGTAGGACCATGCCATTTGCTTGCTCAACCTGTCCATTACTCTGTGCGTGTGCAACCGAAGCGTAACAAATCTTGACGCCAAAATCATCACAGAAATCTTTGAAAAGTCCACTCGTGAACTGTGTGCCATTGTTGGTAATGATCCTATTTGGAATTCCAAAACGATAAATAATGTTAAGAATGAAATCCTTCGCTCGTTGTGCTGTGATCTTGGGCACTGGTTTAGCCTCAATCCACTTGGTAAACTTATCAACTGCCACAAAGAGATGAGTGAATCCACCTAGGGCTTTCTTGAAAGGTCCGACTAAATCCAGCCCCCAAACTGCAAAAGGCTAAGACAATGGTATGGTCTGCAATTCCTGAGCAGGAACATGGATCTGTCGACCAAAAAACTGATAGCCTTCACAAGTCTTGACGATCTTGTCTGCGTCATTAACAGTAGTAGGCCAATAAAATCCTTGACGAAAGGCCTTGCCTACCATCGTTCTTGATCCGGCATGGTTCCCACATATTCCCGAGTGAATTTCATTAAGAATCTCTCGGTCTTCATCAAAAGTGATGCATCTCATGAGAACCCCATTGGCTGCCTTTTTCATCAACTTGCCATCATTGATAACGTAAGTCTTGCTTTTCCGCTCAATCTTCTCGACTTCAACTTTATCTGCCGGTAGCTCATCTTCTGCCATGTAACGAAAAATAGGATTCCTCCAGTCGTCTTGAACATACGCAACAACTGGTTCAACAGGTAGATCAGCAGTCAGTTGCTGTAACGACTCAACAGCCTTCTCCTTCTTCTTTATGGTCGGCTCATGCAAATGCTCAATGAATATATCATCTGGAACTGATAGGCGTCGAGATCCTAAATTGGCCAAGTGATCAGCTGCCTCAACTCAAGCCCCGCAAACTGGCTTGAGTTCCCAGGTTGAGTTCCCCGGTTGTCGGCCACACCACTCGGCCAAATTTCAGAACTGAGAATATCAGTTTTGAAGTTGCTGATCTCAATATGGCCTACCACACAATCCTTGGGCGCCCAGCGTTGTCCAAATTTATGGCCATCCCACAGTACACTTATCTGATGATGAAGATGCCAGGACCGCAGGGCGTGATTTCGCTACGCAGCGATGTGCGTCAAGCCTTCACATGTGACAGGGAGAGTTGCGACATAGCCCAAGCACAGGATAAGGCCAAGGAGCGTGACGAGATCGGACATCAGGTGCTGAGGTGACTGATGGAGATATCCCAAGTCCAAAAGCGTCGAAGATCGGAGCTGGCGAAGTTGGACCAAGAAGATCTCACTGACCCCAGACGACCCGACTAAAACGGCCATCATAGGGACAGACTTAGATTGTAAATAGGTAAGCGCGCTCATCACCTTCTTACAAGATAATAAAGATATTTTCGCATGGAAACCATCTGATATGCCTGGAATTCCACGGGAGGTGCTTGAGCATTCCTTACAAGTCAGGGCAAATGCTAAGCCCATCAAGCAACGTTTACGCCGATTTGCTTCGGATCGACGTGAAGCCATCAAAGAAGAAATCAAGAAGCTACTAGCTGCTGGTTTTATAAAGGAGGTGCTTCGTCCCGAGTGGCTGGCCAACCCGATACTCGTACAGAAGAAGTCAGGGCAATGGAGGATGTGTGTGGATTACACGGATCTCAACAAAGCTTGCCCTAAGGACCCGTTTGGATTACCACGTATCGATCAAGTGGTAGATTCGAGTGCTGGATGCGAGCTTCTGAGTTTCCTCGACTGCTACTCGGGGTTCACCAGATAAGTTTGAAAGAAGACTGCTTGAAAACTTCTTTTATAACTCCGTTTGGTGCTTATTGTTACATCACAATGCCCTTTGGGTTGAAGAATGCTTGAGCCACCTATAAAAGGATGATCCCGAAGTGCCTGTAGACCCAGATTGGGCGCAACATTGAAGCCTAGTTGATGATGTAGTGATCAAGACCTAGCAAAAGGATGATCTAATTGCTGATTTGGAGGAAACCTTCAAAAACATTCGTGCTTTCAGGATGAAGCTAAATCCTGAGAAATGCGTATTTGGAGTACCTTTAGGAAAATTACTCGGCTTTATGGTTTCGCATAGGGGAATTGATGCAAACCCCGAGACGATCAAAGCTATCTTAGATATGGAACCTCTGAGTGATTTGAGCAAGGTACAGAAGCTGACAGGTTGCATGGCTGCACTCAATCGTTTCATCTCTCGTTTGGGTGAGCGAGGCATGCCATTCTTCAAATTGCTGATAAAGACTAACAAATTTGAATGGACACCCGAGGCACAGAAGGCGTTCGTTGAATTCAAGCAATTTCTGACAACGGCACCAACACTTGCCTCTCCAATGCCACAGGAGCCCTTGTTGTTGTATGTTTCAGCGACACCGCAAGTGGTTAGTTCAGTATTGGTGGTTGAGCGAGAAAAGGAGGGCCGAGTGCACAAGGTTCAACGGCCAGTCTACTTTGTTAGTGAAGTGCTGGCCGATTCGAAGACTCGGTACACTCAGATCCAGAAGTTGCTCTATGGAGTACTCATCACAGTGCGCAAATTGGTGCATTATTTTCAAGCACATCCAGTGTCAGTTGTTACTTCTTTCCCCCTCGGTGATGTACTACATAACCGAGAGGCAACCGGGCGTATAGCTAAGTGGGCTATGGAGTTGATGCCTTTTGATTTGACTTTCAAGCCCAAGATTTCTATCAAATCACAAGCGTTGGTTGATTTTGTCGCCGAATGGACTGAAGCCCAAACTGTTGCTCCATCCAAGGACCTCGAGTATTGCGTGGTAGGCCGTATCTCGAGAACTGCTGCACCACCCTCGACCTTGTCTATAAGGAGTTGAAGATTGAGCGGATTCCTTCTAAGAAGACCACCTCGGGGTACGTGTCTTTGATTAAGGGAGCAAGTATTCTGCTGGGGGAATTGGCCAGCGCATAGAGGAGGCACTTAAGAAGGAGTGTCGTCGCGATAGTCGATTTGCCGGTGGTCACGTACTCGCATGCGTCCACGAGTTATTCCCCCAATTGGATCTCCATCTTCTTCGAGGTGGCTTCGATGAGTCTAGGCTATCACCCTCGGAAATAGATGCATCTGCTCGGTGACTCTTTCCCCTGGCCGAGGAGGTCTTTAAGTCTATCGAGTTCCCGTGGCCGAAGTAGTGATGGCCCTGTAATCTGCAACAGACCTTGTCAGGCAATATATGTAATATTCTATGAAGTAATGGAAATAGTTTCCTTTTACTTTTGGAAATGTCTGTAATCATATTTAGTTCTAAAGTATCTGTAAGACAAGAGCTTTGCCGCTTAGCCTTTGTTAGGAAAGGGTATTCCCTAGCCCCCAGCGTTGTTTGTAGAGAACGTAGTTTCGGCGAACAATGCTTGAGGAATAATTTATCATTTTCCTAGTATAGAGGCGATTCTTGTCGTAGCCCCCAGTGTTCTACGCGTAGAATGGTTTTTAGGGTGTACCGATGTCTTTGTTGAAGCTGCGATTTCCTAGCCCCCAGCCGTGAAGTTGGAAAACCCAATTTCCGGTTACTTGACTTGGTTAATACGCATATTGAACTCTCTTACACGAACAGTTCTGATATGGTCTTTTGGTTCTTTAATATCTGAATCAGCCTTATCTATTCTGGGCGTCCCCAGCCGAGAATCCCATAGGATGCTCGGAGGCATCATCAGACTGTTGCTGCCTCGAATCGAGCTTTCTATATTATTTTTGTATACAGTTGTTTACAATCTTAGAGAAAGAAAAGTTGCATACAACTTGTTCTCGTATTAGACTGAAACTTCTGATTCCTCTACTCGGACGGACTGTGCTAGAACATCGTCATTGTAGATGGCCTTGGGTAAGGTTGTAGGCACTCCTGCGTCCTTGGAGGTGTTGCTTGTAGTTCTATCTGCTGCTCGAAACGGCTGCTCTTTTTATTTCTCGAGTTTATCCTCGAGCTCTGTTATCTGTTGTTTAGACAGATGGTGAGGTTTGGTTGTATCTGATCATCCCTATAGGAGGCAGTGCTCGAAAGGGAGCCTGTCGAGCTAGAGCACAGATTGCTGCATTGTCCCTGTGGCGAATTCGTTTATGGGTACAGTTCTGGAATTGGTCGTATAACTTCTGTAGTTCACTTGAGTATATGGCAACCGGTGTACTCGTAAGCAGTTGGCCTGTCCTCGTGTGGTCCATGATCTCTGAGTCTAAGTATATGTGCAGACATTGGATCCCAATAAGTACGGCATGCCTCATGCCTGCGAGGAGTCCTTCGTACTTTGCTATAGTACTTGTTGCTGGAAACTGCAGATTATTATCCGGTCATGGGTGACCCCTGATGGGGACATTAACATGAACGCTGCTCCCAACTCCATGTATGGTGAGGACACCAGCAAATGTTAGTGTCCATAGATCCTGCTGATCTTCATAGTTGGTCAACTTGTTCATGTTTTCGGAGAAGATTGAGAGGACCTGAGAATCGGCCAAGTTGATGATGGGGACCATCTTCTGGGTATCTGTTTGTTTGGTCTTCCTGCTCTTTTTTGGCATGCTGCTTGTGGTGGGAGCGGTCGGTGTCTGACTTACCATGTCTAGGCTTAGCTTGTCGCTTTGTACGACGAGTTTGGCGTTTCCTTGGACAACAATAGTTCCCTTGGGCCGTCGAAGTTTGAGCAGTTGATAGGCGTAGTGGGACGTCGCCATGAACTTCGCGAGTGCAGTCCTCCCTAAGATGGCGTTGTATGCTGTATCAAAATCAGCAACATCGAAGGTGACTGTTGACAGTCGTTATAGCAATATTTTGACCGTCAATTTAACTAAAATAAAGGAGAATAGGATATGCTTGCAATGCATATTTATTTCAGAATAACAAAGTGCCACTTGTACTTGGAGAATATTTGCTTGTAGGGAAAATACATAAAAATGGAGATAATCATGAAGAAACCTCACTCTCAAGCAAGCTTGTGGATGAGAGGGCCACCTGTCAAGCTTACAACCGAAGTAACTGTCATTGCAACTATCAACCGCCATAAGGGCCCACTTGTCAGCTACTGGAGAAGGCAGAAGTTGGTGGGAGGCCAGGGTGGTTTGGCCGAACCAGGCTTGCCGCCTCTGCCACCGACCTTCCACGTGTCATCTTCTAGTTGGATGATGATGGCGGTTACCAGCGGCAAGAAGGTCATCTTTAATGGGAGTTGCCGCCATTTGGAGCCTATAAAAGGACCTCACTCTGTTCACTCCAACACATACCAAAGCAAGGAATCAAGCTTCTCTACTTGTAGTATTAGTCCAAGTATTTGTAGGAATAGAATAGTTCTTAGTTCAAGGAAGGCTTTCGGAGGAATTCGGGTAAAGTTCTTACTTTGCTTTCTAGTTCTTTTGTAAGACTTCCATTGCTTCAATATAATCATTATTCTTTTATAAACTTGTGGTACTTTAATCTAATTCATTAGATTATGGATGCCATGCTTAGTTTATACATGACTAGTATATAAGTGTAATTACATTATCTAGGATTTGCATTTGTGCTGGTATAATGTCTAAGAACTGGGTTAGTAATCTACTTAGGTTGAACCAAGAGTTATTAATCTGGAACTTAGGTGCTGTACTTCAAACATGTGGCTGTAGAGTAGGGAGTGATAACATAGACATGGTGTCTAGGCAAGGCAGGATCTTACCATTATTTGGGCGTATATACTCTGGAGGGAACACGGGCCGCTGATGGTTACAGCTCAGTACGGGTGTCGCCCCCGCAGTATATATTCCTACATCACATTTCTTGGGATTAGGTGCACCTCCGCACTTAACTTCGGATGGATGGTTAGGACGGACTGTCGTAAGGAACTCGACAGTCTGAAGTAACTTTGTGAAGCACCGGAAGGGCTTGGCTAGGTTAAGGCTTAGTCATAACTGCATTGTAAGGAGGGTACACTACACTGATGAACACTAGTTAGTATATGCTATGCTGTTGTATAATAAGAGTACATAAATAGAACATTCTTATACCTGCTCTTGCTAGGACAAGATTAGGATTTATTTATAGAGTTAGCATGTTCCTTTGCTTGTGTCACTCTACCCAAGAATATTTATCTTACCCCTGCTTAGAACTATGACGTATGCAAGTGTATGATATTATATTACAAAGGTTAATTCTTTCCAAATCTTCCCTTGGGATTAAATAAATACGATACCTTGGAATACTTCAGGATGAAATGCTACAATGGTACATCCGTGCGCTTGCGGATTTATTCTGTGAACCATAGAGTCCCATTGATTATTTCGAGTAGCTGTCATTGGGAATTCCGTTTCCAAGGATAATGGAAAGAAATACCAACAGTGACTTGCTTTGTTCGGAAGTTACTGGCTTGTCCAAAGGTTACTGCTAGCATGATCTTGCCGAGTGGTTTTGACGATGACTCAGGGGTGATCCTGTGGAAGGGTTCGTCAGACGGACTCAACTCGCTCAATGGGATCCCCATTGCATCTAGGGTGCTGGCGAAGAGAAGGTTGATGAAGCTCCCTCTGTCGACGAGTACACGGGCCACTTTGACATTCCTGATTGTAGGCTCGACTACCATTGGATATCTCCCGGGCATCACGACTGTTTCAGGGTGGTCAGCTTTCGAGAACTCAATCTTATGTTGTGACCACTTCATGTTTGATGTTCCTGCGCGTGTGATCACACAGACTTCTCGTTCTACCCTTTTGTACTCTCTTTTCGATGAGTATGTCGTTGATCCTCCAAAGATATGGGAGACGTGAAGATCTTGGTCTGGAAAGACTTGGTCGTCGTCTTCGGTTATCAAGCTGGTTTCGACCGTCCGTACTCGTTTGCCTTTTTCAGGTACTTGTTGGCGAGCTAGGGCCTTCTTGAAAACGCTACACTCATCCGGATTGTGGGAATTCGTCTTGTGGATTGGGCACCACGGTCATTGAGGATTGTTGTGCTATGGGCTCGCACGCTTCAAGGGTTCCACACGATCGGCGGCCAGAACCTCGGTGGGTGCTTTACGCTTCCCGTTTCTACGACTCTTGTCTTTACTCAACATTGGGGCCTCCTTTCCATTAGGCTTCTTGTCTTCGCCCTTTTTGCTCTTCCCATCTTTTCGTCATAGTGCATCATCGGCGTGAGCGTATCTGTCGATGATCTCGAATAACTTCCGAGTAGTGGTGATCTTTTTGGTAGCCAGCTCTTGGGTAGTGTTGCGATCTATGACGCCGGTCTTGAAGGCTCGTATCATCGAGGAGTCGTTGATGTCAGGGATGGTGTTTTTGCACTCGTTGAAGCACCGGATGTAATCCCTCAGCGAATTGCCTGGGTTTTGAGTCATGGCATATAGATCATCTTCAACGGCGTGTCATTTGTATGTTCCTTGTAAGTTGGCGACGAACTAATGCCACAAGTCCTCCCAAGAGGTAATCGATCATGATGGGAGATTCACCAGCCATGACCATGTTGGTCCTTTAAGTGCAGCGGACAAATAGTTTGCCAGCGTGTTGTTGTCGGTGCCGGCAACGTAGAGTATAGTAGAGTACACATGTAGAAACTTCTCTGGGTCAGTACTCCCATCGTACTTCTTGATCGCCCCTGGTCTAAACTTCTCCAGCCAGCGAACCTCTCGTAAGGTAGGTACGAATGCTCTGCATCTGCTGTTTGGTACGAATGGAGAGCGGTTCGAGTTATCTCTAGGCCACCAACAGGGTGGTGATTCAGATGATGAGGACAAGGACGGGTCACTGGGGCTCCGAGGAGGGCTTCTGGACCGACATCCCCGCGATCGATTTCTCCTTGGTCGGGGGGAGCGGGATTCCTGACGTTCGCGCTCTTCATCATCTTGTCTACGACCATTATGTCTGTTGCAGGATCGACTGTGACAGTCGTTTTCTCCTTCTTCTCTCCGTGTGTCGCCTTCTCAGTCTTGAACATCATCCTCTCGTCGGCCGCCGCCTTCTTGTTCTTCTTGTTCATGGCAGCATGACGTACGGTGTCGTCGTTCCTGTCGATCCCGCCATCGCCTGTTGATGCGATCGCGGAGGTCATGGTCTACGGGTGGCATCTGTCCTTGCCCTGCCCGTGCTATGGGATTGGGGCGTTCAGGATCGCCTTCAGGAGGGATGTCAGGTATTTGACCATCAGGGTCCGCATTTTGGTTTGCTATGGGTGCGCCTCCTACAGCTTGTAGCGCCGCCTCTGCGGTTGCGGCAGCCCTTCTTGCTATCTCCAACTCGATTGGCTCGGTATTTGCCTCCTTGAACGCCATGTCGAGGTTTGTGGCCATTGCATGAATCCGTTCGGCCCATTGCGCTATCTCCGGATTTGCGGCAGCGTCATAGGGCGTCTAGCTGAGTATTTGTTGCATTGTTGTGAGATGTTGCGCAGGTGTCCCAGAGGCTGAGGGTGTGCCTCTCGAGTTGTGTCTCGTTGATGGTGTGGATCCCTCTCGAGTTGTTGGATTCTGAGTTGTCATCGCCATCCGATGCGTAGGATTCTTGCACGTCGGAGATGATAGCTCCGACTAGAAGGTCAGAGCTGTAATCTCCTTCCGCTTCTTCCACATTCCGTTGGGTTTGAGTACTTGGATATGCTTCCTGAGGTGCTGTGTACTTCATGGTCTTCTGGTATATCTTACAATCTAGGATGCTATGCGTCTTGCTGTTTCCCGTTCTCCTCCACATAAGCCTTGACGCGCTGTAACGTCTTGCAGTCTTCCAGAGAGTGCTTGGTGGTCTTATGAACAGCACACCAAGTGGCTGCCCTTGTGTGGGTCTCCCTTGCTGGGGCCTGATATTGGAAAGTGGCTGTAGGAGGTCGCTCCTCTGTTGTAGCCGTAGTCGGTGCCTTGTCCTCCGCTTGAGCGGGAAGGCCTGTCGACTTCTGAATTGCTTCCCCTCCTGCGACTAATTCTGCTTGTTTTGCGACCGCCGACAGTCCGGGTGTGACTGAAGCAGTAGTGCAGATTGGGACAGCGATGGATCCGACTTGGGTCGACACCAACATTGTCGGCACGGGTACCACCGGGGCATGACTAGTATAGTAGTCGATGTAGCTCGGCAGCATATCATGAGGTCCTTGAGTGCCAAGCCCCCCTACCTGGCGCGCCATTGTCAACAGCTGGTATCCATAGAAGGGGTACGTAGATGACAGAGGAACGTTGACGTAAGGACTAATGTAGTACATCGCTGTAAGCTAAGGCAAGGATTTTTATACTGGTTCGGGCCCCTAAGAAGATAATAACCCTACTTCTAGTTTATATGGGATTATTGGTGGGAAGAAATCCCGGGTACAGAGTACAATATATGGTAACTAGAATTCGGCGATATCATAGTCGGTAGGCTAATTATGATCTCGACGGCTTTTGGTGGCTAAAGGCTACGAAATCTTCTCCTTGGCTGTTGTTGTGGTTTGATCGATCTGTCCCTAACCCATGGGGGTAGCAATCCTTTTATACTGTGGGCTACCAGCAGTCCTCAAGTAGGACAGTTAGGAAAGTCTAAAACCCCTACGAGTAGGATTCCGTCTTGATCTCCTGAAATACAGACTCCTTCCGTATCCTTCTATTATTTCCTTGTATTCCTAGTCTCCTTTCCGTATCCACACAAGTATACCTTTCTGTGTACTCTATATTTCTAGGTAATGAGGATACCCCTTATCCGTAATTCTGACAACCTTCTCCATAAAGCCATAGTCAGATTTGCATATATTCCTTCAGTAATTTCCGTTGAGCCTTGTGTGAATAATCTCATCTTTGCTAGATTATTCTCTAGAATTTTAGACCAGTCCTATATTATGATAAACTGGGGCTTTTCGCTGACCAATCACTAACTCTTTGATATATATATATACACACACACTGAGCCAGGGCGCATTGGATGTTAACGTTGTACAGACCCTTGTCTGGTTAATAAAAGAGCAGTACATGCAGTAAATTTCACATGTCATCTCTCACAAATTTGGTAATTAATGCATGATGATTTAAGTAGCTTTCCATGTTTGCTTCATCGTATTTAATGCATGTTGATTTCCAATACTAGAATATTGGATACGGGATAGAAACAAAAATGATGGCAAATGATTTTTATTCGAAAGTTCTTTATAGAAACATTGTATTTATTACGCCATATTTATTTCAGACCCCCAATTTTTTTTAAAAAAATTTGAAATTCACATTGTTTGAAAGATACGTAAAGATATATATATTTTATGCCATATTAACTTCAAATTTTTATGTGTTAAATTTAAACGAACACCAAAAAAATAAATTGATACAAGTTAAATTTGCGTTTAGATTTACCAGATTTACTAATTTTATTTTGCATTTGTTCGGGGGTCTACGAAAATTTACTTGATTTAAACCTTTTATTCCACATCTGGGAGGTGGATTTACTCATTTTATTTCACATCTAAGAGATGATATACACATATATGCTAAAAGCATCCTTGATCCCACTCATAGTGAGTAGGACCGAAAAATTTGATTCGGGTAGTTCACTATAACAACCTGAAAATTTAAAAAATTGTAAGAACGCAAAATTCAGAAATTTTTTATAACTTTTTTATTTAATAAAATGCATCATGTTGGATCTTATCTGAATTTATTTATTTGAAGTGAAATTTGAATAGTGGTGCCATCAAATAATGATACAAGTAACGATCCACAAAGATATACAAGAAAACATTTAGAGAAAATTTACATAATTTATTTAAGATGGAGTAAGAGGTAGAATTCAAATATTTAGAAAAAGAATCGGAAAGGATATAGATCAACCTTGTGCCGAAACCCTCTCCCTTCCCAGGCCCTTTTGCATTTTTTCTTTCTTTTTCCTCTCCCCCACCCACGCGTGGCCATCTACCAGCCGCCCGCGCGCACGTCCGCCCCACGCGTCCGACACCGCTAGGTGGGCACCACTCAGGCAACACCCGCGTGCTCGCGCGCGCCCGAGCCGCGTGCTCGTCATTCCCGCTGGCCATGCCGCCGAGCTGGCGCCGTGCCCTCACCGTGCTGGCGCGCCATGCCGTGCCCCTCCGCCGAGCAGACTACAGTAACGCTGCCGTTAGCCGCCGTCGTGGCTTCCCCTACCTCACGCCCCGAGCCGCGTACGGCGACGCGCGTCCCTGTCGCCCTAACACCGTTGTACGCTGCATGGCCGTGCGCGATACGCCTTGTACCGCCCGCACCGCGTGAGGGTCCCGTCGCCAGGACGCACCGCTAGCCTCTTGAGCTTGGCTACGACTTAGCCGGGACGCGCGGCAGCACGCCATTGGGCCACCGCAGCTGGGCTGCCGTCTACCATGCCAACATGCCGGTAGGCACTCGAGCTCGCGCCCGGTCGAATGGGAGGCCGACAGCTACCCCGCCACTGACAGCACCTGCGCCGACCTGTGCCTACGCCGCTGCGACTGCCCTCATCACGGTGCCACGCAAGCCCGTGCTGTGGCTATAAAAGCCATGGCCGACCGCATCCCTCCGCCGCCTCACCTCTGTCCTCTCTCTCATCCCTTCTCCTTCTCCTCTTCCACGGAGCACCATCGGGCCGCCGTTCGAAAACATGGAGGGCGTGCCAAGTGCCGGCGATCCGAGCCATGCCGCGCTGTGCCACTGCCACCAGAGGGCGTCCCCGATGCCGGCGATCGCAGGGAAGCAGGAAAGGACAGTGAGCAGAGCACGGGGAGGCCAGGGCATTTCGTCAAGCAGGTGGTGGGTACGACGCCACCGCTCCACCCCGACCACCCCTTGCCGACGTTCGGTGCTGCCGTGCCCAATCCACCGGTGAGAACTGCTTCTCAAGCACCCCCACGACCCCACTTACCCAAACCGCTAGGGCCGCTGCTGCATTCCCCCTTTTTGCCGCCGGTGACCCCGCCGATGAGCTCTATCCCGGCGGTCTCGCCGCTGGTGTTTGTGGAGCACCACAATTGAGGTGTTGTGAGGGATTCGGTCAGGGACCTTTGTGATATTTGTCGAGCGGGATCCATACATGCAAAATAGCCGCTCGACCTCACGCAACCGCGGCGATGGCCGAGTACCTTTTCAACAACCCAATTGCAATACTCGGACAGAGGATCGACGAGACAACCGCTATGGGTAACTTGCCAGTCCACTACCAGACGCGCCCGTCACCCGCACGATGGCGGAGACCAGAAACGATACGCGTCTTACGGGACTCGAACTCCAGCGTTACCCCGCAACGGTCTCATAAATCCTAAGCCGATCCTCATATGTCCTAACTGCCCAGGAATGCAGTTAGGTCATATGATTCATCTCAAGCCTCGATACCGATTGGAAGAGGGCAAACACACAAATAAATACAGAAATAATAACCCTAAACTATTACATTGGCTTTACGCCTCAAGTAAAATGGCTCAGCGGCAAGCGAGGCTACTCATTCACAGGCATTGCCGACTAGGGTAGACCCTAGTGAACCATCATCCTAGAAATTCGGCAATCAAGCTACAAGAGACCACCATTCATCACACAATACCTGCAGCAGGTTTGGCAATACAAAATAACAGGCAAGAGTCAGTACATTAATCTGAGTAGAGAGCAACCCTAGCAATTCTACATGTTGGCTCTACATCAATGGCAAGGCAAAGTATATGGAGTTCAATTGCGTAAATGCAGATTATGTTTGCAATAGATACATATACGTTTCAAATGCTGCATAAGTTTGAAAAGAGAGGCACTAAGCAAAACAAGTGCTCATCACCTCCAAGTTTCAAGTATGGGAACAATAGCATACATAGATAGTACTCATCATATTCACATCTCACCACATCATGTCCACTTTTCCAAACAAGTTTCAAAAGTCATAAAATCACAAAACTATACTCAATACAATATCTCTAGGTCGCTCGTAACTGTGAGCACAGCTATCCCGGGTAGATTTAGACTCTGCAGAGTTTGTACCGACCACAAGCTGTGATATAAGCCACCGCTGCACCCTAGGAGTTTTGGTACCCGTCGGCACCACCCACACTCTCATGTTGAGTGCGGCCTAGGGGTCACAACTCAACTGTTACCTCGCTCAACATCCAGCCCTGCACCAGCACGATACGTGTTGTTCCGCGCTACTTTGCAGGTAGCGCCGCTAGGGGGCGGGCCCTCGCCGAACCTAGCGCCATAGGCGCAACCCCCCTGGGTCCCTACGAGGCACGATACCGTTGAATTGGACAAACTTAGACGCCTACCACCGTTACGGGTGCATAGGTAGCTCCTCTGGATGGCCCTATTACCGTTACGGGTACATAGGCACCACCCCTTCAACACCGGCCTACCAGGATGCAGGACTAGACATTAAACGGCTTAATAAGCTGAGGTTCCCCCACGAGAACACATGTGACTGTACAGGAAGTCCTAGATCAATGACATTGAGCTCAGTCCTCAATCGACTCAGGCGAACGCTCCCCCTATCAGCTCACCCCTACCACACATAGGTACGCCACCCGTCGCCCAAGTCTCAGAAAATCCAATCCATTTCCATTTCATTTCGTTCACAAATAGATGAATGGACACTCCTCTGCCCAATCATTTCAAAATACAAGTTTCAAAAAGTTGAGTAGTAGTTAGTCCTGGATAGTGATATAAGGCGGCATGCTATAGCAGAAATGATATTGTCCCAAAGCCCATAGGTATGGTCCAGCTTATGGTTAATTCTTTTTGGAGTACTTATCAAGATTTTAATTACCTAGGAATTATGCAACTACACTCATATAACTACCAATAGTCCCATTGCAAATAATTTAAGCAGATAACTAAGAACCGTATGCAATTTGCAATCAAAATAGTTTTGCCCAATCAAATTTGGTTCAAAGTGATCAATACGGTGGGCGATACTTGCCTGATCAGGTTCAGCAAATAAATCCAAATTCAATTCCCTCCTATGTCGTCGACAGTACCGTTGCCTATTACAAGTTGTATATATGCACGATGATTACTCGGAAAAATTCAAGAGAGTAAACATATGAATTTGAAATGATGCTTGCAATGGCCCCTAACGTTTGGCATCAGTTCAGTTTGGTTGAATTGGTGTCCCAATGAATTTTAAATTCGGGTGATTGAATCATAAAAATTTAACTCCATCTATAGTGTGCCAAATTTTAGCAATCATGTTTAAATTGGCTTGGACCAGTGCTGAGCTACCAAGGGTCATGACATAACTGTAGGAGTCCTATAAAATTGTTTCTACCATTTTTGGAGTCCTACTAATTTTATAATAATTTGAGAAAGCATAACATGCAAAATCTGAACATAAAGTGCTAAGTAATATTCCACCTAGGGAAGTGGCCAACTCCAAGTGCCCATAACTTAGGGAATGATCCTAGAAGTCTAACCCAACCTATTTGTCAATTTTCAGCATCTGGATCAATTTACTATGATTATTTTAAACTCTAGCCATGGATTAAGTTACTATTTTTGTGTGCAGATTTTTAAGTGGCAGATTTGTTATAGAAGGTATCATATTCAAGCCTACAGTCAGATAGTGCTAAATCCCAGGAATTCAACAAAATTTGTTTGACAATTTTTGGAGTTCAAATGGATTTGTTGTGGATTTTACAAGTTCAGCTTTTATTCAATTGTTCAAATCAAAGTTCAAATTTGAATTCGAAATTCAAATCCAAGAGTGCCGGTGCGTCTGTGTACATTTTGCGGAAAGCCCCCTGGAAGATTCAGGAGTTCAACCCGCGGTCCCTCGCCACGTGGGCGGCGTTTACCATTAAGAATCCCCCAAGTTTAAATTATTTACTAACTAGTCCTTGGTCCCACGTGTATGTGACTGCTACTTTACACCTTGACCCCTGTAGGTTTTAAACGTTCACTAATTAGGCCCTACCCTCCTAATTGAACGGCTGACGCGCTGGGCCCACGCGTCAGCGGTCGGCCAGGTTTGCACGTGACGCCGCCGGCGAGGCAGTGAGCTTCGCCAGCTCGTCGACGGCGATCGACGACTAATCATCGCACGACCCCAACATGAAAAGGGTGCTCCGGTCTCTAATGGAGCTAGTGATGGTGATCGCATGGTCGGGGATGGCCGGTAGCTCGCCGGCGGCGAGTCTAGGCGGCGGCCGTGATTCGGTGAGCTAGTGAAGTGCGCGTAGGGCTTTGGTTGTGGCTAAATGGCATGCATTTAGGCTTCCTGGGGTCTCCCTGGTGCTCACCATGCAGCTGAGTGGGGTCGTCGGAGCTCCGGCTGCAACGGCGACGGTGAACCACGACGACGGCGGCGGAATCTCCTCGGGTTCACGGCGTCGGCCTTCTTGGGTCACGATCCAGAGTCCGGCAGATCGACGACGGCGGCGGCGATCTGGCACCGGGGTCATGTCGACACGACGTGGTGGCGGGCTGCGAGGGACTCGTCGACGACGAGCGGCGGCCGGAGAGGTTAGGGGCGACGGCGATCTACACGTGCACGCGAAGTCACGGGCTGGGGCTCCTCCCAAAGATCTCCTTGGTCTGGGCGATGGTGCTGGCGAGATCGATTTGAAAGTGGTGGCCGGTACTAGTGGAACGGGGTGATACGCACGGCGGTCTTCTCGGGCTCCGGCGTCGATGCGGCGCTGTCGCCAGCTGCTCGACCAGAGCAGTGGCGCAACGGCGAAGACCTCGCCAGCGCCGAGGAAGAAAGTGGAGTTTCTCGGCCTACTCGTGGTTTCTGGCGGTGCGAACGATGGGAACGTGATGAGGGGGTTCAGGGACACGTGTTCACGGGTTTTTCAGCCGGAATGGTGGAGGTCGGCACCTCCTGCTTGCTGGGAGCTCGGTGAGCGGCAGAGAGAGGGCGTGGCGACGCGTGTGAGCTGTGGACCAGTGTTTCCCTGCGTTCCTGGGTATTCCAAGCGGTTAGTGAGGCTTACATGTGGGTATCCTGGCCTGTGGGGCCCACTTGGCAGTGAAACAAACTCAAGAGTGCCCTAGAGACTAAGTGTTGAGCTGTTGACCATGAGCTGTCTTGGTTGGGCTCTTCCAGCGAATTTCACGTGGGACAAAACGGTGAGAGCACCTCCTGGTGAGAGTATGTGACATGTAGTTTCATCCCATGCCTTTGGTTTAGCAAGAAATCTCATGGTTAATTACCATTAGCTTCCTAAACATGGTATCAGGCTGCTGTTTTCCCAGTTCCCAGACAGCCAAATTTCAGGGCATCCAGACTTGGGCTGATTCGATGTTGGAGAGGAGAAAAAGTGTGGCTAGGGCATGAACTGGCCCAAGCAAAGCCTAGGGTCTAAGCTACATCCCTTAGTGTGCAATTTGGCTGAAAAGTCTTATCATTACCAGGTTTGGTTGGGCTTTGGCAAGAATCCTATCATGATGTTGAAATTTCCAGATTTATGGGAGACTTAGAGTTGATCATTAAGCTACTAGATTAAGAGATAAAATCACCAAAATTTGCAGAGTGTCTAATCCCTGGATATAGTATTTTTGAGAATTTTTGTAGAATTTTTAGGCTTGAACTTTTGCCACTATTAATTATTTGGCCTTTGGCCTATATGTAGGTAACCTATACATGAGATGCATGGGTTTAAATTGTGTAGAGGCCAAGCCAGCACACTCATGTTGAAAGTTTTAAAGTTGAATTTAATCTTTAGTTGTCTTGGCCATACACATTTAACAAGTTCCAGTATTTACCACCTTTACATTGAGATTTGCTTACAAGAATTATTAAGCTACTTGATGAAGAACCAAATTGGTGTGCATGCAAAGTTCAAATCAATGTCAAGCAAATCATGCACAAACAAATTTGAAACTTAGAGTGTGAATTTTAGTCCTATCAATGTGTTTACATGACTCCTAGGTTGTCAAGGAACTTAACCCAATTTAGTCGTCAACCCTTCGAATTCCTCGGTAGAAGACGTTAAAATAAAAAGTTCAAAATTTTACTTATTTTCACAAGTCGTGCAAAGTTGTCTAATTTCAGGTACGTTACATTGTTGGGCTACCTAGCCACCACCCCCACGTTCACACGGTGCTAAAGCACTGGAAATCAGGGCCGGGAATCCACCCCGGCGACCTAGCGTTGCCGGTCCTGTGCCACCGCCTCGTCGTCCCACCGCGCTGGCAATACGCCGGTGTTGGTTGGCCGGCAAGTGTCGCAGGAAGTCAAGGGAGGATGGCCACATCTCCCTGGGCCTTTGCCATGCTGCCGCACTTCGACGGTGAGCTGCGCCGGCGATGTTCTTCCCTCCGGCGCGAGGAAGAAGAAGGACCCGACAGGAGGGTCCCACCATCAGGAAGATTAATTAGGACTAATTAATCTGGTAGGAGTTAATGAAGTATTAATCAAATTTTAATCCTAGCCTGGAGTGAGCAGTGAATTTTTGGAAATTGTTTGATTTAGTTCAAATTCAAAATTTAGATTTAGAATAATTTGAGCATCCAAACTCCAAATTAGATGAAACTTGAACCTAAATTCTTATCAAGATATACGATACGATGAGACTAATTTCATAATTTTGGAAATAACTTTTTGATATGAACATTAGCTTTTCGCATTAAATTGAACTAATTAATATTTGAAACTTTGGAGGGTTATAACTTTTGAACCGTAACACCAAATTAGACGAAACAAAAACTAAAATTCACGTAATATCATGAACTTTCTGGTGGCACCAGAGTTTGAATTTTTCCCTTGCTTATGGAATTTTTGGTTAGTTTATTTTAAGTTCAAATTAAGCGTTCGCTGTAATTTAGATCGCGTGCTTGGAGAAGAGAACTTGGAGGAGTCCGAGCCTGTGAACTTGGAGCAAGGCAAGTCATTATCATCATCAAACCCTCTCATATTGAATCTATTATTGAAATTGTTTTGTTTCCAAGTAAAGTTGCATGCTTATAATTGTGTATATATGCTCATATCCTATTTGTTATGCCATAGTTGATGTTGATTACCTTTAGTTCTTTGTTGATCTTATACATACTAAGAGTCCCTAGTCAAGTATGACAATGGCTTAGCCTGCTAATTGATACATTCTTATTATGTGATGATGAGGTGCTTTGTACATGGGTAATCACTTCGGGGAGAAGTGATTAATGAGGCATGTGGTTGCAGGAGGCCACATAGCCAATGGATTATGGAATATAGAAGTAGAGATAAACATTAATACAACTACTAATAAGGTTGGGCGGAAGAGTGAAGTGGACATGTGGTTAGCATGCGGTAAAGTGGTGCTATTCCGTTCTGACCAATTAAGGACCGAGCCATGATGCTAAGCATGAAATGATCTGAGTATGACCGTGTGTTTCACGAATGGGTATAGACATAATAAAGTGGCCGAGCAGGGGCGATATCAGATCATGGTGGTTGATTACAAGCAGGGATTACCGGTGAGGTACCGATAGCTTGGGGTGGAACGCCAGAACTCCTCTCACTGCTGGAAAAGATACACCCAGAGTGCATGACGGATAAAGTTCATGGAGCAGTATCGTCACTATGAGAATATTAATATATATATTATGTTGTAACATGTTCCATGTGTTGGACCTTCAGCTCATGTGTTGGGTAATGTCACGGAGCACGTGTAAAGCTTACATCCACTGCAGTGTGAGTAAGATATGGTCGACAGAGCCACACCGGAATAAAAACTTGGACAAAACTTGATACAAGTCCTTGCTAGGTCTTTGGTTTTGAAATACTATTTGAGTAAAATTTTGAGCAATTGAAATGCCATGTCTACCTTTGATATTGAAATGCCAAGCATAATGTATTTTGGTGGTGGTGACAACTTGCTGGGTACAGTGGTACTCACCCTTGCTTATTTATAGCAGAGGTTATTGGTGATGACGATCCATACGACTACTACGTTGACATTGGAGTTGACGACAGCGGCGCCTAATAAGTTTAGCTCAGTCATCACTTGTGGTTTAGGCCTTACGCTTGCTACTTCCGCTATCTTTCTTATTCTGCTTTTGCTTGTACTCCGAGCCCTATGGCTCTAAGCACTTTGCCATAATGGTGTATTTGTAATAATTCGTGAGACCTACGTGTACGAGCAATTTGATACTATTAATATTTGTATTCGTGTGTACCAACTACTGATTCAGGAATTGGTACGATAAAACATTAAGGTTTCCGGATTCCAAATCCGGGGGCCGACATTGACCCATACCACGTAGTTACGACAACTAAGAGCGATTGAATGGTTTTTCACCTATCAAAACTGGTTTATTATTCTCCCTAATTGGTTTAAACGATGGTTTTGTCTTACGTGATGCCTATGTAGCACGATGATATGGTCTTTGTTTGATGTGGCATTTACGTAGGACACAACCACCATTCAAACTACTCTGGTAGGGAACAGGTTTTGATAGTTGAATCTTTTGTTGAGTGACATGCCCGTATGTGTACTTTGTAGGGTTATGGGGAGGCTACGCTAGCAAAAATCAAAATTTTCTACCCCATAAACCAGGAACTAACTGCTGTTAAAGATAACAGGATTACCACTAGACGCGTAGAAGATGCGGAACCGTCTTGACGAAGATGAACGCATCGTGGTTGCGGTGCCATGCAGTTGATCAACGTCTCCTCCTCGATCAGCTCACGTGCGGTTCGCCCTAGTGCTCCAGATGCAGCACCTCCGAGGTATCCACACGTACAGGGAGGAGAACAATCGCGCCCCGGACTGCTAGGTCCGCGGGAACGACGAAGGCGTATGTGGGCGTGGGTGAATAGCGGCTGCCCCAGGGTAACCCTAATCCGCGCGCCCACCCCTCATTAAATAGGTGTTCCAATGGGCTTCCAAATCCGAGGCCCATTAGGAACCCTAAGACTTCTCTAATTCGGATCGTATCCGAATTAGGCCTCCAGCCCCTTAAGCGTGCGACGCTATGGGTTCACGCACACATAGACATGGCCCAAGTACTCCTACTCGGCCCAATAGTTGATAGCGGCCTCTACCAAGACATGTCAACTCCTATACGCACGTAAAGATCATATCAGACGAACCGTCACAACATTATGTACAAGCTATTCCCTTTGCCTCGTGATATTTGGTCTAGCTTCAAGCTGACCTCTCTTTCTCGACACTGTGAGTCGGATCCTTAAATAGGCTAATACTTAACCTAGCACGGCCATGCATTTCTTGATCCGGTCACTCGAGGGGCCCAAAGATATCTCTTCCATATAGAGAGGGGCAAATCCCATCTTGATTGACCATGCCTCACAGCATGCTTCACGACAAACCCGAAAGCCACCTTTATAACTACCCAGTTACGGAGTAGCGTTTGATAACCCCTGAATAGGTCGATTCACATCTTGAGAACATACAACAATCTCGGGTCTAAGGACATAGCATACACATTGTGTAAAGAGATTACTATTTCTCACGTTGGGTCGGTCCAGCATCATGTCATACATATGCCCATATTATTAGTTTGACATCTCCATGTCCATGACTTGTGAAATATAGTCATCAACTAATACATGTGCTAGTCTTCAACTTCGACTAGGGACAATTTTAGAATAACCATACAAGTAAACAATTTCACAAACAATTCACATAATTGATAATCAATACAAGTTGTCTTTCATGGATATTCCATATATAGATAAATGTCATGTATACAACGAAATATGATCATCTCTATGATTACCTCTAGGGCATATTTCTAACATACTTATACATATGTCAGACATAAACATGATCAGACAGGGTTTAACACAGTAACTCAAGTTAAGTCGGTTTGCACTGACTTCTGGGCCATCCAGTCCGTGTACTCACGTCTAATTGGCCGGATGTGTGCTTCTTTGCATGTTAGTTTCATTTCTCCACTTTAGTGTCCATTGCGCAAATGATATTTCTCCAAGTACATGTGGAACTTTATTAGTTGCAATGCATACGCGTGTAAGAAATTGTAGTTTCCATTTATTCGTGGAGTATATTGACGGCCGGATATGGGATTTAATGACCATCAATAAGTACATAAAATACTCGCGCGCCTCCACTATAGAATGTAATTTAGTGCATAATGGTACAAAGACGACTTGCCTCATTTTTTGCAAAGCTGGTTTTATCAAATCATTTTGCAAACATACCATATAGCAATTTTAACTAAAAACATCATTAGGTTCAAGTGGTATTATCCGTTGATGGCGGATACATCCAGCCCTCCCAAGGCCAGCTTGGTTTGTTTTAACCACACATCCATTTTACATAATCCCACTCTCTCAAATCTGATCTCCCCACTCCTCGGGTCGGTCCTACATCTTTCTCCCATCTTATATTAAGCATGTTTAAATAAAAATTATTACAAGTCCTGGCACTCATTCACCGCAAGCACAGATATTCAAATAGACTTGTTAATTCACATTGCAATGGATGGAAGCTGTACCCACACTCTGTGGCATGCCCAACACATGAGATGCGCCATGACCTAATTTTTCAGATCTCCTAGCATTGCAGCACACGCTCCACGGACAATTAACCATCGCGCATCTGCTCATCGCTCATGATGGCTGTTAGCTCCAGACCGTTTCTTGTAGGTATTGGATCTCTAACGGGCCAGGGGGTGCTAGAGGAACAGGTGGTTTCTTTTTGGCAAAATAGTTCAGGGTATTTCCGTAATCTTCATTAGGGTACTTGAACTCGGGAGCACATCCTGGAGTGTAAATTTCTTCACACAGAAGATGGCTTGCGAGCTGGTTCCTCGACCAAATTGGTTGAAGTAGAAGGCTCAGGATCTACTTTAGTGGTTGAGGGCTCCTCGATTGTAGACACTGAAGCCTATGGAGGAATTTTCTACAATGCCATCTAGAATTTTCTTCACAGTTTTCCATAAAGGATGAATTTTCTACAATGCCATCTAGAATAACCTTGCCTTCAGAAGGAGTCTTATGCAAGAATGACGCTCCGGCTGTAATGTCTAGATGGAGTGCAGACTCCTTGTCTAAACCCGTATGGAAATGTTGCAAAACAACATAATCGGGTAGAGACAAGGTTGGTCCAGACTGCACTAAATTAGTGAATCTGGACTAGGCTGCACCGATTGATTCTTGGTTTCTCTGCTGGAAACTTAGAATTTCTACGCGAAGGGAGTGATGCGGCTTACTGGAAAAAAAGGCTAGACAGAATCTATCCCGCAACTTCTCCCAGTTAGTGCTTACACAGCCTACGGTAGATGTGTACTATTACTTCGCTCTACCATGAAGAGAACATAAACAATTTGCACCAGGTAGTCACTTGCTTCATGCCCCGAATCTTAAGGCATCAGCAGATTTGTTCGAATTCCCACAGGTGATGGTAGGGGTTTTCCTGGTCAGAACCAGAGAAGGATTTTTCCCTAATACTAATGAGCTCGGGACGAATTTCATAGCCAGTTGTAAATATTGGCTCCGATGAAGGAGGTGGCTCACAAAATTCGCTTCGAGGGACAGATATCTCAAAGAGAGGCTGCTCCCTAGAATTTGGAAAAGTATTTCAAGAAACTTCTCCAGGTAATGAGGTGTAGATGGAATAAAAGAAAAGAAAAAGGAAGATACGAGGATGAACAATTTGGATAAATCAGCAACCGTTCCCCGGCAACGGTGCCAGAAATGCTTGTTGGTATTTCTTCTCGTCACAGAATAAATCCGTAAGCGAACGGAATACCGTTGTAGCACTTCCCCTAAGAAGTATTCCAAGGGTATCGAATCCACAAGGAACATGTATGACTAATCCTACTCTAGTTCATCAAAGGACACAAAGCTAATGGTAGGCTAAGGATAGAGAAGATTCACTCATAAGATACAATGTCTACAGGAAGGTTAGTTTAATCCTAGTGGGATACTTCGAGCACTGGCAGCTCGCTACCCCAGGTTTCAGCTCTACTACGCACTCGGACAGGGAGGAGCTATGTGATCTTGAGGGTTGTCACCACCTCTACACTTGCCTCAAGCTAACTGTGGGATGCACAGCAACTACTAGAAATTAACTACCTAGACACCGCGTCTAAATAGATTAATTACTACTTAAGTGTTAATTAAGCACCCAAGCTATCACTATAAGTTGGTTGTTTATAGTGAACAGTAATCCAGTATTCAACTTAGGAACTAACTGAGAAATAAATCTTACGAAAATGAACTCAACTACTCAAGATAATATTTCTATTAAAGCAAGAGTAATTGACAAAGTAGAGTAAGAGAGAAATGTACCGACAACTCCGGGATTCCTCCGACTTCCTCTACTCCACTCTCTCCCTAATCTAGTATACAAAAGAGCCTTTTATAATTCAGCTCAAGCTTGGTGTGTGTTCTAAGTGTGAAGTGAGAAGTCCTTATATGACGGTAATGGCGGCAACTTTTGATGGGAAATTTCTATAATGCACCTTGTAACCGCCATCAGGAGCCAATGAGGAAGCGCCACGTCAAAGGTCGGTGGGTTTGGCGCCGACTCTGGTTCGGTCGAACCGTTCAGCCGAACCACTCTGGCTGCCCACCAACTCCAAACTTGGACAGCTCTCTGAAAGGTGGGTCCATGTGTCAGATTCACATGCAATGACAGTTATCTCAACCGTCATCACTGCTAGGTGGGTCCCCCAATTCCTTAGAAGTGAGGTTTCCTTCATTTCTTCTCTATTTTGGTGTTATTCCCTGCATACAAATATTCACCAACACTTGTGGAAATGATTAGAAATAATCTCTACCACTATGTTGGATGATTGGTTCAATTCATATTTTGCAGGTGTTGGCATAAAATGTTGCATTAACAGCCGTCAACACCTATGGCACTAGGTTCGGCGAGGGCCCGCCCCCTAACGACGCTACCTTGCAAAGTAGTGTGGGTTAACATATATTGTGCTTGTTCAAGGTTAGGCATTAGACAATGTAACAGCTACGTTGTGACCTCTTGGCCGCACTCAACGTGTAGTGTGGGTTGTGCTTGGCCGGCATCGGAATCCCTAGGGTGTAGCCTTCGGGCTTCTAACACATCGCGTGGACTTGTACAAACTCTACAGAGTTAAAAGTAACTAGTTAGTCGTGCTCACGGTCAGAGCGACTTAGGGACTTGTCATGAGTATAAATTTATGCTTTCAACTTGATCTTGTGAAAATGAGATGGTGATGGTTATACTTATGCTATTATGAAATGGATCTATGCTCTATTACCTTTACATGTTGCTAAGTGATTTTACAATTTCCGTTTGCAACTCTGTATACATGTATTGTGAAACAAATCTGGCTTGACGCAATTAAACCTAAACACGACCATTTCCTTGGTAATAAGCTAGCATGTAGCATATTAGGTTTGCTTTCAACTTGCAAGTACACTAACTCGTTTAATGTACTGAGTCTTGCTTCGTATTTGTATTGCTTCCAACCTTGCTGCAGGTACTGATTGTTGATTGGAGATCTCCGCAACTTGTGTGCCGAGTTTCCTAGGACAGATGGATCACTAGGGTCTACCCTAGTCGGCTTGCCTGTGGATTTGGGTGGCCCGCTTGCCGTTGAGCCATCTCATATTACGGCGTAAGCCGATGTAATTCCTATAGTTCTAATAGGTCATATTATGCTTATGCCTAGTTCCACTTTATTTTGATGTCATGCCTTGAGATGAATTGTGTGGGCAAGTTACAATCGTAGTCAGCTAGCACATACGAGGATGGGCGTAGAAATAACTGCCGCAACCGGGAAATAGCCTTTGTTGAGATCGAGTCCCCAGGGTATGTTTGTGGTTGCCACCATCGAGTGGTCGATGAGCATATGACGTAGGCAACTGGTGTGGCTATTTCTCTGGTTATGTCTTTTATTTTGAGTCCGACGCTCAGAGTCCCAATAGTTTACTTTTTCGAGATGTGTCAGGGGCTGCGATGAGGGCAGATGGTTACCATACTTATTTGATTCTTATTTGAGAACCCATCCGCCAGATATTCCGCGTTGATATATCTCGAACGAGTACACCACTTAGATTCTAGGGCGGTCCTCACAGCGTCGAAGGAATTGGAGGAGAAGAGCAGTGGAACGACAGCTCCTGCTTCGACGTGTCCTGTTCCGATTCTATGCGAAGCTTCTGTGGGGCCCACGCAAAAAAAATTTCATCCAATGAGTAGTGATAGCCAAGGGACACTGATTAATGGGCCCTGGGCAAGATATTTCTAAAGTTTGAGAGGGTTTGAGTCCAGTTTGTAGTAAGAATTGAATTTGGACATTTGTCAGATTTCTCCAATTTAATTTCTCTCCCCCTTCTTTACAATTCAAATTGACCAAGTAAAAGCTGTCCAAAAATTCTGAAATTTGGTTTGAGGTTTGGTCTTGGCATCTAGGTTCCAGTTTTGAAAGTTTCATCCAAAGATTCAAAGTATTTTGAAAATGGTGAAGGTTGGAAATTGGGTAGGCTGAAAAATAGATTGAATTTTTAGGAGGTCTAAGCAGTGGTAAAAAATTCCACAAAATTCATATTTAGTGATGGTAAATAAACTAGTATTTGAATAATTTATTAATTAGGTACACTTCAGTTATGTTTGTAGTACTACTTGAGGTCCATTCCATTTGTCGATTAGGGTTTACCAATTATCCCTTGATTGACTACTTGGACTAGTTTGACTTAAACATTAAAATGAGTAACATACTTTCCTAGGTTCACAAAAGCACTTAAATTAGTTGTTCTAAATAACTTAGTTAAGTCTTCACCTAATTCCTTATTATGCATATATTTACTATCTATAGGAAAATCATTAGGTTAATTTAATTCCTATACTAAATATGAGATAATAGAATTATAAGTTGACATTAACTAGGTCATAAAGTTGGTAAAATAGACAGGTATGCTGTGGGGTTCATATTGGTCGTCTTGTTTTTTTTTAAATTACACAGTACAACATAGACACATGATTGCACACACGCAAACCCTATCCCTATGAGCATCTCCAAAGACTGGGCCGACAAATTCTTGAAATTGACGAAGTCACCACGGACGCCTCGTTGTCGACGGGTACGTCACTTGCCACTGAAAGCACAATGCCGTTAAATCCTGGAAAATTCATTCCCACGGGAAATCGAACCCAGGACCTCAGGTGCTACTAAGGTTTCTGTAACCACTAGGCTACAGGCCCGTTCACACTGGTCGTCTTGTTAAGTTTGGTCTAAGAGGGTGGTTGCTATTATTTTGATAGTATCAAAATACAACTGCATCAAAGTACTTAGAATAATTTAATTAGTGGGTATATAAATAATTATTGTCTCATGAGAGACCAACCAAGCCAAATTAAATTGACTTCAATCACATAAGCACTCATGCACACGAACATACACACTCATCGGGTCGGGTGGAATGATTAATAATGTCTACGTTACTATGATCGTCTTATGTAGTTTAAATCATTTGGTAATAACCTACTGGCCTACTCTTTTATTTTTCCTAAATAGGTCTTGCTATTTCGAAGACGAAACATGGCATGAGTTAGTTCCACTAACCTCGGCTAATCTGAATCTAGGGTTTCGCTACCCTACTCGAGATGTTTAGTAAAAAGTTTAAATTTCCCCTCATTTTAAAATACTACAAACAACTGTACAAGGTTTGACCTATGAAATTTTAAAAAATTCCCCTACATTCGAACTCACACCCACATAAAGACATAGAAAATATGGTTTAAATTTTCGGGCTGTTACAAGCATGGTGATTTCCACGAATCCGTCTGGGTAGAACCACCTGATCAACCTGACCATATCTTCCGGCTGATCGGCAAAGGTTAAATTTTTGCGAAGATTAAAATACCGCCACTTTATGTTCTTGCTCTCTGTTTCTTCTTCATCATCTGTCAACGACTTGGGCTGGGCAGCTGTCCCAGTGACGACCTTGCCCTTTCCCCGATCTTCATTGATGAAGACCCCGTTGAACTCGGGGGCTTGGGGCATGGGTTCTAAGGTGGTGGTTGCGTCAGTGGCCCTCAGCTGAGTGGTAGTTGGGAGCTCTTTTTCTTGATCATCCTCTGAATGGCGGCTGGATCTTCGGTATTTTCTACACCCGACTGAATAACAGCTGGGTTGGTCGACTCGGTGACCTCCTCTGGCACAATGCTCAGCTGATCAGTAGCCAAAGCAGAGGCTGGACTCACATCCCCGACTAATGGAGAAGTTGGGTGCTTGGGGAGAGTCAGCACTGGTTTCCTAAAGTCAGAAAGGAGGAAAGGGAGAAAATTCAATAAAATCCCTCGAAATTCAAAAAACAAAAGATAAAGCTCAAATTACTAGTACAATACCTTGCGGAGACCTTGTATCTCCTCTTCGGTGGTGGAGGAGCGATGGGGCTCTCAACCGGTTGGCTTGGAGTAGCAGAAGGAGACGACGCAGGCTGATGGGACTTCGTCGTGTTGCCCTCGTTGTCGGTGACATTGGGATTGGGAGCTTTGCGCTTTCTCCAAAGAGGCGCAGGTGATTCCTTCTCCTTGGGCTCCTCGTCATCCTCAATGACGGGATGGGCCCAACTAGGGCCTCTGCTCGGGGCAGCCTAGGCAGAGTCGAGAAGCTCAGCGGCCTCAAGTCAACCTGGTAATTTTCCTGCAAAAATGATCAAGTTATCAGACATCATAAAAATCGATAATTGAAGAAATGAAGGCGTACAAGATAAGTACTTACCGCCGGAGGCAGGCGGTACAGGTAGTACTCCTGCACCATCTTGTCGGACTAGGTGGGGATCGTGGTCCCACCCGAGAAAATCTCTGCTAATCTGGCACTAAGTACCTTCTCGCTGAGTGCTTCTGAGCTCTCACGAGACAGGTCCTCTTGACCCAAGTACTCGTATGCTGGGTGCACTCGAATCTTGATGGGGTTCAGCCAGATGCGCAAGAAATGCCGAGTGATCCAGATCCCCGTAAGGCCATGCTTCTTCAAGGCCCAAATCTTCACGATGAGGGCAGAACTTTGACCATTTCCTCCTTGCCGAGGGTCGAAGTCCATGACTTGGCTACAACAGGGAAAAAGCTCGAAAACTCCCCAATGACTTCTTCACGTTCGAGGAGTAGAACCACTAGGCATGCCAACCCATGTTGGAGGACCTCATCGACATATTGAACTATTTTTTTGGTGGATCGGGCTTGGAACCTAGCACCACTGATATTTTTAGGGTTGTGCTTGTTGGGCTGACCCTTGTCACGAATAGACTCCAGAATAAATTGAAGTGAGGCATTATTACAAGGAATGCCTCATAGATATGGATGAAGATAGCAATATGAAGAATGGAATTGGGGTTGAGATGATGGAGTTGGAGGCCATAGAATTCAAGAAGGCCTTTCAAGAAGCAGACAGTGAGAGAGAAGCCCGATAGAAAAATGAGGCAATGACAACAATCTCACCCGTGTGAGGGGAAGGATACTCCTCCCACTTGGCGTCGCGCCAGTTGGTCACTTCCATTTTAGAAAGCACTCCGTCATCAACCAATTTCTTGATCTGGGCATCCCCCATGGTGTTGGTCGACCAACCATGTTGCTCATTGACCATCTGCTCTTCTATGTTGGCCACCCGGCCTGATTCCACCGTTGAAGCACAAGTAGATGAGGAGAAGCTTGAAGAAGTGTGGAGAAGTTTCAAGATCAGATCTATTGTAAATCCTAGGGTTTGGACTCTAGAGGCAAGAGGCTGAGTGAATGGATGTCCATTCAAATGGATAAAGTAGAAAGTGAAGAATGAGGAAGGGGTTATACTGGTTAACCGGGCGCTCAAACATGCCTTGGAAATTGGCGGTTAAGTGCACGCGTAACTCGGCCCACGAGCCGATTGATGCGCACGACAGCCCTAACGACACTACCATCAATCTTATGATAAGTGACGACCTATTTGTCATAAAAACTAAAAATTTCTTCATAATTAAAAAAATAGTGACATTTGAGTGATGAAAATTCTTTCGTCACCTATCATGCGTCTCTATTCATGTTGTGTGACGAAGTCACATTTTTTTGTCATTCATATTATGACGATTCTTTTTTCGTCATTAAGTCATGACATTTATTTTTATCATTGTCAAACCTAGAAAACATCATAAAATGTATTATGGCTCATGAACATCCATGTAATGAGCAGCCTATATTTGGGCTATGGCCCAATTATGAGCCCAATAAAATTTATTTCTAGCACGTTTATGGATGGACTATTTTCAGCCCAATTGTATATATTTGTATCAAATGACAAGTGAGCCTATACCCAATTCAAAAGGCCATATAGGCCCAATAATTATACTTGCTAGCTAGCCCGTTAGAATTAGGCCTACAACATTTTAGACAGAATTGTTTTCAGCCTATATGTATTATCAAAATAAGTAGATCATGTCCACTTAAAGAAACCATATAAGCCCATGTATTTTATCAATAACAATCATATAAAAATGGATTTAATACAGCCTAATCAACAACCAAATTCATCAATGTTCAAATGGTCAGTCAACCGATAAAAATATGTTTAATTACATCAATGAGTACAAAGTGCAGTGACCATATATGCTGAATAGCAAAACAATTCCGTAAATTGAACATGCTCTAGCTAGAGACAAATAAACATGTTCACCTGCATACAACTCGATCAAATCCAGCGACAGGTCACTGACCAAAAGTTCAAAAAAATCTGCACATTACTTGACAAATCCTGCAGAAAAGACTTGAGATCCAGCTGCTGCTCACTGACCAAAAGTACAAAACATCAGCACATTACTTAACCAAACCCAGCCAAAAGTTACTGACTGAATGTCCAAAACAAAGCCACATGTCCAGACAGACGATCACATCCACTAATCAAACATGCACCCCATCCATGGTAAATCAGCAAAAGACCATGATGCGTTTGTTTCCAACAAAAAGAGCAAATTGGCTACTGGCACAGTACTTTTTCTCTTTGGGACGCTTCCCGAACTACTAAACAGTATTTTTTTTATTTCTATATAAAACTTGTTTAACAAAATAAAAGTAATCTATTTTTCAAGTTTAAAATAGTTAATATTTAATTAATCATATGCTAATAACATTTCTCGTTTTACATGTAACACTATTCTTTTTTTCTTTTTTTTGACACCCTTCCAAACAACTACAAACAAACACAACCGAAAGGTGATAGACAAACCTTATTGAGGCTGACCGATAAGAGTATTGAGGCCAACGAATCGTCATCTTGTTTACCATATCAAGTGTCTCTCTAAGAGCTCGTTTTTTTTTTAAAGCTTGCTTCTCTACTTCAAGTTCATCTTTATTAACACGTATAACAACAACTTACCGTTCTTGTGTAGGTTCCATGCTAGCCTAGCAATAGCAAAAAATATATTAAGAAGGCACTCTCAATTGGTCTTAATATATAAGTAAAGAAGAAAAATGGAAGATGAAACTCACATTAACATTTTGTACAGGCTTCCTAAAACCAGTCTAGTTGCTGCATTGGCACTCCTTTAAAAGATCAGTTGCACGGGGCAACACATGTGTATATTCAGTTTGCTTCTAAAATTACATGCAAATGATTACTCCCTCCGTTTCAGAATATAGCAACTTAGGAGGGGTAATCCCCTCCTAAGACAATGTATCTGGACATGGGCATATCCAGATACATCATCCTAGGTGGGAATGACCCTCATAGGTTGCTATATTTGAGGGCGCAGGTAGTAGTAAATACATGACATCACTCTCTAAAAAGATTTTTCATATGCCAGTTAAAGTATTTAATACAACATATGGATCAGATATGAATGATGTGCTTGTGCTTGTATTGCTAGAGATGGGCTTGCCAGTGCCCAACCTAACTAAGACGGATCAACATTTTCTTAGATGATGTGTTCTTTGGTCATACTCATACCTACAGATGATTCTCCTGTCATTTTGCCTAATAAATTATGATAAAGAAATGGTGTACTTCTTTGCACAAATCTAGCTAGTGAATCACTTAGTTAAAAACATCTACAGAGTGGAGCATATGTTGGTCACCTGGATGTGGATGCATGTGTTTTGTTAATCGTACTCTGGACTATATGAATGATGTGCTTGTGCTCGAATACGTTGCATTGGATGCACTACAGTACCTAGGTATTGAATAATATTGCCCTGAAAAAAAAATCAGGGTTTTATGCCTTCCCGAATGCTACAGATGACAAACACCGGGAAAGAATCGTGAACAAACAAATGCCAGCTCATTATGTTTCCCGTGTGTTAATCCTCAACGGGCATGCGGGATAGACTCGGTTCTACATCGCCATTCCATCCCACATAACGTGCTTTCAGTTATTTTCAGGTGCCTTGAACACATGGGAAGTCTTTAGCCTTCCCGCGCGCTAATCGTAAACCACACGAGATAAATGGTCGGAAAAGACAAGCTCCCATGTGAGCTGGGGTGCTGACATGCGGGAAAATTTATCCCGAGAGTTTTACAACATTTCCCGTGTATTTGGGCACCGGGGAAACTTGCCCATCCTGGTAGTGATTCTTGATGCAACTGTTGCTGAATCTCCAGGCAAATAATGAAGCAAATTTCTATTTTTGATCTCTTGTGCGGAGAATTGCAGGCGCAACACAAGATGCAGCGTCGGAGTGAACGTGACACAACGGCTACAATGCTAAGGCTCCCACCTATTGTTGCATCTAATCCATGATCAACCAGGCCTCCAACTGGTCGATTATTTGACACACCGGATGGGTGTCTCTGTCCAATGTTAACTGGTGTTCAATGTCTGTGACAAGCTATTTTTCCCTGTAGCGGTATCCCACATGCAATCAGAGAGATGGTTACCATGGAAACGAAGAGCCGGCCTCAGCCTCTCCCAGCTTAGCCGCTCTTGCGGCTAGCCTGCTAATCAGCTCTTCATTAGACTGGTAATAATCTATCAGTCTATCCCGTTGCATGATCACGGCAGTTTGTTAGCTACTACCTTCTTCCCAATTTATGTGAACTCATGATGGAGAGAATAAGGATAACAACAGTAGTTGTTATGGAGATTAGAGAGAACAACACTAATTAAAAAATAGTGCTCCTGACCAACCACACTGGAGCACAAAAAGAAGCAAACCTTTCGCGCTCAAGTCCCCACCCATAAGCACCAAAATTCAGCCTTTGTTTCCAAATCTAATTCCCTATGTTTACTGGGATTGGATATGCTGAATTCAGAACACATGTGTGTGCACGAAACAATCGAGCAATCTATGTATATCAGAAGGATAACCCCTTGCACAATTATGTAAGGTTAAAAGATAAATTACTCGTGGGGTGCCAAGGACTAAAATTGTGATCTACACAAAATAACATTTTTCACCACTGCTGCACATAAGCAATGCAACACCGTTCAGACTTTTTTAGATAAGTAACCAAAAATAGTTCATAGAGATGAATATTATGGGTGTTATCCACAGAAACTGAATTCCGAAGCACGAAAGTTTGGCTTCTCCATTCTCTTTGAAAATGTAGATCAGCGCTGCTGTGATATGGGGTGCAGCAGCGAGCGAGCTCAAGATTGACATTTTTTAAGCACAAAAGGAGCATCAATAGAGAGAACGAAAAGAAAAAGAAATAAAAGAGGGTCCACTCTAGTAATAGTGATGCCCTCCCATCAGCTAGCATAAATGTTTAGGAGAATAATCTAACATTAATGGTTCTCATCATATTAGGAAGACAGGTGAGGAAGCTGTTGTTACCGATCTGCCAGGCGGAGCTTCTTTTTTGTCCTGGTCGCCCACTCCCTATCAGCTTGCAACCTCGTTTCTTTAGCAAGCTCAATTTTTTCCCTGATGAACTGCGGCAATTTCCTGTCCTTTATCAACACGTCAATATCAACTTTGACTAAATTTGTCTCCATCTCAAATAGACTCTCTCTCAAATGAAGGCCCATCGTCGTGTCGTCTAGATAGACCTTCTCCTGCATCATTTTTGCCTTAGCAACCTCCTTAGGATCAAGGGCCATGCAGTCATTTCTGTCGACATCAGCAACGGTGAAGTCAAGCAGTTGAAGATCAGGAAGTGTCAAAAACAAGTTGTCATGTGCTCGTTCCTCGGAACCAACCCAATATGTTGAGAAAATTTCGAGGCCACTGGGATTCCAGTCTACCAAAACATAAAAGCAGATATCAGGAAACTGAAGCTTAATCTTTCTGAGAAGTATCCAGGTTGCAATGTCTGGCTGTCCTTTCCCAGTAACCAAAATGCAGTTCTCAGTCTCACTGAAGTGTTTGGCAGCTAAATGGTAAAACACTGTGTCTTTCTCCAAGATCAACACGAACTTGACATCTTTTGTCTTTTCGATCCTTGTGATCAGATCAGCCTGTGCTGGTATGAGGTTTCCTGTGCGCCCTCCCAAACTGCAGTCGGAAATCAGCTCATCTTCAATAAACAGCTTCAGTGGACCCTTTATCAGACCTTTGGGTGACGCTCTTATTCCCAGTGATTCTCTAGGCACTTTCAGCATCTTTGTTATGGTAACTACAGCCTTTACGACTCTCTCTTTCAATCTGCTATCTTTCAACCCAGCCTGCCTGAGCTCAGTATTGTACATGTAATGTATAATGTTTTCTCTGATGTCCTCATCCTCTACCTCGAGAATCTTCTCCATTATCCCAAGCACTAAGTTGAGGCGGTCTGCCTTTGGACCAGCACACTTGTATCTACCCAATCTTAACACACACAGCTGCTCCAAAAGAGGATCAAAAGCAAAAGCTGTTTCACCACTTTTGGTGTTTTCAGAATCTGTTTCACCAGATTTAAGGCCCTTTGACTTCTTTCCTTTTGTACCTTCACTGTAGAGGCGGAAGTAATGCAGACTACTGTACATATTCCTTGCTCTTTTCACTCTTCTAAGGGCTTCTTGTCTATCAACACCTTCTGCAATGATATATTTACTTCTAAGTTCTCTCCTTTGGTCTGCAGCAATTCTCAAACTTTTCAACGTCCGCAACTGTACCACCAATGGACGAGATTCTGGACTGCATAGAATGGAAATACAGTAGCGTCAGCTATATACAATTTTATAAGGAAGCAACATAAAAAAATAATTGTTGTATGGAAATATAAAAATATAAATGGAACTTCTGTGCTATATAGAACTCTTGAGATATGCTCGTCAGGTGGCATATCTCAAGAGTTCTGTCCTAGATGTAGGGATTATGGCCGGATGAGTCTCTTCTGAAGTTAATTAAGGGTGGCGTTGTCACTTAGTTGTGGGACCCATACCACCATGGGCCCACATGTCAGTGACGACGTCATGTAGATTGTCGAGCATCAGTTTACTGTGTGGAATGTGACAAATACTCATACAGAACTGTGGACTGCTATGTGGCTACACAGAATAAATAACCCTATAGCAAAGTTTGTGGGATATGGTGCAAAAGGCTAGGCTGCATTATGATTCAGAATACAAAGGAGGTGGTACCCAAAAGACCAGATGAATCATGAACCCCATAGCCAAATCACGGTGGAGAAGGGAAAAGCATTAACTAAAAGGTGGGTAGAGGAAGGTTTCATGCAGCAGTTCAGATGGAATTGGAATTGGCAAGCTAAGACGATGGCTAACGGAACTCATCAGAGGAGGTTTCCTAACAGAACTAGGTTTGAAGAGACTGAAATTGAGGTGAGGGTGAAAGAATGGGAACAGGAAGCAGAGGATTTAGGGGAACTCACATGATGAAAATATTATGGAACTGAATAAGTTGGGGTCAAATCTCAGCTGGTGGAAATTAACATGGCTACTCCGAGGGCTAAAGATATAGTGATAATCAAAGTTGCATGATGAATACAACTATATTTCCACTGTCAATGCTGCTACTAATGCCAAAACTGCTACTGTAGAGGCCTTTTTCCAACTGGAAGAAATTGTGCAAGTGGGATGGTATAAAGGAAGCGACCAAGGGAAAAAACATGTTGAAGCAATTGAGACCTCAAGCACTGAAAAGATGGAAATTGGTACCTCGAGCGATAAAAAAACTCAAGGATGGGGGGGGGGGCTCGGCTACGAGGGAGGAAGAGAAGAATAGACAATCTGGAGATGAAAATGAAAGGAAAAATGATAGAGGACGTGGTGATAACAAAAGCTGAGGAAAGCAAGAAAGACACAAATCAGGCAACACAGGAAGCTGGCTGAGGAGTCGCTGCCGCAAGATCAAGTTAGACAACAAAAAAATCTACTGTGCCATGCAAAGACAAGAAAAGAAGGTGCAAACAAAGATAGTAGTGGAAGAAGAAAATTAAATGGATCTCGACAGGGGAGAGCATAGAAGCAAGGGAGTGATACTTTTCATTTGGCTGGTGCCGAAGGGACGATGTCTGATGGCTGACAACCTAAGGACCAGAGGATGGCCTCAGATTTGATCTCTCTGTCAGACTGAAGATGAGGACTGCGTGCATTTGTTCATTACCTGTGTTTACTCTAACAAGATCTGGGAACTGTCGTGGGTGGATTCATACAGGAGAGCTGGCCCAGGGGATAGCTGACTGGTGGTTGCAGGTTCGCAATGTTTTTCGGAAGGGGTGCAGGAAAGCCTTTTACTCTTTTTTCATGCTGATTTGTAGGCTCATTTGGAAGGAAAGAAATACAAGGATTTTTCAGCAGAAATCCAAAGGGACAAATGTGCTTTTCGCTAACATTAAAGAGGAGGTATCCATCTGGAAAGAAGCAGGCAGATTCATCTTTGACAATGGTTAGAAAGATGCTGTAGCTTGGGTGGTTATTTTTCCTTTTCTTTGGTTCTTTTGGGATGAGTGACATGGTCACCTCATCTCACTCGAGAGCATTTTGTCGTGCATTGTAACCAAAAACTTTTTCTCCTTTGATCTTAATACACTTGGTTTACCGAACCTTTCGCCCGACCTGGCAAAAGCATAGAAGCAACAAAGATGAAAGACACAATTGAAAGAGAAGTGACCCCAGGACTTATTACACATGATGATGAAGGCAAGCTACAATTGGTTGGCAGTGAAGAACTCTTTGAATCTCAGGAGTTGGAAACCAGCTTTGCAACAAAAGTGGAGGTGCACATTTCAGATTCAGAACATGAGCAAGGGGAGGAGAAGAGGAGTGAAGGAGAAGTACGACAAGAAGGTTTCAGAATTGGCACCAGACAGAAAAGAAGATGTGAGCTGCAAAAGAAAATAATAACAGATCTAGAAGGAAGTCCTTAAATGTATAAGAGAAAACATGAATTTAGAGCAAAGGTAAATTACCTTATATCATCTTCATACAGGGAGTTGTCGGTATCACTATTATTGTGGAATTGCTCGTTGAGACTTGAGTAGAGTGGCTCCTCAGATGCTTTTTTATGATCTTCTTCATCATCACTTTCCTCAGCATAGTCATCACTTTCCTCATAGTCTTCGGCAAACACATCAGCATTGTCACTGTCGTCTGCGCCATTCAGAAAGATGGTTGGTTATAAACAAAAAGAAACAGCATAGGGTTAAATTCCTCAGAATGGGACATACCACTGAAATGAATTAGTATAGGAAATACGGGCCCAATCTCTCTTTTTCCCCTTAATCTCTTGACGCCACGACTTGTTATCTCTTTATCTTTGACTTCTGGCGAATCATACCCGGCCTCCAGCTCAGGTAACTCATCTGTCCGAGTGAAGATTGAGTGTTCTCCTCCTGTGTCATTTGTATGTCTTTCTGACTCCTGAACACATGGTACAAACATTTGACATTTCACTACCAAGTCTGAAGATGCTGCCTAGTTTAATATGATGCTAACAAGTTTGCAAACTTACAAGTTGAGAAGAAAATGTTTCATTGCATGCTAAGCACGTCAGCATATCTTGGTCACTCTTTGATACCCAAAAGTAAGCATGGTGGGTAGTATTCAGATGTTCGAGCACAGCATTCTTTGTTTTAGCAAGCGTACGGCAGTAGTAGCAAAAGAAACTTCCTTCAATCTACAGTCAAAGAGCAGAGTCAGAAAAATCATATGCATGCAATTCCATAATCTAGCTTAGAATGCAAGTGCAAGTGCATCTCCATCACATCAAGCAAATTTCAAATGTGTGCTTATTAGCATGGTTTGCAATTTCGTTTTTACCAGAATATTGGTAAAAAACATCAAAACGAGAATGAAAACCCTGCTTGTTAGGGCTGAAGAAGGAAGTGTTGCAGTACTGGTTCTGCCATAGATTCAATAGTTAAATACAATTCCATGTCATTAACCAAGGAATTACAAGCAAGACTAATCAAACGCTGAGATATCAACATCTAAGATGCAGAACCATTGTTTCTCAACCAACAATTAATCAGTTTACCTCCATCAGGTGCACAATACTTAAAAACCATCGTATTGAAAACACCGATAGAGGTAGTGTTAGCTTTGGAATTTATATGAACAGCAAGAGTTAGAAGAAATTGCTAAAATTCAACAATGTGACACACCAAAGAATGGTTTCAATAAAATGACACTATAAACATGGGTTTGTTTGATTTCCTAACATTCTCTGCAAATTCACACCACAGTCTAGAAGCAGAGAATATGGACATAAGTACAGACGTGATGCAATGGGACGACTATCTTATATTGGTACCACAAATGCTGCCGATTAAGCCTAAAACCCTAATCGGGAGATGTAGTGAACCCAAGTGGTGCACCCGTCCACCCGACCCCCACCCCCACCACAAACACTGTCCCGTCGGCAACGAGCTCGCCGGCGATCAGAGCGTGTTACCGGAAATGGCAAAAGGGCATTGCGAGGAGACGATAGCTTTTACCGGAAATGGCAAAAGGGAATTGCGAGGAGACAATAGCTATCCGAAATCAATAGAAGTCCTCTCTTTAGCAATTCCCTTTTGCCATTTCTGGTAACACGCTGACCCCCGGCGAGCACGTCGGCGACGGGACGCTACAAACACCTACCGATCCACACCCACCACACGCACATCATCTTCGAGGCTAGTCTCCCCAGTCCGCACGCGGAACAAAGCGATAACCGATTAACCGGAGCCAGAGGGGGTCGAGCTGACCTGAGGTGAGATGACGTGGGATGAGCTGCTGTCGCCCTCCTTCCCCTTGTCCGGCTCCGCCGGCTTGCCCAACTCCGGTGGCTGTGCCGACATGATCACAGGCCGCGCGCCTTGGCGGGCGGATGTGCAGGAGTATAGGTGAGTATGGGGGAGAAGTTAGATGGCCGGCGGAGGGCACAAAACCCGTAGACAACTAACCGCAGTGGACGGAGGGAGATCGCCGGATTTTCTCCGGTGGAGAGAAGAGGAGTGGGAGTGTACGAGGCTAGGACGCGGCGCTGTGGCTGGGGCGAGCTTTAAGTGTACGCGGGGTCTCTGCTCGTGTGTCCCCTGCCCTGGGCATAATGCATTTTGTAATGGGAAAATTCAAATACCCTATGAAAGTTGCTTGTTCTCACCCCTACAAATTAATTTCATCCACAGACCCTCCTAAAAGTCAATTTCTCTTCTAAATTCACATATCTATTAAGTTTTTTCATGATTTTTCATGCTTTTCTCAACTTTCTCATATCTCGAGGGACTTTGACATGTTTAGCAAGTAACAAAGTTGTCCCTACTATCCCATTAAAAAGTGTGTGTTACTTTACTACATGTGTATCCCGTTAGAGTTTCAGATGTAAACACATCAAACCAATCTAATAAAGGCTTAAGTAGGCACAAAATATGAAGAACAAAGTATGATTTTGCATCTGTGGTAGGCGGTGGCAACTTCACTGTCGCAGCGACATGTTGAAGGCCAACGAGACATGACGAATTGCATGCACAACCCAAAAAATAGCAAAAAAAATTAGTATAGGTGGAAAAGTAGAAGATAAGTTGACTTATAGCAGGGTTTATGTATGAAATTAAGTTATAGGGGGGGAGAATGGAAAGACAAGTGACTTGTAGGGGTATTTGGATTTTTCCCTTTTTTAATGGGTTAATTGGTTCCATACCATTACTATTTGCCCGAGTTAGAGAAATGCCATTACTGTTCCGTATACCGGCTGGGTGCCACTCGTATTCTTCTAAATTTGAGTCATGCCATTATTTTGGCCAGATTCCGCATCTCAACCGGTTGGAGTGTACTACTGTATTTGCGTATAGACTGAAATGCCCCTGCTCTGGCTCGCATATGTCGACCTGGTCGAGCTGGACCAGGTCCACGCACCACTTTCACTCTCGGCAAAGGCGGCAGCGGCGGCGACCGCGAGCGACGATGTGGCGATGGATGGAAGCCCTAGTTCCAGCCGGACCTCGAGATGCAGAAGAAATTAGAAGAAGATAGGTGCTGGACTAGAAGACTGAAGTGTTGGTTGTTATTTGTGATATGTGTGCTTGTAGCTGTGTTGGCACTTAAGGCTGCGTTTGTTTCCGGTGAAACCATGGATGGGCAAATTACTACAGTGACTATATCCCTTGGCACGCTTCACAATGTGCGTAAAAATGTGTTTTTGCAAAAAAAAATTATACACGAAAGTTATATAAAAAAAGCAAAGCAATCCATTTTTAAGTTTAAAATAGTTAATAATTAATTAATTACGAGCTAATGATGTTTATCTTGTGTGCGGCACTATTATTTTTTCCCTTTGGACATCACTGTTTTTCCCCCTCTTGCGAAAGCAGCCTAATTGTAACAGCCCGGAAAATTGTTAATTAAATAAATCGTTTGTGTAATGTATTTTTGAGAATAAGTTAAAATACAAAAGAAAGACTAGGTTAAAATTTATGAATAATTTTCAACATGAAAATGGCCAAGATAAAATTAATTTAAATACTTTGAGTCTCAAGTATTTTATATATTTTTCTGGGATTTATTTGAGGCTTGTAAGTATTTTTAATCAATGAGCAGGCCGACCCACGTTGGAGCCACGAACGGCCCAGCTACCCTTTGGAAGCAGCCCGCAACCGAACAAGCAGACGCGCCAGGTCCGTTTCACGTCCCTCCGAGCGCGCACCAGGCCACCGCCACTGACGGGTGGGTCCCACCTGTCAGTTCCATCCCCAACCTCCAGCCGACTGCCTGGGTTGATGCCCACGCCATGCATGGACGTGGGAGCTCCAAATCCGACCGTTTTTGCATGGGATCTCATCCGGCACCTTGAAGATAAATTGATCCCCCTTTAATACTCTTCATTTCCCCTCTAATCCTGTGGCATTTAGTGCATTGTGGATGGAGAAATCGCCCGTTTGATTTTGGGATTTAACCCTATTCATTGCTCTTAAATCCGACGAAATCCTCGGTCACTGCCGCTCTCCTTCTTTCTTCTCGGCCTATTAAAGGATCCCATCTTCCTCCTCTACCGGTTCCAATCTTTTTCCCTCTCCAAACCGTCCCCAATCGCCGTCGCCGCGCACACCCGAAGAATTCGCTGCCGCAGCCACCTTCGGCATCAACGCCGGCCGCCATCCGACGCCGCCGGAGCTCGCTGTCCACTTCCCAAGAATCGCGAGGACAATACGAAGCTCGTCCACCCCTCGGTTGCCGCCCACGCTCGCCGGAATCACATCGTCGTCGTCATCCCGAGCCGCCGCCGCCTTCGTCCACGTCGCCGGCTTCTTTCCGTCGACCTCGTCGCCCACCGCCGTCGCCTTCAGATCCGCGAGGACGAGGGGAATCTCGTCTACCTCTTCGTTGCCTTCTTCTGTCGCCGGAGCTTCGCCGCCGCCGCCGTCCCGAACGTCGCCGTCATCGTCTTCCTCGTCGCCGGCCACCTCCCGTCGTCGTCGATCGTCAACGTTCGCTCCGGTGAGTTCGCCTCAGCCTCCTCTTCCTCCCCGTGCCTTCGGTCGGTGCCGCCGCGCCGCCGTTCGCCGTCGCCGGCGGCAACCAGCGCAGCTCCGGCAGCGCTGACGTGGCGTTGCCACGTGGCAGACACGTCAGCCCGGGCCCGCGCCGGGTGGCGTTTGACCGGCGACCGGGTCAACTTTTGATCCCGGCCGTCGGATCCTAATCTTTTAATCCTAGTCGTTGAATTTCCTTAGATGACGCGATATCTCTTTTTAAAAATTAAATTAAACTATTTATTACGTCATAATTCCTTTGATCTTTTCTGAAATGGAATAAATGGACTTAAAAGTTAGAAAAATCATAACTAATTCATCCGAACTCCGATTTGGGTGATACAAATCTCTAAAATTTTGTAAAAATGAGCTCTACACAGAAAAATATCAAACAGTAGATTCTCTGTGTGCTTATGTGCTGTTTTTCTGTTTTAGTTCTTTTTCATAGCCTTCGACGCGTGTTAGGAGTCTGCGTTCGTCTGCTCGTCTGCAAGAGGATCCCGAGACCGCGTCTAAAGGCAAGTCATGCAGAACAAACATCTTTGAGCATGTTGAACCTTTCTTTCTCGCAATTACTTCAAATTATGCATATTAATTTTTAATGTAATGTGGGTGGAAATTCTTCCTTTGTACAGCCCCATTGAACTTGTTTACCTTTATATTTGTTAGCCGGGGTTATATAATTTGACTAGCTAGAACTTATACATGTTTTAGCTAGAATTTTAGTTCTTGCTTAGCCTGCTTAGAAATTAGCTCACTGTTGGGACAATTTAGTGCTTTCACTTATTAGCATATGATGATTAATTATTGGGAATTCACGACGGTTGTCGTGGTTGATTAATTGATAAAATTGCCAACTAAAATTTGACTTAATGGTGAGTCGTGAGCACGTGGATTTGGTTGGTCGTGCTCATGACAATTAAGGACCGGTTCGCGAGCTATCTTTGCGAAGCATTCATCGTACTACCCTTAGGCCAGCGTGGGCAACGGCTTGGTTTCGTGATGTAGCGGGGGCAGTGCGATTCACCGGGTTGTTGTGGCAAGTATAAGCCCACATGGGATCGCCAGGGGAGTCATAGCCTGGTTTTGGTGGGACTAGGAACCTGGTGGGTGTTCTCGTACTGTTTCTTGTTGCAGAGCGGGCCATGTCATGATCCCTGCGGGGAGCATGTCCTAAGGCTAAATTGGTACACCTCTGATCAGAGTAAAACTATTCGAATAGCCGTGCCAGTGGTTATGGGCAAGCTGAGCTTTGTTTTTCGTGATTAGTCCCACAATCACTTAATTATTAATTTGGTTAAAATTTTGATAAATGGGATAACTCCTGGTTTGGGGTTAGGATTAGCTCCTGGTATGGGGTGATGATTAGCTCCGGGTATGGAGTTATGGTTCGTCTCTGTTGGAGTTATGAATAATTCCTGGTTTGGAGTTATGGTTGGGCCGGTGCAACAGGGATAGGTTGTACCGCGAGTGGTTAATTATTGATTATTAAATCTCTACAGTTTTCTCAATTAATTCCTTTATTAATTAATGAATGTTGCCTGCATGAACCCTGTTATGCCATCCTTTGAATATCTCGTGCATTTCTGCATATTTTCCGTTTGCCTGTGTGATTTGCGGAGTATGTTGTATACTCACCTTGCTCTACACCACTAGAGGAGAAGTTCTACGCCGATGAAGGTTTCCAGGAGAGTTGAGCTGAAGGCTCAGTCGAGTGCCTGTGGAGTGGACCTGAAGCTACGCTAAACCGTCTAGTCCGCTGCGTAGTTATTTTCTGTTTGAGAGGTCCTATCCACCTCTATAATAAGTGTTGTAATTAGATGTTGATTAAATTCAATAAAGTACTTTGTTTATTGATTTTGTCATTTGTGTGCCTCGGCTGACTCCTGGACGAGGATTAACACATATTTTAAGTGTGCGGAATTTCGGATAGAAATTCCGGGGGTGACACTAATAAGTAAGTGATGATAATGTGTAATGTTGATGTGTGAATCTGGACAGCATTGAACCTCAAACTGTAAAACTGAGCACTTAATTTGACAGAATAGAAATCATCATGGCTATCGCGCACCCAGTTGCGCGCGCGCCCCCGCGCGCAATGGGCACGTGGCACACCCCGAGTGGCCATCCCTATGCGTGACTCGTCTTCGCCCAGGACGGGAGCAAGCGGCCTCCCGCATGATAGCACATGGCGCTAGGAGATGAAGGGCTTGTTTGGATCCGGAGGGCTAATTATTAGCCCTCCGAAATCTTGTTATTTTGAAGTACCAAACATAGATTATTTACAATACCAATTTTTCGACCCCTGGGCTAATTTACGAGACGAATCTAATGATGCATATTAATCTATGATTAGAGAATAATTACTTAGCATTACTGTAGCAAATCATAGATTAATATACATCATTAGATTCGTGTCACAAATTAGCCAGGGGTCTGGGGATGGGTTTTGTCAGTAATCTACGTTTAGTACTCCTAAATAACAAGATTCCGGAGGGCTAATTATTAGCCCTCCAGATCCAAACAGGGCCGAAGTATTGTTGATGAATCGCGGAAACCGAGGAGGCCGTAAGCGTGAGAGACGCGGGCCTGGCACTGCCCTGGCAGCGTGCTCTCCTTTTTCTGATAGTGGTCTCTTTGGACCCACACAGACGGATCAAAAAAAATTTGTGCAATGTAGGGCTTGTTTGGATGCAGAGATTTTTTTAAGTTCGTGTCACATCGAATGTTTGGACGTCAATTAGGAGTATTAAATATAGACTGATAATAAAACTAATTTATGTATAAATAAAGGTTATTTCGCGAGACGATTTTTTAAGCCTAATTAATCCACAATTAGCACATGTTTACTGTAGCATCACATTCGTTAATCATGGACTAATTAGGCTTAATAGATTCGTCTTGCGAAATAGTCCAAAGTATAGGTGGGTTTTATTAATAGTCTATATTTAATACTTCTAATTAGTGCTCAAACATATGATGTGCAGTGGACTTAAAAAAAAATTGATGGAACCAAACAAGCCCATAGTATGTCAGTTTTGGGCAGATTAGATTGGTTTTTCGTTGTTTTTTTGGCTGCCGTCGAGGCTTTTCTTCCAGGCTAGAGATGCGATCCCATCAGCTTGGTGAATTTATACTGCTGCTGTTCAGGTGTGGAGTGAAGTACGTGACTGGGCAACCATCGCCTGGGTACTTTTCTTGATTTTCTGCTGAAGTCCAATCGCCTGGGGACTTAATATGATCCTTGGTCCCGGTTTAAAACCTGTTAGGCGGTGTCAGGGGTCGATTGATATCTTTGGCCCCAGTTAGTAACACAAACCGGGGCCAAAGATGTTTTTTGGCCCCCGGTTCCGAACATGTCAGGCGGTGTCGGTGAGCGGAGCATCTTTGGCCTTGGTTTGTAGTACAAACCGAGATCAAAAATACTATATTTAGCCCCGGATCGTGACACCGACTGGGGCTTTCTTTTTAGCCCGGGTTTTTAACACCAACCGGGCCAGAGTTCCCTACCTTTATATCATCTACTTCCTCTAGCGTCCGAGTTGTTCTTGCTCATCTCTTCTTCTTCAGCGTCGGCCTCTTGCCCGAGTTGTGCTTGGTCATTTTCGCGATTTCCCTTGTTTCTTCCGTCCATTTTTTGTTTGAAATGTGAGCGAATTCTTACTCTCGTTATACCTTTTTGCTATAGCTCGTTTTATACTTTATAATTAAAGAAATAGGAGGTGGTTTACGGAGTATTAGTTGTTGAGCAAGAAATAGCTAGCTTATTCATTTGAGATGATTTATTTTAAGCTTAGTTCGTTGACATTGTATTGAGTATGACTTTAAGCTACTTTATGCCATTTATTCGAGAAATTATCAATTATTTTCTTATATGGCGTCGTATACTCGATAATGGTAAATATGTACCGTATAACATTCTAGTGCGTCGTTTTTGATGGATTAGGTGGTAGTCTTCATTGTCTCATTAACATTTATTAATGACATGATGAGACGACAAAAACTACCACCTATTCCATCGAAAACGATGCACTAGAATGTTATATGCTACATATTTCCTAGGCTATTAAGTCATCACAGAGTGTGGAGTGCTTGGTCCTCAAATTGGTTTGTTCGGGACAGTGCATGCACGGAACTGTCCAAGACAATTCGATGATTTAAGCACTCCATACTCTATCATTTCTTGATAATGTACGGAACATTTCAGAGTACGTAAAATGTCATTTATACATTTATTATGTCTCGATTTCTTGTTCATTTCATATATTTTATACCTTGTTCTTTTTCCAAATGATAGTGTATGGATTTGTCGGGCAAAAAACCACGTGATGATATGTTAAGGGCCGTTCAAGAACAATTGTTGGGATTTATCAACGAACAAATTCTTGATCCCGCGGGAGAATTTTACGTCGATGACTAAATCGTAGCGTCGGCACTTCGACTTTAAAGACATAGAATTCTAATTTTCAAAGCGAGGAGATTTGTACATGTACATTTTTATATCTGCAAAAAATTTACTTAAGTGTAAATATAAATCTCGGTAAAATATATAGATATATATTACGCCAAGTTCCATGTCTCTCTCTTTATATATATATAGGAGCAGTATTTTATGACCATATGTGCATCTACACCAACATGGACGCGGTGACACGTGTCCCTGATAGATTAGAGAGAAAGAATTTTTATGTATCTAAAACGCGATAAAAAAGTTAATATTTAGATTATAATTTCGAAATATAGTTTCGAAAAATATAATTTCAAAATATAATTTGAAAAATATAATGTTCAGATTATAAATTCAAAAAAATATAATGTTTAGATTATAATTTCAAAAAAAATAATGTTCAGATTATATAATCTCAAAAATATAATCTCGAAAGCATTCATTTACTCATTATAAGTTACACTTAACACCAACGGTCGAGATTATATTTTTGAGATTATATAATCTGAACATTATATTTTTCGAAATTATATTTTTTTGAAATTATAATCTGAACATTATATTTTTTGAATTTATAATTTGAATATTATATTTTTCAAAATTATATTTTGAAACTATATTTCGAAATTATAATCTGAATATTAACTTTTTTGATCGCGTTTTAGATACATAAAAGATGTTTTCTCTCTAATCTACCAGGGACACGTGTCACCGCCTTCATGTTGGTGTAGATGCACATACGATTAAAAAATCCTGCTCATATATATATATATATATATATATATATATATATATATATATATAAACTGTGCGGAACCAATTTGAAAAAAAGAAAAAATAATCTTAGACCCCGGTTGGTGTACCAACCGGGATCACCTGGCAAACCCAAGGTGATCCACCAACCGGGGTCTGAGATCCATCTTTCACCCCGGTTATATAACCGGGGTTAAAGATCAGAATCTCTAGTCCCGTATCGATAACCCCGGATCGATAACCGGTGCTAGAGGGGGTTACGAACCGGGGGTAAAACCCCTTTCTCCACCAGTGGCTGCTGCTTTGTGTAAGCTGAACCTTTTTCAGTTGAAATATCTATTTTGGTGCTGTTATTTGCTTGAGTGAGGGAAGACGATATAAATTGATTCAACTGGCTTTATTGCTTGGATTACCTGAAACTGCTATTGCCGAAAACAATCTGTGTCGGTGCTACTTGTTTTGTTCAGTGCTGCCTTCTGAGACTTCAATCTTCCTATACTGCTACTTGTGCATGGTCAGCTGGGAGATTATAGCATATGTATTTTTCTGCTGCACACATACATATATATCAGACTGAAATTTAGCTGATTAACTCAGAATTACAGTATATTGTGCTTGACTGCATCAAGTACTGCGAAAGATCAGGCAAATAATTTGGAGACCGTAGGCATGTTCTTATCAGAAGAAGACCCCGAAGAAGAAGAAAACACCCCTTGAGAAATCTGTTGGCCCTAGCAGTTCTGTTCCACCGGTCGGAGTTCATAGGAAACTTCTGACTGGCTAAATATGTGATGCCAGAATGTAATAGGATCATGACCTGTGTATTTATGTGTTGATGGCCTTATTTTGTGAACTTGTTATGATGGCCTTAGTTCAGCTACTTGTGTATTTTGCTGTGAACATAATCAGCTACTAGTGTATTTTGCTGTGAACTTGTTAAGATGATCTGGGATATGGGCTCTGTTCGGCTGGCTGAAACTGGCTGAAATTGGCTGGGCTGAATGATTTTTTCTATAGAGGCTGGCTGGGCTAAATGAGTTTTTCTTAAAGGCTGGCTGGGCTGGCTGGAGCCAGCCAGCCAGCCGAACAGGCCCATGAACTTGTACTGAAACTGCTAACTAGCACCTAGGTGCGCGTGCGCGGGGCCGCGCAACTGGCCTGCGCCACGCCACGTGTCGCTTGCGGGATGGACGAAAGAAGATGGTTTGCACGTGGTTGCCGGGAGAGCCAGGAGAGAGGGTGGTAAACCGGTACAGCAGCGCCACGCATGGGGAGAGATTTTCGGTTTTGCATGCGCGGTTGCTTTTTATCCAGATTTTTTTGGTTCGTTCTTTTTTATGTTTATTTTTCTTTTTACCGTATATACACTCAATTTTATTCAGCCAAATTTTATACACCGAAACTTTATACACCCAAAGTTTGTATGCCCAAAGTTTATACACATTTTAGTTTGATTTTTTATATGTAAGTATTATATGAAATATTTTAAGTGCACATAAATGTGCTTGTATATATCTATATGTGTATCAATATAGATGAAGTACAAAATTTTTTTTGATCTGTCTGTGTGGGTCCAAAGAGACTACTATCACGTAAAAGACAGAAAAAGGAGAGCACGCTGCCAGGGCAGCCAGGCCCGCGGCTCTCACGCCTACGGCCTCCTCGCTTTCCGCGATTCATCAACGATACTTCATCTCCTAGCGCCCCGTGCTATATCACGTGGGAGGCCGCTTGCTCCCGTCCTGGGCGAAGACGAGTCATGCATAGGGATGGCCACTTAGGGTGTGCCACGTGCCCATTGCGCGCGGGGCGCGCGCGCAACTGGGTGCGTGATAGCCATCCCCAACTTGGGCTATATGTATCATGTGCGCGCAGACACAATGGATCAGAGTCCACCTACAGAACCTGGACTTGCCTATGATGGAAACACAAATAAATGATCAACCAGGCCAGGATGTTGCCTCCTTGATAAACACTTTGTAAAGAGCCGATCAATATATATTTACTTGGTGTCTGCTCAGTAGTCTGCTTAAATAAATTAGCTCCTTCCAATATCAATTTAGCCGGCAAACTAGCAATAGTAGCCATGGTCTAATCATCCAAGCTGTCCTCGGCTTGGTGTTAATTAGGATTGTTTCTATCATCTCTGTTACTTTGGATTTGTCGTCCTTTTCTACGTGAAACATAACTCCTTTTGAATGATCTCGCGGCTCGTTCTTCTCATGCTTACACCCAATAACAAGTCCCTTGCAGTTAACCTTTCTAAAACATTATTAGTCAGATAGTCATACTTGCTAGCATCAGAAAATCCACATCTATACCAAATCCTTGAATGGTGTTTCTCTAGGTACTGTACAACAGCCTCATTACATTCAAATTCTTGTGCATATGCCACACAAACCTGTCAGATGTGTAGCTTCTTGCAGTTGGATACAAATGATCTGTAAATGCAGGTCCTTGGAACTTCTTGATGAAGTTAGCATAGAGATGTCTCATGCATTCTCTATGCTCAACATTGCTGAACACTGCCTCAACAACTTTCTCTAATCCCTTGCAAGCATCTGTACTTATCACCAATCCAACTTGTTCTCCTATGGCTTTGTTCAATTGCTGCATAAACCAGAGCCAACTGTCATCTGTTTCTGAGTCAAAAACAACATAGGCAACATAGAAAAGCCAATTGTGCCCATCTGCACTGGTGGTTGAAGCCAACTGTCATGTATATTTACCAGTCAGTCTTGTGTAGTCTACATCTAAATATGGCCTGCAACCATTCAGAAATCCTTCAATGCAAGGCTTCAAAGCAACAAAGATTCTCTTGAAGTAGTGCTTCTTTCCTATCTTCTGTACCTTCCTGGGGAAATCTTCTCCATTTCAGCCTTCCAATTGAAAAGTAACTGAAAACTCTCTTCATATTTACCACGGATCTTTTCCAGAGCAAGCTTCAGTCCAGACCATGCCTTCGAGTACTTCAACTTGATCTGATAATCCTCTTGTAGCTTCAACTTTGTATCCTTTGCACCCTTGTTTGGATGCTTCTTCAACCAGTCTGTCAGTCTATCTACACATCAACCCTGAGTAGCCATTTTTTCTTCATGCAGTTTGGTGGATGCACATGTGTGCTCAGCTGGTAGCACCTTGATCTGCAATTTAGTAAAGTAATGCAACGAATCCAGATCATTTATAGTACAAAAGTTGGAACAATATTACATAAAATTTTCAACTCTGACCTGTATGGTTGACTCTCCAGGTAGTTTGGAAGCATGTACCAACCAAGGACAGCCTTCAGCTGCACGGTGAGCTAAAAATCTTTTTGGATCTGTCTTCAAACCAGCAAATTCAAAACCTTTTTTCACTGCATAATGTTTTATTGCTTTTCTGAATGATACTATATCAGGGAACTTTGCATTCTTAGAAATGTCAGGATTCTCAGGATCATGTATCACATGGATCACCTGAGGTTCATCATCATTCACCTGTGCCTCAGGAGATTCATCCCCTGCTGCAGCAGACTGAGAAAACTCTCTAGATTGTTCAGGCTGATCAGTTTGTTCAAGCTGACCAAACTGAGCAGGCTGAGTAGGTTTGGGAACATAAATATGTTCATCATCCACACCAACATACTCCTCCTCATTGTCAAACAAGTAATGCTCTCTCCCATTTGCATCTTTTGTTGTAGCCTTCTCGGCCCCTCCAAAATTTGCAGCTGGTGGTTCATGACCTAGACTAGACAAATCAGGAGGAACAACACATATTGGCTCTAATAACACCTTCTCATACTCTGCAGCCTTTTTGGAGTCCAGAAAAGCTACTACAAGATGGAACTCATGCTCTGTTCGGTACATTTCAAAGATATCTGGGAGCTAGGTGTCATACAGTAGTCTGACATCCTCACAAATATTCTTTTTAAAGTACCAGACAGTTGGACAAATGTTTTTCAGGCCATTTGAACTCAACACTCAAGCTATTCATCAAAAACTCCATAGAAAATGTCTCATCATCCACAACCCATTGCCTAGATTGGCCTTTAGTGACTGATTTTCTACCATTTGCGTCTACCGTTGCATAATCTTGAATCCTTATCTCTACAGAAAACCATTGCGTAGAAGCAGCAATAAAAATCACACTCAAAATTACCTAAATCCATCTCCTACATTTGTAATGCAAATATCTCAATAGAGTTTAGATGGTACTCACGGATCCGAATCACTCGGTGGCAGAATCGAACCCCCCAAATCCGTCTCCTCCATTTCTAGGAGTGGACGAGGGCAAGAGGGATTTTGTCGTTTTCAAGTAAGCATCCTGCCCATCATTGCCACGTCATCGCTTGCGGTCGTCGCCGCTGCCGCCGAGCTTGCCGCCGCTGCCCTCGCCGGTCGATCTAGGGTTCGTGAGAGTGAGAGTGAGAGTGGTGCGTGGACCTGGTCCGGCTCGACCAGGTCGACATATGCGAGCCAGAGCAGGGGCATTTCGGTCTGTACGTAAATACAGTACACTCCAATCGGCTGAGATGCAGAATCTGGTCAAAATAGTGGCAAGACTCAAATTTAGATGGAATACGAGTGGCACCCAGCCGGTATACGGAATAGTAGTGGCATTTTTCCAACTCGGGCAAATAGTAATGGCATGGAACCAATTAACCCTTTTTTAATGGAAAATTGCAACCATCTTATTATAATTTTTAAAAAAGTAAATAGAGGAATTACTCGGATTCGTATCCTCTCATATTGCACACTAATGTCACTGTGACATTCTTTTCATCCGTACCATCAATTTCTAAATCAACTACCATGGATTAATTAAAATGTAATTAATCAAAACTATTACTTAAATAGTCCTGTTATTAACACTAATCTGTAGTCATTGATTTAGGAATGGATGGTTCTTATGAAAATAATGTCACAGTGACATTAGTATGATAATGTTATAGGATACGAATCCGAATTACTCTCGGCTGCTGCAGCTGCTAGCCTGCTACTGCTGTTGTTGTTGCTGCTACTACCCTGCTGCGGATTTGGCTCCTTTGGCCCCTTCCACCGTCTATTTTTCATGCAACAAATATTAGATATGTATTCGGCTCAAATAAATAATCATGGAAAAACCAACTACATGGGATAAAAAAGAAACCTGGATCGAATCATTGTTTTGTTACTCTATATACAGCCCTTTTCTCTTTTTTTTTTGTGATCATATATGTCTTGGGAATAAATTCTGGATGCCTAGCTTTAGTAGTTTTGTTTCAAGTTCGTACCTCATCTTTTTGGGAGTATTTTTATTCTGGTTTTGCTCGGATGGGCTGTAATAGCCCTAAAACCTAATTCCTATTTTCTACGTCCTTTTGTGGGTACGGGTTAAAATGTGGGAAAAATTTTAAAACTTTGCATAGGCTAAACACATTATTTGGTTGTCTCTATTTTTTGAAAATGGGTAGAAATTAAAGCTTTATCTAAAACTTCTTGAGTAGGAAAGCAAAACCCTAATTTTTGATTCAATAGAGTTCTAGTAGGGCTAACTAGGTTGGAGTATCGTCTTCGGTAGGCCAGTTCTAGTAGGGCTAACTAGGGCTAATTTTTTATTCATATGCGTGAGCCCTAGTTCTAAGTCAAGCCAAAACAAAGTGCGTGAGTAAACTGCCGTAATCTTAGACCGTCTACCAACCTCCTCGACCTACGAACATATGTACACCAACTTGTAGATCACGAGGTTAGGTTGGGACGCGACTATGTGTCAGGCGCCTGACAAATCACAAAATATCAGGCACCCTTCGTAACCGTCCGATTCCGCATCAACGCTCCAGCTCCTGCCTACGCTCACTACTAGATTTTTGGCCTTTCGCATCGGTAAAAAAAATATGACAATAGGACCTAAATAGTGGTAATAACTATCAATTGCCACGATATTGTGGTCGTTGGGAGCCGTGGCAACTATATTCGTGGTCTAAACTTTGGACAACGATTTTTATGCTTCGTTGCAATAGATATGGTTATTACCATGGAACGAGGCGTTGCATTTTATATTAGTTGCAACGGCCGATGTCGTGGCAATAGTATGTCTTACCACGACATAAGGCGTTGCATTAGACATCACTAACAACGGATTTAAGGCACATGCGTGATGTATAAAATATTCAAATAAAATCCAAAACCTTCATCTCTCCAAACAACAACCTTACCGCTGTGCTAGGAGCTCATGTTGATAAATCTTTCCATACTATTCTTTTTAACTATACATGAGTATGAGCTCGTCCACCATCCGCGCAATAAACTATTGCAACGAAATTCAAGATTATCACAACCAGAAAAATTTGTTGCAGTATATTGTCAACATATCACAACCATTTTATAAAATTGTGGCCATAACACCTACATATTGCAACTTAAAAAAGAAGGATTATCGCAACAAAAACATTCATGGCAATATTGTTCACATACAACAACATTTTCTTACAAATGGTGGCAATAAAATCTAACTATTGCAACAAAAGATTATTGCAACGCAAAATATTTGTTAAAATATTGTTCACCTATTACAACCATTTTGCGTGATGGTGGAATTTAAGATTATCATAACGAAACATATTTGTCGTAATATTCTTCTCATATTACAACCATTTCGGAAACCATTTCGAAAAATAGTAGTAATAATACCTAACTATTGTAACTAAATTTGTGTTGTTACAGTAATCTCCAGCCGTCCACGCGCAGATTGACTTTGCCCTCTGCTGCACATGCACGTACTGCAGCAACTCTGTTGATCGCATGGCATCGCTTGCATTCGCCCTCTCTCAGCAATAGGTAGCCTTTTTTCACTGTATAAACATGCACAGTCCTTTTCTCTCACGCACGGCTCCCCCAGAGGCCTAGACATTCATGTAAGTTTCCATGAAATAAATATTTGCAAAAAAGTAAAAATAATATATTTGCAATATACTTATTCATGAAACATTTTTATATCTCTTATGAAACACTGTGTTGTGAATAGTGAAACATAAAAAATAATTGATGAAACATATAAACATCATATGAACAAAATAAGCTAGTGAAACATTAGAATATACTTATTGAAACTTCTGAATACACAGTGTGCAACATTAAAGAAAATTCATTGCCATAAAAAAATAATTTTGCAACATAATTAAATTTCACTTGAAACATTTACTTCTCGTAAATGAAACATTAAATATTACCGGTCGAAACATATATTATTATTGAAATATCACCATATCACATGAGGTTGTGTTGTAATAATTTAATTAAAATATAACACCGGTGTAATTAATTAACTTTTAGATGAAATTTTTTTAAAAGAATATATTTTAAAGCTTAATAAAAATGACGGATACATGCATCCTGCCTGTGCAGCATGCATGCTTTGCAGCTACGCAGTGGTCATGTCATGCATGGTGCCATGCTGGCCGCACATGCAGCAGGCTAGTGGTGAAAAGGTGTGAGGTGTGCGGCGCGGGAACTGGAGGCGCATCGCCTGATTTTTCTCTCGGTTATCGGGCGTCTGGGCCAAAGCATTATCGGTTAGATTGCCATGGCCAATCATGAATTAATAGCAAGTAATTAGTAGGACCATAGAGTTTCTACAACTAAACTTCCTTAGTCTTATTTTGATTGGCGAGATCCCGAGAACCAATGGAGACAACTTAATTTTAGTTTTAATAGGTAACCATAGCTCTCCTTATCACCCAATTCAGTTTTATGCTCGAGTAGAATTCTATTTTCACCTCGCTAAGATTCGAAGGGTTTAGCAAAGGAAGTTGTAATTCGACCATAAGTAGTTTGTCTGTCATGATGTTCGCCTAATCACACCTAATATATTGTAATTATGTATCACAACAATAAGACAGTACACTTTTGTGGGCATGAATGCTTTCCCTGAGTAAAGTCCAATTTATTTTGGCTTGGTTGACCCCTCATGATATAATTATTGAATATTCACTAATCAACTAAACCACTATAAGTACACAGGATGCACTTCTATTTAGGCACCATAAAAATAGTAGAAAAATGATCCCATAAGACCAAATATTATAAGATGACTAGTATGAAAATCCATTAGCTCACATTTCTATTCTTAGGTCTTTCAAAACTTCTTAAGACTAACTTATAATTTTTTCACATCTTAATTACCTGTTGTGCCGAGCAAAACATAGCGATTATACATATAGGCAAAACATATATGCATGATAAGGATCTAGGTGAAAATTTTACTAAGTTCTTAGAACAACCTAATAAAGTGATGTTATGAACCTAGAAAATCATATTTACTCATTTTAGTGTTTGAAGTAAATACGTCAAAGTGGTCGACATATGATTAATTAATATATTTCAATCGCCTAATTTAATCCATAACCTAGTAGTACAAAACATACCTAACAGAAGTATACATGTTTAATATTTTATTCAAATACTAGTTTATTTATCATCACCAAATAAAAATTTTGTAGAACTTGTTCTCTCTGTTTTGACTCCCTAACAATTCAATCTAACCTTCAGCATAACTGATTTCACTTTTTCACCATAATTAAAATAGAGAGAATTTACAATATGCCACTAACTTATCCCTAATTCAACAATATGACATTAGCTTTGTTGAGTTGCATAATATGCTATCAAATTTCTTTTAACTTCTATTCTGTACCATCACTGTTCACACACCGTGAGATATCAGCCGTTAGAACTGTTTCATTTTATCATAATGCCCAAATACCCTTCTTACCAAAGTCATAACGTTATCTCGTTCCTCATCGTAGCCATGCGGTGTCACTGTGTGCCCGTGTTCCCCTCGCAGGCAGTGCAGCAGTCGGCGGCGGATGCGCAACGCTTGTGGCAGGAAGGCAGTGTCCGGCCGGTGATGTTCGCGCCGTTGCCGACGTCACCGTGGCCGGGAAATCACGGTCCATGGTGCTCGCGCCCAATATGAGTCTGGCCCGGCGTTGCCGGTCGAGCTGCCGCCGACGCCGAGGGAGATGGAGAGCACGTCGACGCCGTCTGACACGACGCGGTCGACGGCTGCCAGGATGTTGGAACTGAAGCATCCGTCGGCCCTGCACACCTTGTAAGCTGTGACGCATGCGCGTGGCGCCATGCTGCGCGCGACGCCGCCGGTGTAGCCGAACAGGTTGGCGTCCACACGGGCGAACCCGCGGCAGTCGCAGCGGTGCGCGTGTCGTGCCCGTCCTGGTCACGCGTGTATGGGCCCCGACGAGGCCACTTAGCCGATGTAGAAGATGCGCGCACCGACCATCTTGCGGTTGCAATTCGCCGTGGCGAAGGCGCGGCCGGTTTGGCAAAGGCCCTTCAACTTTGCCGGCACTGTTGGAAACGCACAAGAATAGCTAGAACACACACACGAGGAAGAAGAGCAATAGCTAAGACACAAAACTACAGACGAACTGCACTTGTATTAGCTCGACACACGCTGCGAATACAACGATTACATGCTGCTTTATAGCCCCAGGCAACAAACACGTCCGGTTCTCACGTGCATGCCGGCAACATCTCCTTGCGACCCGGCCTTCGATCTCATCCGTGAGCCACTCCTGCTCATCCATAAGACCTGGCCTCTCGCCGAGCCGTCCGGGGAAGCACGTCACTGATCCGCTTCTCATGCATGCAGCTAACAAACCTGAACCTGACTCCACTAACCTGTGCAGCTACTCAGCTAATGATGCATATACGCGAACGCGACGCACACTACACACGGCCTGACTGGAACGCGCACGGTCAGGTTTATTTCCCAACAGGCACGGGGCCGAGGCCCTTGTCGATGAAGCTTGGGCTCTCCAGCCATATGCCAGTGTCGAGCATGCCGACAACGACGTCGTGGTTGGCGAGGCTATCAGACCATATCCTATTGCTCACGGCCAACACCGTACCATCTCTGGGATCACGGCCAACACGCCGTCGGCCTTGGCCATCAGATTGGCTTCCTAGTCGTCGAGCCAAACCGCAAAGCCATGGAAGGTCGTCTCGTAATTCTAGACAGGGGGACTAGAATCTTGTTGTCTTCGCTCAGCCCCGACATCCATCCCCGCCACAGATGACCACGCCCTTCGCCGGACTCCCCAACTCTGGCGAGCCATGCGGCCACCTAGCCACCCCTGTTCGTGAATCCCGCCCTCCCACTCCACCCCCACGCAAACACCCAACCCACAATTAATCCCAGCGCTCTGCGCATCAGCCCGAGGAAGGAGAGTTAATTCCAACACCAACCCTAGATCTACTCCCTAGATCCGGATAGATCCCCGGTCTCGTCTTCCCCCCTCCCTCGCTGGTGATTGAGACCTCTGTGGATCTTAATGGTGCCTCAGCCTCCTTGCCTCTCTTGGCGATGCGCCTGGTCTTCCCTCAAGGATTCGACGAGATCTCCCTAGGGAATCATGCTCCATCCTTGCTCAAGGTCAAGTCGTCCTCCCGTAGTTACTCCTCTATGGTGAAGGATGCGTGCTCCTCGCAACCTCTTTACTCCTCCACCGCTCCCCTTTCATCGGGCTCGAAAAGTTCTTGCCCCCTATTCTGGTGCACCAGAACCACCACAATCGAATCGAGCACACACGCGAGAGAGAACTCAAGAACACAGTGAACACGAGATATTTTGGTGCTGTGTAAAACTTACAGAGATTTTCCATTCACTTTTTATTCATGCTTACAAGGGAAAATGTGGGCCTATTTACCCGAGATCGTGCCGAGCGACACGCTCCCGTGCGAACAAAACGCGCACGACGAGCTCTACTAGTGCACAGCCGAAAAACATGGCCATGCACCTGATTAAAACAGAATCACGCAAACTAGTAGGGAGTAAACTAACTAACTTAACGATCACAGGTTTTATTCTATCAATGTCATGATGTCATCCCTCTCCTCACGCTCATCTTTCTGCTCATCTTTTACGCAGTACAGAGCCAGAGGGGAAAGCAGAGCAGAGGAGGCGGCCGCTGCCGCAGCATCATTAGCTGCTAATCACCTCACCCCCAATCGCTAATTAATCCTCCCAATCTTCCCCTCCGTGATGGTGGCGATTGGAGCGTGAATTCACGAGGGTGATACGCGGCGGCGGCTTGGTGGTGGTGGTTTCGGTTTTTGTGGGGAGATGGCACTGGTGGACTAAGCATGTGTTGCTCATCGGAGAAGATAGCGGTGTGAAGAGAGGGATGACATGTGAGGCCCACAAAGAGGTAAAATGGACATTTCACACGCCAAATCCATGCAGGCAAGCTGAGTTGGATATCCACGTAGGCAAAAGTGGCAAATAATTAGGGTACAATCTCTCTCTAATGATAAATTTGTAGGAAAATTTATAAAGATGATATTTGGAGAGCGTCAGTTTGTAAGCATGGCAAATAGTTAAATTTCCCCCAAAGGTCAGGTCGCCATCTTGCAATTACTCCCCTGCAGCGCCCGCCCCTGATGGCGTCAATGCGACTCGGTTGAGCCCATGCCTTGCTGAGCCTAGGCGCCTTAAATCAAAGAGATTTGTTCTCGAGGGGGAAAGATCTGGCGTATCAAAGCTCCTGCATCCAAATCTTCTTGTGCTGAAGATCCTGTCCAGCGCCCCTCGTCATTTCGCTAGGACTTTAAGGTCCCTCATGATGCTCAGTCTAAATCCGTTGCTACCTCGTCCCACCCCGATGAACAATGGAAGGAAATGAGGCCATAGCATTGGTGGCGCAAATCCAGGACAGGATCCCCCCCCGAGCAACCGGCCTGACACCAAATTAAAGCGCACTCGCTTCGTTCAACACATGGCAGGCAGATGCTTTCGATGTTTGCATTCAACCCATCAGGTGGCAAACTTCCACAAACCAATGCGCTGCTGGTTCCGCCGGGGCATTTGCCATTTAGCATCCAAGTGCTCAAAGTGCTCGGGCTATAAATCCAGCTAGCCTGCTTTGCTCCCGACTCTACAGCTCTACCAGCAAGAGTTTCCCAAGCTGCCTTCTTCATCGACCTCCATAGAGAACCACCCTACTCCACCACTCTTCTCCACCTCTGGCAAAATGCTAGAAGGTCTGGCTGCCAGGCCGGAGGGCGACTCCATTGTCGTTTCCTCTACTAGCAAAGTTGCGCGCTTGAGAAACCACTTCAAAGAACAGTCACTAGTGGCATGGTCCTTGGGTGAGCATGGGGACCAAGTGGACCTTGGGACCTTTGCTGATGATGTCCAATGCCACTATCGCGTTCACCACAGCGACATCCAATTGACAAAGTTCTATCCCAAAGATTTCTTCACCACCCTTTTCCACCCTGAAGACAGAGATGCAATCCTCCGCGAGCCTCGCTTTGAAACCCCCTCTGGGCGCATCTACCAGTTCGTAGCCTGGGACGAAGGCCGTGGGGGTCGCCGTGTCACGCTAAGATACAAAGTCCGGATGTGCATTGAAGGTATCCCAATGCATGGCAGGACTGAGGCGATTGTGGCTGAAGTGATCGGGAAGCAGTGCTCCATCCACTATGTGGAAGAGTACTGATGATGCTGGAATTACAATAAGACTTATGATCTGTGTGTGTGGACTTCAAATCTGTCCTATATCCACCGATCTACTTGGGTGACTCTCACTGACCCTGACAAACAAGGCCTCCCCATCCTGACCTAGATCCTCATCGCAACCCTCCTCCCACTGATGGAAAAGATGGTTGGTGTTATCAAGTCTTAATTCACGTTGATACGGTTGAGGATCTGCAGGTGATGCAGGTCCGCTCTTTCTCTTGGCGCTACGGCATCCAAGATGTCTTCGACAGCCCTTTGGCGCATCCCTTGCCCTGCCGCCCAGAACCTGATGCCCACCACGGCCCCGACGACGACGTCGACAGAGATCGCCGTTCCAGGGAACGGCACAGGAGCAGGAGCAGGTCACTGTGGAGCAGGCTCTCGGTGAAGGCCGCAGCTCTAGCAGGAGTCGTGATGCGGAATGGCGTGATCAGGAGCAGTATTATCAGGACAACAGAGGTCGCCAGTGCTCCAAGGACTGCTCAGCTCATCGCAGTCGCCGCCGCCTCTCCTGTTCGCCTTCTGAGGTCAGAAAATTCACTCAAAGTGGTCATTCTGTGCCTACATCGCCCGCTCACCCACCTTTGTTCTCCCTGACTCTGGACAACATGCTTCCCCTTGCAAGTCCCAGGTTTCACGCCGTGATGATAGCCCTGATGCAGGATCAGGTGCTGCCATGGTTTCCTGTCAGCTTATAGAACCTGACCCCATTGTAAACGTGCAGGGGACTGCTCTCGAGCACCTGGGGGCCCATCTGGACCTGATGGTTTTTGAGGCGGCCCTTTCTTCTTCAGTGTACTCCCCAAGTCCCCAGACACTGACGAACCGAGATAGGACTCACCCGTGTACATCCCCACCAGCATCATGGCCCAGAATCCGGTGCAGATCCAGACGCCATCCTGCATAGCGGCACTATCCACCCCAACAGCCCAACTCAGCAGCCTCTCCTCCCAGCTCTGGCTAAAAACTCACGACGCCCATGTAAGGCCAAGGTAACAATTGCTTCAACTGTTAGACAGAGTGAACGTTTAGCTGGCAAACGCTGGGCTGGGTGGAAGCTTGAGCTTATTGCTCAAGAAATCCTCTCCAAGAGTTTTGGTTATCTTGATGACAATGCTGCTTATAATGACAGAATTAAAAAACTCTATGTGCAGCACTACAAGAAGCCATTATCTGCACAATCTCTGAAAACCATCAAGATGCTGGTGGAGTACTGGAGAAGGGCGGCTGCAAGGCGCTGCGCCTCATGTCTGGGAAGAAGAAGGCAGTGGTGGCACCGGCCACCGTGACGCCGTAGATGCCTGACGACAAACTCACCTACCAGTATTTTCCAAAGAAGATCGTCCAACAAGAAAATGCCAGTTGCAAGAGAGGGACCACGAAGGTCCCATGTGCCCCCCCCCCCCCCCCCCAAAAAAAAAAAACAATCTTATGTATTTTCAGCCTTTTGCGTCTGCTGTGCCTGTGTTGTGTTTCCGCTTCGTCCGATGGCTGTGTTTCTATACTCTGCGCAGACAGTCCAGTTGGTTGTCAACCTGTTATTTATGTCGCAAGTAGATTGTGTACTGTTTAATTGGAATGTTAGGGGCTTGAACAGTCAAGCTAAGAGAGACTGTGTAAGATCTTTTGTGCACCAAACCAATGCAACCATTGCCCTCCTTCGAGAATCTAAGTTGCAGATTGTTGATTCAAACATTATCTGTCAAACTCTGGGTGTAAATTTCTCCCAAATCTTTGCTTTCCTACCAGCTGAGGGCACTAGAGGTGGCATAATTCTAGCAGCAAATGACAATTACTTTGTTTTATCAGAGGTGATTCTGGGGAAATACTGCCTAACAGCGAATATAACCATGAGAGCTGACGGTACAAAATAGACTATAACCTCTGTCTATGGCCCTCAGCTGGAAAATGAAAAATGGAGTTTATACAAGAAATTGATGATCTAAAGGGCTCGGAACTCCCCGCCTGGCTAGTCATTGGTGATTTTAACATGATCTACAAGGCTGCCGATAAAAGCAACCATCGTTTGAACAGAAGATTGATGCAACGCTTCAAAGGAAAAATTGACAAACTTGAATTCATAGAACTCCCGCTCCCAGGAAGAAAGTTCACCTGGGCACAAGAAGGAGCTAATCCGACGCAAATTAAAATCGATCCAGATTTTAGATCTTCAGATTGGGACATTCTGTTTGCTGCTTCCAGGTTACAGCCGCTGTCAACCTCAGCATCTGACCATGCCCCTCTTCTCCTCCTGGGGTGTGATTTGCAACAAAAATTCAAAGGTTTTCGCTTCGAAGCTTTTTGGCTGAAAATCCCAAACTTCATTGATGTAGTTAAGGAATCCTGGGAACGTCATCTATCTTCGACGAACCCTTATGCAGTGTTCCGTCTAAAACTTCAGAGACTCACAAGAGACCTAAAAAGATGGAGTAATACCCAAATTGGTGACATGAGACTCCAGCAAGCCATTGCCAATGAGGTAATCTTGCAATTTGACATCGGCCAAGAAGAACGGCAATTGACTGCCGACGAACGTTCCTTCCGGTCTGAGCTCAAAGCAAAAGTACTTGCTCGTTCTGTACTTAACAAAATCAAGATAAGACAGAGATCAAGGCAAACTTAGATTAGATTGGGCAACTCAACTCAAAATTTTTTCATCTCAGGGCAAACGGGAGGAGAAAGAAATATTACATTACCTCGCTGCAAGCTCCAACAGGCATTGCTGTCAGTGCTCAAGACAAGAATGCAGAGCTATTTTGTTTCTTCTCGCAGACTTTTAGCACTACAGCAACTAGATAATGCTCCCTAAACTGGGACCTACTCAGTGGTGGATCCACCCTATCAGGTGGGTCGGCCGACCCAGCTACGGCCTGCGTTGTCTCACCAGATATTTTTCTAAGGCTATCAGTTTAATTTAAGTAGAAAATATGGTCATTTTTCATTATAAGAGTAAGAAAAATCGTGGAGTTAGGTATCGAGGCTATATTATTTTGTTTTTGTCGCTCGATGTTTGAATTAGCGACGCACACGACGCTTGATGGTGTATTTTCGACCCAGCTATATTTTAATTCTGGATCCGCCACTGGACCTACTAAACCTAGTTGGACGCCGATATCGATCTAGCTGAACTCAAAGAAACAATTTCTTCCCTTGCTTCTGAAAAGGCGCCTGGCCCCGACGGATACATTGGAGCTTTTTTCAAAGCTGCATGGGACATAATAAAACAAGACCTATTATCCGCTGTCCTTTGGTTCATGAACCTGCACACAAACATCCTCGCAGATCTCAATAGGGCACATATATGCCTAATTCCAAGGAAAAGGGACACTACAGGTGTTACGCACTATCGACTGATAAGCTTAATTCATAACTTTGCAAAGATTATCACCAAAATGCTTGCAAACAGGCTACCCCCAAGGCTAAACGAACTGGTTTCTCAAAACCATAGTCTTTCATCAAAAGAAGGGCAATTCACGACAACTTCCTCTCTTCGTCCAAAATATGATCAAATCCCTTCATAGAAGAAAAGTGAAATCTCTATTCATAAAAGTAGACATTTTGAAAGCTTTCGATACGGTTAACTGGCCGTTTCTCATCGAGGTCCTGCGTCAGTTCTGTCTCGACCAACGCTGGAGAAACTGGATTGCCAATTTACTAGCCTCCTCTTCCTCAAAAATCATTCTCAACGGGGTTCCAGGACCAGAAATCCACCACTCTAGAGGCCTATGTCAAGGGGATCCCCTGTCGCCCATGCTTTTTACCCTAGTGATGGAGCCCATCCATCGAATGATTCGAGCCGCGGAGTCAAACATTTTGTTGCCGATTTTCACAAATTTACACTCCTTCCGGTGCTCCTTATATCTTGGGATGCCCCTCACTATTATGAAACTGGGGAAAATTGACTATACACCCCTCATTGATAAAATTGGTGCACCAGTCAGCGGGTGATAGGGCAGCCCCCTGCACTTGCTGGTCCAAGCGTGGGGCGCCCGCCTTTTTCCACGCGGCCGTCCGTCGCACTGAATGCAATGGTGACCAGGGCGGTGACAGCGTTATCACCACGCAGTCACCGAGGGTGGACTTTCTATCCCCTCCCCTTTTTACAGAGGGAAAGGGAATGATGGAGCGAGACGTGCGCCTCAACTCACATTAAGTGTGAAATGACACGCACCAGGCACCCTCCCATCGCAATAAATGCGGTGGTTGGGCGTTGGATGCGTCTACAGCTCGCGCACGTGGCAGAGCACGCACGAGCACGCACGCACGTGGCCACGGGGGTCAGGGCGGCCTGGCCCCTCCCTTAGCGCCTCGGCCTCTAGGCTGCGCTACGAGCCGACCCCCCTGGGGGCGGCCACGTGGTTTCCTAGGCCCGAAACCTTTTTAGGGTCTTGGTTTCCAACCTGGTTACGGGCCCGACGCCTCCGGGAAGCAGCCACGTGGGACCAAGGGGCCATATATCGCTTGCGCAGATTACTCCCGGGCTCATTTCTCTGACACCGGGTATCCACGACCCTTCACCGGCCACTGTCGGCAAGCCGTACGCATACGTATGCTATAGTCGCCCTTACGATTACAATATATTTGCCTTCCTATTTAAAGGAGAGCTTAGGATACAGTCAGACTCTGCTACTATCCTAAAACCTATTATAACTTCAAGTCCTAAACCGTAACCAACTTTATATACATATTCAACATAAACTCTAACACATGACTCCATGTCAGCACAACTCAAAGGACATGTGGGCCACTAGTAAAGCTGGAAACGGAAAGAGAAAGACCAATCTTTCATTGACAGAGGGACCCATTTGTCAGCAAATAGAGATGGTTGTTTGAGCTATTTCAAGAAGAACATGCCTGTAAAATATTTTCTTTGACAGGCTTCCTTGCTAAACAAGAAAATTTGCTGATACTGAATAATTGGATGCCAATATATGAGACCTTGTTTTAGTCTATAATAGCAGAAGTGAATAACATTTTAATAGGATGTCGTGTGATGTAAACCTACACAATCATTCCTTAGGCCATGTCAACCACGTCAGAGATTATGAAAATAGACATAGGAATATGTCGGAGCCTGAGGGCTCGTTCAGCGGGAAATCGAGGATTTCCCTTTGATTGTTCGGCCCAGGGGCGCGTAGTGGGATTCGCTGAGCTCCGGTGTGGAGGAGAAGTGTGAGAGGTGGGAGAAAGGAGGGGTCGGGCCTGACTCCTCAAGCAAGTTCGGTACTGTAGCGGCAGTTTACTGTATCAGTCGGGTACTGTAGCATCACGGCACTGTTCACGGAAGATGGAGACCAAATTAAAAAGAAATCATGAAGATCGCACATGGCAGTTTGATTCTACGTAGTAATTAGGGATGTTTTAGTTATTTTCCTTTTGTAATTAGAAAGGAGTCCTAGTTTACTTTTATGTAACGGCTGCATATAGCAAGCCGATTGAGTCGTATTCTATTAGGATTCAGTCGACCCAAGGGTATAAATTGTGTACCAGGGGTTTCTGTAAAATCACCTCGACTTCAATACAACTATTTCGGCGCATCACTACCCTAGTCTGCTAGGTTTATGACCTATTTGACGGGTTCTCGACTGTTCTATCAGGGCTACATAGGTTCGCTTTAGAACCTTTGTAAGATTAGTCGAGTTCGGGGTCTTGCTACCAAGTTTGGCTGCATCGGTTTGGTCCGACCTCCGGTGAAGAAGTAGTTCTGTCGATGGCGTTTGTATCGGGGAAGATTGGTACTTTCTCGGTTAAGTCCGATATATCGATCCAACTGACGCAGGCATTGCCTATTTGATATCCCAGTTCTATTTCTAATTGCATTGTGTTTAGAGACGCATCGGTTTAGTCGGAACTGTCTCGGTTAGGTCTTATCTTCTGTCTTATCTGATATTTCTCTACAATCATAATGTTGTTCTAAATAGATTTTTTATATCCATCACAATACACAATGTTAGTTGGTTCGCTTAGATCGGTTAGCGATAGTCTCGGCGCAAGCTGTCTCGACCCAGCTCGATCCTTCGGGCTAAGACTAGAGCTGATCGGTTTAGGTGCATCGGCTGTCGGCATGTGTAGTTTCATCGGAGGGTTAGCCGATGAGTTATCCCATGACTAGATCTAAGTCTTGTATATGTCTAACATATAGTCGATTGCCATCGACGATCTATCCTTAATCGGCTACAAGCATATTGCATCGGCTCTTTAGCCAATCGGCTCCTAGACCATCAACATCATCGGGAGACGCTACATCACATCGGCTCGATAGCCGATCGACTACTTGGAGATCAACACACAACCATCTTGTCAGTTGCAAGATCAAACTGACTGGCACGCCCGCAACCTCAATATTTAGGACCTGCACTAGAGCTAAGTAGATCTCCCAGGCCTTCGTGTTTGCACGCGGAGGACTCCATCGGCCAATACATCCGACAAACCTCTTGATAAGCCGATGGCAGAATTTTGCGTCAACACCACTGCTTCCTTCTCACCTCTCCCTTGCATTTAAGGAGACGCTGACCGGCGGGTGATAGGGCATCACTCGTGATGATGGCCCTACCACCACGCGGTTACCGGGGGGCGCTGCTCTATTCTCCTGTATGCCAGAGAGAAAAGAATAATGATGACAATGGCACACGCCACTGGTTTGCTAGTCGTCTTAAATGCGGTGGTTAGGCATTGCTGGGAGCAACAAGGAGGATCCCTGGCTGAGGGTTTAGGCCACCGAGCCCGGCCCCTGAGGAAGAAAGAGAGAGAGAGGTGCCACGGACCGCCTTCGGGCCCGGCCCATTTCGGTCCCTAGGACGGGCTTCAAATCAATCCCTAGGACCAGGCCTTCTTACTCAAATCCCTAGGGCCCGACCCCCATGGGGTGGCCTCAAAGGATTAAGGGGCCAATATCCTTGCATAAGCGGTACCCCTCGGCCCATAATTCCGATAGTAGCCCCCGGTATTGGTAAGGGCCAACGGGTCCACTAGGCGTTACTAATACCTTACAGGTGAGTCCGAGGGCCCGGGCTGCGCATAACAGGCCAAAGGGATAAAACCTTATGGTTCTTAACCCATGCTGGCTGCGGCAAGAAAGGGAAAAAATTCATTTGTTCATATGTCCCATAGGAACCGTACGTTATAATAGAAAACTTTAGTAATGCACTGTCTAGGGCATGGCGTTTTATTGCGAGACGATTAACAACGCATTAATTGCTCTTTAAAAACTTTTGTACTCTGGAACGGGTGCGACCGCGGGCGTGGCCACACAGCCCTCCTCACACGTGTCCAAGTACCGCACAAAGGACTAGTGGGCTCAAAACCGTGCGGAGAAAACGAAGAGGTAGGCCACACTTAGTTTCCGCGGGCCAGGCGCCCACTCGCAGCGGTCAAATTGGGGGCCCACACTCAAGATTCGAGGCCAGGTATTGACGCGCGTGGAGATCGTGTGGGGCATGGATTGCGGACGACGCGCGTGGGAGAAGACGAGGGGGCGTGCGAAGGCTATAAAATTGGAGCGCGAAGAACGCACTCCTTTCTTTTCGCCTTCTCGCACACACGCGCGCTCGCTCTCCAGCTTTGCCGTTGTTGCTTCGCAATCTCTCGCCACCACAACCCCCTTGCTTGCCCCGCCGCCATAGCCCGCGATTCCAGACCCCTCCCCGGCTGCGTGCTACCGCCATCGCGAGTGACGAACACGAGGTGGGCGAGGATTCCTCGCAAGTTCTTGGCGGGGCGTCCCGAAGACACTGTTGTCTTCGGCGAGGACCGCCCAAGGCCAGCATACCCGGGGAGTCGGTGGACCTAACTTTGTATACCATGGTGGGATTAGTCCCACCATTCTGTTCTTTTGTCTTCGATGTGCTGGAGTTCTATGGAGTCCAGCTACTTCACCTCACCCCCAACTCCATCTTCATCCTGGCCACCTTCGTGTATCTCTGAGATGTTCATTAGGGTGAGACCGTCGCTCCCCCTCTTCCGGCACTTCTTCTTTCTCAACCCACAGGCGAGCTCAATGCCAGTGGGGAGTGCCGCCTTCTAGCTGCGGCCCAAGTGCCCACACGCCTACATCGTGCTGGTCCCACGCAACAAGTGGGACGACTGGAAGCACGACTAGTTCTACACCGTGCTGGAGGACCATCCTCGGTTGCGGCTGCCAACGGAGGGGGCGGCGTGCCAATTTTGCTGGGTCGAGCGCCCAGTTCTGGGGTCTGAGTACGACGGGGTGTTCAACCGCCTCGCTGGGATTCGGGAGGCAAAGGTGACCAGCCACGTCATTTTCGACGACTATCTGCGCCGCCGTATTGCGCCTCTTCAGCATCATAATGAGCCGATGTGGTGCTACCGCGGAATCATGGATCCAATGCGGACGCACACCAGCGTTGGTTCGGACTGGGACAACGACTCGATCGCTGCCCTCGTGTAGAGGGCTCTGAACGAGTCCGATGTCACCACCACCATCGTGCCGGAGGAGATGCCGCCGCTGTGCTCCAACCCCAAGCGGGACAGCATTATCGCCATCATGCAGGCGGTGGCACTGGGAGGAGGTGGAGCCAGCGGCGCCCACAGCAGCGACGAGGAGACGAGCGGCGAGGGGGCGGCGCGGCGTGACAATGAGGGCCGTACAGACGGCGATGGTGATGATGATGATGACGATGATGACGACGACGACATGCCCATCACCCAGCGTTGGTGTCGAGGGGCCGTCGACCCTTCGGATCCCAAGGGGAAAGGGAAGAAGGTTGTGGATCTCCCCCTCCAGCCATCCCGAGGGGGCAGCGCGTAGCGCGCCGCCGCATCGGACGGGATTGGATCCAGGGCGGCCGCCGCCAGTCCCCAGCACCCCGGGGCTCCAGTAGGAGGGGCCAGGGCCACAGCCCAGGCTGAAGGGGAGAAGAGGAAATAGTCTCGCGAGGGGGAAGAGGACGAGGAGGAATGGCCGAGTCGCCGGGCCATTCGCAAGAAGCGAGCCCCAACGGCGAGGCCCAGCCAGCCCCTGCACATAGAAGAACTGACGTGGCGAGTCGACATCGCCAGGAGGTATGTTAATTGTATTTCTATGGTCTAATCTTTGTCCTTGTGTTTCTTGGGAATTTCATCATATCTCTTGGGGATATCTGGTTTTCAGCACCCACTACCGTGGGCCCAAGCCAGCGATCCTAGAGGTGGACACCTCCAAAGGATCGAGCTGTGGCACCGCCGCCGCTGCCCCGGCAGAAAGCCCAGAGCGGCCACGACGCCGGTTGATCCGTCCCCAAGCGGGAGTGGCCCGTCGGGGGCACAACCCAATGCCGGTGCTCCCGGCCCCTTGCTGCTGCTGATGCCGGCTCCATCCCACCAGCGACCATCCTGTCGTCGAGTCGTCGATGCCGCCCTGTCAACCTACCAGGCTCCACCCCCTCACCAAGGCCATGCAGAAGGCCAGCAGGCTCATGCTGTGTGGGTTGAGGGACACCACGCAAGAGATTTTTGACGACCACGTGAATGTGGAGCAGGAGTTCCAGCGGCTGGCAGCTCAGGAGGAGGACCTCAAGGCTCGGCAAGCAGATTTCCAGGCCAAGGTGAAGGCTGGGGAAACACTCCTTTGGCTCCAGCAGAGGAGGTTGGAAGAGCGTGAGCGGGAGAATGATCGAGCGGACACCGAGGTCGCCGATGAAAGGGTTATCGCCGAACTCGCCTACTGTGCCATGCATAGTACTATCCAACGGCTGTACCAGGAGCACGCCACCCTCACCGCGGACATCAAGAAGAGCCTTGACGCCATTGCGGAGAGGGAGCGTGCGGCAGCAAGGGTGGAGGCAGAGCTCGGGTCGCTAGAGTAGCGATCCCGTAAGCTCGACTCTCATGACCGCACACTCGGCGCGGCTGAGCAGGCGCATGCCGAGGCGGAGGTCTCCCTCCAACATGCGTTGGCGGAGCAGTGCCGCGTCGTGGAGGCCGCAGAGGAGTGCGGACTCCAGCTATTGAAGGACGCTGACCAGCGGGTGGCCGAGCTGGACAAGAGGGAGGGGGATCTCCAGGATGTCGCTCGTGCCGCCTCAGAGAGATCCCAGGAACTAGAGCGCCGCGATCGCGAGCTACACCGCCTGCCGCTGGACATCACCAAGCACAAGGAGAAGGTGGAGTCGTGTGAGCGCAAGGTGGCAGCGCGAGAGAAGAGCCACGTGGCGGCTTCCAAGGCCTGGTACGAGGAGTCGTCGGCGCGCGAGCGAGAGCTTGCGGAGCGGGAGCAGTGGGCCGCCGCCCTGGAAACTCATGCCCAGTGGCTTGAGGCCCGGGAGCAATAGCTGCTCATGGAGGGGGAGAAGATGCGCTTGGCTGCCGCCCAAGCGCCGCTCACTACTACATCTGCTCCGAGGGCCGTCGACTAGCTGATTGAAGATCTGACCGCGGCTAACTACATTCTCCGGGTGAGGTTGGAGGTGTCAACCGAGATGGTTGAGACATCCCTCCAATGCCTCCTAGATGTTACGATGGCAAACGGGATCCGTCTAGCGCCAAGGGACAAGCGGGCGAGAGGGATCACCGAGTGCGCACCGGTGATGATTGGAGAGGTGCCCCAGGCGGTGGACGAGATGAAGCAGCAATCCTCCAGGGCGCTTGGCGAATGAAGCCGCCCCGTGGGGGTCGGGCCCTAGGGTTTTGAGCAGAAGGCCTAGTACTAAGGATTGACTTGAAGCCCGTCAAGCCACGTGGCCACCCCACAAGGGGCCGGGCCCGGAGGCGGTCAGTGACTACTGTCTCTCTCTCTCTATCTCTCTCTCAGGTGCCGAGCTTGGTGGCCCAACCCCCCAGCCGAGGATTCTCCTTGTCGCTCCCCGCAATGCCCAACCACCACATTTAAGATGGCGGGCAAACCGTGGCGTGCGCCATCGTCATCCTTACTCTTCTCTCTCTGGCATCCAGGAGAATCGAGCAGCGCCCCCTGGTAACCGCACGGTGGTAGGGCGTCATCACAAGTGATGCCCTTCCACCCGCCGGGTCACCATCTCCTTAAATGCGGGAGAGAGGCGAGAACGAAGCAGGAGCCTGCCCACGTGGGTCCCTGCCACCTCGTGACTAACGCCACCGCCACACAGCCGCTGTTTACAGTCGACGTGGTGCGCTCATGCAAGATCACCGCTTCGCCGCCCGCAGTAAGTTTTGCTTACTGTGGGACTGATAACACGTCCCCACCGAGCTGGCGACAGCACACACGGGAGCATGCGTCCACGTGCCAACTCACCAGGACTCAAGAGGCAAAGAGCTCTTGGAACTCCGGTTCCTTGCGGCAAAAGAATGCAGAATAATGTAGGCGGTTGTGGTAATCCCTTATACTGTAAAAGGAGACCCACGCACACATTCAATGGGGACTATTTTTTGGGACTTCTTCCTTTTCGTGCTCCTGGATCTCCAGAAGGCCGAAGCACTAGGAACTAGAGTTGGTCTCCCAAGTTTACACCAATTGTTGCTCAGAAACATATAGCTTAGAATCCTTGTACTCTCCAATCAGCATGAACTACATACAACAGGAGTAGGGTATTACGCTGCGCAAGCGGCCTGAACCTGTATAAAACTTCACTGTCTGTGTGAGGGGTCGGGCCCGACCCCTCCTTTCTTCCACCTCTCACATTTCTCCACCACACCAGAGCTCGGCGAATCCCACTACGCGCCCCTAGGCCAAACAATCAACGGGGAATCATCGATTTTCCGCTGAACGAGACCTCAGGCTCCGATAGCTGGCGCGCCAAGTAGGGGCGCGTTTTGAGATTTGTTGAAGCTTTTGGCATTTCTTCCGGTGGTTTCTTCTTCGCCATCATCGACATGGCGGAAGGTGACCCGTCGCCCTATGTTGCGGGCGAGGTTGCTGTTGAGGATATCAACGATGAAAACCCCTCTGGCGAGGGCGAGGTCGATCCGCGAGATCGACCTAGATCGATCACTCTGCCTCTGCCGCCATCCCGCACGGCGGTGACGACGAAGAATCAAGGGCAGCCCCCTGGCGTTGCCCACGGCGCCGTTGCTTCAGGGTCTACCCCTAGTAAATGCACCCGGGGGCCGCGCCATGGCGCGGCTAGCAACCCTCCAAGGTTTGGGTCCCCCAAGGGGGCGTTGTGTGCAGCAGAAGCCTTGCAAAGCAATCCCCATATTGACCCGACGGTGGCCCCCAATCTACAGCAATGGGTGAAAGACGTTGCTGCCATGGTGACCATGGCACAGTGCCACTTGGCGCACGATGCTCACATGGTGTCATCATCGTCCCGGCGCACAGCGTCCACCATGTCATCGGCATGGCGGCGAGCACGCAGAGCCGTGGCGGCCTCACACCATCCAGGAGGAGCTCCACCCCCGGCGGCCGTCGCGCCAAACCGGGACAACCTCTATCCTGGGAGAGACCCTCAGTTAGCAATCGAGCACAGCCGCGAGGCGCGTCGCACCGGTAGGGCACCAGACTCTGCTTCTTCCTAAGGAGGAGCATGAGTATGGCAGCCAACTGGGCGGCCCCCGCTCTATCCGTCGGTAGGGACAGGGTGCCAGACCTTCGTCCCCAGCCTCCGTCGAGTTGCATGGCCCCCCAAATTTTGGGCAGACCTCACGAGAAAGTATGACAGAACTGCCAACCCCTTAGAGTTTTTGTGGATTTACACCACGTCAGTAGAAGCTGTGAGGGGTGACGAGCGTGTCATGGCGAACTTTTTTCCCATGGGACTTAAGGGCCAAGCGCGGGCTTGGCTAATGAACCTCCCAGTCTCCTCCATCCATTCCAGGGAGGATCTGTGCCACCAGTTCACCACGAACTTCCAGGGCACTTATCCTCGCCTGAGGGAGGAGGTAGACCTTCACGTCACACAGCGGAGAGACGGAGAATGCTCGAAAAGATGGCTTCCAAGAAGCCTCTGATGGTCGGTGAGCTATTTGAGCTTGCTAACCGGGTAGCCGAGCGAGAGGAGGCCCACCGGTGGAATCCTCCTGCCTCTGGTGCTGCTGCTTCTGCACCTCCCCCCCGCCCCGTTGTCCGAGCCTCAGCAAGAGAGACGGGAGAAGCGGCGGAAGCGGCGGAAGCATAAAAAGTCACGCGGTGGCGTGTCGGTGTTTTGGACCGGCAATAAAACTTATAGGGTAGCAATCGAACTCGAAAGACAGATGGTGACGGGACACGAGAGTTTATCCTGGTTCAGGCCCTCGAATTGAGTAATAGCCCTAGTCCAGTCCGGAGGTGGTGTTCCTCCGAGTTTATATTATGTGTATGAAAGTTGATGATTGTTGTGGTTGTCTCTTTCGATGCCCTCGGCCCCTCCTTATATAGGGAGAAGTAACCAAGTCGTCCGGGGAGTCCTAGCCCTAGACGGCTTAGGGTTTCCCTATTTGTTACAATATCTACCCGGCTGGCCGCCGTAGGAAACAAGATAAGGCCCACCCGGGTGATTTTATCTCTTTACAAGTTTAAACCCCAAATCCTCATAAGTCGGGATATACTATATCTTCTCGATTGCGCCGTGGGAATCAAGGCACTGATGGGCCAGGCTTCTTAGCTGTCCTCCTTTTGATCTTCTAGAACACCTCTTTGTAAGCCCATACAGGCCCGAGTAGATACCCGGTACCCACATCCTCCACAGTAGCCCCCGAGTCATTCACAGTCGAGTTGCATCTTCCTTCTTTAATCATTTTCAACCTTCAATCTCCAAATCTTCTACAGTAAATTCTTCTTCCAATCATCCGGCAAAGAGGCTGTGAAGGGCTCCATCATGAAATCCAGGAAAAAAATTTGGGGCGCCGAGCGGTGCACCTATTAGGTGTAGCCCCCGAGTCTATAATTAGTTGGGAAACAACTAAACTTAGAGTCTATTTTGGGACTCAGGATAAATATATTCCATAAAAAGATTAAAGCATGCGCCGAGTGGCGCACCTAATAGGTGTAGCCCCTGACTCTATGATTAGTTGAAAAACAACTAAACTTAGAGTCCAATTAAAGGCAAATAACACCTCTTGAACTTAGCATCGATCACTTTAAAATGATAGGCCAGAGACTTAATAAAATACGCATAGCTAATGCCAAATGCGATTTTCAATCAGACATACATGTTTCGTCATCTTGACAACGTCAAGGAAAATAACTCAGCTTAGCATCAATTATCCAAATGATCGAGATAATAGGCCAAAGGCATATATCTCAATAATGGGCTTTTAGCCAAGTGGACTTGTTAGACAAGTAATAATTTGCACCTTAATTTTAATAAGGATAAGCAAATCCCATAATAGGTAATTACTCTCTTACGTCGTATATAGCAATTCGCACCGAGTAAACCGCATTTGATTTTCCAACACCTTAAGGCACAAAGGGCATGCTTAAAATTTACCAGGCTATATAAAGTTCTAGCTTAACATCGATCAGTCGATTGGATTTCCCTGAGTAATAGGCCAGAGGCTCCCCAAACTTGAATACTCCAATTATCTAGTTGTTTATAGCAATTGGCTGCTCTCTCATATAGTCATATCTTCAAATCTTCATCTTGCAAACTGAACTCCCAAAACGAATTCCGAGTGAAATCCAAACAATCAGCCGGAACCCTCAAAAGCTGACTGATTCACTCGAAAACCCTAGGTTTCCCCATAATGACCCCAAAACTGACGTCATTAATTTCGGAAATTGGTTCAACAGTATCGCGACAATTGCGGATCTGACGCGTATCCAACGGTGTCAGGTATCCCCTTTATCTCTTCATCTTCCCCGCCGGGATTCAACACTGTTGCTCTAGTTCAATCTAGCGCCCAAATCTCAGCTCTCTCCTGCAATTCGCTCTTCACCGCCAACTATTCCACTCCTCCATTAGCGATTCCGCCAAGAAAACCTCCATTTTTTGCCATGGCCGACGCCGGAAGCTCCAAGGCCGCTGCTGAGGTGCTCTGTGATGAAGCCCATAGATGGACACCGAGCTCAATGGATGAAGCAAAGCTGACGAAGCAAGCAAAAGAGGTCGCCATCCCCACCAAAGAGGTAATCCAATGGTGTCCCGCTCGCTTCAATCCTCTTCCTTCCCCAAACACCGGCGAGGCGGTCATCTTTTCGCCATTCTTCTCCCGTGGTTTCTCTCTCCCTGCTCATCCCTTCCTTAGGGGCTCCTTGATTTTTACGGGATTAAGATTCATTATCTGAATCCTAACTCAATTCTACATCTCTCCATTTTCATCCATCTCTGCGAGGCCTTCATTGGCATCTTTCCCCATTTCAATCTGTTCCACGCCATCTTCTATGTCAAACCACAACCCAGCCTCGCAAATATTGCCAATGTTGGTGGAGCCAAATTCCAATGCCGCTCTACCAACAAATACTTCAACATGTCCTTCAGGACCTCAAATAAGGGCTGGCATGATGAGTGGTTCTACTGTTCGGATGCCAAGAAGTCACTCGGCAAGTTTGCCGCTTCTTTCCCGACTCCTTGCGATTCATGGAACGCCAAGCTCTCCAAAGCTGAACTAGAAGAAGTCAAGCCCCTCATGGACAAGATTGCTGATATGAAGAATGATGGCTTGACTGGCGTCTGGGTGGCCAGGCACTTCTTAAAATACCGGCTGAATCCCCTCAAGGACCGAGTACATCCGGCCTTCGAGTACTGCGGTCACCGAGACCCAACAAGGGAAGCAGTCGAGGATCTGACCGACAAGGTCGTGGGAGAAAAACTCAAAGCTCTCTTCACCGACAACGTCCCCATCCCGACTAAAGCTGATAAGCCCAAATGCAGGGCTTATCACCTTTATAGGCCTCCTCCACCGGTAACCTCCATTATCAAACGTCTTTATTTTCCTTCAATAATCAACTTCATTAATAATGTTGTACTGATCTTCAGGAGCTGTATGAGATCGACTCCAGGCCGCCAAGCATCTCAAGCATAGTTCGTCCTGCGAGGACCCCGACTCCTGATGGCCCAACCATTGCCTGCTTCGACGAGAACGAAGAGGAACCTGAAGAAGCCACTGACACCTCCACAGTAGCCGTGAAGGTTGTCAATGAGCCAAAGACTCGTGCACAAACAACAAGGAAGCGCAAGGCCGTCATCACTAGCGACTCTAATGATGATGATGATTCTACTCCTCTGACCCAGGCGGTCTGGCCGAGTCCTCCACCCCCGACTTCTCCCAGAGTGAGGGCATTTTCCCCTCCTCTGGCCAAACGCGGCCGTTTGAAGGTGTCCAGCATGTAAGTCTTCTTTTCTTTACGCTTGTATATTCTATGATGTCTTCAAACTGTTTCATCCTCTATTATTATTTCAGCAAGCCCAACACCAGTTTTACTGGCGCAGCGAATGAGGATACTCAGCCCCCGACTGCGTCGGTAGTCGAGAAAATTATTCCCCCTCCAACCAGTAATCAGCCGAAAACTGCTCCATCCACTATAGTGACGATAGCCAGCACAAGTCCCACCCCAGCAAACATGACTGAAGCAGTGCTGGCTGACATCCCTGTCCTCCCATCTGGTGACTCAACCGTTGGTAAGTTACTCCAATTTTCTTGCAATTATTCAATAAAAACTTCTTATATTGATTTTCATCACAACCTCTTGAATCCATCAAACCTCATTGTTTTTCTATCCCAACCCCTCCACCTAAATCAGTCACAGTGATCTCATATCCTGTGATTGAAGAAAATAAAGGCAAGGAAATTCAGGATATCGGCGCAGCAGCCACAGTCGGGCCTGCTACTGCTGTTATGGAGTCGGCTTCTGGTGATCCTGGTGCGACCTCAGCCCCCACTACTACCACTGCTAAGCTAGTTGCTGCCGAGGACACCGACAGCGAGAAGACTATAAGCACTGAGCTAAATATTTCATCTCCTCAACAATCACTTTTATTCTCAACTCAACCTTATAAATCCAACAATTCTCATTCTCATAGTATTTGGGCTGGCGATTTGACCCTGAACCTGAGCAGATTGCCACACTAGACCGAGTCCAAGGCAATAAGAATATGACTCGACTGATCCAATTGATGAATGAGTCCTCAACCCTTCTCTTGGTAAGGCTTCATCCTTCTTAGAATTGATATATCTTCTGCCTATTTTTTTAATTATATATCTTCTTCGCATTAGTCCGTCGTGCAAAATTCTTGTGCCAAGGATGCACTCCTGGAGCGTATGGCTCCATTAGCTGAGAAAGCAGAGCAAGCTCAAGAGGAGCTGGCTACCCTCAAGCTGGAGATTGCCAACTACAGAGAGGTTCGCAGCAATATCAAAGAAAACCTCAAAGATAACTTTTACTTCCCCTGAATTCTTGTACCGTCATCTAATTTTTCTTGAATCTGACTGATTAGCACTCAGCCTTCCTTGGTCATGACCCTGCCATCCTTGAAGCCAAGAAACAGGCTGAAGATGAAGTCCAAAAGCTTAAGGCTGATATCTCTCTTCTACACATCCACAACCAAGTTAATCCAATTTCATCACTATTATTCCTTGATTAGTTCATTTACCTTACTATCATTGTAATAATTTCTTCCTCTCTTGCTAGAACTTATTGATGAAAAGCACTTGGCTGAGAAGAAGCTTGCTCAAGCTGTTGCCTTAAATGTTATATTTGACGAAAAAGCCAAATCATACAAGGACAAGCTTAAGAGCACCCAGGACAAACTTGAAGGTAGATTCCTCTGTCTTATTAACGAAATCCAAAACTTGATCTTTTAAACTAATCTTGCTTCTGACTGATCTGTGCAGAACTTAAGAAGTCTTATGCCAAAGAAATAAGTGCCATGAAGATGAAGCATAATGATGAACTTGCAAAGGTGAAGACTGAGTTGGATGAGCCCAGGAATACAAACACCGAGTTCTGCGAAGACGCAGAACCCATTCTAGATTCTCTCCATCCCACCACTGCTGGATCCAATGCTTCAAGCTTCCAAATGGTAACAGAACTACTCCAGTCGGCACCAGCTAAACTTAAGGATATAATCATTGAAAATACTAGTGTCGCCTGTGGTCAAGCCCTGGCAATTGTCAAATCACTATATCCCAAGATTGATCTTTAGCCAGTCGCCTTAGGATATGCAGCTGGGACGACAGCAAAAGAAGCCTTGGAAATTGTAAGCGAAGTAGACGACATTGCCAAAACTGTTGCTAAGGACAGCCTGTACATTGATGAGGAAAACAACAAGTAGGACTTACTAGAAATTTGTTCAAAAACAGTCATCGCAACACTGCTGTGTAATATTTGGATGCTTTTCTGTTTATGAAATGCCTTTTTCTTTTTACCAAGTCATATGTTATTAAAATCGTATTAGATCCATACGTTTATACACTCGTTCATAGAACTGAGTTTCACGATCTGGAGACTGATTTTAACAATATGACTTAGTGAAAAACTATGTTATGCCTTATATTTAAACACTCCTCCGACAAAATCTTGAGTACAGGAACCCGGCTAATTGCAATCAAAGCCCCTTTCTGTACCAAACAAGAACATCAGTAATCGGAGCTTTATAATTAGGCATGAAAATCACACTTAATACATAGGGTATAGTATACATATAGCTCCCGACTGGCTACTCGAGTGATGAAAGAACTCGACGCAGGCAGTCGAAAGAAAAATAAAAAAGATAGCTAAGTGTAGAAAGGACGTAGCTGCTCTATGTTCCAAGAGTTGTCCTTCGCAATGATGAACGGGCCCTCCCAGATTGGAGATAGCTTATGCTTGTTCTGGGTAGTTTGATTTTTTCTCAATACTAAATCACCCATCAGGAAAGCTCGACCTCGTACATTGCGATTATGATAACATCGCAGGCCTTGAAGGTATTTGGCTGACTGGAGTACAACGATATCACGTGCTTCTTCCAGTCAGTCAATTTCATCCAGTCTACCATCAACGAAACTGGCTTCATCGTAGGCTCGAACATGAGCCGAACTATACTTGACCTCAGTCGGCAACACAGCCTCCGAGCCGTAGACAAGAAAGAATGGCGTGCATCCCGTTGCCCGACTAGCCATGGTTCTAAGAGACCACAAGACAGATGGCAACTCTTGCACCCATTTACCCGCATATGGCTTGAGCAATTGAGCCGATTGAAAATCCTAGGCTTGATGCCTTGCAGGACCATGCCATTTTGCTCGCTCAACTTGTCCATTACTCTGCGGGTGTGCAACTGAAGCATAACAAATCTAGATGCCAAAATCATCACAAAAGTCTTTGCAGAGTCCACTCGTGAATTGAGTACCATTGTCAGTGATTATCCTATTTGGAATGCCAAAGCGATAAATGATGTTGAGGATGAAATCCTTCGCTCGTTGAGCCGTGATCTTAGGTACTGGCTTAGCCTCAATCCACTTGGTAAATTTGTCAACTGCCACAAAGAGATGAGTGAATCCACCTGGGGCCTTTTTGAAAGGTCCGACTAAATCCAGCCCCCAAACTACAAAGGGCCAAGACAATGGTATGGTTTGCAATTCCTGAGCAGGAACATGGATTGTCGACAAAAAAACTGGCAGCCTTCACAAGTTCTAACAATTTTGTCAGTGTCGTTAACAGCAGTAGGCCAATAAAATCCATGACGAAAAGCCTTGCCTACCCCATTGTACTTGATCCAGCATGATTTCCACATATTCCCGAGTGAATTTCATTGAGAATCTCTTGGCCTTCATCAAAATTGATGCATCTCATAAGCACTACGTCAGTTGCCTTCTTCATCAGCTCTCCCTCATTGATAACATAAGTCCTACTTTTCCGCTCAATCTTCTTGGCTTCAACTTTATCCGCTGGTAGCTCATCTTCTGCCAAGTAACGAATAATAGGGTTCCTCCAATCATCTTGGATGTGCGCAATGACTGGCTGTTCAGCAGCCGGCTGCTTTGAAGGCTCAACAGCTTTTTCCTTCTTCTTTATGGTTGGCTCATGCAGATGTTCGATAAATATGTCCTCCGGAATAGCTAAACGTCAAGATCCCATATTAGCCAAGTGATCAGCTGCCTCATTGTAATCTCGAAGAATATGACTCAACTCAAGGCCCTCAAACTATCCCTCGAGTCGGCGCACCTCTTGACAATGGGCTGCCATGTTCTCATCTTGGCACGACCACTCCTTCATGACTTTGTTAACCACCAATAACGAATCACCATAAACGAAGAGGCGCTTGATGTTCAAGGACACAGCAAGTTTTAAGCCGTGAATCAAGGCTTCATACTCAGCTGCATTATGGGACGCGTTGAAATGTATTTGCAGCACATATCTAAACCACTCCTTTTTTGGGGAAACGAGAGCCATTCCAGCCCCGGCTCCAGAAACACACAAGGACCCATCAAAGTACATTGTCCAGTACTCGAGATCCTTAGATGGAGTAACAGACTGTGCTTCAGTCCACTCGGCGATGAAATCAGCCAGTGCTTGGGACTTGATAGAAATCTTGGGCTTGAAAGCTATATCAAAAGGCATCAACTCCATAGCCCACTTAGCAATACGCCCGGTTGCCTCTCGGCTATGTAGAACATCACCGAGAGGGAAAGAAGTAACAACTGAGACTGGATGTGATTGAAAATAGTGCACCAGCTTGCGCACCGTGATGAGTAATCCATAAAGTAACTTCTGAATCTGAGGATACCGAATCTTCGAATCAGCCAATACTTCGCTAACAAAGTAAATTGGCCGTTGAACCTTATGCACTTGGCCTTCTTCTTCTCGTTCAACTATCAATACTAAGCTAACCACTTGCGGTGTTGCTGAGACATACACCAGCGAGGGCCCTTGCGGCGTTGGAGAAGCGAGTGTTGGTGCCATCTTCAAAAATTGCTTAAACTCAACAAACGCCTTTTGTGCTTCGGGTGTGCACTCAAATTTATCAGTCTTTTTCAATAGCTTCAAAAATGGCATGCCTCACTCCCCCAGTCTAGAAATAAACCGACTGAGTGCAGCCATACAGCCTGTCAGCTTCCGTACCTTCGTCAAATCACTCGGAGGCTCCATATCTAAGATGGATTTGATCTTCTCAAGATTCGCATCGATTCCTCCGTGTGAGACCATGAAGCCGAGTAATTTTCTGATGGCACTCCAAATACGCATTTCTCAGGATTGAGCTTCATTTTGAAAGCGCGAATGTTTTTGAAAGTTTCTTCTAAATCAGCAATTAAATCGTTCTTTAGCTGAGTTTTGATCACAACGTCATCAACATAGGCTTCAACATTGCACCCGATCTGGGTTTGTAGACACTTCTGGATCATCCGTTGGTAGGTGGCTCCAGCGCTCTTCAGCCCGAAGGGCATAGTAATGTAACAGTAACCACCAAATGGAGTTATAAAAGAAGTTTTCAAGCAGTCTTCTTTCAAACTTATCTGGTAGTATTGTCGGTGTTTTGGACAGATGGTTGACGGGACACGAGAGATTTATACTGGTTCAGGCCCTCGATTCGAGTAATAGCCCTAATCCAGTCCGGAGGTGGTGTTCCGCCAAGTTTGTATTAGTTGATGATTATTTCTTCTGTGTTTGTCGATGCCCTCGACCCCCCTTTATATAGGGATAGGTGGTCGAGTCATCTAAGGAGTCCTAGCCCTAGATGGCTAAGGGTTTTCTTATTTGTTACAATATCTACCTGGTCAGCTGCCAGGGGAAACAAGGCAAGGCCCACCCGGGTGATTCTATCTCTTTACAAGTTTAAACACCGAATCCCTTATAAGTCGGGATATATCATATCTTCTGGATTGCGCCGTGGGAATCAAGGCACTGATGGTTCGGGCTTCTTAGCTTTCCTCCTTTTGATCTTCTAGAACACCTCCTCTTTGTAGGCCCATATCGGTCCGAGTGCATACCCGGTACCCATATCCTCCGTAGTAGCCTCCGAGTCATTCACAGTCGAGTTGCATCTTCCTTCTTTAATTATCTTCAATCTCCAAGTCCTCACCATCAAATACTTCCTCCAATCATCCGGCAAAGAGGCTATGAAGGGCTCCATCATAAAATCCAGGAAAAATTTTGGGGCGCCAAATAGGCGCACGTATTAGGTGTAGCCCCGACTCTATGATTAGTTGGGAAACAACTAAACCTAGAGTGTACTTTGGGACTCAAGAGAAATATAACCCTGCAAAGAGATTAAAGTGTGCGCCGAGTGGCACACCTAATAGGTGTAGCCCCCGACTCTATGATTAGTTGAGAAACAACTAAACTTAGAGTCCAATTAAAGGCAAACAACACCTCTTGAGCTTAGCATTGATCACTTTTAAGTGATAGGACAGAGGCTTAATAAGATACGCAGAGCTAATGTCCAATGTGATTTTTAGTCGGATATGCATGTATCCTCATCTTGACGATGTCAAGGAATATGGCTTAGCATCAATCATCCAGATAATTTGGATAATAGGCCAGAGGCACAATATTTGGTGCTCAATAGGGCAAATACTCAGACCTACATCTGTCCTCATCTTGACTCATGTCATGGAAAATAATAGCATACCATCAATTACCCAGATAATTCTGAATAATAGGCCAAAGGCATAATAGTTCATGCACCAGGTAAACCGCATGTGATTTTCCATCACCTTATGGCACAAAAGGGCATGCTTAAAATTTACCGGGCTTAGCAAATCTTAGCTTAGCCTTGATCACCCGAGTAAATTTCCTGAGTAATAGGCCAGAGGCTCCCCAAACTCGAATGCTCCAATTACCTAGTTGTCTATAGCAGTCGGCTACTCTCTCAAATAATTATACCTTCAAATCTTCAAAATATAAATCTCCATCTTGCAAACTAAATTTGTAAACTAGGTTCCGAGTGAAACTCAAATAACCAGCTGGAACCTTCAAAAGCCGACTGATTCACACGGAAACCCTATGTTTCCTTGTAACGGCTCCGAAACTGACGCCGTTAACTCTGGACATAGTTCCAACAGTATCGCGATAATTGTGGATCCGACGCATGTCCAACGACGTCAAGTAACCTTTATCTCTTTGTCTTCCTCGCCAGATTTGTCACTGTTGCAATACCCGCTCCAGCGCACAAATCCCAGCCCGCTCTTTCGATTTGACCTCCGCCTCTAGAATCTTTGCTCCCCCATTTGCGATTCCACCAAAACCTCATCCATTTCACGCCATGGCCGACACCGGGAACTCCAAGGCCACCTTTGACGTGCTCTGTGACGAAGAGCACGGGTGGCTTCCAAGCTCCGTCGATTCCGCCAAGCTCCAGACACTGGTGAACGACGAGGAACGACGAGGTCCTCCCTGAGCAGCAACTATTGGAATGGCGTCCAGCCAGGTTCCCCTCTTAACCATCTCCCAACACAGGCGAAGCCGTTGTATTTACACCATTTTTCTACCGTGGCTTTTTTCTGCCCGCTTCCCCCTTCTTTAGAAGGATCTTAGACTTTTATGGGATCAAACTCCACCACTTGAATCCTAATTCCATTCTCCATATTTCCATCTTCATCCACCTCTGTGAAGCCTACTTGGGAATCCACCCCCACTTCAATCTTTTCCGCCATACCTTTTGCCTCAAGCCCCATCCAAGCAAAGCCAAGATTAGCAATGTCGGCGGCGCTGGGCTCCAATGCAGATCCACCCAGCGCTATTTCGATATTTCCTTGAGGACATCCAACAAGGGATGGCATGATGAGAGGTTCTACTGCTCTAATGCTACAAAATCACTCGGCGAGTATTCTTCCACCTATCCAGTCCCTGACAAGTCATGGAACGCCAAGCTCACCAAGGAGGAAGTGATTGAGATCACTCCCTTGATGAACAAGATTGCTGAAATGAAGAGTAATGGCTTGACCGGACCTTGGATCGCTCGACACTTTCTGCATTTCCGACTGAATCCCATCAAAGACCGAGTGCATCCTGCTTTTGTGTACTCCGGTCAAGACGACCCCACTCGTGAACACAAGGCTTCCCTCAGCGACAAGGCTCTCCGAGCAAAATTAAAGGAGTTTTTCACCAATGACACCTACACTCCGACTGCCTTAGATCAACCAAACGTCAAGGCATACAACATCTTCCGTCCTGTTCCTGAGGTAATTCATCTTCTCACTTGTGTCACCTCCCAAATTTTAATTCTTGCTAACTGTTTGCACTAATATTTAGGAAAATTATCAGATTAACTTGAGACCACCAAGTGTTGCTACCTTAAAACGCCCAGACAGAACTCCCAAGCCGGATGGTCCAGTCATCGACTTTGATGAGGACGACATAGCAGATCCTGACGAGGAATCTGACGCCGGGAACCCAAGCTCTACAACCACAGCCCCCAAGGCCATCGCTGAGTCAAGGACTCATGCTTCGTCATCAAGAAAACGCAAGGTTATCATCGCCGATGACTCTGAAGACGATGATGACATCCCTCGAGCTCAGGTGACCCAGCCGAGTGCTTCTCTCCCTACTTCGCGCAAAGTAAGGGCATTTTCCCTCCTCCGGCCAAGCGCTGCCGTTTGAAGGTGTCAAGCATGTAAGTCTCCTATTCTTCATACTTATGTATTTTGTTATTTCTTTAGGTCATCTCATCTTCTACTCTCTTGCTTCAGCAAGCCCAACACCAATTTTACTAGTGCGGCAAATGACGACATCCAGCCCCCGACTGCTTCAGCAGTCGAAGAAACAACTCCCCCACCAACTAGTGATCAGTTGGAAGCTGCTCCAGCCATGACAGTGACAACAGCCAACACAAACCTCACTCCCGCAATCATAACTGAAGCAATGTTGGCTGATGATCACTCCACTCCGGCCACCACTATTGTTGACTCAACTCCAGGTATGTTTTCTCATAGGCCCAGAAAATAATATCTTGAAAACTTCTTATATTGATGTTTCTCTTTGCAATCTCTTAAAGTTGCACCAGTACCCGAGTCGATTTCCTGCCGCCATACCTGATATGGCTGAAACTGTTGCAGGTATCTCTACCTTCTTATTCCAAAACTCCTTCTAAATCATATTATGTGTTGTCTGTACCTGACCCATCAGCAGCCCCAAAGTCACTGGTGATTTCCTCATGCCCAGTTGACACTGAAAAAGGCAAGTCTGCTGCAGCACCAACAGATACCAGCATCCCAGACCATGAATCAGATAGTGAAAAGACTAATGACGAGGTAAAAACCCCTACTTCTTTATCCAAACCATTCATTCCCTTGTGACTCATAATCTCATGCCATTCTTCTATATAAAGATCATGGTGTGGCGCTTTGCTGATGAAAGTGATAATACAATCATTCTGGACAACACAGAGGACTTCAAAGACATGGAGGGACTGAATTCCTTGATGAAGGAATCATCTGCAACTGCCCTGCTAAAATCCTTTAAACATTCTTCTTATAGCATTTATTTTGATCCAGCTTTAACCCATCTGCCTTCATTAGAGAATGGCTAAAAGATCAGCTGCTAACAATGCTTTGCTGAAGAAATTAACCCCCTTGGTCGAAGAGGCTACCATTGAGAAAGGGGTTGACACATATAAAGATGAATGTGCCAAACTTAAGGATTCCCTCAAAGGTAAATTATGTCCACAACAAACTTTTATCCCTTCATTTCGTTCCCTCTTGTTTACTGGATACTTATGCAGATCTTTTCCATGCCGGTCCAGCTTTACAAGAGGCCAAGGACAAAGCTGATGAACTAAACAAGGAGCTCCAAAAGAAAATTGAAGCATTATTGGATGAGAATAAAGGTATCCATCCTCTCAAATTCTTAGAATCTTGTCATTACTCATTATTCCAATTATATGATTATCCTTCCTCCTGTAGTGCTTGTCCAAGAGAAATATGACTACTCAAAGCAATTTGTAAATTTATCTGAGTCGTATAAGAAAATGAAAGCTGACTTCTCTGCTCAAGTCAAGACAGCAGAGAAGAATTATAATGACGTCCAGAAACAGCTCGAAGGTAAATATCCTCTTATTTATCAAAAACCATTAATGACTCCTGTCAGCTTATGCATATTTTCTCATCTCTTGTTGCAGCTTTAAAGAAATCAACTGCCAAGGAAATCAGAGCTATGAAGCTGAAGCACAACGATGAACTCGCCAAGGTGAAAGCTGAGCTGGATGAAGCCAGGAAAACAAACGCCGAGTTCTGCAAGGAAGCAGAACCCATCTTAGATGCTCTTCATCCATCCACCGCTGGGTCCAATGCTTCAGGCCTTCAAATGGTAACTGAGCTACTCCAGTCAGCCCCAGTCAAGTTCAAAGATAATTGTTGATTGCGCTGGTATTTCTCTGGCAATCATCAAGTCACTATATCCCAGAATTGATCTTCAACCAGTCATTGCGGGATACGCAGTTGGGACGACTGAATAAAATGCACTTGAGCTCTTCACCGAAGTAGACGATATTGCCAAGACTGTCGCAAAAGATGCCTTGTATCCTAATTAGGAAAACAATGAGTAGATCTCAGTAGGATCTTATTCATAAACAGCTATTTCAACACTGATGTATAATATCTGAATGTTTTTCTATTTATAAAATGCCTTTTTCTTGTTGCCAAGTCATGTGTAATTAAAAGCATATTTGATACATACGTTTATACACTTGTCAAAGACTAAGTTTCATGATCTGGAGACTGGTTTTAGTAACATGACTCGGCAAAAAGTCGTGTTATGCCTTATATTTAAACACTCTTCTGACAAGAACTTGAGTACAGGGACCCGGCTAGTTGCAATCAAAGCCCCTTTGCGTACTAATCAAGAACATCAGCAATTAGAGCTTCATAATTAGGCATGAAAATCACACTTTATTGATGAAGGGTATAATACACATATAGCCCCCGACTGACTACTCGAGTGATGAAAGAACTCGGCGTAGGCAGTCGAAAGAGACAATAAATAGAAAGGACGTAGCTGCTCTATGTTCCAAGAGTGGTCCACCATAGATCCATCTTCTCGTTGAAGACGATAAGCACCCGGCCGTGTAACATCCGCAATGATGAACGGGCCCTCCCAAATTGGAGACAGCTTATGCCTGTTCTGGGTAGTTTGAATTTTTCTCAATACTAAATCACCCACAAGGAAAGCTCGATCTCGTACATTGCGATTATGATAATGCCGCAGGCCTTGAAGATATCTCGCCGACTGGAGTACTACGATGTCACGTGCTTCTTCCAGTCGGTCAATTACATCCAATCTGCCATCAATAGAATTAGCTTCATCATAGGCTTGAACACGAGAGGAACTGTGTTTGACTTCAGTCGGCAACACAGCCTCTGAGCCGTAGAAAAGAAAGAATGGTGTGCATCCCGTTGCCCAACTAGTTGTGGTTCTCAGAGACCACAAAACCGATGGCAGCTCTTGCACCCATTTACCCGCATATGGCTTGAGCCGATTGAAGAACCTAGGCTTGATGCCTTGCAATACCATGCCATTTGCTCGCTCGACCTGTCCATTACTCTGCGGGTGTGCAACCGAAGCATAACAAATCTTGATGCCAAAATCATCACAAAAATCTTTAAAAAGACCACTCGTGAAATGAGTGCCATTATCAGTGATGATCCTATTTGGAATACCAAAGCGGTAAATGATGTTGAGAATGAAATCGCTCGTTGAGCTGTGATTTTAGGCACTGGCTTAGCTTCAATCCACTTGGTAAACTTGTCAACTGCCACAAAGAGATGAGTGAATCCACCTGAGGGTTTCTTGAAAGGACTAACTAAATCCAGCCCCTAAACTGCAAAAGGCCAAGACAATGGTATGGTTTGCAATTCTTGAGCAGGAACATGGATCTGTCGACCAAAAAACTGACAGCCTTCACAAGTTTTGATGATCTTGTCTGCGTCGCTAACAGCAATAGGCCAACAAAATCCTTGACGAAAGGTTTTGCCTACCATTGTTCTTGATCCGGTGTGGTTCCCACATATTCCCGAGTGAATTTCATTGAGAATCTCTCGGCCTTCATCAAAACTGACGCCTCTCATGAGCACCCCGTTAGCTGCCTTTTTCATCAACTCGCCATCGTTGATAACATAAGTCCTGCTTTGCCGCTCAATCTTCTCGGCTTCAACTTTATCTGCCGGTAGCTCATCTTCTGCCAAGTAACGAAAAATAAGATTCCTCCGGTCGTCTTGAACATACGCAACAACTGGTTCAACGGGTTGATCAGCAGTCGGCTGCTGTAAAGACTCGGCAGCCTTCTCCTTCTTGTTTATGGTTGGCTCATGCAAATGCTCAATGAATATATCGTCTGGAACTGACAGGCGTCGAGATCATAAATTGGCCAAGTGATCAGCTGCCTCATTGTAATCTCGAAGGATATGACTCAACTCAAGCCCCTCGAACAGGCTCTCGAGTCGGCACACCTCTTGACAATAGGCTGCCATGTTCTCATCTTGACACGACCACTCCTTCATGACTTGATTGATCACCAATAATCAATCACCATAAACGAAGAGGCGCTTGATATTCAAGGATACAGCAAGTCTCAAACCATGAATCATGGCCTCGTACTCGGCTGCATTATGTAATGCATTGAAATGTATTTGCAGCACATATCTGAACCTTTCCTTATTTGGTGAAACCAAAACAACACCAGCCCCAGCTCTAGAAATACGCATAGACCCATCAAAGTACATTGTCTAGTACTCGAGGTCCTTGGATGGAGTAACAGTTTGGGCTTCAGTCCACTCAGCGACAAAATCAACCAGCGCTTGTGATTTGATAGAAATCTTGGGCTTGAAAGTTAAATCAAAAGACATCAACTCCATAGCACACTTAGCTATACGCCCGGTTGCCTCTCGGTTATATAGTACATCACCGAGAGGGAAAGAAGTAACAACTGACATTGGATGTGTTTGAAAATAATGCACCAGTTTGCGCATTGTGATGAGTACTCCATAAAGCAACTTCTGAATCTGAGGATACCGAGTCTTCGAATCAGCCAATACTTCACTAACGAAGTAGATTGGCCATTGAACCTTGTGCACTCGGCCTTCCTCTTCTCGTTCAACTACCAATACTGAACTAACCACTTGCTGAAACATACAACAGCAAGGGTTCTTGCGGCATTGGAGAAGCGAGCATTGATGCGGTTGTCAAAAATTGCTTGAACTCAACGAACGCCTTTTGTGCTTTAGGCGTCCACTCAAATTTGTCAGTCTTTTTCAACAGCTTGAGAAATGGAATGCCTCGCTCACACAATCTAGAAATGACTCGACTAAGTGCTGTCATACAGCCTGTCAGCTTCTGTACCTTCGTCAGCTCACTTGGAGGCTCCTTGTCTAAGATGGCTTTGATCTTCTCAGGATTCGCATCGATTCCTCTATGTGAAACCATGAAGCCAAGTAATTTTCCTGAGGGTACTCCAAACACGCACTTCTCAGGATTTAGCTTCATCCTGAAAGCACGAATGTTTTTGAAGGTTTTCTCCAAATCAGCAATTAGATCATCCTTTTGCTGGGTCTTGATCACCACGTCATCAACGTAGGCTTCAACATTGCGCCCAATCTGGGTGTGTAGACACTTCTGGATCATCCGTTGGTAGGTGGCTCCAGCGTTCTTTAGCCCGAAGGGCTTAGTAATCTACACACATCTCTATTGCCCCGACTTCTTCTGGACGAGTACTGGATTGGCCAGCCACTTGGGATGAAGCACCTCTTTTATAAAACCAGCAGCTAGTAGGTTCTTGATTTCTTCTTTGATAGCTTCGTGTCGATCCACAGCGAACCGGCGTAAGCGTTGCTTGAAGGGCTTAGCATCTGCCCTGACTTGTAAGGAATGCTCAATCACCTCCCTTGGAATTCCAGACATATCAGATGGTTTCCATGCAAAAATATCTTTATTATTTTGTAAGAAGGTGATGAGCGCGCTTTCCTATTTACAATCTAAGTCTGTCCCTATGACGGCCGTTTTGGTCGGGTCGTCTGGGGTCAGTGAGATCTTCTTGGTTCCAACTTCGCCGGCTCCAATCTTTGACGCCTTTGGACTTGGGATGTCACCATCAGTTGTCTCAGCAGCCTGCTGTCTGATCTCGTCGCGCTCCTTGGCCATGTCCCGTGCTTGGGCTATGTCACAACTTTCCCTGTCGCACGTGAAGGCTTGACACACATCACTGCGCAGCGAGATCACACCCCACGGCCCCGGCATCTTCATCATTAGGTAAGTGTAGTGCGGGACTACCATAAATTTGGACAACGCTAGGCAGCCAAGGATTGCGTGGTAGGCTGTATCAAGATCAGCAACTTCAAAACTAATATTCTCAGTTCTGAAATTATCCCTCATGCCAAAAGTTGCTGGCAGCGAAATCTGGCCGAGTGGTGTAGCCGACAACCCGGGAATCACTCCGTGAAAGGGAGCATAACTCGGATTGAGCTCTGATCTTGGAATCTTCATTGCATCAAAAGTCTTGGCAAAAAAGATGTTAAGAGCACTTCCTCCGTCGATAAGAACTCACTTGAGGTGGATGCTGAGTACCACCGGATCGAGTACCAGAGGGTAGCGTCCGGGGTGCACCACTCGGTCTGGGTGATCAGTTCGATCAAAGGTTATCGCCACTTCTGACCACCGAAGGTACTGGGGTACACTTGGGGTGGCCATGTTGATTTCACGATCCGTGAGCTTCTATTTGCACTTGGGTTCGTAGCCGAGTCGTCTGCCTAAGATGTGATTCAACTGGTTGTTGGGCTGCTGGAAACTCGGAGGTATGTCAGTTACGTCCTTATCTTTGCCCATATCCTTGTTGGATCGCTCTTCTACATCCACCGGCTTCAAATCCTTGACTTGCTGCTCGATGTAACGTTTAAGCATATAGCACTCTTTTGCCGAGTGGTTACCATTAGGATGATATGGACACTTCTCAGCTAGAACTTGCTCGTAATTAGAAATCTTGTAGCGACGCTACTAAGTGAAGCGATCCGCTGTAGCCATGAGCTCTTCTGGGCAGCGCTTTCGCTCGGATGAGCGTGCATTGTACTTGTTGTCTCTTGAGGGCTTGTTGTCTTTCTTCTTGTCACGCAAAGATAAAGTCGGTCGCTTGTCGCCACTGACGGCTTGAACGGCATCAGCTGACGCCGCATACTTATTCGCCATCTCGAACAACTGACCCACAGTGTGAGGTGGTTTCCGAGTGAATTTATGGATGAACTTAGGATCTCTGACTCCTTTCCAAAAGGAGGCAATGACAATTTTGTCCCGGACATCCAGAATCTTGTTCCTAGCCTTCGAGAACCTCTTGATATACTCTTTCAGGGACTCTGTAGCCCCCTGCTGAAGTTGAAGAAGGTCGTATTGATTCCCAGGGCACTCGTAATTACCCTGAAAATTAGCGATTAACAGCTCTCGTAACTCAGCCTAAGATCCGACTGATCTGCAGGGCAATCCAGTCAGCCAACTTCGAGCCGAGTTAGATAAGGCCACTGGTAGATAATTGGCCATTACTTTGCTGTCTCCCCCAGCCGCGCGAATCGCCAACGTGTAGACGGTGAGTCAAGTACTGGGATCAGTCTTCCCATCATACTTGTCTATTCCAGTAGGTTTAAAGCCTATGGGCCAATTCACCTGTCGGAGATCTAGGGTGAAGGCCAAGACTCCCTCGTCGAAGTTATCTCGCCTGGGGGGTGAGTAACCAAGTTGACGATGTCGATACTCCTCCCACATTTGGTCCGACTCCTCACGTTCACGCCTCTTGTTGTTGATGATGTTACGAAGATCATGGCGGATGAGGTCTCGCGCATCAGCACTCGGCCGTCGCAAGTACCGATCTTGGTCCTCCCGCAGCCTTTCGCGTTCTTGATCCAGTCGGCATCGCTCTTCATCAATCCTCCGCTGCTCCTCTTCTAGTATTGCAAGATTGCGTTCTCGCTCGACTCGACGACCAGGCGTCGCAACCGAGTGGCTTCGTGCTTCAGTTGGCGTCTTGCTAGCTGGGGTTTTGGATGACTCGCGGTTTCCTGATGGAGGCGTTGCCCCAGAAGTTGATCCTCCCACTCCAAGGTTGTGGTGCTGGACACCAATCGCCGATACTAGGACCTTGTTCAATTGTGGCGTGAGGGGCCCAGCTTCATGTACCGTCTGTAGGAGAGTAGTCAACAAAGTTTGTGCTGCCGCTATGTTTTGCTGAGGGGTTACGAAGACTTGCTCGCCTTCATACTCCGCATTGAGGCCTTGACGCATCCGTCTGCTCAAGGCAACCAGCCATCTTGCCGCTTCAGTTCGCGCTTGTTCTCGCTCTTCGTGTGCTTGTCTTTCTGCTTCATCCTCAAGTTCCTTGCGCCGGCGCTCTTCATCAAGCAGTCTACGCTGCTCGTCGAGTTCTTGGCGTTGCCACTCGAGTTCTGTTGCTCTTGCCACGAGCTGTTCTGGTGTGGGGTTCGCATCTTCAGCGATTTCTGCCATAAAGACCCCGCGTGGTGGACAGAAGCTTCCTGAACTGCTCTGATCCCATCCATCAAATTGATCTCCTTCCCCAATAAAGGCTACCCAGCGCTCTTCTCCTTCACCGTATGCAATCGAGTTCCCGAAGTCCGAGTCATTATCACTCGGGGAAGGGAGGCTCGACCATTTGTAACAATAGGAGTAAAGATCTGCTCTGTACAGCATGGCTTCCAATGTCTTGGGTGGCTTCCTGTACCAGACTTCTTCTTCTCTGTCCACAAATAAAAAATATTTGGGATGAAATTTGACGCATCCTAATACTATTAATTTAGACAGGTTATATTTAAATTTACAATAGCAGAATGTGTGACGTCCATCTTAAAAATTATATTTATGAAGATTAAAAATTTTATTTAAATTTACAATAGTATATTGTTATGGTATTGATACATGAAGATTAATAATCCCTCTGTTCTTAAATAAACATATCATATAAGAGGGAAGCTTAAAACATATATGGCTTGTTCGGTAGTGGCCGAAATGTATGATGTTTGCTAGAACACATAGTATTTTTTTTTCTCTCTTCTGTGTGCATTCTTTTCGAACTACACTAACGGTTTGTGTTTTGGAAAAAATTATATGCGAAAGTTGTTTACAAAATTAAATTAATACATTTTTAAAGTTTAAAGTAGTTAATACGTAATCATATGCTAATGATACTTCTCATTTTACACGCGCTACTATTCTAAACATCACATTCTGCTGATCCATCACAAATGAACGCGGCCCTAGAATGGCTAGAACGAAAAGAATGTGTTCAATTTACAGTAGTGCAAAATATTCCAATAGAATGGCATGGGACCAATTAATTATTCCATTCAAATATTCGTAATATATGGAGATAAAACATGCATATTAAGTGCCACGTTGTAACAACTTTTGACTAGTTGTGTCTTGGCGGCACAGCACTGCAGCAGCACGCGAGGCCGAGGCCGTCATAGAACTCACAACGAACAAATGACGATGTCACCGTCGGCACTATGTGGAATGGAATGGAATATGTGGCTCGGTTGGGACTAGGTAGTCCATGAGCTTCGTTTTTCACTTTATTGGCCGAGCTTCGCTATGGGCTAGATCCACCGTCCACCACTGGTGTTATACCGCTTGATGTTATACCGCTTGAAGAGCCCACGAAGAAATTAGGAATTATTCGTAACAAACATCACCCCAAATTGGATCTGCAAAATTATCGTTATCAAACGACAGCCCTATGCAAGAATACTTTTCGTCTATGGGCTTGTTGGGCAGCCGAGTATGCAGAAGCACCCTAGCTGTGCTATAACCATCCCAAAACATATATCTATGGTGCTGGTTTTGCGGTTGTAGCTGCAGGCTACAACAATAGCAGCCGAATAGTGCCTATTTTACATTGCAATTGTAGGAACCTATCCTTGGGCTTCTTCTTTTCCTCTCACAAATAACACATGAGTTAGTGTCGTCTGTCATGTCACGGTTGTTTTGGTGGCATTAATATATCAACCTTTTGCCGCGCTGCCAATAATCCACAAGCGATTGCAGTAGTTTCTGCTCACCCCAAATGTATTGCTCTTGTCGGGCGTGATTCGGCCAACAATTACCCCTTTCCCTCCGTTGTTTTCTTATCTGTACATTATGATGATGACCCCCATGTTGCTAGATTTATTGATTAGGAAGGCGACAGATATAGAGGTCACATGTTTTTATTGAAACAGAGCATGAGTAGGGGAAAGGGGGCATGGACTAGGAGGACAATGATACGTGCCACTATTTTATTAGTGGATAATCCACAGCCTTTCTTCAGAGTTCGCATCAGCTCTAGCACACGGCAAACACACCACGACAACTCTCATATACGCGGGGCACCACCATGGTGGTCGGCAACACCGTCTACTTCGAGAGCAATCAGGTGCTCCCTTCATACAACAATCGAACAGACACCGATAAGGTGTCTCGACAACACATAAAGGCAATGGCGAGCATGATGGGAAGATTAAGGGTACTTCTGCAATAGTCATTCTCACATTGAGCCAATATTTGATAATGACAATTCAACCAATCACATATATGGGATGATATTTGGACGGAATATATTTTTCTAATAATAGATGACATAATCTTAATTTTCTTCTAAATATTTAGGCTGTGTTTAGATTCCAAAAAATTTTAGACAAAAAATGTCACATCAATGTTTGTATACACATTTAAAGTATTAAAACATCACATCAATATTTAGACATATATTTAAAGTATTAAACATAGACTAATAACAAAATAAATTACATATTCCGACTGTACAGTGCGAGACGAATCTTTTGAGCCTAATTACGTCATTATTATCCATAAGTGCTATAATAACCAACATTTGCTAATGATGGATTAATTAGGCTTAAAAAATTCGTCTAGTAGTGTACAGTCGGAATATATAATTTTTTTTATTATTAGTCTACGTTTAATACTTTAAATATGTGTCAAAATATTGATGTGATGTTTTTGTCCAAAACTTTTGGAATCCAAACGCGGCCTTATACAAGTTATATAGCCAAATGCTTAAAAGTCCCATTACATTTTTAGTACATTCCAAAACTTGACAAACAAAAAAAGGATTGTGCTTGAGTGCAAAGTTTGCAGCCGGGAGACCGTAGTAGAGACAAGCGACCACAACCCGAAAGGATATCCGCAGGTAAAATGCCATTTTTCTTATGGCTGAGATGCTAAAAGCATGATATCCCATCTCCAGAAGGGCAACATATCCAGTGAAAATCAACCTTCCGTGCAAACTATGAAAAATTCAATCAGAGCCACACGATGTTGATCCAACGGTGCGCTCAGGAGAGGTGGGAGGGCTGATTTGCAAAACTCAAGGGAGATGGGACGGGTGATTTAAAAAACGCTTTTGCAAATCACCCCTTCCACCTCTCCTGAGCGCACCCTTGGATCAACATCATGTGGCTCAGATTGAAGTTTCCATAGTTTGCACGGAAGGTTGGTTTCCTCCAGAAGTCCACAATTGAACAAGTAAAAAAATTCACTCCAAATTAGAAAAAGTCGAGAGGAAAAAACAGAGAAATGAAAAGAGGCTGAGCTCAAACGACCGCTCGCCATGGGTGTCCTCCTCGTTCACCTCCCCAACCTCGCCGGCGCACGCCGTCCATCGCCGGCCAGGTTCCAATGGGACCGCGGCGCGTGGCTCTCGGTATCCGCCGTGGCGCCCGGTGGCCCCATGAAGGAGAAGGGGACTAGGAGGAAGGAGAGGATAGTGATTAGGGTTTCGGACCCGGTGAGGGAGAGGAGGCTGCCGTCGCCGCTGTTCACGTCGCCGGACTCCCTGTCGGATCCTCCGGCGGCGAGGCGGCGGCAGGGGGAGGAGGATGGGGAGGAGGAGCGGCGGCGGTACTACGTCAACATTGGGGATGCCATCCGGACGCTGTGGGAGGAGCTCCTCGCGGCGTTCTAACGGGAGCCTAGCTTCCATATCTACAGGTTCGTGAGAAAACTTCTGATTTCCAAATCCGGGGAGGATTGCGTTGACGATGAGCTGTGGGGAAATTTTGATCCTTTTCGCAGCGCATGGGTGACACTCATGCTGTCTTGAGTCGAGTTGGGGATAAACGATGGGGGATTTTGTACTCTTATTGGGTGTTCTTAGGCATAATTGGAGAGTGAATTGCAAAATTTTGATATTTTCGATGTGTGTTGGCCACGGATAAAGGACTGCTATATTGAATTAGGATAACATAACGCTACTGAAGATGTGAAAGTGATTGTTTTTATGGGCTTAGTGGCGGTGCTACTGATTAGAAAGCTACTTAGTTACCAAAGGCTGCCAACTCATAGGGGTTAGGGGTGAGTGTGCGCGTGTTTGTGAGCGTTACGGTGTTTCTCAAAAAAGCTGCCAACTCATTATTTTGCTTGTAAAAGTAATGGCCTCATTATTGTTATTTACTCCGTACTAATTAAAATTTCTATAACTATGAGAAATATTGGTATGGCTACCAAAAATACAAATTGTCACCATAAAACTTTGATATCAAGATGTTTTTGTCACTACTGATTTGGTGAAACAACAAACAATGCCTTATGTGTAGCCACAAAATATTATGACTTCCTCAGTCCACACATATACTTACATATGTGCCACCATTTTATGGTTTGGTTTCTCCAAAGTCTGCATTAGCTCTAGCATACGACGTACGCACCACGACAATTCTCATTGACGAGGGGCACCACCATAGTGGTCGGCGACACCGTCTACTTCAAGGGCAACCAGGGTGCTCTGTGCATACAACAGTTGACCAGAAGGCATGGAGGAAGCGCGTTGACAACACGAAGACAATGCCGAGCATGGTGAAAAACTTAAAGACAATTTTGCCCGATCATAATGCAAAAGTCATTCTCGCATGGAGCCAATATTTGATAATGTCAATTCGCATATATGCGATGACGTTTGGACGAAACATAATTTTCTAATGTTAGATGGCATAAGCTGAAGTTTTTCATGAATATTTCTACTACCTTTATTGGGGTGGCATGGCAGTAGAAATCAATCCAATTATTTGGATTAAAATAGATCTACGGTTTAGATTAATTTCTACTAGCAAATTACCAGAGTGGGGCTAAATATTTATACAAGTTATGTAGACAAATGCTTGAAAGTCCCATAACATTTATTTCCTCCGTTTCAGATTGTAATGCATTTTGACTTTTTTTATAAAGTTTGACCATTCGACTTATTTTAAAAAATATGAAAATATTATTTACTTTTCTTGCAATTTACTTTATTATCAAAGTACTTTAAGCATGACTTATTAGTTTTTATATTTGCAAAAAAAATTTAAATAAGACGGATGGTCAAACGTTAAAAAAAAAGTCAAAACGCCTTACGATCTGACGGATGTAGTATTACATTCCAAAACTTGAGAAAAATGATTGTGCTCGAGTATGCAAAATTTGTAGCCGGGAGACCGTTGTAGAGACAAGCGACCACAACTCGCAAGGATATCCGCAGGTAAAATGGCATTTTCTTATGGCTGAGATCAGCAGGATATCCATTCTACGAAGTCCAGAGTTGAACAAGTAAAAACTCGCCCCAAATCAAAAAGGTTGAGAGAAAAAAGGGAGAAATGAAAAGAGGATGAGCTCAAACCACCCTCTCGCCATGGGTGCCCTCCTCGTTCACCTCCCCACCCTTGCCGGCGCCTGCCGCCCATCGCCGATCGGGCTTCGACGGGACCGCTGTGTGCGGCTCTCGGTATCCGCTGCGGTGCCCAATGGCCCCGTGAAGGAGGTAGAGGAGGAGGAGGAGAAGAAGGGGAGGAAGGAGAGAATAGTGATTAGGGTCTCGAACCCGATGAGGGAGAGGAGGCTGCCGTCGTCGCTCTTCTCGTCATCGAAGCCTCCGGCGGCGAAGTGGCGGCAGGGGGAGGGGACGGGGACTGGGATGAGAAGCGGTAGCGGTTATATGTCAACGTTGGGGATGCCATTTGGACGCTGCAGGAGGAGCTTTCGGCCGCGTTCTACTGGGTTGTGAGGAAACTTTCGATGCTTCCCTATTCCTGGGATGTTTTCTAAGTCGATAGGTTTTTACCCAATGTTTCATTAGAGTGTTAGCCGATGAGTTATCCTGGGTCCAAGTGTTGTATCGGTTTTTCTTTTTATATCATGGTTTTACCCGATATTACCGCATAACAAATTTGTTTGTCTGATTACTTAGTTCTATATCTCACCTACATCCGATTGATCATCAAAATCCTATCGACATCAAGTGGAAGCGCATCATATCGGCTTTTTTAGCCGATCGGCTTCTAGATCATCAATATCAACATATCGCCGTTCACCTCCTTCGTGATCAACGTTCAACTATCTTGTTACTTGCACAATCAAAATTGATTGGCTGCAGCCTCAATATTTAGAACATGCATTGGAGCTAAGCAGATCTCCTAGACCTTCGTGTGACATGCAGATATTTTTTATGCTAACTACGGGATGACGTTTGGATGAAATAGATTCTTCTAAGGTAAAAATCCACTTTATCTCTCCCAAACTATTTTAATGGATCACTTAACACACTCAATTATTTTTTTTACTTACCCCAAGCTATTAAAAAGGTTTACTTTACACCGTATCAGTACTTCTATTTTTATTTTTATAAGCTATATTTTGAGTTGAAATTTTGTTGAGCCATAGATTACACCATTACTAACATTTCAAAATATTTTCATAGTATTTTGCTTGAATTTTAAAATTTTGATGTTTAAATTGATCTTACATCCCAAAATATAGCACAAATAGTGATAAAAATATTGATAGGTAAGCTATGGTGTATCTATCCATTCTACAAAATTTCAATAAAAAATACGACTAATATAGAGAGAGAAAAAAGAAATGTTTTAAAGGTGTAAATTATGCCATTTTAATAGTTTGATGGTGTAAAATAAGCCCAAAAATAATTTAAGGGTTAAGTAAACCAATAAAATAGTTTAGAGAGGTAAAATAGACTTTTTTTTTCTTTTTTTAATGATAGATGGCATAATCTTAATTTTCTCCTAAATATTTATAGTTATATAGAAAGTCAACTAACCAACGTCAACGTCATCTAAAGAAAACTGGAGTGAGTATATTCCAAAACATGACAAAAATGATCGGTTGTGCTGGAGTATGCAAAATTTGCAGCCGGGAGACCGTTGCAGAGACAAGCGACCACAACTCGATTGGATATCCGCAGGTAAAATGCCATTTTTCTTATGGCTGAGATCCTAATAGCAGGATATCCCATCTCCAGAACTCCACAATTGAACAAGTAAAAGAAAAATCATTCCAGATCAGTAGAAAAAGTCAAGAGGAAAAAACAGCGAAATGGAAAGAGGCTGAGCTCAAACGGACACCACCCCTCGCCATGGGCGCCGTCCTCTTTCACCTCCCCAACCTCGCCGGCGCCCGCCGCCCATCGCCGGCGGATCTCCGACGGGACCGCGGCGCGCGCCTCTCGGTATCCGCCGCGGCGCCCGGTGGCCCCGTGAAGGAGGAAGAGGAGGAGGAGAAGGAGAAGGGGACTAGGAGGAAGGAGAGGATAGTGATTAGGGTTTCGGACCCGGTGAGGGAGAGGAGGCTTCCGCCGCCGCTGTTCACGTCGCCGGACTCCCCGCCGGAGCCTCCGGCGGCGAAGCGGCGGCAGGGGGAGGGGGACGAGGAGGAGGAACGGCGGCAGTACTACGTCAACGTTGGGGACGCCATCCGGACGCTGCGGGAGGAGCTCCCCGCCGCGTTCTACCGGGAGCCTAGCTTCCATATCTACAGGTTCGTGAGAAAATTTCTGATGCTTTCCAATTCAGGGGACGATTGCGTTGACGATGAGCTGTGGGGAAATTTTGATCCTTTTCGCAGCGCATGTGTGACACTCGTGCTGTCTTAAGTCTAATTGGGGATAAACGATGGGGGATTTTGTACTCTTATGAGGTGTTCTTAGGCATAATTGGAGATAGGAATTGCAAATTTTTTGATATTTTCGATGTGTGTTGGCCACGGATAAAGGACTGCTATATTGAATTAGGATAACATAACGCTACTAAAGATGTGAAAGTGATTGTTTTTATGGGCTTAGTGGCGGTGCTACTGATTAGAAAGGCTACTTAGTTACCAAAGGTTTCCATCTCATAGGGGTAAGTGTGCGCGTGTTTGTGAGCGTTACTGTGTTTCTCAAAAAAGCTGCCATCTCATTATTTTGCTAGTAAAAGTAATGGCCTCATTATTGTTAGTTACTAATTAAAATTTCTATAACTATGAGAAATGTTGGTATGGCTACCAAAAATACAAATTATCACCATAAAACTTTGATATCAAGATGTTCTTGTCACTACTGATTTGGTGAAACAACAAACAATGCCTTTATGTATAGCCACAAAATCTTATGACTTCCTCAGTCCACACATATACTTACTGTCTGTGAAGCATCAAGTGTATAATTACTTTAACCTCTTACCACCAATATTTGTATTCAAAGTTATCATTGTCAGACATCAGAAGGCTCAATTTCCGTGTAATAAACCAAGCTCAAGCTCAGTTTAGCGCTATAATCTCAACTCTCAGCTGAAGTTTTGTTTCGAAAGGATTCAGATGGTCCTAGTTAAATTTGATATGCGTCTAGAAAGTCTGAAAATATATATATGCATTACCAATCATGAAAGGACAGATTATATGTAAAGTACAGAATGAAATGTTTGACACTGATAGAAATATATCCTTGTTTCTGGTCTGAAGAAGATATGCTGATTCCTTGATACATGTATTGAGGCCATTGCATATGTCAGAAAAATAATGCGGTCACTTCTTAAATTAGAATGTTATTTGTACAAAAACTGGTTGTACCAAGGTTTTCTGCAGCCAAAACAGGGTTGATGATGTCAGATGTTAGATGTGGCCCATTACAGTGCCATGGAAGTTAAGAACGGGGTTTTCGAAGGGGCACCAGCTATATAAGCTAGCTAGCACATAAACAGATGGCAAACACATCATGATTCTCTCCCCATTTTGATTCACTTGACATCTATTAAAATTTCGACTACTAATAATTTTGTAATTGTTCTGTTAAGATGAGTGGAAGTTACCCATAGGTTTGTGATGCAATGCATTTATTGCATGCCTTAAGTATTTATAAATTATTGATAAAAGAATAAAACTTACAGTGCATAGCAAAAACAACAGTGTCAAGTATTTGAAAACAGAGGGAGTGTATTGTTAGGTTGGCCATACATGCAGCAGATTAACTTGAGGTTAAGCAATGAATAATGAATAAGTTATTCAAGTCCTCATTTTCGCCCATGATTTTCGTTCTTTGGAAGGCTATTCTAGGTCTACAGTCTACTCCTCCCCTAATCTGTACTCCTTTGGCTAGGATCATTTTTTTATTCGAAGTCAGCTTTGTTTCAAACACAACTTGTTTTGTTTATCTTGCTAGCCAAATCTTTAGTTCTTGTACTTCTGTACTTGCTTCTGGCTTTTATCACCATGGGGATTCTCATTGTTCGAACTACTTGAAAGATGCTCTATTCTGCTTGACAATGCCCTGTGATCATCCATGATTAGAGTGATGCTACCTCTTCTCCATGACAAATATTTCTTTAGGTCACAATTTATGAACATATGTAAATACTGATATATGAGCACATGTCAGCTAGAAAATCTACTCATCAGAGAAATAGAGTTAGGATAGTACTTAATGACAAATACTTTTTGTTTCCTGAGCTTGCTTGTATGTCATGGACACTGCATATTGGGGCTCATGTACGGAGAAATCAAGGAGCTTTCAGTCATGCATGATGTACTAGTTAGTGGGTGCGTAGAATACCGCATCAGCTTAGCATTGAAATTCTGTCATGGGCATGGGCCCATGAGACTGACTGACTAAGGCCCACGAGTGGCCTGATACTTCATGCATACTGTAGCACTGGTTGGAGTTTTCTAGGAGATAGGATTAGACTGAGTGGTTTCTTTTAGGTCAAGTTTTCCCTGTTCAATTAAGCAATGAATCAAGATTAATCTAATCCCCTCCCCCTAGATGTTATTCTCCCCAACCTAAGTCTACATCCCTTCCCTAGAAGCCGACGCTGCCCGGCTATCCTCCTAGCGGTGTTTACCCCGTCGTGGCCTCGGGTCGTAACATTATGAAATTGTTATACAATATAAAAGAGACCCTTTCTAATTGTCTTCAAGTAGACTAACAAATATGAAGGCGTCAAGGTTGCTCAATGCTCATTATGTATGGTACCTTAATTTGTTAGCGACAGTTCTAATCCTGGATGTTAGATAGAACTGCAGCTCTCCAGTTTCTTCTTTGCTCAGCTTTGGCATGTGGATGTTGTCTCTGATTTGCAGTGGTCATCATTATATAGTAACCAACAAATTTTCTAGAGTAAAGAATTGTAAACCCCTATAGGGATGTTCAATCACCTGAGAACAAATAATTTCTATCTGTGGCAACATCTGACCACTATATGAGTTCTTATAACGTTTTGATATCCAAAGATAACATGATATAATGCACATAATAGAGGCATCTGCAAAGTAAAAAAAAAAGATGAATGTGTTATCCAACCCAGTTGTATACCACCCAAAGAAGCAGTGTTGATTTATCATTTGAAAAGATACTTCTGTTTAATTGCCAAGCATGGCTTTCTAATTTTCTAAACATATGCACTTTTTAGTAAAAATCCTAGAGAGCAGATAGTTTCTATGCAAGGCCACCTTGTGAACAGCTTTCTCGTGCTATTGTGATTTGTTTATATTTTACAGTTGCACATTTACCTTTGTACCAGCACAAATTTATCTTTCATGGTATATTCATTTCTGAAGACTAAAGAAGATCCAATCCTTGTTAATTCCTAACCCCATGTGATGCTGTCTCCAGGGATGATATTGCCTTCAAAGATCCTATCAATAATTTCGTGGGTATTGATAACTATAAAAGGATATTCTGGGCTCTACGATTTACTGGACAAATTTTCTTCAAAGCATTATGGATCGACATTGTCAGTATATGGCAGCCTGTTGAGGATGTAATCATGATCCGGTGGATTGTCCATGGTAGTCCTAGAGTTCTATCGGATGGCCCTGGCCGATTTGAAGGCACCTCGGAATATAAGTTCGATAAGAATGGCAAGATTTATGAACATAAAGTAGAGAATGTTGCCAGGAATTCACCAACGAAGTTCAAGGTCTTGCCAGTCGCAGAGCTCATCAGATCACTCGGATGCCCATCTACTCCGAAACCAACATATTTTAAGACATCATCCCTACAACTAATCGCACTCTTGCCATTCTGGTTGAGATTGACTTGGATGAGATGCTGCTTATCGTTGTACCTTATCCTAGCAGGGTTATCAAAAGAATGAGGATTCATAGTGGTTCTACTCCAAGCCAATTCCTCTAAATTTTGCCCTTCCATTGTATGATTATAGCTTATACTTGTGAGCAGCTCGCCAGTACCTGTTGTTTGTGTACAGCGCAAAGTTTTGGTCTAGGGAATATAGGCATAGCTGAAGTTATTCCAAGATATTGGCTGAGTTTTGTAAGCTGTATATTTGCCCCCTACCGGGTGTCCGGGTATGCTGTAATCAACATATCAGGTCAGTAAGGAAATCTTACATGCTTGCACGTTGTGTGGTGCAAAGTCTTTTGCCAACGAATGGCAAAATATCTGGTCGGTGCCAAGTGCTTTAGTTGATCTGATGATATTTAGACTATTATGATTCACGAGCATAAATGAGTTCAGTTACAGATCTAAAGATGCACTATCCTTTTTTGTCCTCAATGAATGAGTCAAGGAAAATTTGTCTTTCCATCACTGTCTGTCACTGGCGTAGAGTGTAGAAAGTCGCCTGATATGCATTATCCATTATCATTATCATCGTTGTGTCGGCCAAAAAGGGACCTTTTCTTGTGAGACAAAGACCAGTTTATAATTTTTCATTTCCTAATATCTTGTGTGCAAAACTGGACTGTACTGAAACTTCTGATGTACTCCTACGTTGGTGCTTCTGGGCTTTTGTAATCATGTGTTAGATTCAGGCCTGAATCGACCAATCTACATCGGATCTGAATCTGAATCGTACAAGCTACCTCTTCAAACTTTCTGCCATCATTATTATTGGCCAAGGGAACAGCTTTGGTTGTTGTATCTATGTTCATAACACACAAGATGAATTGCAAGCTTTTCTGAAGTTACAAAAAAAATTCAGAATTGAATTACAAGACCAGTAGAACATGATCCATCATGATCGCTTACAAGTGAAAGAAACAAAGAAATGAACATATGGTAAACATGAAGCTTGCTAATTCTGCATGCTGCAAAGGACGAGGTATATATCCTGTGTATGTATATATACATAAATGGATCCACACAGACCATAACAACATAACCAAACATAGACACCAAGCAGTAAAATATACTCCAAATCCCTGTTTAAAACACGAGAATTTTCACAGAGAATTCATCAACCTGAATTCTCACGTGGTCGAACAAACTAAAAATCCCGACTTTCAAAACAGGGAGTACTGACTGAATTCATCCTGATTCTACAGCAGCAGCAGCAGGCTCAGAATCAGAAGCAGGGAAATCCCCCACTGATCACCGCCGCTGACATGCCGCCGGACTCCCTGCAGAGGCAATCCAGCTTCCACGCTGGCAGCTCGCCGGCGCCATCACCGGAGCCCGATCTCTTGCCGTCGCTCGGCGAGCCGGCGAACGTCGTCGTCGCTGCTTCCGGCTTCTTGCTCTCCGCGGTGACGCGGTGGGTGGATGATGAGGATTTCTCCTCCGGCTTGCTGTTCTTCCCTTCCATGACTTCAACTCCTTGGCTTGTTTGATTGGGTGGTTTTGTGTGAGACCGTGTGCTATTGCTATATGGTGTGTGTTCTTCGTTTGCGTGTATATGGAGACATGGAGGTTGGTTGTACTATTATAAGGGTAGGAGGATAAGGATGTGCATGAATACCGTCAGCGAGGTACATATGGTTTCGCCGCCACGTCAATTAATATTTGGTTGGCTAAAGAAAGATGGTGGAATAACTCCTTTCTTTTGTTTATGAATAGCACGATTTTTTCGTTGTTCTTTTATTTTTTTCTTGCCTGTCAGATAAATGCATTCCAGTCAACAAAAATTGGATGGATACGACGGATAAGTCATTTGAGTTATTTTCGTATGACAATTTGATAAATAAAAATACTTGGCGTGAAGTAGGACAAATTAGATGTCACCTTTTCGGTTGATGGTTGACTGAAGAAAATTTCAGCCACCTAACCCAACCCTAGACATTGGATCAAGATCCAAAAGATGATGCCGTCTTTCCATCCCTAGACAGCAAAAGAGAAGAGCGAATGAGATGTCGTATTGAATGGCAACAATGACCGTGACAGCTACGGTGATCTCTATGGGAGGACGATGAAAGCAGACATACCTCACAAGGACGCTAAGATATAGGAGGATAGAGGGTGAGGTTAAAGACAACTGCAACAAAGAACATGTGGTTTATTAGGATGTAGAGGGCAGTGAAATGGATCTAATGGCATGATCCACCTAAGACAAGGGAGAAGAGGCGGGATGGAGCAATCAACACTAGAGTTGAGGAAGAATACGTTGGTAACATGAATCTGGAGGATATGAGGAAGAAGGAGGGTACGGCAACGGTCAGGAATGAGAGGCTACTGGCATCGGTGAAGCTCGCAGACAGGCGCAGGGTGTAGATTGCATTCGTGCGCCTAAATCGGCGGAAGGAAAGTGTGAGAGAGAGAGGGGGTGGGTTAGGGTTAGATGGTGTTGCCGAAATCTTGAAGCAATATAGTTGCATATTTTTTAACTATATCTACCATTAAAATAATAATGTCATAAATACAAGTATATGTACTGGTTTGGAGACTAAAACCTACTGAACAAGTTACATCGTAAGAAAGTTTGCTTATAATGCTTATACTATCGGTTGAAAATACGTCGTGTTTGCCTTAGTATCTTCGATTTTGATTTTTTTTTTTTATCCTTTTGATCCACTTCTTTTCATGTGTTCATGTGAACACATTTTGTTATTATTGTTTTTGTTTGGGTTCAATTCATTTCATCTGCATAGAAAGTGCATCCTCCAATAACTACGTAAATTGGAATCTCCAAATGAAAGTATATGAATTCCTCTAGGTGAAAAGCGGTGGTTAGAAAGTTTTATGTTTACTAAATAAACGTTTCCGCTCTATGGTTGGATAAGTATTCTCTAGTCAAAACTTATAGGAATTATCGAACACGATCGTATTCTAGACCCGACACATGGTCTTGCACAATTTGTCGATTAAAACCGTTGGCACCGACGGAGAGCTCGTGCGCGCTTGCGAATTGGACTTGGCCGCACATCGCTGTATGTAGTGTGGGAAGAGAAGCAATTCATCATATCCAAATCTAATCTACAGTATTATTCCTATCAATCAATTAGAGTACGTGACGTTGAGGCTGCCAGAGTGCAATGCATGTAGGTAGCCGTAGCTGAATGGGATAAGGTGATCGATGCGTTAGCATGTGCTATGTGCACGTGGCTTGTCTTTTTAATTGACAAATGGATCCGGATTTATAGGACCAAGTCAATTATCTCAGATAAATAAAGACGATGTGGATATATACTTGACAGATCGTCTCTACTGATGGTGACTAAATTCAGCATTTACGACGATGACCTTTTATGCTCATGTTAGGCGCAGACTAGAAGAAAGCTGATTGAGAATAGTAGTCACAAGATTTTTCACGAGGTGTTTGCTAGACTAATAGTTGCAGCATGGTCGTCTAGACGTGGAATCCCCATCTTGAATTTCAGTTTAAACAATCGTATATTCTTTAAACTAAAAACAAAAAAAAAAAACAGGAATTCATGAGGTGTAGCCCAATCTTCTGTATCAAAAAGGACAGGATACAAATTTATTTTTTGATGTAGCGTTGTAATCCTACAAAAGTTTCTTCATTACAAGTTACAATTGGTGCCCCACTTATTATAGTACACCTTATTTGGAAACTGTTGAAAACAAACACATGGCGAAGAGTCGTTTGTACTTTCATCCCATGCAGGTAGTGCAGATAAAAAGTTTAGGAACACCGAACACATAGCGCTGTTTGATAATCAACACTAAAGTGAAGACCATATATATGCAGCTAAAGAAATATTAAATCTTAATCAACATCTAATTTGTGGTTGACATATATGCCTCAAAAGTATAGCCAGGACAGTTTGCTCAGGTACCCTTTTTCTGCTATTGCCTACATATTCTATAGAAACATCTCAAAAACGTATAAAAAGAATAAATCAGATCATGGTCCTCAAGATGTTCAATAAACACTAGTCATCAAACAATGTGGAACACATATGTAGCTCTCATTCAAACCTTCTGGTCAAGCTCAGATTGTGATGACGGTATACCGTGTTTCTGAGTTTTCTCGCTGGGTGTTGAGTAAACTTGCCTCTCTTTGCCTCCTGGTTTCGATGAAGCGTTCCCATACCAAATCATGCCAATCACAGCAAGCATCATTCCAAGCGCAACATGGAAGTTAAGGCCCTCTTTTCCAAAGAAAAGAAAGCCCAAGGTTAACACCAGAATCGTCTTCATATGGCCTAGAACTTGGAATGAGACTGCGGTAAATCTTCCGATGCATATGAATTGGCTAAGATTTGTCCCAACAGCAATTATGCACGACAGTACAATGAAGAACTGAAATGCAGGTAGATGAAAAAGAAAATGTTAGCCCATTTTAGGATGAAAAAATAGTAAACAGGTAAAATAATATTTATGCTCCAAGTTAATACATCACATGCTCCTTTCATTAGATTTTACTAGTAGTTCAAAGAAAACCTTTTGACTAAGAAGCATCTATAGGATGCAATACAAATTTTTAATGGCCAAACCTCATAAAGCATTTGCAGCAAGGCATTTTATAGTTCATACACTTCTCTACTACCTAAAGCAACTTCTGTATTTCAATGACATATCTTTTTTTGTCACAGAGGAATTTACATGGCCGGTTGATACGAAATAATGGGTATGTAAAAGCTAACCATGAACAAAGGAGATTGGAAGAGACATTACCAGCACAGAATTGTGCAGCTAATACTTTGGATATATTACATTGCTCAAAAAATCATCTTAAAGGTAGTAATAACCTTATACCAAACATCATTTACTATAATTTATCATTGCTTTGTAGCCTACCTGAAGTTCTTGGACCAAAGCAAGCAGAAAAAGGATCTTAGTTCCAGGATATACTACTCATTTCATTATAAATAAGATCTAGCTCAGGTGGAATCATCAATAGAGCTATATGGGTTTCTAATGGCATGTTTATAACAAGATAAGCATAGAATCGGCGCGTACCGTAACTATTGCTGTGTAATTGAAAGTATCAACTCTTTTGTTGGTCAGCCAGAAGTCCACAAAAGGCCCCAGTATCAATAAGGATGCTGCCTGAGCTGGAGCAGTATGGCCCAAGAGGTTGAATGAGCCAAGCGAGTACTTCCTTTGAAGATGATGAACATACTGCACAGCACAGAAGAAAACAAATAAAACAGGTAATAACTACATGAAAATTTGCCCTGAAAAGTGCAAATAAAAAAGAAAAGAACAAGACTTCTGTTAGCAGACAAATGAGCAAGATCAAATATTTAAAAATATTTTACTAACTAAGCATTCCTTTGAATAGGAGTAGTCAGAACATGAGTTCACGTTAATGATTTGGAAACTCTGTAGATAGGGAGCACCACATACTATTTTTTTCAGGATTGAATATTACCAACTTGGAAGCAAGACATCAACGAGTTAATACAGCACAAATCTTGAAGTGGCAATACTCACATGCTGTTGTAATGCAGTGCTCCAAACTGCTATTATGGCAGCGATGAGTCCTTGTGAATTCACACTAACATCAGTCACAGTACACACGGCAACACCTACTAGAACAAGCAAAATACTGAGCTTTGTATCTCTTGAGTATCGGACTTTATCAAATAGGATTTCCAGAAAGCACAAAACTGGAATAATACATAACTTGGCAATCTGAAAAGGCATAAGGAACAAATTAGTATATGCATCCAATTATGACAGTCAACATTAAAAACTTAAGCACTCTCTTCACCTGGTAGAATCCAACAGAGTTCCACATCAAACTAACATTCATCCCAACAATTGATAGGTTTGCAAAAAAGACGAATTTTATTAGTTCTGGCACTGGTAAGTAGGATGGTTGAATATATCCCAGCCATTTCATTACTAAAGTCATCAAGGTCGTGGTTGCAAAATGCAGTCCAGTCAATGTAGTAGCTGTACAATCAAACAATAGCACACCCACATTAGTACAAGAATATGTTCGGTAGCAGTCATAGTTTCTTACAGATTCATCTATACAAGTGATTACACGTACGAATAACAACTTTACCCAAAAAAAGAAGAGTGAATATTAAAAATTACCAAAACTAAAACCATGTGTAGCCATTAAGGCCTTGTTGACCATGATGATACCAACAGATGTCACAACATTGAACATCCAAGCTCCAGCATCTAATGCTGCTTTTCTCTCTGCTTTGCTTCCAGCTGCCATATTTTCTTGTCATGTAGAGTCTAAATCCTATTTGGAGTATCAGAATCTACATTGGAAACAAATCTTAAGATATTAGATTAAGAATATAACTATTTAAGCATATTTAGTACATAAAAAAGTGGCATCAATACAAGTTAATACTGCAAAAATATATTGAGAATTTTAGTTTGCCACCACAGCACAGCCATGAAATTAGGTAAATATCATCGTGAAATACGCTCTTTGTCATCCACCATCCCAAAGGGATTGGATCAAAATTATGTAAAAAAAAATACCACCACCGTTGTCAAGTTTTCCATGTGTCCTTGGTGGGCTTTTGTCAGTTCTAGTGCTGAGAAATGTACATTATAAGCTCCCTTCTTTCAGCATTGGATGAGAGAGAGAGAGAGAGAGAGAAGATTTGGAGAGAAGGAAAGAAATAGTGGTGTTTATGTGGTGGGACCAACCTATAAGTAAAAGGAACAAGTGATGGAATGATATTTCATTAATTTCATGCCTTTGCAATGGCATGTTCTAACTTGCAAACTTTGCAATTACGTTACTCAAAGATTTTCTTAGTTTAATGTTTTTGTGGTGATATTTTACTAATATCTCGAATCTTGTAATGGTACTGTTTGGTTTTATCTGGACCTAAAATTTTGCACATTCTGAAATTCAAAGGCATGTAATAGCTAGTGAATTTGAGTAGAGGTAAAAGATGAGAGAGCAACCGATGGAAATTGGAACAACGCCATTAAATAAACTAGGATATTGGAATAAGTTAAGCTATGTTCTTGTTTTTTGCGATATATGTACTAATGCTCATAATGGGGACAAGATGATGCTCAATAAACAAAACAAAACAGTATAATTCCTTTCCTGAATACCTTTTGATTTGCTTGACGAAACAAATGGTCATGCAATAGACAAAGAATCCATCAATCATAGACCTATCTATACTAACTTTAGGCAAGCATGGAATCCTATTTTCACTAACTAGTATTCAGGAAAACAATGCGAAAACTTGATGTTCTACATTTCAGTAATAAATCTTGGGCACCCTCTTGTCATGCTCCTCCCTGTTATGATCATTAAACTGTAGACTGATAATATGAAGGCTTATAACACAAGAATTGTACTCAAAGAGCGGTGGACTAACTCAATAGATTAAAGCAACCGCACATCTTGTGGGGTAAGAGGGGACAGTGGTAAGCGTAGAGCAAACAGCCCTTAAGGAGAGGAGGGCTCATCCCTGTGTGGTTAGGCGGCTCTGATCTGCAGATCAGCTAATGCTAGAGTTTTGCAGTAAAGACCTTTGATACTTTTCACTAATTTATCTCATAACAAACACTAGCAGCCTATATAGCACAATAACAATAATGTGCCAGCTCATTGACTACGAAACATAAAATAATTAAGAATATAGAGATGGCAAATTATATTAGCAATCCAATCAACCTAAACTACGATGCCAATAACTTGAGAAGAGTTAAATTCAAATATCACATCTGTTTGTAGGCTTGCATTTCTTATACCTGCAACCAAACCTACAGTCCCAAACAGCACATCGTTATACTCCTCTTAAAAAGGAGGAGTGGGGGTGATCTACACTACACCCATCCCCTCAATAGGAAACTCCGTGGCTAGATCTATGAAGGGGGCGGATCTATCGTAGGGCATGGGTTTTGCTAGCAAACCCCCTATTCTGCCACGGGAAACAAGCTGCCATTAGTACGGCATGCACGACGCACGCATTGCAGAAACCAAATCGGGATGAACTGGGAGAGTTAATTGGAAGGCAAACGACCAACGAATCGATCCAAGCCGTAATTGATTTCTAATAAAGCCACAGCGGCCTGTACATGAGAACGCGCAGAGGAGAGAGGGAGGGTTAGAGACAAAAGATTGAATACCTTCAACTCGATTCGGGCCAAATTCTAGCCGGCCGGGCGCCGGGAGGAGGCGAAGGAAGGCTAGGGCGTGGGGCTTCGGGAGGGAGAGGAGGAGGCCGTCGTCCACCCCGCGCCTCCAGCCGCGTTCGCCGGCCGCGCGCGCGACGGGGCGAGGAGGCGGGGGTAAAGGCGGCTCGCCGTGCCTCCGCCGAGTGAGGACTGTAGAGGGTGAGGTCAGGTTCAGGATTTCAGCAAAGCGGTTGTTTTAGAGATGCGACACCGTGTGTGCGCGAGAGTCAGGGCCTTCAGAATCAACAGTGCTCCTACGTGGCGAGGAGAGCATTATTCTGTGACTGCTGTCAAAATATTGCCGAGCACTGTGGTGCAGTGTAAGTTCCGATACATTTTTTCTTGACCTGCCACATAAAATTTAGGCTAATACCAAAACTAAATATTATCTGTCGGTTATAAACTTCGTCAGAAAAGTGGAAAAGAAGCACAAGAGGATAAGGTGCCCCCTATCCCGCTGGATCCCCATGGAAAAGGAGGAGAGAGGAGGGGGAAGAAGAGGGATGTGAATCTTTTCCACACAGTCGAGTAAGACGACAACACTGATGCCAAGGTTGCCAAGCCCACCGCAAGAGGAGGCGACGCCACAGTCGAGTGGAGTCCAAGAGAAGTGGCTATGTCTGACCAGATCCGTCCACCATTATCAAGCATGCTGCGAGATCCAGCGCAGCCGTCGGGCACCTTTTGTGCACCTCGTTGTTGTCCATGGGGCTCACTGGAGAACGGATAATGAGGAATGGATCTAGAGGACCACATCATCTGGGCTCGTCGCCCAGAATTGCCCCTCTAATCGAGGAAGTTGCTAGCCCACACTGCCTCGTTGATTTTGTGATGCATGCTTGATTTTGTAACATGACAAGAAGGGAGAAGAGGGGGGTGCTTGTGCTTAAGGAAAAAGAGGTCCTCACCGGCGTGATGGCGAATGAAAAGGAAATTATTATGATGACCGCGCCCATAGTTTTGGTGGCGATCAACGATACCGGAGATCGATTCGTGCCTCATGAGATTGAATTTGTGTTGCTTGAACTTGTCATCAGAGTGGGGAAAGTCAGTGGCCACGAGGATGCGTTCTTTCGTGGAAAAGGGGAACGGCAAGAGGAGATTGAGTGGAAGGTGTGTTTTATATTTCTTTTTTCTAGGTGCTAAAATTTGGACCTGCACGTACATTCATAAAACAAGAGAACTGAAAAAAAAAAACCAGAGGCTGAATTGAAAAATTAAGGTCACATTTGAAGCCACTTTAGCCACAGCGCTGCAGCTGGGCAGCACTTACCTCCCGAATAGACCCTTACATTGTGTGTGTGTTGGTGTGTGGGGGGAGGGAGGGGGTGCGACCTACTCCAAACTTGTGTCTTCAGCCTACGTGGCAATTAGGGATACTCCGAATTAACTCTTCCATTTCTATTGCCCACAATCACTGCTGCCATGATTAGGTTAACCCTACCGTCTAAAGGACAGAATGTTTACCAACCAACCTGTCACTATCATGAAACCATGGAAAACAACGATAAATTTGTATTTTAAATTTTGAGTTAAACTTTAACACCCCTACCCATCCCAAAGTAAGCCATGTAACCTCCACTGCTATTGATATAGTTGGTTATTAGTGAAAAAGTTTTGGAAGCTATGTTAGGTTTTTCCTTTTATCACAGTCCCTTAGCAAAATGCCCCCTCCCCCTCCTCCCTCTCTCTCCCCCCACACGTTAAAATCTTGGTTGTGTCGCTGATTGGTTGAGATAATAGGTTTATAGGAATAGTGGTAAAGTGAAATTCCTCGGCATGTAAACATGGTATCAGTTTGACTATTCAAGAATCATTTGGATTCAAAACACAATAATTTATTGTATCATGGATAACATACAATTATTCAAAATTGTTTACCAAGAAATCAAAATTTGCTGTAGGACATTACAATTTTTCAAAGTTAGAGATATGCTATCCGTTAGTCAATGGCATGTGGAGCCCACGTGAGTCAATGACATGTGGGTTAGGATGTCATATCTCCAATTTTAAGAAATAGTAATGGCATGGCTCTAATTTTTCCTTGATACAAACCATTCCACATCCTAGTTCCTTGATGGTGGTGTTATCGCTGGCGCTGCCATTGCTCGCTGTCAAGGTCTTTGATAAGGGATTAAAAGCAGAGAAATATCTATGATGTTAAATAGAGTTCAAAGGGTCAGCCAGAGACAATAACATTTTAATATAAATTCGTTAAATTATATTTTTAAATCTAATTCTTTTAGTCGTGACCAACTCCCTTATAAAAAAAATAAGTATTTGGGAGTGGATTTGATACTTTACAGTCTGACGAATCTGGACATGATCGCTGTTTTTAGACGGAGTGAATACTTAACTACTGTAGCAGATGAATTCTCTGCCGGTGGTAATGGGCCTAAAAGTTTAGCCTATGAATTCTATGGGTTTATGGCCTAACGGGTTGGACTGAATTTATATATGGTTTCTGCTAAAGAAGGATGAGGGCTGAATTAGGTTGGGAAATGGCCCGTGGGATGTGATCCATTACCTAAGTGTATTAGCTAACAAAGGAATAAGTACATTTGAGGTCCCTCACCTTGTCGAGGATTCCGATTTTCGTCCCTCAACCGTAAAACCAGATATAATGTGTCCCTCAACTGTCAAAACCAGTACAAATAAGGTCCCTCAAACCACGTGCCACATCAGCTAAGACCACCATCCAAACCGGCATGGGACCCGGTTTTGACAGTTGAGGGACCCGCTGAATCTGGTTTTATGGTTGAAGGACGAAAATCGGATTTCTTGACAAGATGAGGGACCTCAAATGTACTTATTCCGCTAACAAACGAGACGACATTCTTCAGTTTCGCGGCCCATCTGAAATGAAAAGACGTCTTGCACCGGTACACCTGGACTTTTTCAGGCCGATGCAAAGGATAGGCAGAAGATGGGCCGGTAAACCCACTTATAATTTTTTTTTTTGCGGGGAAACCCACTTATAATTAATGGGCTCTTGACAAAATAAATGAGCCGCTCGCGGAAGGGAGACCAAAACCAAATGATCATCCCCAAACTTTGGGCATTTTTTGACAACATGATGCAAATGCGCAGAAAAAATACACAATGCGAAATCCTCAGCACAGTACAATGAATGACCCCCAAATTACAAACGAATGCGATCGAAACAACAAAAAATCCCACTAATTAATTACACCACCAAGAATAACCCATCCATCCACTAGGCTATCAAAGAAGAAGAAACTCCATGGCGACGGAGAGAGATCGATGGGGAGAGAACTCAGAAGAGCTTGTAAGGGGAGAGTGCGTCGAGCGGGTGGATGAGGTAGGTAAGCACCAGCGCCACAATCATCAGCAGGTAAGCAATCCCCTGATCCACCGACGTCCCTGCAAACACAAATCACACCAATCCACAAATCAGGCCACACAGAACAGAACAGATCCTCACGAGGAACTTGGATTTCAACGATGGATGATTTGCTCACCGTCGCTGGCTGGCGCCGGAGCGGGCGCCTGCGCCGCCACGGCGGTGACGGCGAAGACGAGGACGGCGGCGGCGACGAGAGCAAAGGGGATCCTCGCCATGGCCAAATCTGAGGATTTTGCACACAGAGAGAGAGGGAGGGAGGGAGATCAGAGATGATGCTAGTATGTTGTGGTTTTTTCGATCCGGTGTGCTGTATATATATAAACGGCCAGCCAGGTTGATGACTGATTTATTTTAATTAAATTATATATATAACACGACGGCAACGGCTCTCTCTCACTAAACGGCTGGACCTCGCTGGGATCGGGGTGGCGTGTAGCGGCGGCGGTGGGCCCCACCCTCACATGGGAGGACCGTTAGTGCTGCGCCTGCGAACGGAATATTTTTTTCTTTACCAATTCCAGTCTGGAAATACCGATACGCCATGTATCAGCTTCCCTTCAGGCTGGCTATGTGCTGTGGCTGTGGTTGCAAGCCTTTTTCTTTTGTGCTCAGCGACCAATCTCAACAACATCTGGCAGGGAAAAAAATTATTCCAATTAGATCCCAGATGATGCGGCCGGCCACAGCCCACTAGGGGATGATTAGATTAGTTGTACCGTTTCTCTTGTCGTGTTGAACGTGCCGTTGAATTATCAGATTTTACTCCGTGGAATCTGGGCAATTTGAAAATTAGTATGTTGAATTTGATTCTTCGGGAAGGAAAAAAAAAGTGAGTTTGGTAAAAAAAAAAAGTGAGTAATTTCTTATGTTTGCCTTTGCGACTAGCATGAAAGCCACCAAATCAGGATTCACGGCCCGGTTCAAAGTACTTGTCAGGCCCAATAGTGCCATGAGGCCCAAGTATCTGTGTTTGCATTGTTCACACTTCATACATTGCAATGGAATAAGTTCATTTTACATCTCTTATGTTTCCCTCGAGCTTGAAAACCGTCCCAAATTCCAAATACTAAAAATGTTGAGCTCTAATTTTGCAAAACCATTTAAAACAGGTCTTGTATGGAGTAGTGGTTTAGCTTACATGCCATCCGAGTCATAGAAAAAGAAGATAAAAAAATATATATGCCCCACATGCCAGTTGCATCCCTTATCTTCTTCCTCTCTTTCCCCCTCCGATGCGGCACCGGTTGCACCGGCAAAGCTTGATCGGCGACGCCTCTGCGGGTCACTGAGGCCGTCGCCCATCCGAGCTCAGTCGCCTTCGTCATGGCAGATCGCAGACCCCTGCAAGCTCCCCGCCGTCACCATCTCCCCACTGCGCCAACTAGGCCCACATTACCACCGCAGAATCCATTAATCGATCCCAATGGATACCTTGACGGTGAGACAAACCACTGCATGCCGCCACATCCACTGATCGATTTGTCCATGGAAATTAACTAGCTCATGCATTAACTAGTGTTTAATTCATCTTGAATGTTACTGAGATTGGGAAAACAGTGGGCAGCTACCGGAAGCACAACTCCAAACAGATTGGTCGCCTTGTTCGATTTCTTATCAAGTATGGCCAGATTTATCACATGTGTCTGGACACACGACGCTCGGTTACCCGTTTAATTAGTCTAAATGTGGGTTGGCTGGCCGGCCCACTTGAAGCCCTACACGACGGTGGCATGACATCATCACGGCCAGCACAACGGCAACAACATTGTCGGGGCAGGGGCACCATCACTAGTACAAAAATCCTTTTAGCGGGCGGATCAATTTTTTTTAAGGAGGCTCACCTCCAGAGCCGCCTGTAAAAATAGAGGGACTGGCGCCGAACTGCCCCGCCTGCAAAAAAAGATTTTTGCAAGCAGACCATCTAGTCCACCGCCTGCAAAAATCGTTCTATTTTCGCGGGCGGGGGACTATGTGGTACGTCGAACGGACACACTCGATGGCCTGTCTGAAAAAATAAAAAAAATTGAAATTGAGGGAGGGAGCCGCCTTGGCCCACTCTCTATCTAACCCGGCCTTATCTAGTCTCTCAACTCTCTCTCTCTCTTGTGCTAACTCTCTCTATCTATCTCTCTTGCACGCTAACTTTCTCTCTCCCACAGCGACATACGGCGAGCACGCGACGGCAAGCGTTGGCGGGCGGCGGATCCGGCCAAGGGGCGGCCAGATCCGCCG
>CM002483.1:5484904-5497424 GCA_000325765.3 Leersia perrieri
TGGCGCGGTTGATGACGACGACAGCGGTGGCTTGGGGTGGCATCCTCGACGGCGAGCGACGACGGCGGCGGCTCGGTGCGTGTCGGCGGTCGCGGCATGGCAGGCGGCAGATCATTTTTCCAAGCGATTTGAGGCGCGCCCGTCCGAAAAATGGTTTTTGTACTAGTGCATTGTGGTGATGCGTACTAGGTGCCTAGGTGGAGGTAGTCCGTGTGCGAGGAGGGAGAGCCACCACTGCAGCTGCCCTCTCTCTGTCACCGGCGACATTCCTAGAAACTGAGGCCGCTGTCAAAGTCATCGGGAGCTTCCGTCACTAGTGACATTGTTAGCAAGAGAGAAGATGCAATTTCAGGATCTCACTAACGGTGCGCAACAACACCATCGATCTCTTCATCGTGGTGGGGGTGTCCGTTGGCGGGAGCTCTACGCGGCGACGCCTGATGTGGGATCAAGGAGGGATAAGGTCTAACGGGCTTCGGCCACCGCCCGCCGTAGGTTCCGTGTCCTCCCCTACTGCCGGCACCAGGGGAGAGAGATAGAAGAAAGGGGAAACATTTTTTTATTTTTTATTAACTGACAAGTGGGTCCCACAGGATGTCACATCAGCAAAACCGTCACTGTATACTATCCTGGGACGTATTTTAAACGATATTCACTAATTCAGGTCCAACATTTCTAGTATTGGACTTGAGGGATGATTTTGAAACTCGCAGCAAACATAAAGGACCCAAAATAAATTTATTCCTCGCAATATATTTGGGATGTTACAGCTTTAGTCCTGCAGCTGTGTTGCACTCTTGCACCCAGCAGCACCAATGGATCTGCTAGCATCAACTCAACGTTAAGATGCACAGCCTCCGCTGCAGCCTTGCCATTCGAACAGCCCCATCATTGTGCAAATCAAATTGCATTTCTTTTTTCTATTTGATTTTGCTGACAATGAGTAACGTACGCTACTGGTTCAGGCCATCGATGGTGGTACCGCTCATTCATAATTGCCGGTTTTACTGCTGGTAGGTGCTATTTAACCGGCAGTGTTCATTATATGTAAAGAGCATCAAACAGATCTCAATCTTAATTTTAGGAAAAAAAAAGTAATCCAATAATCCTCCTACAGTCAATCCTAAAATCTCCTGAATTATCGTTCTCTACAAGTCGCCATCTCGGGATCCCTCTCATCGCTCCTGTGCCTCTCGCGATCACCCGATCTCCCTTGATTTCTTTTGGTAGTTTTATAGGTGGCTCATTCTTTACATTTAATTCATCAAATTAGGCCATATGTTAGATAATCAATAGTTTTTGAACCCAATAATCTGGTTAGGATTTATAAAAGAAAAATTTTAGGGATGATTTTTTTGAAGGGATGAATTTAGACCCTTTGTTTGTGATACTCTAATACGGAGTAGTGAAAAAAGAAAAAAAAACATCAGCCCTATGGCTATGAAAAATTACTTGTTTGCTTTTTCAGAAACACAATACAAATGCATACGCCCATAAGCACGCGTACATTCACCCCCTATAAGCACACACACGCACACTCTATCCCTATGAATGCCTCCGAATACTAAGCTGACATATTTAATATACCCTTGAGTAACTATATACATATTTAGATTATATTTTGATGAGGTGATCATGCAAGATATTTTGAGTATTGCCATGATTTATTAATCCAATAAATTAAATCAATATGTGCTTATATTTTTTTAAGAAATTATGTATCATTAAACAAACTATAATAACATGCAACATTTTGTTTACTTAAAATAGCTTATTTTTATAAATATTGTTTGTCAAATCAGCATTTTATAGGGACGGACATACTAGCGCGATGTGATAGAATTACTTATATTCTTCTTGAAGGAGGGTGTTTTTTTTTTCTTTTTTTTTTGAAAGAACGGCGCATCTAGTTTAGTCTAGTACCTCAACTGAACATTAACATATCATTCAGCTGCTTTAAGACGAGTATCTTTCTAATCTCCCTTGTCCTTTTCTCAGATGTTGCCATCTTCGGTCCAGTCTCGTGGACTTTCTCCTCAAATTTAGGATTTTTTTTCTCAGCAAGCATCATTATAAATTATTTACGACATGTGCAACCGTTCATCAAGTAGATCAATTATTTGATTAATTAAAGGCATGTTTAGTTCGTGAAAAGAAAATTTTTAGGTTCACATCAGACATTTGACCGGATGTCGAAAGGGGTTTTCAGACACGAATGAAAAAACTAATTTTATAACTCGTTTGGAAACTGCCAGACAGATTTATTAAGCCTAATTAATTCATCATTAGCATATGTGGGTACTGTAGCACTTATGGCTAATTATGAACTAATTAGACAAAAGATTCGTCTCGTGATTTCCATGCGTACTATGCAATTAGTTTTTCTTAATCTATATTTAATGCTCTATGCATGTGTCGAAAGATTCGATATGACATTTTTGAGCAAAATTTGTTGGGAACTAACAAGACTTAAGCATCATTCTCATGTTGGAGAGCAATGTCCCAGCTAACTGCCCTGTCCATGTCTAGATCACGTACCAATCCACCGTGGTTTTGACAGTGACTATGTTCCACAGCTCCAGGAAATGGGAGTCCTCCTTGTTTTGTGGCATGCATATTACAAAGATTAGCTGCAATCACTTTGTTTTCTTCTATTCCAATAGAGGGGTCTGCATCATATATGCTCGGCTGCCACAGTTCAGAATCCACAGACCAGAGAGACCAATTGCAAAGTGAGGACAAGTGGATAATAAAACTTTTTTTTTTGAGAAACACAATATATACACACTCATGTGCCCACAAACACATGCACACTCACCTCTATAGACACACACAAAAACTCTATCCATATGAGCATCTCCGAAGAGTGGGCCGGCATATCCTGAGATTGACAAAGTCACCACAGACGCCTCACTGTTGTCGGATACGTCGCCTACCACTGACATAATATATTAGCCATAAATAAAAGCACATGTGTTAAATCTAGGATTTGAACTCAGTGGACTAGTTCTCCCACTGGCACTAGGCCAAAAATACGTTTTATCTAGCAGTAGCACAATATTTTTGCAGGCGGCTCGGCATCAGAGCCGCCTACAAAAACCGATCCGAGGCCTGCGCCATCTTCCACCACCTGGAAAAATCGTTTTTGTAGGCAGACCATCTAATGTTCCGCCTGCAAAAAAAAGGAATTTTTGCAGAGGATAAAAAAGCAGCCGTCTGCAAAAAAAAAAAGTTATGGGGCCACTCCCATCCTTATCACCTCTCTCTCCGCGCGCCTCCCTCCCCGTCCTTATCCTTTCTGGCTTTCTCCACCTCTCTCTTACGCGGCTGCCGCGTACGACCGCGTACGCGGCGGAAGGGAGGAGCAGCGCAACGACGACGGTGTCGGACAGTGTGAGCGGTTCAGGGTGGCGGTGGCGGCGTCCCGTAGAGGGAGGCGGCGGCCGTCGAGTAGGCAACCGGCAGCGGCCCGGAGAGGCACATTGTGGGAGGCGACCGACGGTGGCCTCCCTGGATCTAGAGGGACCGGCGTGTCGGCGACAGTCGCGGAGGCGACTAGCGGTGGCCCAGCGCGGTGTGTGCCTCCCCCGTCCACGGTGGCCGGTACGACGTGCGCGAAGTCGACCGGCGGCGGCCCGACATGGCACTGGCCTCCCCCAAGGGGGAGGGAGGTGGCGGTGATGGCCAGCGGCGGCGGCGGCCACGATTTTGTTTTTTTGATTTGTTTTGTCGCCTGGTATTATTTTTCTAGACAGATCGGTGCACCACCTGGAAATACGCGGCCTGCCTGCGAAAACCGATTTTTGTGGGTGGTCGCCGGTCGGCCTAGAAAAATGCCGGATTTTTCCAGGCGATTGCTATTGGGCGATGCGAAAACTCATCTGCAAAAACCGGTTTCATCTGCCCATAATAATCAAATTTGGCCTAGTGTGGATACCTAACCAATTGAGGCTACACTCACTTCGCGACAATAAAACATATTGTTTACATACAGTATATAGACAAAAATATAATGTTTCTAAATTTTAATTAACCATGATAGAGGACACTACGATTTGTAGTATTTACTCGCAAGTCTTCCTCTGCCAAGAAATTCGTTTTCTGTACAACACGATTAAGGCATGTGAAAAATACCAGACAAATATCTGACAAAACTTAATTTTGACTTTACTTAGGGTATTAAAATTAATAGTGGAATACATATATACTTTTTTCGGGTAAAAAAGAGTATATATGTATTCCACTATTAATTTTAATACCCTAAGTAAAGTCAAAATTATGTTTGTCAGATATTAAATTGTTTGGTATTTTTCACATACTTTATTTCAATTTTTTAAAAAGTTGTACCTTTTTTTTAAAAAAAAATGCCGAGACGTTGTTAGCATTCGATCATTTTATGTGTTCGATGAATATCAGTCATAATTATGTTGAAATAATAACCTGGTAGAAATAAGTCCCAAGTATTTGCATACCTCAAAGACAGAGTTTGGCAGAAGATCCAGGGTTGGAAGGAAAGGATGCTGTTGAGAGCCGGGAAAGAAATCCTGATTAAAGCAGTGGCACACGCAATTCCTTCATATGCTATGGCCTGCTTTGACATATGGAAGAACATGTGTTAGCAGATCAGCAAATTGATAGCAAAGTACTGGTGGAGTGCACAGGATAATAAAAAGAAGATACACCGGTTATGCTGGGAAAAGCTTGTAAGACCAAAGGGAATGGGAGGAATGGGGTTTCGACATATACATGTCTTCAATTTGACGATGCTAACGAAGCAATGGCGGAGATCGCTACACTCACCAGACTCACTGTGTGCAAAAATCCTCCAAGTGAAGTATTTCCCGGATGGAGATCTTCTGTCAGCTACGGAAAAACCTGGTATATCATATACTTGGCGAAGCATCTTGAAAGGACTGAATGTGATCAAGAATGGAATGATATGGAGGGTTGGTAATGGAGAAAACATCCGGATAGGGAAGGATCCTTGGTGGCCTAGGGCATGGACGAGGAGACCAGTGATGGGGAGGGGTAGAATCCTCCTGAATCGAGTCTATGATCTCATCGATCCACAGACGGAATGTTGGGACGTGGAGCTCGTGAAATAAACATTCAGTGAGGAGGGCGCAAATATTATCCTAGACGTGGAGCTCGTGAAACAAACATTCAGTGCGGAGGACGCAAATATTATCCTATCCATACCGGTACACACCGACATGGATGATGTAGTAGAATGGCACTATGACAGCGAAGGAGTTTTCTCTGTTAGTTCAGCTTATAAAGTCCAGCGAGACTGTATCAGAAGGGAAAGTAGTAGACCGGGGGCTTCGTCTTCAGGGAGAACGAGTGCTGATCGGGATGTCTGGAAGAAACTCTGGAAGCTAGACTGTCCCGAAAAAAACAAAACACTTTATGTGGAGGCTCTCGCCTAACAGTTTGACGGTAAGGAAAGATTGTAGAAAAAAGGAGTAGATATCGATACTCGATGTGTAGTGTGCAACCAGCTTGATGAAGATGGAGAACATCTGTTCTTTAAATGCAAGAAAGTAAAGAATATTTGAAGGGAATTGAATTTGGAAGAGCATCGACGCAACCTCGCAGACCAAGTGTCAGCCAGAGGTGTGCTCACAAAGATAATAGAAATGGAGGCGAAACTGAAAATCGTAATAGTCCTATACAATTGGTGGCATGACAGAAACAGGATCATAGATCGGGAACAACGAAGGGAACCAGACAACTTGGCAATTGTTATCGCCAAGCAGGTTGATGGGTTCACCTCGGTACTCTCGAGAAGGAAAGGAAGAGAAGATAACGCAGACAGAAGATAAATGTGGATGGTGCTTATTCAACCAGGGAGGGAAATGGTTGTCGGGGATATGTGGTCAGGGACACAATGGCATCAGTGATCCAGGCGGGAGCAGGCAGTCTTAAACACCTGATGGATGCCTTTCACAGTGAGATTCTTGCAGCAATGGCAGGGGTGAATGCAGCGACTGCGCTGGGAATGACATGCCTCAAGGCTTTGATCAACTCCCTTGAGGGTTCATGCAGGGTAGTACACTGCCCTAGACAGTGCAACAAAGTTGCACACGCACTAGCTGCTACAGGAAGTAGAAGTTCTGCGAATGTGACCCATCTTTGGGATTGTACCCCTCCAGGTTTGGAGGTTATGGTGGCTGGCGATTTTGCCACACCAACGGTTAAATAGAAACTTTCTTTCCGTTCAAAAAAAAAGTTGAAATAATAACCTATGGTGATATTTTATCAGTCTACTTTTAGTATCTTACATTCATTGGGGGCAGGCACCCTATCTGCATCCTACGACCTCCCATGGTTTTTCTGTGAGCCATGTCGGCACAGAAAATCAATGACTTCATAGTTTAGGATAGAAGGTCAATTTAATGAAGTCATTGATTTTCTTCAGGAAAAGTTGTGTACAAGAGATGAAACTAAACGTAAACATGTAATGAGAAATATTTAGGATAGAGAACACATGTCGCACTAGGCCAAATATGATTTTTTTGGCTGGGTAAAAATAATTTTTGCGGACGAATACGTGAGGTGTCCGCTTTAAATCGCCTAGAAAAATCATGGATTTTTCCAGGCCGTCCGGCGCCCGCCCACAAATATCCCTTTTTCAGACGGGAGGCTCCCCGCCCAGCCTGCAAAATAAATTTTGGATGGCAAAAAAAATACAAAACTTCAAAAAAAAAATGAAAATTTTGCCACTCACTGCATCATCGTTGTCGTCGCGCCGTCGCCATCGTCCTGGCCATTGTCGCCGCGCCATCATCGTCGTCCTGGCCGTCGTCGCCACGACGTCATCGTCATCGTCGTTGTCGTCACCGCTCGCCACGCTGCTCGTCGTCATTGACGTGCCGTCGCCGTCACGACCTCTGTCGCGAGCTGCCCGCCCTGGGGCCACCGCTGATGGATCCGATGGCCCCCCAGGCCAGATTTGTTGCTTGCCCGAGGCTGCCGTCGACAGATCTGGTTGCCCCAGGGCTGAATCCACCACCCGCCCCGAGGCAGTCGTCGATGGATCTGGCAACCCCAAGGCCTCCACTGGCCGCCACTGCTGCCACGGGGTGAGAGAGAGAGGCAGAGGAGCCGGGGTGGGAGAGAGAGATAGAGGGTGGAGGGAGGGAGGTGAGGAGGTGGAGGATAAGGGTGGCGAGAGGATAAGGGTGAGGGGTGGTGAGCCGGCTCCACTTTTTTTAGCCTGCTGCTACTTTTTTGTTCATTTTTACAAGCGGCTCACCTAGTGAGCCACCTACAAAATCACATCTCTGCGCTTGGCCCACTTAGTTAGCCGTCCGCAAAGATTCGGTGATCTTTGCCGCCTGCATAGATTATTTTTGCAGGCGGCTCCGGATGACGCCGGTCCGGGTCTTATTTTTGCAGGCAGCTCCGGTATAAGGCCACCTGCAAAAATAATAGGCTATTGTCCACAAAAGTCATATTTGGTCTAGTGCCGGCAGGTCCAAACATGGTGATAAAAAGAGGACGTGGAGAAAATTTTTAACTCTTCCATGGAAAGGATGGCAGGGAAAGAGGTTTTGATAAATAAGTTGGGCTGGCAATACCTAGTGGCCTATGCACTCAACTTCAATTCATCATCTCCAATTTTTGTGGGGGTGCAAACTTTGGAGAAAATAAGGCACATTGAATAGATCGGTAGAGGATATATGTGTTAAACCAAGAAGCAGGGCGATTGGGCTTTCGTGACAGGATTTTAATTAAGCCCTGTTGGTTAGACAGGGGCGGTGACACGCGACAGGTACTGAAAGCTCGGTTTTTTGGAAATGTTTCCTTCCTAGAAGCTAGATATACTAGAAGATCTTCATATACCTGAAGAAGTATTATTCATGGAGGAGAATTGCTACGGATCCAATGGAGTTGTTCGGAGGATGTTGGATGGTTTAGTGAGAATCAGTACTGAAAACTGGATTCCAAGAGTTGGATGTATAAAATCACTGGGCATTAAGACGCAATTACCTCGAAATGTATGTGATAAGAGATGAAAATAAGATCAAGGGCTCTACTTTCAGGTTTGAGATGGGGTGGTTCTAGCAGCAAGGGTGGTCGAGGGAGCAACTCAAGAAAATTTGGCCAAGGAGATATCAAAGTAGAGAGATGGAGTACTAGCTCTTTCTGATGCAGTTTCTGAGGAGCGAGGTGTGGTCGAAGGGTTGGAGTGTGAATCTGAACAGCTAACAGAAAAAAAAAAAGAGAAAGGAACTTGAACAGAAGCTATCTGAGTTTGGTAAGAGAGAGGTAGTTTTCGCTTGGCGTTGAGCCTAGTTAGAAATGAATGGGTTTTCGAAAACATTTTGGTTAAGTCTCCTTTGCAGGTAGAAGTAATTTATTTATACCACACACTCTCTTGTTTCCATAGATGGAACGTGTTGCTAAAAGAGGACTATCGTGCAATGGTGCTAAGCTAGTATGAGGCTTTTTTTAATAATGAAATTAATTCTGGTCTTTACTTCAGATAAGCTACGGTCAATTATTATAAAGTTTGCAGGACTAATATCTATGAATTACAGTAATACACGGTTTGATTACAAACAAGAAAACTAATACTAAGACCATCCTAAAATAGATATCACCATTTATAATTAGCCAAAATGCATAAAAATAGTCCTTGTCTTTCTCAAATCGAAGAACTAATCTTCGAAACTAGCAGTTGATTGTTTGTCAATCAAATCCTACTCTTTTCACCGTTGGCAAGTAGAGTCGAACCAAAAACGGAATAAATTCCAGAGATTAGCTAAGCTGTAAACAACAATCATTAGCCTAAAACTTACTCTGATCCGACTAGACACAGATGGACTTCCAATACGATATCTTAAAGAAGGTTGTGACGTCTGGAATGTCGTCATCACTAGGTTTTTATCACGCTCTGCTCGTTGTCGACGTCGTCGCTGGGCCACGGAATCACTGGATCCAACCACACACGGCCACACCAGGATGAGGCTATCTTGGAGAAGCTGAAGCGAAGCGATTGAGAGCGATGGGGCATCTTCCTTATCAAGATCTTTTGCTATGTTGAGATGAATTGCAGTGGTTAAGTTGCTACCTGAGTAGTGGGCTCCGTGAGACAATCTAGATCTTTTGCATGGTTGTAAACATGTGAAAAAAAAAGAATACAATGCCTCACCCATACGAATTGAAAACACAAGAAAGTTTCAAAATGATTATTTGATTGGAACATAGAAAAAACACTGAAATAGTTAGTATTAGAAAATACAGAATATGAGGCAAGAGCCCATACCTATTTTCCTCTAAAATCTTACTGCAATAATAGCCTATTCCATAGGAATTTTATAGAATTTAATATATTCGATCCTTTGATTCAAAGGCCTCGGTATGATCATTTTTCATAGGAATCAAGCCCTCTAGAATTCATAGGTTTTTTCTTGATTAATTCAAACGGGTCCTAAATAATTGCCTCCTCCTGCCTCTCTATCTGTCTTTTCCACTCACTCTCTTTCACAAGTTTGATAGCAGCTGTACCGTACCACGTTCTCTCGCAAGCATCTGACAGCAGATGCACAGTATTGCACAGGCTGCATGGATGCATGCATGAGCTTAATTAGCACATTTCAAATTATTCTCTCTCTTAAAAAATTAGGAAATTCAAAATTTAATTATACCATTGTATTTGCAACAATATCTCACACGATTACTTTCTGATGAAATAAATTGTATGATCAGCCATTAAAATTTGATGTTTCACATATGAAAAGCAAATGTTTCAACTAGCATTTTGATTTTGTTGTACTTTTTGTATGAATCATTTTTTTATGTTGCACATAGTGCTTTTTGATGTTTCAATAAATGTTTTTATTAATGTTTCACTCATCATTTGCAAATGTTGCACGTGGTGTTTTTATATTTTAGCAAGTATTTTGTGATGTTTCAACAATAACAACTAGATGTTGCATCTATCTTACAGATTGTTTCAAATAGAAATATCTCTGTTTTCCAACTATTGTGATAGTGTGGATATCATCCTAGTTAGTCCTGAATTAGTTTCTCATTTTTTTTTGTGCATCTTGTAACAGTATTTTAGTCTTGCGGTGTAATGACACTCTGCTGGCAAACTTTGGTGCTTTGAATACCTTTAAAGAAGAGAATTCTGAATGTAGTGTAACACAAAACCTCGAATATTTTTCAAGTAGGCAGCTTTTGTGTCCTAGATACATAGGCGTACTTTCTCTTTTGGATTATCATGGTTAATAAATTCCAAAATAATTCATAAACATGGTACCCATCAAATTGTAAAATGTACAAACACATTAATATGAACTTGTCCAAGGAAAAATAGGCAAAACAAAAATTGGGACTGTTCACTTTGTGTTAGCAGTATGGTCTGTGCTTTCACAATGTCAAGACAAACTAAGAATTTGGCAGACTTATTATTTTTTATATAAAGTTCTGTACTGCATTGCCGACCTTTATTGGAAAGCTATTATAAACCATCGGGGGCATGCAGGCGTCCTCATAATTTGGCGTATATATGGTCCTGTATTGGTTTAAAATTTAAGAAAAGACAATGTAGGTTGTGGTGTCACACATATATCTTTCCATAAATATGTATGTCCAAATTAAGTTTGACTTACTCATTAAGAATAAACTAAATCAAATTGTGAAATTAAAATGTGTTTTCTCATGCAATTCAATCGATTTGTTATTTATGTCTGTGTGTAAATTGAGTTTGACATTCCTTGTTTCGTAATGGATATGTTGTACAATAATGTACTTTTCTAAATGTTTTTTTAAAAAATCATAACTATTTGAACTGCGTGTAACAAACAACTATGTATATCCCTCATTGGTAAAAGTAAACTAAAGTAGAATTGCCTTATCAGGAAATACATAAATTAAAATCGCACCGATGTACACAAACTTTCTTAGGAGCGTGTAATCAAATGCATAAACTTGTAAAACACTCGTTTGTGTGCATGACATTGTCTCTGTGCAATTCATAGCCAAAGAGGCATGTCATGACTAATTTGGCCGATTAAAGAGTTGATTATGATTTTAGCTTAAACACGTGTGAGAGAAGGATGTCACATATATAGATATACATTTATTCAATAAAAGGTAGAATAAGTCCTAATATTAAGATTAAAGACTGAAGAATGATGCAAGATGCAAAGTATAAAAATAAAGAAAGAGAAAGCATATATATTGTAAATATATATAGTTGTTTACAAATATGAAGTCTCATACTCTACTGTCTACTCGCATGTGCCTGTAACATCTTAATAAAGATTCAACTTGGTATAGTATGCCTAATCATGTAATTTCGGTCTTAGTCGCACACACCAAATAAGTCTGTGCATCAAAATAAGTATTTTACAAGTTCGTTTAGTAGATTACACTCATATGCAAATTCAGTTTGAAGAGATATTATGTACTATATACACAAGGAAGGCATTTTACAAAATAGCCTGTCACCTGTCAGGCTCCCTGAGTGCCAAATTGGAGAATTTTGGAACTCTGTTGGTGATGCATGTTGGATGGGAACAATATTACTACGTACCGACAATGCTGAATTATTGAGGTATCCGACAATGATCGTGAATGTGATATACTCAAAAGTAGTAGTGGAGCCATTGAATGTCATACATGTTCGTCTTCCTCCTACTTGGCCCAACTATAAATAGCTTACCAATAGATGTAAGTACGATCATCTTTTGCTCAGCTGCTCTGCTCATTTCACACTTATCAGTGAATCAAAATACTTGCTCGTTAGTTACCATGGCTAGGCCAATTGCTGCTCTCCTACTCCTTTTGGTGAGCACAGACACGATATCGCTCGCTCGCTCTGTATCTTAGTTAGAGATTGAAAGTCAAGTCGAAATTAATTATTCTAGGTAAAGGGAACTAAATGGAACAACATATACACCTTGATTAACACGGTTGATGGATGAACGTTCATGAAGTTCAGTTGTAACTTTTGGACTGAACTCATAATCTTGCATGTTATATATCTGACTCTGAAATGAACAGTCCTTAATATATACTATTTCTACTTGTTTCTGACTATCCACTGCAGGTCGCCGCCGCCGAAGCCAGCCATGGCGCCGCGACGACGCCGGCGGAGTTGTACTGGAAGATCGCGCTGCCGACGTCGCCGATGCCGGGCGCCATTCGTGACCTCATCAACAACCCGGCGATGAGGTTATCGGGCTCAGTCTCTTCTTCGCAGGATGAGGACACGGCGGTGGGCTCGGTGTTCTTCCTGGAGAAGGATCTCTTCCCTGGCTCCAAGATGACTCTCCGCTTCACGCGCGCCACCGCCGGTGCCCCTCTCCTCCCCCGCGGCCGCGCCGACGCCATCCCGTTCGCCTCCGACAAGCTGCCACAAATCCTCTCCAGGCTCTCCGTGCCCGCGGGCTCGCCGGCCGCCGACGCGATGCGCGCCACGCTCGCCGAGTGCGAGGCGGCGCCGCAAGCCGGCGAGGCCAAGCGGTGCGCGACGTCGCTCGAGTCCATGGTGGAGTTCGCC
>CM002483.1:5497524-5512360 GCA_000325765.3 Leersia perrieri
GAAGGCGTTCGCGGTGGAGCTGGCCGGGGAGGACGGGAGCACGAGGGTGGAGGCGGTGGCGGCGTGCCACGCCGACGCGGCGCCAGGCGTGGCGGAGGCGTACAAGAGGCTCGGCGTCGCGCCGGGGAGCGTGCCGGTGTGCCACTTCCTGCCCCAGGATGACATGCTCTGGCTCCGCAACTGACCTGAACTCAACTGAGAACGACGCAATCGATCGACATATGGGATAAATAAAAATGGCGTACGTGATCCGCAGCACAGTATACGTACTTGCGCGCCATATATCCATCAGCTATCTAATCTACCTACCTATCATGTATGCCACAAAAACGTGTGTTTGTACTGTCATATTATATTGTGTGAGACGAGCAGATGTACCACTGTGTATACTACTCCGTATTGGAGTACCGTGGTCCTAGTATGTAAATAAATCTACCAGTACAGAACATCCATGGATGGCCATCCTGTATGGTAGGTGTTGCATGCTTGTACATGTCATTGATTATGTATATGGTGGTATACTGGTATATGGTTTGATATGTTTTGGTAAGTGAATTGTACTTTAGGCCATCTTATGATGGTTTCACTTTGCACTATCCTCTAGCTAAACTTTTATTTTCGACTATATAAGATTATATTTGTTATACTTTGGACCACCCCAACTTTTTTCTTGAGAATATCATTGAACTTAAGAACATCGAAACCTCCACACCGATAATTTTTCTCGTGAAAGCGTAGGCTATCCTTTACCGAAAAAGAGGCTAATGCAGTCAGTGAAAGAGAGTTAACAGTGGTCCAAAGTGAAATAAATACAATCGTATCTAGTACAAAGTGAAAAAATATGTTAGAGGGTAATTCAAAGTGAAATCAGGATAATAAAATATGGTACAAACTTCAAAGTGTAATTCACTCATAAAAATAAAGCATATTCCTAAGCTGGGCGAATCAGACGATCCATCAAACTTCATATTTACAAATGTAAACTAGAGACGAGACTCTACATGTGAGTAGACGGTGCAGTACTATCGAGACTTTATATTTGTAAACAACTATTTATATTTACTTACAATATATATGCTTTCTCTTTATTTATTTTTATACCTTGCATCTTGCATCATTCTTCAGTCTTTAATCTTAATATTACGACTTATTCTACCTTTTATTGAATAAATGTATATCTATGTGACATCCTTCTCTCATACGTGTTTAAGCTAGCATCGTAATCAATCCTTTATCGGCCAAATTAGTCATGGCATGCCTCTTTGGCTTTGCATGCAGACAACATGCACACAAACAAGTGTTTTACAAGCTTATGCATTTGATTGCACGCGCCTAGCAAGTTTGTGTACATCGGTGCAATTTTAATTTATGTATTTCCTGATAAGGCAATTCTACTTTAGTTTGCTTTTACCCATGCATGAGGGATATTTGTAGTTGTTTTTACACATGGTTCAAATAGTGATGATTGTTTAAAAAGTATTTAGAAAGTAAATTATTGTACCACATATCCATTACGAAACAAGAAATGTCAAACTCGATTACACACAGACATAAATAAAAAATCGATCAAATCACATGAGAACACTCATTTTAATTTCACAATTTGATTTAGTTTATTCTTAATGATTAGGTCAAATTTGTGTGGCACCATAATCTACATTGTCTTTTCTTAAATTTTAAACCAATATAGAACCGTATAGACGCCAAATTATGAGGACGCATGCCTGCCCTCGATGGTTTATAATAGTTTTCCAATAAAGGTCGGTAATGCAGTACACAACTTTTCCAATAAAGGCCTGCCCTCGATGGTTTATAATAGTTTTCCAATAATGCAGTATACAATAATAAGCCTACCAAATTCTTGGTTTGTCTTGACATTGTGAAAGAAACAGGTCATACTGCTAACACAAAGTGAACAGTCCCAATTTTTTTCTTTGCTTATTTTTCCTTGGCATCATGAACAAGTTCATATTAATATGTTTTTTACATTTTACAATTTGATGCGTATCATGTTTATGGTTTATTTTGGAATTTATTAACCATGAAAATCCAAAGGAGAAAGTTACGCCTAGCTAGGACACAAAAACTGCCTAGTTGAAAATAATCGACGTTTTGTGTTACACGACATTCAGAATTCTCTTCTTTAAATGTATTCAGAGGAGTACCAAGTTTGCCAACACAGTGTCATTACACCTCAAGACTAAAATCTTGTTACAAGATGCTGACCAAAAAAAAAAAAGAGAAACAAATTCAGGACCGAGGATGATATCCAGACTTCCGCAATGTAAACCGGAGGTTAATTATGCAGCGTTTCAAAGGATCTTTAGACAAGCTGCACTTAAAACCGGCTGTCATTTCACATGGGCAAACAAAGGACCATTCCTAGATGTGGTGAAATTTTCTTGGGATAAGCCTATCCTAGCTTCAAACCCTTATTTGGTTCTGAATCTAAAACTTAAAAGGCTGGCTAGGGACCAAAAAAGATTGAGTGCGACACATGTAGGTGACATAAAACTTCAATTGGCAATAGCAAATGACGTGATCTTCCAATTGGACATAGCCCAGGAAACGTACTTGAGAATTAACCACAGATGAAAGAAATTGTCGTTCTGAATTAAAACACAAGGTTCTGGCTTGGCAGTTCTAAAATGTAAACAAGATACAAATAAGATAGAGATTGGGATTAACTTGGATAAAACATGGCGATGCTAATTCCAAGTTATTCCATCTGAAGTCTTCGGCAAGGCGACGAAAAAATTTCATCCAGTCTTTAACAACTGAAAGTGGCATAGCCATTTTTGCAAAAGACAAAGTGGATGAGCTATTTTGTTTTTCAGCGAAAGACTTGGACCTGGCTTGCAAGACAGAAAGCTAAATTGGGAATTACTGAACATCAGTCGACTTGTCTGACCAAGAGGAAACTTTCTTTTAAGAAGAACTAAAACAAGCCATTGATGCAATGCCGGGTGAAAAGGCACCAGGTCCTGATGGATTTATTGGGGTATTCTTCAAAATAGCTTGGAATATTGATATCAAGGCTGATCTGTAAACAGCAATTTTTTATTTTTTTAATCATAACAATCTAGATGTGCTGAACAATCATCTACCTGTTGCTGAAAAAAGCCATGATACACCGCCAGTCTACCGCGTTGATTCCTCGCAATCAGTGTGAGATTAGAACTTGTGAGAACTGTGCAAATTAATTAATCATTAAGAGCATCATCACAACTTGAGCTTCCCAATAAGGAGAGAAGATAGATTTATTCTATCTCGTGTTTAGTGGAAATAATACTCCTATAAAGGAAAAAAATAAAGAAGCCCTAGTAAGAAAAGACTAAGATTCTAATAGAAAACCAATCTAACTATTAGAATATAATCTAAATACATTATATGTATAAATTTGGATCATATCTCTAACGCTCTCTTTGGCACATTCCACCGTGGTCTTGACACTGACTATGTCCCACAGTTTCTTCGGGAAATAGGAGTCCTTGTTTTGTGGCTTGCATATTACAGAGATTAGCTGCAATCACTTTGTTTTCTTCGATTCCAATAGAGGGGTCTGCGTCATATATGCTCGGCCGCCACAATAGTTCAGAATCCACAGACCAGAGAGATCAATTGCAAAGCGAGAGGACAAGGTGACGATAAAACATAGTGTTTGCATAGAGTATATATACCTAGCAAAAAGAGAGAAAAATAAAGTTTCCAAATTTTACTTAACCGTGATTGAGGATCCTACGATTTGAAGTATTTACTCCCTAAGGCCTTGTTTAGTTCGTCAAAAGAAAATTTTTGGGTGTCACGTCGAACGTTTAACCGGATATCAAAAGAAGTTTTCAGACACGAATGAAAAAACTAATTTCATAACTTACCTGAAAACTACCCGGCGAATTTATTAAGCCTAATTAAACAAGGCTTACCTGGATTACTGTAGCACCTATGACGAATCATGAATTAGACTCAAAAGATTCGTCTTGTGATTTTTAGGCGAACTGTGCAATTAGTTTCCTTTTTAATCTATATTTAATGCTCCATCCATGTGTCGAAAGATTCGATGTGATGTTTTTAGGCAAAAACTATGTCGAAAGATTCGATGTGATGTTTTTGGGAAAAAGTTTTTGGGAACTAAACAGGGCCTAAGTCTTCCTCTGCCAAGAAATTCGTTTCTGTACAACGCGGTTAGAGCATGTGAAAAATACCAGACAAAAAGTTAAGAGTAAATTTCACAAAACTACAAGTATTTTGTACAATCTATCACAAACCTACAGATTTAAGAACTTGTTTAAAAAAACTGCAGAGTTTATGACAAATATCTGACAAAAAGTAATTTTGATTTTACTTTTTGATGTAAAGTGTAATTAATGGTAGAGTACATATATACTCTATTTCAATTTTAAAAATGTTGTACCCTATTGATCTATTGAGATGTTGTTACCATTCATACAATAAAATCATTTTATATGTTCGATGAATTCCAATCATAATACAGTTGACATAGTTAACTATGGTGATATTTTATCAGTCTACCTTTAGTATCTTACTTCCATTGGTGGGGGCACCCGATTTGCATCCTATATAACCTCCCAAGCACCTACATGGCATAATTCACGAGCTCTAAATCTAGTGACCCACAGAGTGGTAGCCCTAGCCACTATCTAAACTTGAATGCTGACCTAGCTAGGTAACCAGATAGAAGACGATGCCGACAATCAATTAGAGGTATTTTAGACATATGACAAACTTGGTTCATTTTAATACTTGTATTGTTAACAACTTGTCCGATTCATTCATTATCAATATTTGAAAGACAACTAACACTTCGCATGCCACGTCGGATAAATCCACTGCCACATCTTCGAGAAATACAAGAGTCCGACAAAGATGCCCTCGGAAAACTATGTTATCCAGAAGGTATTTGTAGTAGGCCAACCACTCAAACCCAAGAGGGCATAAACCCCCTACTCAAATTCCCTCGTCCGCATCGTGAGGAAAAATGTAACGATCAATTACCGGCACCAGAGATCAAAGAAACCAGAGGAATTAGAGTGGACGGTGCCGGATAGCCTGAAGGAGATTTGTTAGAAGAAGCTAAAGTTGAGCTTCAGCTTTACAGCGAGATCTGAGGATATTTGTAAGCATTGGGCCTTGAAAGGGATGGCCAAGCTCTTTAGGAAGTGGAAAAACACACTTGAAATAGAATTTATCAAGAAAGACCTAACACCCAACTTCGACAATGCCCTATACATCAAGTGTGCCTTGTACTTGGATGACTTCGTGGCGCATAGGAAATCGAAGGTAGTGAAAGCCATGGCCGAGTAAAACCAGGCCAATGCTGAGCAGATTAAGTTTCCTCACTGCCTTGAGTCATCTGGGTACGTTAAGCGCGTGGACGGTTAGAGAGACATGGAGAAAAGCTTAACTGAGAAGGAAATTCAAATCGAGATGAGTGATTTTAACGAGAAGACTTCGAACTTCTCGTATCTTAGGAGTTCAATGTGCTCGATAAGGATGGCAAGTTGGTTGCTATGGGCCCTTGCGAGTGAAAAATGAACAAAAGACTCATTGATGCACATGCAGAGTCCTCACAAGGCTCTTATGTCCCATCACGGGAGAATGATGAGCTCACACGTGCTCTAGGCAATCCTGAGCACTTTGGACATACAAAAGGTATAGGACTTGTGTCATGGAAGGTTGGGTTTCCAAAGGAGAAGTCCTTGTACCGGTGTTGGAAAAGAACAGTTGGCTATCGCATCGGCTACAGTCGAAGCAATACTAATAGAGAAGAATCCGACCCTTGTTCAACCAAATACAACAAAAATACTACAAGATGTACCGGATGTAATACAAGATCAGCTTGCATCAACACCCATAACCCAAACAAATCCATAACTTATCATTGCCTTCACAAGCACAGGCGAAAAGCTAAGTAGTTGCGCATCAACTGAATCCACTGACACCGTCCATACAGAATCATATATTCATATAGAGCAATTTTCTATGGACAACATCACCACACGAACTACGTGCAGGCTCCACGTGCCCCTGCAAAACAATATAATATAAGAGATTGCTCGGGGCATGGCGCTGCCTATAGTGCCAGGGCAGACAATACATGGCACACCATTGCCAATTTGCCACCGGGCTACTCTAGTGTGGAAGTTGAGGATATGCCAAGCCAATACAGGTCGTACAGGATCGAATATCCTCTTAAGGAGGGTGTTGACACTATGAGAAAAGCAGTTCACAACATTATGCTTTTGCCTAAAAAGTACATTGTCATTACATAAGAAGGTGGACCAAGCGACGGCGATGGTGCTAGCTCCTCATTTGGAGGTAGATCTCCCGAGCATCCGCCAAGAAAGAACACTCCACCCCCGCCTCCACAGAAGAGCCCAACTCCACCCCAGCTCCACCAAAGATCTCTAGTCCACCCCTGACTCCACGGAAGAGACCAACTCCACCCCTAGCTATGGTAGGGAAGCAAACAAGACACCCAAGTGTATATCTAATATCTCAAGAGTTTGGTAGGACCCGTGTAGTTGATAAAGCCATGAAGTCTGATCCAAAGCTATCGCCAAAGAAGAAATTGAGCGGTAGCATAAATTCTTTGTTCGGAAGCACATCTAGCAAGCAACCACATGTGTCTCTCATGGTATAGGAACACTTCATGTGGATGCCATCAAATCCAAACTCCAACTACCTACGGACTTTCAAAGAACGTTAGCAAAGGGAGAGGTGCGTGCTCGAGTCAAACATGAATATTTTTCTGCCGAGCAAGCTCGTAGAGAACAATTCTGTAAAGATGCTAAGCTAGATAACTTGGAAATTTTAGACAAGCTTGAAATGGCGGCTGTGGAAAGGAAAAATGTGCCAAGAGAGAACCTAGTGAGCGGTCACGAGTTGGAAAGACTTACTACTCAATCTTGGGGATGCATTGCTGGTATTTGAGGAATGTTTGCAATGACATGTATATATTTGGCATGTGCTATGGCGATTTGGACTTTCATGGCCGGGATGGGGTGATATGGGTCCTGTTCGATGAATTTTTTTAACTTTTCTAAAAAAAAACGGGACCTCAATATTTCTATACTCTAGTTATTTTCATTGTAAGATCTTTGATCACTCCTTTCATTCGATATGGCACCATATCTTTCGTCGTATTCTAACCTATAATATCATGTGCAGATATGCCTCTTATGAATTTAGAAGAAAATATCGAAGATATGCATGTCTCAACCCAGGCCTAGTCAACTACGATATTATCAGTAGTAAGTCACAAGATATGGAAGAATACCTTTACAAGGCGTTGATCAAACCGTAGTCAAATAAGTATATCCTTCTGTCATATCTCTTCCAGTACGTCTTGTTTCAATTTCTCGTTGTGTCTATCACATGCCCAATGTCTAGTTGATCAAACTTAAGTAAAATCATCCATTCTCTTTGTGCAGTGGACTAGGTGGTATACATTGGATCCTTATTGTCCTCAACATACATAATAGTACGGTTGTTGTCTTTGATAACCGAAGGAAGCATTGTGAACAATACGAATCGATCATTACCGTACTCAACAAGACGTACAAAAAGGTACATCAAATAAAGCAAAGCCCATGTTAATTATGCACCCAGTGCATCCACATTTAGTGTGCACTTGCGTGACCATATCCCACGTCAGCCCGCTGGCAACAATGAGTGTGGCTTTTATTTCATGTGGTGAATGCAGTACTTCGTTGATGATAATGATAATATCGACGCTGAGGTATGATTCAACCTTTAACACTCACCTTTCCAATAGTCTGTTAAACCTTTTTTTCTTTTATAGAAATTATGCCTGGAAACAAGTGAGTTGCTAGGACACACCTCCGACAGCCTCATCGATGCGCTTTGTGGGTTCGTCCATGAGCATGTTGCAGATGAATAAGGCTACCACCACTTAAGCAAATCATTCATCACCCATTTGTGCTGCTAGCTCCACTGCCTCCAGATAGTCAGTCAGAAATGTAGGATTTGAATTTTCTTTTTCATCTATTGTATTTTCATTTCTGCCACAACTGCCTCCAACTTGTTAGGAAACTTAATATTCTTGTTACTTTCAAACATGAATTATTTAGATGCCATTTCTATAAATATGTTTAATTTCTTGTATTCAAAATGTTTTTCTTTACAATTATGCTTCTAAACTTGTACTCTATTGATATATGGTGGTGCGGCATGTATTATGGTGATATATGCCGGTAAGAGTTGTATTTTTGATGCATTTTTGGTAATGAGACTTGTATGTTTGTGATATATTGTGGTTGAGACCTTTTTTGGTGGCAAGACTTGTATTTTTGGATTGTGATGATGATGGTGAGGACTTGTATTTTGTGATGACAATAAAAGACTTGTATTTTGTGATGATCGTAACAAATTGTATTATGTAAATTGTGGGGGTGAGACTTGTGATATCTGTGATTTTGTTATATCTACGATGATTATGTGATATCTGGGTTCAGTGAATTTTCTGGGTTTAGTTCTAGGGTGACTTCTGTGTATGCAGGTATTCTGACAGATGTTAAAAACTGACACCTATAATCTGTCGTAGATGGTGGTTGTACAACCAAAACCGACACCTATAAAAAGCTATGGGTGACCCCGGATATTAACAACCGTCACCTATAGTTTAAAATAGGTGGCAGTTATTTATCAAAAACCACGACCTATAGCGTGCACTAGGTGTCAGTTTTGACATGTTTTAGGTGTTGGTTTTGGAACCGACACCTATAAGCAGTATAGGTGATGTTTTTTAAACCGCCATCTATGATCCCCTCCACTAGTAGCGATGTGCCTATTTGTGATGAAACGTTATTGTCATAGTACATGTCAAATTTGTCACAAAGAAAATACTATAACGAACTGGTGACAAAACTGAATTCGTCAAAAATAGAACGTCGTGTTTTTTTAATGGCGAATATATCAATTTTGTCATAAAATTGATTTCATCAATGACGAAACTCATTTTAGTCATATAATATGTCGAATTTTATGACGAACCATAATGTCACGGAAAACCTATTATCAGGTCATAGATAAGCCTTAATATCGTCATAAAAATAATTAACAGCGTCATCCATGTCACATTATATTGTCACGCACTGACCCTCAGGCCGGGCCTAGTAACAGGTGAGCACTCAGGAAGAATTTCCTAGTTCTCTTGAGATGAGTTCCTAGAAAAGAAGTTATAATTTGTTGGTATGAGTACTTCTTATACAGTGTTAAACTCGGACCCTAAAATTTTAAAACTCATGTTCACACTATAAAATTTTGTCAAATTCAACTAAAATTTATAGGGTTGATTTATCATATAGAGAAGTAAAATTGTGCAACTTTTGAGCAAATTTTAAATGTGGGACCCACCGCTTTACCCATACTCATTTTATACTTCTTGTATAGTCTTAAACTCGGACCCTAAAATTTTAAAACTTGTGTTCACACCATAATATTTTGTCCAATCCAATTAAATTTTATAGGGTTGATTTATCATATAGAGAAGCAACTTTGTACAACATTTGAGCAAATTTTAAATGTGGGACCCATCGGACCTTAAAATTTTCAAACTCGTGTTCACACTTTAAAATTTTATCAAATCCAATTAAATTTTATATGGTTGATTTATCATATAGAGAAGTAACTTTATACAACTTTTGAGCAAATTTTAAATGTGGGACCCACCGCTTTACCCATTCTTATTTTATACTTCGACCCTAAACTTTTTAAACTTATATTCACACAATAAATTTTTGTCAAATTCAATTAAATTTTATAGGATTGATTAATCTCATAGAGAAGCAACTTTGTACAACTTTTTTTTTGCATGTACTCCCTCTAGATTTTAATATTTGATACCGTTGACTTTTAATCTCATGCTTGACCATTCCTCTTATTAAAAAAATCTATACAAATATATAAAAATATTTGATAGATTATAATATATTTAATATATGTAGGATCATATGTTCTATTCTAGCCCATGTCTTAGAGATAGATGAAAAAATATCTTCTAGGGACAATTCAAACTTTTGTCTCTAAATTACCACATAATAATTATAATAATATCCATATATTTTGGCATATGAGCCTAAATATTATAGAAAATAGGAAATTATCTCCAAAATTCTTGAAACTTCTACAGGACAACCTATACGTAGTCCATTACATATGAAAAATATATTGATGTATATAAGATAATTATTTTTCTGTGTTACTTCACAATGGTACAATGAAATAAAAAAACAAGATACATGATAAAGATCATATGTTTTAACTTGTATGCACATCAAATTTAGACAAAATCATAGAGAATATGAACTAAAGTTAGCAATTATTATGCAACAACATATATATTTCTATTCTCTACTTAGGTGGAAGAAACAAGTTATATGATAAAGATCTAACGAATAGCTATTAACATAAAATAATGTAATTAAATAATCATGATTTTAGAAAAAATCAGAAAAAAGAACCTTCAAATTTGGAGTTATCATGAGTGGGAAATACCAATTACAAATTTTAATTTCAGATTAAAAAGAGAAAATTGAACCATGCATATGTTCTTCATCTCAATCTACACGACAAACCAACAGTAACATACTTCATCAGTGACGAATTTTCTTATGTTCTATGACGTTGTTTAAAAATTTCATCATAGGTGTTGGTAAGAACCACCATCACATATGATCCATGACGAAACAGAAAATTTCGTCATATATATTACTTATTCAATGACAAAACTACGCATCGTCACGAGGAAAGCGTCATAGATGGGCCACTTTCTACTAGTGCTCCCAAAGGTGACGCTATATAGGTGACGGCTCAAAAACGGTCACTTGTGAGGTGTTTGGAGCCATCACCTGTTAGGGTTCCATAGTACTAGTGTAAAGAGGAAGTGGAGAAATTTTTTGACTCGATCTTCAGTGGAAAGGAAGTCAGGGAAAGAGGTTTTGATAAATGGGTTTGGATGGGTTAGTTCCATGGCACTGCAGCTTTGTTGAATTCAAAAAAGGAAGTCACGAAAGTAGGTGGATGCCATTGCTATTTTCGAAAATAAGATTCATGGCACTGTCGTGACTTTTTTCATCCATCTCAACCGTTTCTGTTGTCGTCCTTCTTCTTCCTCCCTTTTCTTCCGTCTTCTTTCTCCTTTCCGCCGTTTCATCCGTTGGAGCGTGTGGATCAGTGCCTCTAACCGGTTTTCAGACCAAGACAGACGTGGAGAGGGGGATCGAATTCGCCCCCGCTGTTGTCCAAGTGGATAGAGGAGAATCTGGTGGTGGCGGTGGCGGCTTGGATGATGCTGTCAGGCACGTGCGCCGGCCAGGGAAGGTCCGTCGCGGCCCATTATGCGTCATCGTGAAGCGCCTTAGTCTTGTGGCGGAGTTCTGTACTGAACTCGGTGAGGTCAGAACGGTTGGCCTCGAGCATGGTCTCCAATCGAGAGGTCAGCGTCGCCACCGACACCACTGTAGGAGCCCCTATTCACCAACACCGCCGGTGTCGGGAGGCGGGGTCGATGTGGATCCAATGGATTTGATGAAAGGTGTAACAAGATTTTAGTCTTGTGGTGTACTGATTGACACACTGTTGGCAAACTTCAGTACTTTTTAATACCTTTAAAGAAGAGAATTTTGAATGTAGTGTAACACAACACATTGATTATTTTTCAAGTAGGCAGCTTTTGTGTCCTAGCTAGGCATATACTTTATCTTTTGGATTATGATTGTTAGTAAATTCCAAAATAATTCATAAACATGATACGCATCAAATTGTAAAATGTACAAACACATTAATATGAACTTGTTCATGATGCCAAGGAAAAATAGGCAAAAGAAAAATCGAGACTGTTCACTTTGTGTTAGCAGTATGACCTTTTGTTTCACAATGTCAAGACAAACTAAGAATTTGGCAGAATTATTGTTGTTTATTTAAAGTTGTCTACTGCATTTCCGACCTTTATTGGAAAACTGTTACAAACCATCGAGTGAATGCATGCGTCCTAATAATTTGGTGCCTATATGGTCCTATAATAGTTAAAAATTTAAGAAAAGACAATGTAGGTTGTGGTGTCACACATATATATTTCCATAAGTATGTAAGTCCAAATTTGACCTACTCATTGAACCGTGTGTAACAAACAACTACATATATCCCTCATGGGTAAAACTAAACTAAAGTAGAATTGCTTTATTAGGAAATACATAAATTAAAATTGCACCGATGTACATAATTGCTAGGTGCGTGCAATCAAATGCATAAACATGTAAAACGATACTCGTTTCGTGTGCATGACAATTGTCTGCGTGCATATCGTAGCCAAAAAAGTAATGTCATGACTAATTTGGCCGAGTAATTAAGGGTTGATTATGATGCTAGCTTAAACACGTATGAGAGAAGGATGTCACATAGATATACATTATTCAATAAAAGGTAGAATAAGTCATAATGTTAACATTAAAGACTGAAGAATGATGCAAGATGTAAGGTATAAAATTAAAGAAAGAGAAAGCATATATATCGTAAGTAAATATGTATAGTTATTTACAAATATAAAGCCGTGTACTCTAATGTGTACTCACATGTGCATGTAACATCTTAATAAATGTTTAACTTGGTATAATATGCCTAGCAATGTAACTTTGGTCTTAGTTCGCACAGATCAAATAAGTCTGTGCATGAAAAAGAGCATTTTATAAGTTTGCCTACTAAATTACACTAGGGATATTATGTACTATACACATTAAGGTGGAGCACTTTACAAAATAGCCTATCAGGCTCCCCATTAAGTAGCCAAAGATAATTCCGAAATTGGGGAATTTTGGAACTCTAGAGGTTGGTGATGCATGTTGGATGGGAACAATATTACTATCATACTGATTGATGCGCTACTGACATTGCTCAATAATTGAGTTATCCGATCGACAATGATTGTGAATGCGATATACTCAAAATTACCAGCTTTACTACATGAGATAGGCCGATATTTATTTCGTTCCCGAATCTAGTGGCCAATGCAATATATATATGTTATAAGTGTTCTTCTAATTCCTCCTACCTCGCCCAACTATAAATAGCTTACCAATAGATGTAAGTACGATCATCTTTTGCTCAGCTGCTCAGCTCATTTCACACTTATCAGTGAATCAAAATACTTGCTCGTTAGTTACCATGGCTAGGTCACCTGCTGCTCTCCTACTCCTTTTGGTGAGCACAGATCTCTCTCTCTCTCTCTCTCTCTCTCTCTCTCTCCCTCTCAGGGATTGAAAATTAAGTCGAAATTAATTATTCTAGATAAATGCTAACTGATTGTATGAACCTTGATTAACACGGTTTATGGATGAACGTTCATGGTGGCCGGAGTTCAATGAATTTTAGTTGTTACTTTTGGATCTTGAACTCTGAATTGAACATTTCTCAATACTTCGACTTGTTTCTGACTATCTACGTACTGCAGCTCACCGCCGCCGCCGGAGCCAGCCATGGCGCGGCGACGACGGCGGCAGAGCTGTACTGGAAGATCGCGCTGCCGACGTCGCCGATGCCGGGCGCCATTCGTGACCTCATCAACCCGGTGGGCTCGGGCTCAGTCTCTTCTTCGCAGGAGGAGGACACGGCGGTGGGCTCGGTGTTCTTCCTCGAGAAGGATCTCTTCCCTGGCTCCAAGATGACGCTCATGTTCACCCGCGCCACCGCCAGCGCCCCTCTCCTCCCCCGCGGCCGCGCCGACGCCGTCCCCTTCGCCTCTGACAGGCTGGACGAAATCCTCTCCATGCTCTCCGTCCCCGCGGGCTCGCCGGCCGCCGACGCGATGCGCGCCACGCTCGCCAAGTGCGAGGCGGCGCCACTCCCCGGCGAGGTCAAGCGGTGCGCGACGTCCCTCGAGTCCATGGTGGAGTTCGCCGCGGCCGGCCTCGGCACGCGCGACGTCCACGCCGTGTCGACGGAGTTGATGGGCGGCGGCGACGGGATGGCCGCGTCGACGGCGAGGCAGGCGTACACGGTGGAAGGTGTTCGTCCGGTGCGCGTCGTGAACGGCGAGATGGTGGCGTGCCACGGGATGAGGTACGCGTACGTGGTGTTCGGGTGCCACACGACGATGATGAAGGCGTACGCGGTGGCGCTGGCGGGGGAGGACGGGAGCACGAGGGTGGAGGCGGTGGCGGCGTGCCACACCGACGCGGCGTCCGGCATAGCGATCAAGGCGTACCGGAGGCTCGGAATCGCGCCAGGGAGCGTGCCGGTGTGCCACTTCCTGCCTGAGGACGATACGCTCTGGCTCCGCAACTGAACTGCCCGTGTTGCGCGAGCGAAAGGGATAAAAAGGTATACTTGCGCGCCATAAACCAGCCATCAAATTAGTATACGTATTCCCATCATGTAATTCGTACAAATGTGTACACGTTTGTGTCGCATGTGTGAGACGGCCCGACGTACGTACCACTGTGTATACCTTTGGTATTTTGAGACTGGACTGTGTGGAACCGTAGTATATGAGTAAGTCTACAACGCAAGTACAGAACATCCATGGGGGGCTATCTTGTATATGGTACTACAATATATATGCGGTGGTGTTGCATGCTTGTGTAGATCATTGATTATGTATCTGGTTGATAAGTACATATCTCTTATAAAATTGAGGGCTACTAGCCAACGGACGTCCGGTATCCCTGAGTATCAGATTGGGGGTATCAGATTTTTTGGTACCCAGGGTACAATTCTGATACCCAGGGTACCAGATTTCTGTTACCCGGGATACCAGTGCAAGATATAGTACCCTTTTTCCTATCTCTCTGGCCGTCGTCGA
>CM002483.1:5512460-5525070 GCA_000325765.3 Leersia perrieri
CGCCGTCGCTGTCGTCGTCGTCACCGTCGCCGCTGCCGGGGCGGCCAAATCCGGCGACAGTGGCCCATATCTGGCCGCCCCGGGCCAGTGCCGCTCACCATCGTTGTCGCCGTCGAGTCGTTGTTGAGCTGTCATCGCCGTCGCCGTCGAGGAACCCGGGGAGGGCGGCGGCGTGGGCACAGGTGGGACGACGCGGAGTCGGGGAGTCGGGGTCCGTCGGAATGGACTCCTGTCCGTTAGTGTTTCTCTCTAAAATTATAGAGAGAATTTTTTTAAAGAAGAGAAGAGCTTTGCCTCGTATATATTTGGGAAAAAAAGGTACGATACTACAATGACGGTAATCACGAAAAAAAAGAATACATACCACACCGTGCGTTTACGATAGAAGCCTCGTTGCTGAAGTATATGATAGACAACAGATACCCCTAAGAGCATCTGCAAGGTGGGACTTAGAGTGTGCGTTTGCGTGCGTTCGTTCATAGGGACAAGTGTCCGTGTGTTGTGAGTGTCTACGTTATAACGTGTAATTTAAAAAAAGGGTGAGACTTGGAGGGTTCTATAGGAGAGAGAAAAAGATAGAACCGACTGTAACATTGCAGCACTTGTTTTAACATTTTTGAAGGTAGAGACAGATGCTAGCCATAGTGCTCACTTCTGTAGGAGAGACAATGCAGCTAGAACCATGTGTTAGAGACTCATTGCATCCTATCAAACTTGATTACCGTCATCATGGTGGGCCCATCGATATGACTTTGCTAGTTCTATACTCCCTCTGTCACAAAAAGAAGCAATTCATAGCTTCCCAAGGCATGTTATGTTTAGTGAAAAGAGGAAATGACCCTTGTGTCCTTAATCAATTTAAAATGAGTATTGTGGTGGTAGGTGAGGAGTATATATGAGAATAATTCTTTTTTATTTGTGTGTAGTAGTAGGTAAGAAGGTAGAAGTTGATTTATTTTGGGACAAAGTTTGAATCCTAGAAGTTGATTTATTTTAAGACGAAGGAAGTACATTGCAGAAACATTCACAAGATTTTATCCTCATGATGGGGTCCACCCATAAGACTTTTTTTTGTGATCTACACATTGGCCATGCTCCAAGATATAAATCTTCTAAATGACGACGTCTCCACAGAACCGTCCATCCTGAGGATACAGGATGTAGTTTTCAAAAATAAAAACCAACAAAAATAAGTGGGATTACACCATAATGTCCCAAGAGGAAAGCGGTGCCCATAGGCATCCTCGTCTCCGCACCATCCTAGGGCCTCCTCCTCCGTTAGGTTCTTGATTAGATGCAGACCACGCCGCCGATTGGCCCACTTGCGATTGTACAGAACTGCTCTCCCTCTACCGAGGAAAGGTAGATCGATCACCACGCATATGGCCAGTGGGCCTCAATGCCACATCGGTGACCCCGAGGCCGCACCACTTTAATTTAAAAATTTTCAAATACTAGTTTGTTTTTCATTTTACCAAAATCAAGCTTTCTTTGTCTGATTGTTTGCCTATTTATCAGACTTTTAACTTGGACAATCTCGTCATGGTTTTATTATGTATGTTCAGTACTCATATTTTGGCTTTGCCACTGACTCCCTACTGGTACTAGGTACGTAGTAGGTTCTCCCTCCATCCCAAAAAATAAGTTTTTCTAGCCTTTAAATTTTATCACATAAAACAAGTCTTTTTTCTAGCTAAGTGGGTCCCAACAAATTAATTATAATAAAAATGATGTCTTTTTTCTTCTCTATTCTTTCCATCTATTCACACATTCAATTAAATTCATGCATGCATGGAGGTACTACAAAGAAGTTTCAATTATTAAAAAGCACATTAAATAGAAACATGATGGTCACTTGTGTTGAGTATTAATTTGCATGAGAAAAAACAAAAATAGTTGTTTTATAGGACTGAGGGAGTATCAAACATGATACGCCGTGATATCATGTGTTGGTACATAGGTACCAAACCTAGGTCCCAAGCAGGCTACCAGGTTTTGTAGTTTGTACCCTGTATCAAGTCAATGGGATGGCTAGCAACTCCTTTCTTCTTCTCCCCCCTCCTAGTGTTCTTACAGGCATCGTACCTTCTGCTCTTGCTCACCACCTCTTGGCTTAGCCAAGCACCCACGCACTGGCAGCCAGCTCCTGCTAGCACCATTGCCGTGTTCTATATCTAGCTGTTGGTTTCGCTTTGGGCACACAACGGGTGTGCAGGACACGAAGATGGTTGGACTCATTAAATATACCATTTCAGTCCGTCCATCTTCTAGTTCTTCTCTTGTAGATCCAAATTGTTTAACGGATTAGTTTATTGGGTGATAGTATAGATGGTCATAAGGCCCAACGGTCCGGCCCAGGCACGGCTGGCGCCGGGCCATATCTGGGGCACTGTCTTGGCACTATGGTAACCTAGAATACTTAAGAGACCCAAATTAGACTTATGACCTACTCTTGGACCAAAATAGACATATTTATAGTTAAGGGATCCAAAATAAATTTATTTCGTAGTTCTTGGGCCTAAAGTTGACTTATTCTATATGGGAGGGACCTAATATAGACTTATTTTTCATAAGTTTTAATTAGCCCACCACACGGTGATCCGAATGTGCCTTCAGACCGACACGGTATGACCCACCATTATGTGGGTCGTGCCTGGGCCGTAGGCACATCTGGTGGGCTGGCCCGGCATGGCACGAACATCCCGTCAGGTCGTGCAGGGACGACAAGGCTTGGGCCGTGTTTTGGCCGTTTGGCCATGTATAGTTGAAAGCTTTGTAACTGATTATTTCTTTTCTTCTAGTAGTATATGTGTTTTATTTTCCTTTTTAAGACTTAGTGCTAAAGATAACGAGTAGGAGGCGCGCCAATGGTAATTACTACTTTCTCCTTTTTTTTTCTTTGAAACATAGAAATCCAGAGGTAGTATTTTCTAAGGACGATGAATTGTATATCATAGTTACAAAGGGAGTAATAAACAGGAATGCAATTGCACATCGAATCCCTATTGTATCGGCCAAGAACAGGTGAACAACCCTTTGCCCAATTCCATTTAAAACAAAACGCATCATGAATTAATCGACGACTCAGCCTGTCAGCCACTCGAGCATTGCTATCGTTAGCTCATTGCCTTCGCGTCGCCTCACCCATGGAGAGCTTGCAGTGTGCAATGGCGCTCTCGATCCCGTCCTGCAAATGCTGAGCCGGCGAGCCGTCTCTGCTGCGGCGTGGCGGCGAGCTGCGGTCTCGCACTCCAGGTTGTCCTCGGCGCGCGAGGTTCGCCGTGATCTTGCTCATGTACTTGCGCGCCGCCTCCCGCGGGCTCGGGACGGCGCGTCGTCGGCGCCGCTCATCGCCGTCCGGCCGCGGCGTCGCCACGAACCGGCTCGGCGACACCGCGCTGTCGCCGACGGTGCACGGCTTGCCCGCCGCCTTCGGCTTCCGCAGCTTGCGAAGAAGAAGCCCGCGGAGCCTAGCCGCCGGCGCCACCACGACGCCGCGACAAGATTCCTCATCGGACGACGTCTCCACGTTGATCGCCGCCTCCTCGCCGCCGGCAGAATCAACCTCCACATCCACCTTCTCCTCCTCTCCATCCGACGTCGCCGATGGATGGTCGCCGGAGCCGGACAGGGTGAGGTCCAGGTCAAAGAAGGACGACGACGTCGCCTCATCCTGATCGGCATCATCGACGACGAGGACGATTTCTGTTCCGTCTCCTCCGTCGGTGGCCATTGCGTCTGCAGTCGCATGGTCGTCTCGACTCTCGACGGTTTTGACGGTGTACAAGAAAGAAAGAAAGAAAAAGAGACGTGTGATAGACACTCGTATAATTCTAGAGGAGCGGCAAGAGATGTCTTACGTTTAGCCGGTCAAAGATGATGTCGAATTGCAGCTATAGCCGTAGCCTAGGGAATATACATGATATATAGCGTCATACATCACTCTGAAACAGTTCTCTAATACTATTATTTTTGGTCCATTTCTAAACATCTAGCGGATAAAAATCTATCAAGTATTGAATGGTTCTTATTAAACTATTAACTAGCACTTATTTTGGGCAGCCTTGGTGTAAATTTAGATTTAAAGTAAAATCCAATAGTAGTTGAGATCGACTATGAAATAATGTCTTCCATCCCAAAATAGAAACATTTACTAGAATTTTGCATACCATATGATATATTGTCCTAAATTATGTTAAATCCTTGTAAATATTTAGTCACAGTGCTGCTATTGACACTGACAAGTGAGTACAGAGTTCATGTGAGTCCACATGCTGATGACAATTGCACGTGACTTTGATTGCAGAGGATCTTGATCCAGCCATCATGTGGAACCTGCCATAGATGGTTTGAATCTAAAAATGAAATTTGAAGACATAATTTTGGAAAATAAGTTGCAATAATTTCAAAATATATACTTCTATGCGTGCGTAGTTTTTTTTTTTTTGCTGTATTGAATAGGAGAAAAATATAATCGGAGCAGGGTAGCCCGGGGCGCAACGGCCCAAAAGTGAAGCAGTATCAAATTTTCCGTCCTCCTCTCTCGGCCTCTTAAACTTTCTGACGAAACCCGAAAATTTGGCCTGTGCCCAATATTTGCTCGCCTGCACTGCTGGACCATGAGGAGCGCCAGCCCAGGCATCACTGTCTTGCTCGTTTCAGTCTCTGTTAATTAGTTTGGTTTGCTCTTTCTGTCACAGTTAATTTTGCCAATTCCTTCCTCTACCGGAAAGTGCAAAATGAAGCCTGGTGCATACAATAAATTTTGGACATAACAACATTATTAAATATATATACTATCGATTATGGATGTTGATATATACGGATGCGATTTGCTGCTTCCATTTTGTCACTGAACATATATAGTTCGATTTCTTATGCAATTGCTCTGACTATTTGGATACAACTCCACTGATCCATCTACCTTGAATTAACAGTTTAAGCTATTTCCTATGCCAACCAACAAAAAGATAAGGTTGGAGGAGATGTTTGATTGCTATTGAATTCCGTATTCTTACATAATTCCTAAATTTAGGGTTTCTTTGGAACACAGGATTTGAAAAACACAGGAACAGAAAAAACACAGAAATATGATGTCATAACTTCTCGAATCCTACAGGAAAATAATCCAGAGAATTTTGTAAAAAAGTATCGTTTGGCAACAACTAAAGAAAATCATAGGAACCTTAACAAAGAAAACATGAGGCTAGACCTCATGTTAGTTTTCCTACAAATTTTCCATGAAATGAGTGATTCCTTACGAATTTCAAAGGAATTTGTGGGAGTCAATCTCTTGTTCCAAATGACAATGTAGGATTTCAATCCTCTAGTTTTTCTCCATTTTTTCTATGTTCCAAAGGAGCCCTAAAGGAATGACCAATCCTACAAAATTCCTACACAAAACCTCCTGAGCCGAATAAGCCCTTAGTATTACAAAGATCGATACATGCCCTGTCAGTTTTAATGGAAGACTAATAATAATTCAAAGAGTAAATTGCATTAGAGATACACAAACTTGTCAGGTGGGTGTAATTTAGTACATAAAATTGCAAAACACTCATTTTGGTGTATGAACTTGCCTGGTGCGTGCGAACCAAGTCCAAAATTACACAAGAAAACTATTATTATCAAGTTAAAATGTTAGGTAGGAAGTGATGTGCATATGGGAGTATATATGGTGTACGCGAACACTATATTTATTAGAGACTCGCTCTGGTGGTATATATAATACTACCGGTGAAATAATCTCAACCGTCTATATTAGAATATTTCTCTATATTTCTACTACCATTAATTGGGGTGACAGTAGAAATCAATCTAACCCTTTGGATTAAAATAGATCGACGGTTTAGATCGATTTCTACTGGCGGTAGAGACCACTGGAGCGAGGCTCTTATTAGAGACAATGTATTAATTTTATCTTTTATCTTTCTTTGTTTCTGTCTCATGCATCAATTTTCAGTATTTTATATGTTGTTCTGGGACACTGAACTTTGCTCGCATAAATTAGCCACAGCTATTTAGCCGGTTCATCACCCAAACATTCAAATCTAACTTTCTGTCTTAATTCCTGAAGGCACTTCATTTCTCCCGGATGACATTGGCGGCCTACCTTAACAAATCCGGTACGCCAATGATGCACTACTTGTCGACACTTTCGCCCAAGATCCATGAGCACGAACAAGGGCACTTGAATGCTTGATGTGAACAGGCTGGAGTTGGCTATTTGGCACCACAGTCGACCACCTGCAGGGGGAGGCTAGAGTACAGGCCAGGCCACCAGGTATCTAGGTGAGTGACCGCACTTTTAAGATTGCTGTCATCAGCATGTGTTGCTGCCCCATGGTCCATGTATCTGCAAACCGCCCGGACCATACCATTTTTCCTGCATAAACTCACCTACTCCATTCATATATGTCAAGCTCATTTAGCACTCCTTCGAGTGAGAATCCTTTTCGGCCTATGATTTACTCCTTTCATCCTTAAAATATTTGGGTTGTGATCGCTAGAACACATTGGGTGACAGATTGCGGGTTCCAACAGTGATTTTATTTTCCTCTTTTTGTACGCAGGCTTTTCGAACTACTAAACTAAACGGTGTGTTTTTTAGATTAAAAAAATTGTACACAAAAATTGTTTAAAAAATAAAAATAATCTATTTTTAAGTTTAAAATAGCTAATATTTAATTAATCATGTGCTAATGATATTTCTCGTTTTATGTACCCATTTTGCCCAACGCTCACACAAATCGGGCTTTGGCTTTTTCTCTTATTCTCCAATATAAGAGATTTTTAAAGTCCCAAGAAGAATAAAGTATAACAAACATCACCTTAGTCATTCAAAAGACGTTATCTTAGGTTTTTTTTTTTGCTATCTTAATTTAGCTAAAAGTAGAATTGTCTCTTGTATTTAAGGATGGAGGGAGTGTGGATTCTATCAAACTTCCCTAAAGTTTCTCAAAACACTTTCTACATCAGTATTAGTTGGTTAGATATCTTGTTCTAAACTATTTAGTCTATAAGCAATTCTCCATAATTTTGATAATCATAATAAAGCTCAATTATCTAAATATCTAATTTATTTGCATATTGATTAAGAGCCGTCGCCTGAACTCGAATTTCTACAAATGACAGGACGCTTCCATTTGCTGAAAAAATTTCGTGCAACTACCAGAGCCAATAGATTAGGAGATGTTTCTAATGACAAATGGAAGCGTCCGGCAATTTCGTGCACGATCTCCGGCAATCTGACTGCTTTTCCTCTATCTCTCCGCAATGAAGAAGACAGGTCGCAGTATCCTGTCCTGACCAAGAGAAAACGGTGAAGACGGGAGCTGGAGGTTACCGGTTAGCTAGCGGCATCATGCACATACACTGCTAGTCTGCATCTGTTAGCAGCAGCAGCATACCCAGACTGGACCAACAAACTCAAATCTTGACATGTTGTGGTGATGTTGAACACCACCACCCAACCACCACCATACCCTCGTTGCGTTGCGTTGCGTTGGCGTCCTTCCAAGCATTGTCCCGAGCCCGATCACGCGTGATACGAGACGAGAGACCGCAAAGCAACGAGAGAGACAGCCATGCGTCCCGTGAGCTGTCCCAGGTCGCACCACCTCTCTAATGTTCCGTGCATCCAAAGAACACATCACACAACTTGCAGTTGCGCACACAAGATCTGCCTTGCAAGACAACTCATCATCTTCACGATGCACAAGACAGACAGACGTGTTGCTGGAAAGAACATGCTCATTCACATGCCAGAACAAGGTAGCCATTATGAGGGTTTACATTGCCGGAGATCAACTCTGTCAGGCAAATCAACCCTGAATAATAAGTATGGACAAGTATATCAACAGTTAGTTAGCTCATTTGATTTGGAATTACATAGGCAAACGGTGGGTGGGGGCACATCAATAACATAATACTTATGAAAGAATCAACAATTGTAGCTACCAAAAGCTATACTTCGGTCAAACTTACGGTTCATCGCACGCAAGTCAGAAACTTTGGTCATTTTAACTCGGACAGACTTTACAGATTGAAACAATCAAAATGTTAAAGAGGAAAAAGAATTCCCTCACGAGGCACCACTGTATCCTGAGCTGTAGCCACTGTAGCCACTTTTCTTGGTCGCCCTGCTCTCCATTTCCTGGGTTTGTTGGCCCTCGCTGCTTGATGCAGAGGGTATCTGGCCATACTCGCTGGTTGGCGCACTGTATTGGCTGCTCGTATCATTATTGTTGGTAAAAGCCATTTTCCTGAACTTCTTCATGTCCTCATTGTACTGACCGGAATCATAGTCAGAACTGCTGTATGATCCAAAGTAACGGCTGTGGCCAGGTCGAACACCTTCATTAAGATCCTCCAAAGACACGTCACCTTCCAAGGCTCGCACGACCTGATATATAACCACATCGAGTATGAGACTATGCCAATGCCATTGAACCACCATGCCACAATATTGATACTTACTGTTCAACAAATAATGTGCTATTTGCGTGGATTCAAAATAGCATTTACTGATGCAATTATTCTGGTTTATGATAAGCATCTAGGCACACATCATGAGCTTTTATATAGTAGTAGAAGATGTGTTGCAAAATTACCTGGCTCATGCGTGGGCGACGACGTGCAGAATGGCGTACACATGCAGCTGCACAAGCAATCATTCTTGCAATCTCATTGGGATTGAAATCCTTCCCAAGCCGAGGATCTACCAACGAATCATAGTTGCCATCCTCAAGTGCTCGCATGAGTAAAGGCCTTGCCTGCAGAAGATCATATAATAATGGGTCAAGACATGAATTTGTAGAAAAATAATGTTTTATGACAATATAGTCTGGAAGCACTGCTAACAAGTAGACAAGTAGTAATCAAAATTGGTGATTAGAGAAACTTGTTGGAGACAGAAGAAAGTCAAAAGAGAAATCAACTTTTAGCTACCATGCAAACAGCCATACTGCCCATGCAAACAGAAGTATATATATCCAAATTTATATGGAGAAGTCATCATCAATGACTTCACACACAATTATTCAGGTGGCACATTGTTTAAAGAATCCATACCTTTTTATTTGAAAAAAAATAAACAAGATAATAAGCATGCTGAACATAATGCTACAGTTAAAAAAAAAGTTTAGTGCCTACCCAGTCAACCAAGCTGTCATCCATAAATGTCTGACTTGTATCAACAGGCCGACGACCAATTATTAGCTCAAGAAGCATAACTCCATAAGAGAAGACATCTGATTTTTCAGTGAGCTTGCCAGAAGATGCGTACTCTGGTGCTAGATATCTGAGACCAGGAAATGACCATTAGAAAGAATTTCAATTATTTGCTGAAATATTTCAGCTGCTAGATAGATGCCATCAAAATTAAAAGCAACATGAATATGCTACAAAATCTATGTAAAGAAATCATTTGAAGTATTTTATTGGGGAGAATATTGACCATGTTGACCTCATGTAAACTAGGACAGCAAAAGGGTCCATAATGTTTAAAATTTTTCAATCATAAAGTAATACCAATGTAATACCATATTGCTGCACCAAGAATATATACATACCCGAAAGTTCCCATTACTCTTGTCGATACATGAGTGTTGTTATCACTAGTGAACTTCGCAAGTCCAAAATCTGCAACCTGTAGATAGGGTTACATTAAGGGCATCAGTAAATGATATGAAAAAAAATTATAAAAGCAAGAAGACGATAGAAATGAAGTTTTGAAGACTATAACTGCACCCTTCAGAAAGAAAGAAAAGAAGAGTACAATTGCAAACAAGCTTTCTATGCAATGGCATTATACACAAATTACAGTGTCAGCTTCAAAATTAACAACTCCAATTTGGTGGTTCACACTTCATAGACATACCAATCAAACTATACAGAAAAGCCAATAGTTTGTCCTTGTCATGTTTTGAACAGACAAGACACCCAGAGAATCACATGGCATGTTCATTGCCAAAATTATATATATGTCTAATACTAGTTAATACCAACTATTCAATGTCAAAGCTGTGAATGCAGGATAAAACGGAAGTATAACAAACCTTAGCTTCAAACTTAAAATCAAGAAGAATGTTCGATGCCTTAATATCACGATGTATGATCTTAGGATGGCCTGTCAATTAAAACAAATATTAATACAGAGACCTGTTTCTCCTACACATTTTTTCTAGTTTGGAAGCAAAATTTTAAGGATCTTAGTGTGCAGATAAAGTTATATACTTACAATCTTCATGAAGATAAGCTAAACCCTTTGCAGCTCCCAGAGCAATCCTTAGTCTTGTGGGCCACTCCATTGTTGGCCGACCTTTTCCTATGGATAGTAAATATAGGAATTAATAAGGAATAACAGAAGTACAGAACGTATGGAATGTTGATACAGGGATTAACATGTATCGACTACCATAAGAGATAGAATCAATTGAGGAACCCACCTAAAACAAAGACAATTTATCGTGCACTACTATCTATGAAGCAAAGCATTTCATCCAAATGATTCAGTGGCATTGGATATTTTTTATGGGGGCAGTGTTTAAAGAAATTAGTTGGCTACCAAAAAAAATGTTATGTTGCATTTGTCTGAGTGTAGTTTAGCCTGCTAATTTCCCATAATGAATGATCCTATTATTTGTAAAGGTTGTTGATCCTTGTTAGATCTTACCATAAACAAAAAAAAAAAAAACAAAAATGGGAACCACAAAGTTTTGTCAAACAGTTCCAGTAGTTCTCTAGAATAAAGAAATCCCCTTGCTCTCTAAAACAGATGTATTGACCTAGTCACGTTGTACTGGATAGTTGACAGCTGATATACTGCATGGCTATATGTGCTAATCAATCATCTATGTTTTAGTTATGAGATCTTAGAACCAAATATTAACTAATCAAGATAATAACACATAAGGAATTACAGATTAAGAAAAAGTATATGAAAGCATACCATGCAAGTGGAATTCCAAAGTGTTATTGGGGACAAACTCATAGACAAGCAATCTCTTGCCCCCAGAAATGCAATAACCAACCAAGGACACAAGATGCTTGTGATGCACTCTGCTGATAATTTCAACCTCTGCCTGGAACTCACGCTCTCCCTGGCCACTTCCAATTTTCAATTGTTTAACAGCAATCTCTTTTCCAGTAGGCAGCACTCCTCTGTGAACATATCCGAAACCACCCTGTCCAAGGAGATTAGCATCAGAGAATCCATCCGTTGCCCGCACTAGCTCATCATAGGTAAACGTGCTCTTTGAGAAGCCAAGAGCAGCGCCAGGGGACGGAGGTGGTAGGATCTCTCCGCCTGAGTAAGAGCCAGACCCACCGCTGCTGTTTATCATAGCAGCTGGAGGGGTCGGTGGTTGCTGCGGAGGACGATTGGCATAAGCTGGAGGAGGTGATGGGTGCATCTTGACCACATGCTCAGGGGGAGGAGGAGGTGGGGCATTTTGCTGCCAGCTCTGGTATGATCCACCATAAGCATCTTCTGCAGAGCAAGAAGAAATAGAATTAGAAGAAGTATATAACCATGTTACTTTATTTTCGATAAATGTACCCATGTTACTAGTAACGTGTGAAGTGTAAACACATCAAAACGTTCAAAGTTCAAATGGCCCTCATCGCACAGCATGTACCAACTACTGCTTTTTTTTTTCTTGAAAAGGGTAAAAGCAGACAATTCCAAATATATTACTACATTTGATATAGACAGCAGGCATGACATCATCTCATCATACATCAATCCATCACCGCCTAGTTCCATTGGAATTGGATAACCAATTACGGATTAATTTATTGAATGCAACGAAATGCAAAACGCAGAAATCCTCAGTCCTGGCAATCAAGAAGAAATCCTCAATCTATTAAGAAGAAACCTCAATTCTGGCTTTTAAGAAGAAATCCAGGACCAGCTATTGAAGTCGAAATTTTCGTCTGTACATACTAAAACTAATCCGTTCTAGCCGCCACGAAACAAGTCAAGTTGTCACCTACCCAGCCCAGCACATGCGTATAGCGTCCTAGTCAGTGCCAAACTGCAGTAGGATTGCGGAGATGAGAAGAATTGCAGCGGATAGTAACGTGAGAAAAGCTTCCACCGCACGCGAACCACACATTAGATCTAGATCTATGAGAGCGACAGCTATGGATCGGAGCAGCCAAGAGATCGAATCTCACCCTTGTACGGCGGCGGAGGAGGCGGGTACCCGTAGTGCTGCTGCGGATGCGGCGGCGGCCGTCTCCGCTTCTTCCGCAGGCAGCAGAGGCAGATGAAGCTTGCGAGAAGCAGCAGCACGAGCCCACCGACGGCGACGCCCACCACCAGCGAGGTCGATACCCCGGAGCCGCCACCGCCCCCCGGCGAATGCGGCGGCGACGGCGACTTCGGGGACGGGCGGCTCGGCGTCGATGGCGACCTCCCCCCGCCGCCAGAAGACGGCGGCGAGTTCCCCCCTCCTCCCGACGACGGCGGGGACGGAGTGTCCGACGGCGGCGCCGGGGTGGCGGGGGAAGACGAGGGGGTCGGCGCGGAGGGGACGGCCGGAGTCGGCGTGGACGACGGCGTGGGTGGGGACGCGGAGGGCACGGCCGGCGGAGGCTTCGACGC
>CM002483.1:5525170-5546330 GCA_000325765.3 Leersia perrieri
GTGGGCGACGACATCGCCCTCCCCGCCGGAGAGCTAGCTAGGGTTTGCGATTGCTTAGCGTCGAAGCCTTTTGACGCTTCGAGGCGGAGGGGATCGGAGAATCGGAGAAGGAAAGGGAAGGAGCAGCAGTAGTAGTCTAGTAGAGCGACGAGTAGTCTTTTGTGCTAGTTAAAGCAGGAGGAGAAGGAGCTCGGCGGCGAGGCGAAGGTGGGAAAGGGAAAGGCGCAACCGGGGTGGGGGTGGCGGTGACAGCGCGGACGTGGTGGGCCCCACCAGGTGCTGTTGCCGGCGTGGGCCCCCGTCCACTCCGCGTGTTAGCAGCGTCGGGAGGAAGGGGGTCTCTATGACATGTGGTCCACACCCTCTGTGGGACCATTTTGTCAGTATGTGGGTGAGGAAAGATGCGGTGCGCGGGGGTGTTTGTAGTGCCCTCGTCTTCGTTCGCTTTTGACTGCGGAGACGGGATAAAGTGTTCATTTGTTTACTTTTCGCGTAAGCACTGGGAGAATAAAATAGGCTAATGACAGTGGTGAAGAGATTAACAGATGGTAAAACCGTAAATTCTGCAGGTGGCTAATTCTCACGGACCCGCATGTCAGGGACTCCTTCTTTTTTCTCACCGTTAATTGGGGGGAGCGCGTGCGCGTGTGACCGTGACGCGGTGGGCCGGTGCCCGGTGCCATGAGGAGTGAGATCAGGTGGGCCCCGGAAGTCAGTCTCGCCGCACCGTTGCTTGCGGGACTGGAGCTGGGGCCGGTCCAGTGTCGTGTTCGCAACGTGGTGGGGTCACGCACTCCCTGGTGTGTGGGCCACAATCCTCAGTGATTACATTATGCCCGCGTGATTTGCGGCCGCGCGTACTCCACCCATGATGACTGATGAGTCACTAACTTTGGTAAATTTCGTATAAATCAAAAGTTCCACTTTGTAACTCACATGATCAGGGCCAAAAAGTCCAGACCTGGATTCCAGACGGCTTGCACATGAAGTTGTTCACACCTTGTTCCCAACACGGCAAATTCTCCTTCTAGAACCCAATGGCCGGAAGTTGTATTCCGGAATCTCGTTCTTGGTACGCTCTATACATTCGATGGGTGATTTTCAAGACAAATTTATACTATTTACTCCCTCCGTTTATAAACGTAAGTATTTGGACTACCCAGATTCGTTGGATTACGATGTGTCACCTTCTAACCTAAATGTTTACATTTTTGGACAGAGAGAGTATTGCATACCACTGATGCAATGTAATTGTAACTTAATTCAATATATCCAGGATGTAACTATATGTAATTCATTTGTCATTTGTAACTATAATATAATTATATATACTTGTGTAGTATTCTTTAAATAGACAAAATTTCTAGGGGATATCCAAAGTTTATGGTGTTTGTCATAAAATACATCTTTGTTGTCTGACACCAAAAGAGAGAGATATTGTTATCATTAATTTGAGAGTGAAAAATATCAAAGTGATCATTTTGTCCCTGGTTATTTTTTTTCTCAAATGTATATAAATTGTTTTTTATTGTCGTTGGAAAAAAATGGGAGACCATTTTTCCTACCTAACCCTCGATGGCAACGGGAGCAGATACATTTGAGCAAAAGTACACATGTGCAAAATAGCCCATTTTGATGTGTTTCTCCTTAAATAAAAATGATAAAATATGTTATTTAGTATCTATTAGCAAGTTATAGCCAATTTTGGTGTTCTACAGCAAAGACACGTTTTACAGGGTGTCATATGGCAAGATCGCAAAATTTTGCCCCTTAAATATGATTTTATTGGCTATATCATAATAGGATTTTGGAGTAGATTTTGTCCTCATTATTTTCTAGCATGAATCTTGATGTAAATTATATGGGTAAAATCCGTGATTTTTTTATTAAAAAATCACATGAAAGATGTATAGCAAAATCGTTCTTTTATAGCGTAGAAGAAAATCGAAATTTCAGAATGCACCTGCACAAAGGTAGGAGTGCCAAGTACCGACATGGCGACATGGTATTTTAAATTTCCATACTAGGAATTTGAAGGCGTACGTTTTTTTGTCGCCGGGCAACAGCACTAAAACAGCTCATCATCATCCCAAATTGACACGGCACATGGCACCGTTTGCTTCCATTTGCAAATGCTTTCATGCGCAAGCCAAATGGAGTAAGTGCAGCGCTAGCTAGCTCCCTCCCATTTTCTTTGAAACTAATTAACCGGCCATGCCAAACTGCACTACACAGTCCACGCGTTATGCTGCATCTATCGCATCGGTGGGAAATGGGAATACATTGCTAGCTAGCTCATCAGGTGAGGTTGTTTCTGTACAGAGTCAATTAGAAATTAGAGGGTACGTTCGCCGCGTTAATTCCGACATTAATCACGTACTAATCAATCGATTATTCGCCATTGGCGCCGGCGAGAGTAGCTGGGGGAGTACGAGAGGATTAGGCGGTTGTAGAAATAGATTAATCACACAGAGACCGTCCGCACATGGTCAGTACGCGAATCATGCTATCTCCATTGACGAAATCATTCAGTACCCCGCGTCTCCGACGAATAACAAATCAGTTGAATAGATGATTGATTGATTGATTAATCCAGCTGAGGTGCTGAACTAATCATGTTTTCCCAGTCGCAAATGATGCTCGGTCGTAGGTTAAGAACGTACGGTTGGGAGCGGATTAGAACAATGCATCGATATGTGTGGGTCAATGAAAGGTCGATGGTTCTGTCTCTTCTTGGTTAGTGATAAGTGAAGAATTTTAATTAATAATTATGGTTTTGTGAAATCACATTCCACCGAAAATTGTCGTTGAGATCTTTCATTTTTTTTCTTTACATCTCCCACATAATTTGTGATCCAAGGACCTCTACTATGTTTGGTTGTATGGATTTGCCTGGATGGGAGCCCAGTTTTTTATATCCGTTTGGTTCGCGGGCGAGGTTGGATAGGGCAGCCCGAGGAGGAAATATTTTATATAGATGCTGGATGGATGTATTCGGGCAAAATTGGCCGGATGAACTCATCCACCCTCTCCAACAACGATTATTAATGATTGTTTAGTGATAATTAGCATATTTTGTTATTAATTAGTAATTATTATTTTAAAATTAGTATTAATTAGGTAGAGTTGATATGTTATGTTGCTAATTAGTACTAAGAATGATAAGATTAAGGATAATTAATATATGTAATTATATATCAGTAATTTAATATGCTCATCCTATCCATCTTCATCCATCCAACCAAAAAAACCGGATCGCCACGTCCATGCAACCAAACAAAAAACCAGATTGTCATATCTCTGAAAAAATAGATCGCCATGTCTCATCCCACCTTGACCGCCAACCAAACACAGATAACATCACAGTTAGGGTTTAGGTTTTAGGATAGGGTCCAGTTGTGAGGGGGAAGATTTCCTGGGCTTAAAGTGATGGTTGTGGGAACTGGGAAGCGGTGGTGTTGTTGTGGAAGCCTTACTGGTTGTGTTGGGATTGTTCGAATTATGACGAGTTAGGAGCGTGGACAGTTTAGGAAACTAGGCTCAGGGTAATTAGGGTTGTATCCCCATGCTTATATCCTTAATCTTATAAGTCATATAAAATCACTGTATAATTTGTGGAAATTGTCAACTCTATTAGTCCATCACCATGTAGATGGCCCTGTTTTCTTGGTTACACCTATGAGGACGGGAAACACTGCTAGGGACTGAAAAGATGAGGGACAAGGGGATTCATCGCCTATACCCTGGGGGTAGACAAGGGATAGATGAGGTGGGATAGAGAAGGAATCATGTCGGATGGCCCTTGCCAAAGCAGGCAAGGGGACTCATCGCCAATAAACGGTTTGCTAGGAAGGTAATGACAGAGGCGAGTGGGCGACTACACCTGGCTCCCATGCATTTCTGTGCGAGAGAGATGAGAAAATGGATAAACTAATGCGTGCATGAAATTTTGTATAATACCGGTGGAGTTTTTGTCACATTTTATACAAGAACAGTGGCAGAGCTTGACTATAATTTTGAGGAGGACCAATGTAATAATATAGACTATTATGTAATTTTGTTCTACTCTAAAGGAATGGGCTTTTAGGGACTCTAATCAAGGGTGGATTTAACATGGGTGTGGGATGGGGGTGGGGGGCCAACCCCCCTCAATATTTTCGATATATATAAGATAGGGGATGCTGATGAACTCAGGAGTCTGGAGGCCGGCTTGCAGAAGAAGTGTATATTCAGCCCTCCCCCTCCCCCCTCATCCCTCATTTTTTTCATTCCTATATCCGTCACTTGACTCAAATGTATAATAACCAGAAAGCTGGGGAAGACCAAGGCCTTTTTGGGCTTAATAAAGCTTCGCCCCTAATAGTAAACATGCCACTTAACACGGAAAAATTAATATTTTCAATATCTCAATTTTCTGGTGCAACTAGCCAGGTAAATAGGAGAAACAAACTGTGGTTTTGTCGGCTTGTGAAGCAAAGAGGGTAGAGACTAGAGAGCCAACGTCCAGCTACTGGCAGACTGGCTACATCGACAAAAAGACGTTGCTTATAGCATCTGCTAATACCTAATACTAACAGCTAGGAAGCAGCAGAACCAGGTAACCGGCATTTGAGAGCCAGCTGGTTGACCTTCTCAGGTAAGAAAGAAAAAAAATGAAGGAGAGGCACACTAGATATCGGGATATGCACGATCTTATTCAAGTTTTAGAAAACATGTTGATATATCTGTCCATAAAAAACCATAAACACATGGCTGATCTATACATGTTATCGAGCTAAATGATTAGTCTCAGTTACAGTATGAGATATTTGCCTACTTGAAGAATCAGAATGTGTTGCTGCCTCTTGGTGGGATGGTACCGGGTGGCATGGCCTATCCAACCCACTGTTGCAACTTGGAAGCCATGTGCTTGCAATCATGGGAGATATATCCATTAGTTGTCTAATAGCCTTTCAATCGCAATGGATTTTGCTGTTCAAGTATCCATGATATATGATGCACCAATTAATATGTATGAGTGTTGTGCGCTAGACCGAATTTATGTATACGTCAGGCCATATTTTGCTACTAAAGAATCGACCAACCGGGACTAAAAACCCCCGTCCCTTTATCTTTTTGGGGCGACAGCCAGGTACCTCCTGTCCATCCTCTCTCTCAAGGGTTAGTGGCGGCGGCCAGGCACCAGCGAGGGCAACGGCGGCCTCAGCCTCCCCTCCACTAGATCCAACGGGAGGGGAGGAGCCAGCGGCCGGGCGGTGGCCTCGCGCTGTAGTGGCCCGCGCAGGGACAGCGGCAGCGGAGCGAGTCGGCCGCGTGGCAGGGGCTGCGTCAGCTAAGCAAGGGGGCCGTGCGATAGCGGCGTCGGCCTCCCCTCCGCCAGATCTAGGGGTGGAGGGGCAGTGGCGACGGAGCAAGGAGGCTGCGCGAGGGCAGCGATGGCCTCCCCTCCGCCAGATCTAGGGGTGGAGGGGCAGTGGCGACGGAGCAAGGAGGCTGCGCGAGGGCAGCGATGGCCTCCCCTCCGCCAGATCTGGAAGGGGAGGGGCGGCGGCGGCGGTATCGCGGCCACAATGTTGGCATGGCGGTGTCGGTGGTCTCGTGGCTGCCGTGTTGGCAGGGCGGCGGCGACCGGGCTGAAGTTTTTTTTAGGATTTGTGATGTGAATTTGCATATATAGGATGTAACATCTGTGATGTGATTTTTCTAAGATTTTTTTGATGTAGTTTGTATGAGAACTTGTGATAATTTGGGGATGTATTTGATCTGTGATTTGGAGATTATTTGGGATGACTTAGAGATGCACACTATATAGAGTTAAAAACAACGGAAAAAAAAGATAAAAAAAGGCTGCCAAAACCGGACCTGCCTCCAACCTTTTTAATCCTGATTGGTTACACCAACCGTGACTAAAAATATATATTTTTACTCGGGTTATTTGAATTTAGTCCCGGTTTGCAATTCGGGACTTAAAAAAGGTTGCAAACTAAGACTAAAGACCACTTCTCTAGTGTCTCCGGTGGTGAGTAGAGGCTGGCCACCCCATTGTTTTAGAACGAGCACTACAATTACTGTAGCTTAGCATATTTTAGAAAAAAAAATAACATACATTGTTGGTCCCCTCTAACTAACAATTTTTAGCCTTTTTGGCTCTGCCACTGCACTTCTGTGCCCCGGGGAAGGGGGGTGGTGGCGGTGGTTGGCAGCCGACATATTTACCACACAAGAATTAATTTCATCGTAAAGCTTCGATCTGCATGGTAAGAATTTCTTTCCTAACTATACTGGACAGTGAGTGGCCAATCAGAGGTAACTGGATGAAGGTTTGAAGTTGAAAGATTATAAATTAGGGTACTCTATAAATTACTTATAGACCAAAATCACCGGCCATGCATGCAAAGTCAACACCGTATGCATATGTTAATTGGAGTACTGAAGACAACAGCAAGGTTTGTCGTAATCTGCTAGCTATAGGCCAGTGCAAATAATGAGCTTTTCTCTGTTTTTATATTATATGTAAATCTAAACGGCAGTAACCCACGCATAATTGAGGGAAGATGCTAATTACTTCATCTTGATTATATACAAAGCGCGTTTGATTTAGCACAACTGCACTATCGAAGAACTAATTAGTAATATAGATAATATAACCAAGAAAGATGTTTCACCACAAATCCCTCCACCTTTTACCCTCTAAGAGAGGTCTACGTACTAAAAGGACTAAAACCAACGGTAAATTCCTAATCTTCCTGAATTCTTGCTGAAAGCGTACCCATATATGCCAATATATAATATATGAACCTACAAATCAATCACCACATTTTGGCGCTTTACCATATATTTTAATTTTTCTGTCGCTTAAAAGTATCAGCATGACGGATTATAACAAAATGCAGAATATACATATAGGTATCATGTTGGTTCAGAAATTACATATGTATCGTACGAAAGGTATACAGAGGTGCTATCGATGGGAGGAAAGTGCAAATGAAATGAGACAAGGGGTGAATATAGAAAATACTTTTGGGAGGACAAAATGTTTGATGTAGCAATTACTCAACGTTATCAAGAAAACAAAAATAAAAGTGAAATCACCCACACGTAAGCCCATAAGACTTTGAATCAGGGATAGAGCCCATATAACTCAGTGGGCCGGGTGTGTGTTCCTAGACGGTACGTTTGGCGCTTCAATTCCTTTTTCAATTAGGGCTTATATTATTCAGAAAAAAACAATAGCTTTCTTCTATTCGACAGAAACTATATGGGCTTCTGTTGCCCAGTCGACCTCTTTTGTGTATGTGTGTGTGGGGTGGGATGGGGGTGGGGGGTTTCAATAATCACGAACCTCACATGGGAGACCAACAAGAAATTAGACATCCTCTGAGTATGGGCCATATTTGCTAATTTATGACATTCCGCATTCGAAAACACCTTCATCTGTACAAGAGCATCTTCGTCTCGCTGGTTACAAAAGCAAGACTAGATATGTCCATCTTGTTATCAACTAACATCTGAGTTATCGAAAAGTAGTCAAAAAGTATCACTTGAAGAATTGTCCAATGAAGCACCATTTTCACTTTTGTTGCAAGCCAGAAGTCCAATTTTAAAGCATTTGTGCATACCTCCACCAATCTACAAGCAGCACATATTATCTCGGTATTTACTGTCCCAAGGACCATGCTGATGCCTTGCCATCACTTGCATATTGTAACAACAATCAACATTTAGCTTTGGTCCATCACAGAGGATGGAAACTCCAGCTCTCCCCACCGAGTTTTTGGCCACTTTGTGAGAAGCAGCCTACCAGTGGATTGGAATCCAGTTCGCATCCAATCCAGCCCACCACCTTTCATAAGCAGCACACCAATCCAATCCAGACCATTTCCTTTTGGAATAAGTTCACTTTAGGTCCCTCATGTTTCCATCGAGTTTCAAAATCATCCGTAATCTCCAGTACTAGAAATGTCTGCTCCTAAAGTTATGAAAACCGTTCAAATCAGGTCCTAGGGTAGTATAGAGGTCTAGTTATATTGACGTGGCATCCTAGTCAGTCAAAATAATATATTAAAAATAGTAGTACCCACTGTCAGCCACATAGAAAAGAAATCATTCTCATACTTCTCTCTTTCTTTGAACTCATTCTTGTTCTCTCCCTCCTCCACCGATGGCGATGCCGACACCAGCGTGGAGCGCATGCCGAACGCGGCGGCGCTGCTGCGGCATCTCAGCAAGCTATAACGGAGCGTCCGGTCGCTGTGGGGCACGATCGCCGCCGATGACGACAAGAATGGCAACGGATGTGGTGATGGGTCAGGGAGGGCGGAGGAGCTTGTGGCGGTGGTGAAGGATTTGGCCGACCCACTCACCAACTTCCCGCGGTCGATGCTGCGTACACTACGCCAGTAACTATCTTCGCATGCGGTCAGAAAGTATCTTTGCAAGCAGGCGGACAGTTCGCCTGCAACCTTTGGTATGTAAAGATACCGATCTTCGCACGCGGACCTCCGCCCATATGTAAAAATAGATCTTTGCATGCGGGCCTCTTAACAACATGCAAAGATCAATCTTAGTAGCGGCCATGTTAAGACACCCGCATTCAAAAATTGATCTTTGCATACGAACAACTAAGTCACCCATATGCAAAAGACGAAAAAAACACACAAAAAAAAACCCCCAACCAAAGCCAGGCTGCCACCCGCCGCCGTCGCCACCGTCGAGCTGAGCCACCGCAGGCGCCTTCGGCGTCGCCCCGGGGATCCGACCGTCACCAAAGGGTGCAGCCGCTAGATCTGGCCGCCCCGAGCCTAGCGGCGGCGGATCTGGGCCCTAGTCGCCGACGTAGCGCTGGGGCGCTGCCGCTCCGCGAGCACCGCGTTCGCCATGCTCGGGTGCCCCCCTCGACGCAGTGCTCGGGCGCCCCACCGCTGGTCCGCTGCCGTCGCCTTGAGCCCGCCCAGATCCCGCCGGCTCGAGCTCGCTGGCCGCCGGATCCGGGCCGCCGCCTCTACGAGCGGCCAGATCAGGGCTCGCCCCCATGCCCGCGTCGTAGGTCGCTCGCCGCCGCCGAAGGCTACCCGCTCGCCGCGCGCGAGAGAGAGTGGTGAGCTGAGAGTGATTGGAGAGAGATGGAGAGAAGTGAGCTGAGAGTGAGAGGGAGAGAAGAGAGAAGTGAGGGGGAGAGGGAGAGGGAGAGGGAGGGATTAATGCGAATTACTATTTTGCCCCTAGTTTATAGATAATTCTAAAATTTAATGAGGCTAGTATGGAGATTTGACTGAGATGAAGAACACATGCACATTTAATCTTTCTGTTTTTAGTCTAGAATTAAAATTGTTACCTAGTATTTCTCCTTCATAATAACTTCAAATTGGATGTTTCTTTTTTTCTGAATTTTTCTGAAAATCATGATGTTTCATTTAAAAGTGTTTTTTCTATGTTAGTTGCTATTGTTTGGATCTTTTTCATACAACTTGTTTTCTTTAATTGAGAAGAGAAAAGAAAAACATGTAAGTTAATATTTTCTATTATTATGATAAACATTATATTATAGCTAATCTTGTGGTGCATACTGTCCACGGGTGATATCCGTAAACTGGAAAAATTAGGTATTAGGGTTCGTTGGTGTAAGGATCTACACAAAACGATATTGCAGAAACACAAAGACAAGTATTTTTATACTGGTTTAGGTCCCAAGATGGGTAATACCCTACTTCCAGTTTATACGGAATTGATCTTTGTCGAACATAGAGTACAAGGTTTATATGTAGATCTAGTCGACGAGATGTCAGGTAGTCGACTATCTTGGTGATTTGGCTTCTGCCTATGCTGACTTCATCGGCTCTGGTGGAAATCTTCGTGGACTGATTCGATTCCCCTATCCCCTCTAGGGGTTCGTCTTATATACCGTAAGTTACTCGTGTTTCTAAGTTGGACTCGAAGACATAGAACCCGGCACGATATCCGGCAAGTCCTGATCCTCTTCGAGTAGGATTCTGTAGTCTCCAAACCCGAGAGGATACTTTCTTTGAAGCCTTGAAGATTCCTGCTTCTATTTATAGAAATAGACTGTATACATTTGGGTATACCATACGCGTATCTTCCATTAATTGTAGAGGATTTGAATATTTGTTGAGGTGATTGATTACATTTGGATGAATTATTTCCTATTTTAAATTAAATATAAAAATTTAAACTATTTTCAATGAAGGTGTTTTCAGGGCAAAGTTGCAAAGGTGTGACTGTGTGAGGAGGACAAAGAGCTAATGCATGCCATACTTTAGAGTTTAGAGTCAACGCTTATGTAGATATTTGTCAACTTCGAGATTTACATAATAGACTTGAATATTGTGTTTATTACTCTTTACATCCTCTGGCCACCTTTTTTATGGTACACAATATGTTAAATGTTTGATGTAATAGGTGGATGTAGTTTGCTGCAAGCAAAGGTTGGATATTTTTCGATTATCTAAAAATGCAGGGTTTTGGATTTCTTATAAAATAATAAAAGAGAAAATGATTGAGCTAGTTTTCGTTCGTTTCCGATTTTTTTTTCATATATTCCGACACGCCTGATCATTTTTTGTCCGTATTTGGCATGCAAATGAAATGTCGCGCTGCCATATGCATGCAATGCAGCTGCTTCCATGTACAGTAGGTACGTACTTATAATAACTCTCGATCGGCAAGCTTGAGCTTCCTGTAGCTAGCGGTCCATAACCCTCCTCCCTCTAACCTCGCTCGGCCTGTCGCCATCGATCGCCATCGCCAGCATGCAGCTGCCTGCCTGACTGCCTGCTCATCTTCAGGTCAGAGAAACGACGACGACATAGATCAGAGCAACGTTGCGACTGCAATACAGCCACTCGCGACTGCCCGTGCCTCGACCCCGCCCGACCAATGCTCAGCAGCTGCTGGGCTGCTGCCAATGGCTGGAGACGCCATGACTAGCAGAGAGCTACTACCTAGCTAGTATACTAGTACTGGTGTCTGCAATGGTGGCAGAGGAAGGGGAGAGAGCGCGCGCTATGCATACGTACGTTTGGCTACATGACTGCATCCAGCATGCATATCCATGCAGTGTTTCAAACTATCGATCACTAGTGTTAAAAAACTATCACTATCAGGCAGAAAAACGATTTCAGAGGTTATTGAAACTTCTTCATTCTTCTAGCAATTAATTCGAAAGAAATACTCCCTCCTTATATGATCTTTTAAACATACGTTTGACTGTTCATTTTATTCAATTTTTTTTTGAAAAATATGCAAAACTATATGTCATGCTAAGAGTGTGTTTAATAATAAAACAAATAATAAAATAATCAGTAATTAAGTAATTTTTTAGAATACAATGAAGGTTCAAACATATATAAAAAGTCAATGACGTCGTACATTTTAGGAAAGAGTGTGTATTTTGACAAATAAAGTTTGAATTCTGAACAAAACATAAACAAATTTCAGCTCAAGTTAACAAGGGGAGAGGGTGTAATTAATGTAGAGCTCTCCATGAAGGAGATTATGTATTTGGAAGTTTTCTTTTTGTGGGGATTTGCGTTTTGTGACTAAAATTTTGAAAATTCTAAATGACACGTGCAATGGGTGCAAGATCATTTCGCTGTAACTGAAACTTACATATAGCTAGTGGCACATGGAGTATATATATCACAATGGAGCAATTTTACAGTCTTAAAAAGATATCTCTCGATACTTCTCAAGGACCGTAGGCTCATCACAGTGTGCATGCAATATATCGTGGTAAAAGCATCACATTGGAAAGCAGATGGTAGTTAATGGAGTAGCTGGTCCTAGTGTCTCGCATCGTCTCAGCTGGAATGGATTTGTAGCTTGACCCATTCGTCTATGCTGCGTGCAGACTGAAGCTTTCCAGATACCTAAAGCCTGCTGCAACTTACTGTAATCTGGATACCTTACCGGCCTATCCTTCTGCAAACACCAGCCAGCGATGGCGAGGATGAGCTGATCTGTTCCCTTCAGTCGGCTTGTCCACGAGATTTTTTCTTTCTTGAAACAATATGCCATTTTAATAGGAAATCACATGCAGAAATATTGTTCGGGTCTTGAAAAATCCTGAAAATTGCACTCTATTGGCAATTGGATTGTCCACAGTGGATTAATTATAGGCAAACATTTGCCGATCCATGTTACCAAACTTTATGGCTTAGAGACACAGGATAAAAGTTTTGCCAAATTTTGAAACCTGTTAAATTAGATACATATGCATACAGATATATAACTTTCACCATGTGCATATATACTTTATTTATTGATCCTTTTGAGTTAGTCTGAGACTAAAATTCCTGTGTATATATAACCAGTTCGAATCTGGTTCCTGGCACTCAAAAGACTATCCACTTTAGACGGACCAAACAAAATCCACTCTATAATAATAACAAGAGTTGTTATAGATTTATGCCACGGCCCACGGCCACGGGTGTACACTAAATACCTATGCTTAAACAGTTCAAGGCTAAAGCATTACCTCCGTCAAAAAGACAATTTAATATTGGCTATGTACCTACCACCACTATCCCCTAATATAAGAGATTTTGCCCTTAACTTCTAATGTTTGACCATTTGTCTTATTTAATTTTTTTAAAGTATTACTTATGCTATTTATGATTTACTTTATTATAAAAATATTTTAATCATGACTTCTTATTTTTAATATTTGCATTAAATTTTTTAATAAGACGAATGATCAAATGTTATAAATAGACAAAATCCCCTATATTGAGGGACAAAGGAAATAGTTTATTTGTGAAAATATATATGGGTATGATGATTTGGATATTAAGCTAAAATTAGTACTGGCAGTAGTACAATGTTGGTTGTTGCAACCACAATGACAAAAACCTTAATTCCAAAAAATTTTCCTCCAAAAACATCACATCAAATCTTTCGACTCATGCATGGAGCAATAAATATAGATAAAAAATAAACTAATTACACAGTAGGGCTGTAAACGACGAGACGAATCTTTTGTACCTAATTTGACCATGATTAGACATAAGTGCTACAGTAACCCACATGTGCTAATGATGGATTAATTAGGCTCAAAAGATTCGTCTCGCGGTTTCTAGGCTAGCCATAAAATTAATTTTTTTATTTGTGTCAAGAATCCCTCCCAATATCTAGTCGAACCTGATGTTTTTGAAAAAAAAAATCGCAAACTAAACGGGCCTAGGATTATTACGCTTTCTTCTTTTCATCATTGCATCATGATGGCCGTTTACTATAGATCGGTACAGTTGGAGGAGGTCCCATCACTGACAAGATCTTTAATTTCAGCGTTTGTTTGAGACGGAGCCGGACAGTTCTGGAGCACGCCTTTTCACGCAAGGAAGAGCTAGCTCCATGATGGCTCCAAATCTCTTGCTGAATGATTTTACTCACAATATGCCAATGATTTTACTCACTATATATAGAACCAATAATTTGCTCAATATATACCATAACTAATCACCAATGATTTAGGGTTGTTTGATTCAAAACCTTAACTTGCCACGCCACACTTACATGTGCTGCACCTCATTAGCGTTACATTTATTCATTACGTAGTTATGACAACATGTTGCTCCACGTGTGGACATAGACCCATATTTATTTTTATAAGCGGGGTTTATAATTGGATGACCACAAAAAGCGTGGCAAGCCACCTTGTCTGAGGTGAGATGTGATAATGCTACCTATGAACAAAGTAGCCCTACCGATCTATGCCAAAATTTAGTTATTTATCAGGTTTTTTAATTTGTTATTATCCATGTACCATAATATAGCTATTTCTATCTATGAATCTGAACCACCATATTTTGTAACGGAGGTATTGAGGAACATGATGAAAAAAACAACCTACAATGTGTACATAGTTGATTGATGTAGTCTACTTTATATAGGGGTATAGTGGGTATAATAGGTAAAAAAACTAGAAATATTTATATTTTGGGACAAAGAAATAGCTTTATTTTAGAATAAAGGTATTAGTTATTAGTGTTCTATTGATAGACATTTAATTCATAAGCTACATTAGCCAGATTTGCATTTTAGAATACAATTCAAAATATATCAGTTTCTTTGTTATGTTCATTTTCAGTCTTGTTTTAGGATGTACATCCGATAAAGAGCCTTGGAGCTAAAATCATCTTTGATTACTTTTTATTTTTCTCATCTTATAAGATATATAGAACTCAACCATGTAGAATGTGTCAATATAACTCGCGAGGATTGTTTTAGAAATGCCAGAGATCAACTAATCTAGGATGCGGTTCTATGTAACGGTAAGAGATTTGTGGTGGGCAGATCCGTTGTTGCTATAATATGCATTATAATTTTTAAAGATAATTATTGTAACTAACATAATTTTGATGCCTATAGTTTTCTGGGACACCAAATTAAGAAGAAATATATAGGAGCATATGCACACGGTCGGATTCTCTTACGGAAACTACTATTTTACGTCCATTTCAGTTTTGATTATAAACTTATGGGGACCAAATTGATAATTTTACATTCAATAAGCCAGAAAAACATCTCCTGGCTTTCCCCTTTATATTAGTTAAACAATTCAAACATCAAGAAAAGGACATGCATGACATGTACTCTAGCCTACCCTTTTGGTCGATCATGACGGCACACATAGAGATTAGAAGAACAATACAGAGAAGGAGTGGGTAGTAGTAGGTGTAAGCTTTAATGGAAGGTCGGCCCACACCAAATGAAGCAACCACTTTTGTTAACATGGCATCTATTTGCATGGGATCCAAACAACGTGACAGCTCTCAGCTCCAGCAGCTTTTAAAGTTGAAATGCAAAATGAAAACTTTCATTGCACCATGGGGAAAAAAAGGCAGCAACAACACCTGACTTCAAAAGCCCATTTATTTATGTCTACTCTTGATGTGATAGCTAGGGTGATCTGATAGGGTTTGGGAGCAAGAGCCAAAAGGGCTCAAATCCCATGCAAACAATGCACAGCAAACTAGAAAGCCGCCCTCTATGGCTTCCTTCAAATTCCATATCCATGCTGACCCAGACCCTGTATGTACAGTCTACAGTACTTTAGACAAGTCCTGTTTCTATCTGAGAGCTATTTGGATTCATTCAGGTAGGGTATATACACCCCTGTGGACAATAATTACTACTCCTATTTTGGAAGAGAAAAACACAGATGAGGACACCAATTTGATGATAGGAAGACAGCAGAGCACAAATGACAGTATTATTCGGTAGTAGAATAGTCTAATAGCTGACATTGAAATTTTGTGTCTGGACGAAAATCGCTAGTCACGAGCATCGTCAAACACTGGTGGTGGTGTGGCGTGACCGTCCTCTTAGCTCAAATTGCATGCCACTCAGGAGTCACGCCAGAGCACCTTGACTCTGTTATCCACTATTGGAATAGTTCACATAAGGATTATCAACAGCAATTAGAAAAACCTGAGAACTTTTCCCATTCAACTTAACTTATGGTAGTGCCATTTGAAGAGTTCATTGATTTATACTACGACATCTGCTACTCGTAGTAGAACATTTTGAATGATGGTAGATTTTTTTAAAAAATAAATGGTACGTTCAAGCTAGTTTGCAATCATATTCTACTGCTAGTATAGAATGCCAAAGCAAAGCTCGTCCAATTATTTAAGACATTGTTTGATTTAGAATACATGAACTTTGAGAGAACTTGTGGGATTTTTTTTTTTGGAAAAAGGAACATGCATGTTGATTAATACCAGACCATACAATTATCAGAAATGCTATATTAGACTGACATATGAGTGCTTCATTGCACGTATTTGTTTACTATAAAGAAGGACATCCCCTTCTGGAGACTTAAATGGAATCCCCATATTTGAAACCATCAAATTTTCGTAGAGAAAAATACACTGCGAAAACCTATGTCTCCCATGAAATAAACTTTTTCATCCGACAACCATGAGACATCAGATGCATGCATTCATGAAAGAATGCTGCTACATGAGTTACTTAACAGTTAACCCACTGCACTTAACACCCAACTAACTACTTCTCCCAATTAACCTCATGAAAGATTGTACACACAGTCACACACACACAAACTCTCCATGCATCCATCCATGCTCCGGCCGGCTACAAGAACAACAACGCCGGCGGCCGGCGAGCGAGCTAGCTAGCCGCCGCCGCCGCGGAGAACGAGCCAGATGTCGGAGAAGGCCTGGAGGATGACGGGGTGAAGCCGCGGCGGGTTGAGGGAGAGATACGACCCCAGCAGCCGCTCCAGCTCCGCCGCGCCGTACACCTGCCTCTCCACGATCATCTCCGCCATCGACTCCCTGAAATCGCCGTACGGGTCCCTCGATCTCTTCAACACCGCCGCCCCCTTCCTCACCTCCTCTTCCACCCTCGTCACCACCACCGGCCGGAATTCCCGAACTCCGCACGCGTCTTCCACGCAGCTCGACGCCGCTCGCCGCCGCCGCCGCCGCCGCCGTTGCCGCCGCTGGTGGTGGCGATGGTTCTTGCCCTTTGGGGGGAGAAGCTTCTGCTGATAGTGATTGTAGAAGCCGGAGGAATCGGAGGAGACGAGGCTTCTCGAGGAGAAGAAGGCATCGGTGATATCATCGTCGTCATCGGCGGCGTCGGCGTCGGAGTCAGAGGTGGTGAAGCCGTAGGGATTGGACGAGAGCTTCGTCTTCCACCCGCCGCCGACGCCGAAATGCGGCCGCGACGAGAAGCACCTCCGCACGTTCGTCGTCTTCTTCTTCTGCCCCGGTGGGGGAATAGGGCGGCGGAGGAGGTCGAGCGCGGCGGAGAAGGGCTCAACGCCGCGCGGCGGCGGGAGGAACGCGGCGGTGGTGGCGGTCGACGACGACAGGGTGGTCGGCGCGGCGGTGAAAGTGGTGGTGGCGGTGGAGGTGGAGGAGGAGGAGCTGCACGGCGAGCGGAGGAGCGAATTGGCCGGGCGGAGCAGCCGAGCGAGCTGGTCCTTGAGCTTCTTCCTCCGGCCGCCGCCGTTCTTGCCTCCTCCGCCGCCGTCGACTTCCATTGGTGGCTGCTTAGCTTGGTGTGGTGTGGCTGTAGGTGAGTAGACTGGAGGTGTGAGAGGTGAGGTGAGTAGACTTGAGAAAGGAAGGAAGGAGACAAAGGTGATCAGATCCAGAAGGGCTACCCACTGGGGGATGCTGCTATTTATAGCCACAGAGGAAGTGATGCCACTGTCTCTAGAAAGTTTTGAATATCATTGTTGACTCGAGTACCCTAGGTCCCTAGCTAGCTAGCTCGCTCTTGGATGGCTATAATAGAGCCGGCCTGGCCCGGCCCAAGCCCAAAGTTGGGCCCTTTTGGGGGCTAAAATACCTTTCTCCTTTACTTCCTTTGTCAGCAATCGAATCGTGTAAGATTACTCATATCGCATCCATAATGATTTCATCAATCTTAGAAATTTACTGATCCGATTTTCGAAGATGCCCATAAGGATATGATTTGCGTGTGTACGTTTATAGGGATGAGTGTACGTACATTGTAAGTGTTTATGTTGTACTCTAATTTTTTAAAAAATAATTTAGTTGCCCGTGACTTTGTGACAGAAGAAGTTTTGGTAAATGCCATTGGCAGTTTGCAGGATCGATGTACCTCGGACAAACAGCCAAATAAACTAGTACTAAATGCCACATTAAATGATATTCAATTTTGAAGCTGGAAAATGATAATGAGGCTCGAGAGCTGTACAACTGGACAAATTAATTCACAGATAAGCATTTCTGTGGGGCACAATAATATGTCCTAGCAAAATTGGATTCGGACGTTCTAATAATAAGTCTAGAATGTACATACCCACTCGCACATTCAACAATCACGGCCACACCTGCTCACGTGGGCGTCCTATCACACATCGAAATAAGATTTCATCGAGGGTTAGCCTCACGCCCTCACGTACACCCGAGTCAAAAGCTTTTGTCTTTTTTTTTTCAATCAACACAAAATAAATTTCAAACTCCTAATTTGTCTGTAGTAATTTCGAAACAAATCAGTACCAAGAGAAAGACCAAAGTACTATGTTATTTAAAAAGGCATATTAATTAAGATGATACAATTATATACACCAACAAGCATGGGTAAATATGATCAACCCTCGGAGAAAAAAAATAACAAAATTTGACGTTGCATACTGCACACAAAATCTGTTATTTTTTCCTTCAAGTGTAAGTCAAATTTGTAGTTGTATGTTTGTGTATTGTAACATATATTTTCACAATATATCTTCTAATATAATTATATAATTTTTAACTATTTAATTCATCACATGGATAAAAAATGGGTGCAATTATACTACCGCATTTGGTGATAGATAAGGGGATAGAACTAAACTATGTTCCTGTAAAGTAAGTTTAAATTGTACAAATTACTACCTCATTTTGGGAATGGCCAGCAGAGTATTTCAAAGTGCTCGTATTTATCCTAATGGATCTACATACATTGGCTCAAAACCAACTTTTTTTTAAAGGAAGGCAAAAACTTTGCCTTGTATATATTAATAAACAAGGAATAAATAACAACGTATTAATTACAAGGCTTTGGTAGAAAGAAAACAAAGCCCATAAAAAGGGAAGAGCTAGGCTATGTCTCCCAAAAAAACATAACTCAGAAAGTTTACGTGCGCCCGCCATCACCTAGGCCCTGGATTCTTATTTTATCTTTGTGAGGATCGTTGTTGGAGTTGAAGCGATGCCCTAGAAGATTCTTGCATTCTGTTCTCCCTGTAGTTCCCAGACCACAAGTATAATGATCAATCTTAGGGGTTTGTGAGAGATCAGGGGTTCTGAAGGATGCAACACCAAACACTCTTCCACCGATGATCAGTCACCACAGGTGTCTATGTTAGGCTTCGGTGTGATCCAGTGCTGGATCTCGATCTAGATCCTCCTTGAGACTCTACAGTTTAAGAGCATGTGGAGTGCCGTTTCATCGGCAGTTTGACATGGGGGCAAATTTTCTTGATTCTGCTAGCCTCTTCTGTCTAGTCCGTTTGTCATCTATATATGCCCGGTTCTGGATAATAAGACACCCAAAGAACTTGCATTTGGGGGACGCACAACATTTCCAAATGGTCTCGTTGAAGATCGTCTGAGCAAATCCTAGGAATTGCAGGCAGTAGGTTGACTTTGTCGAGTAACAACCATTGTTGGTGAGCTTCCATACAATTGTGTCATGTTCCTTTGTAGGGGGGGTTGTCTGACTTTGAATTACCTTCCAATGTTTGACGTATTGCATGAAATGCTTCCTCGTGGTTAAGTTTTTAAGTTGGATGTCCGATCCAAGCCTTTGCCGAGAGCGCCGTACTGATGGTTTTGTTCTGCCTTTTGGAAGGTTCAAAGATTGTGGGGGCAATGTGTTTGGGGCAGTGGTTGTCTAGGAAATTTGAATGCCGAAAGCTGGCCTTCTCACCATTGCCAAGGGTGATGGATGTTGCTGCCACAAAGAGATCTCTATCTAGCTGATTGCGGGGAACCTCAGTCCCGACCCATGGCTTGTCTTGTTCGGACCATTCATACCAGAGCCAACAAAGGCAGAGGGCTCTTGCGAAAAGCTATAGGTTTAGCACCCTAGACCTCCCAGGTTTTTTAATCAGTTGACTCTCTCCTTGTTGACCCCAACTCAACTATATTGCCTCAAAGTAAGAGGCAGAGTGACCCAACGATAATGCAGAGCCAACCAAAGTGTGTTGACTGAAAGCTTCATTTTTTCCCCTTTCTTTTGGGATTCCATGTCCACAATTGTCACTTAAGCGATATATATATTTATATACGTGGAGAGTTGTTTCAATATCTTTTGGATTAAAAACACAATTAGTTTTGATTACTTGGGTGGTTGACTGAAATTGATTAAAAAATTACAAGACTTATACTAGTTGAAGCATCTGCATTTTGTCGCGCTCTATGGCTAAGTGGGAACGATATTGTTTTTGATGAAAAAAATCATCTAAATCTTATATACAGGTACTTTTCAAGGCAACACATTGGTTCTGGTTTCAGACGTAACTACAAAAATACGACAGAGACTAGAATTTTTTTTTTGCATGCCGGAGTTTAGAAACAAAGATGATGTGGATTTTCCCAAACTTTGGCTGGGGATTTACAATAAGATTTCTCTAGCTCTTTATGTCAAGTATAGTTGTATTTTATCTTTAGTCCTTCTGTCATGTTTAAGCTGCGTCTCTTTGATCGGGCCAAGTCTTTTTTGTTACTAGTTATGTGTGGATCGTTTAGTTTGTAAGAATTGACTGTAGTTTCAATTAAAGTCATGGCCAAATTCTCTATTATCTTTCAAAAAGTTACATATTGTCCTCTTCTCAAAATATAATCATTTTAAGCTATGAAACCAGCCGGTGGCTCAATTTCCCATGGATTTATATGCATGACCACCTATCTAAACAACTAAGAAAAAGATTTATTTCTCGTGTTGATCATCACACCCGTAATCGTTCATACACCCACCATTTTTTTAAAAATGAACTTCTTACTATATGTTTGGATGCATCGTAGTCTATAATTAATTCGTAGCATATAAAATGTTTCTTTAGGGCGAAGGGTGTACTGTAGTATTTACAACTAGGCCAGATCGGGTTTTCCTTTTTTTTTTTTCTTATTTTGGGCTTTCGGTCGAGATACATGGCCTAGTTTGAATCTACACTAGTAGACAACGGGGCAAATATCTAGAGCTTTAGTCCCGGATAAAATTAGGTCCGGGACTAAAACATTTTTTAATCCCGGTCCGTATTACCAACCGTGACTAAAGCTCCGTGTCCCAACGACTACTTTGGTTGGTGTCCGGCAGGGGGACCTTTAATCCCGGTTTATCTCACGAACCGGGATTAAAAGTATTTTTTTAGTTCGGGTTCGTGTCTCCAACCGGGACTAAAGGTCCCCCGACCTTTAGTCTGGGTTTGAGCCATGAACCGAGATTAATTTGTCCACTCCTTTATATCCCTTTCCTTCCTCCCCAGCCGACAGCCCCGAGACCATTTTTGCTTGCTCAAGCTCTCAAGTTCTTCCTCTTTCTCAAACTTGTTCTTCACGACGCCACCATTTTCGCGAGATTTCGATCGATTCGTCCGTCCGTTTTTGGTTGTAAGGTGCGCATATTCTTCCTCTCATTATACCTTTTTACTAGACCT
>CM002483.1:5546430-5562926 GCA_000325765.3 Leersia perrieri
ACAAGTATTCTATATCGGTGTACATTTAATTGCTCGACGTACATTAGTAAGTAAAGACGTACATTACTACCGTACAATATATAAACCTACTACTAAATGAAAATAAATAGAATAAGCAAATAAAAGCAAATGAAAATCTAAACTTTAATCCCGGTTCGTATTACACACCGGGATTAAAGGTCTGCTTCCCCGGCCGGGGCTAGACAGGCTTTTAATCCCGGTTCGTAGTACAAACCGGGATTGAAAGTCGAACTTCAGTCCCGGTTATTTCAACCGGGATTGAAGGTCTGACCTTCAATCCCGGGAGCATAGTCCCGGTTAGAAAACCGGGATAAAAAGGGTTTCCAAACCGGGATAGGCGCCCCGTTCTCTACTAGTACTACCTATTGGCTAATTTTTTGTCTCATTTTCTGTTAACACGCTTTTCAAACCGCTAAAAGGTACGTTTTATACGAAAACTTTCTATAAAGAATTTGGTTTAAAAGCCAAATAAATTTATAAGTCAACACACTTCTAATAATTAATACAATTAATAATATAATAATCATGTTTCTCGTTCCACGTTCTACCAGCTGTTTAGAACTCGGCCATAAGCCATCAGCGGCTGAGCCTGACCCGGTGCACCATCCGGTCAGACGGGGCCGGGTTTCAACAGGCTTATTCACGGATGCACACCATCATTCCGTTAAGTACGTGCATCCATCGATCCATCATCCATGTATAATCCCAATACATATATATGGCTGAATTAATTGGCTGTAGCCAAGTAAGCTCTCGCACCCACGCCGTCGTGTCATTCGCGTCCTGTTCTTGGAACGGCTGCAATACTAGTAGCTGCATGCGGTTGATCGATGACCGATCATGACCCGGCCCTCGAAAGGCATCAGACAGAGATACCTGCCGAGGTAACTATGAATGGCCTCCATCGACTGCTATATATGCTATGCATATACATACATATGAGCCATGAGATCGACTAGTGCATGTTGGTACATACATTTGTACAGCGTGTACATGTGTGAAGCCATCAGTGGTCACTGGTCTGCGTGTGAGAGAGAGAGCCAGTGGCATGCATGCTTGCCCTGTTTCTGTTTGTGGCTGTATACACTATACATGCGCATGCATGGCAAATTAACATGGAACAGAATGCACACACAGCAATAGGCACATGTATTCTGTAGTCTGTACTGTACTTACTTCTGTCCATAAGAAGAAAAAATTCACCAATTCTGATGAGATATGTGGGCATGCTTGTTTGAGTAGTTTTGACATAATTATAAGCCACAAGCAATAAAATTTTGGAACTTAAATATCAAATTAACCGGAGGTACTAGACATCCTCATCACTGAACATGCATGCAAGCTTGTAAGTGCTCCTGATCAAATTGGTCGACACCGGCCGGCGTTAAATCCAGAATTCATTAAGTCTCTTGATACAGAACCACATCACTAGCCATCCAGCCAGCTTCCACACAACATTAGTCCTATATGTAGCTATACATAGCTGTGTATCTAAATGGTTCCAGCTTAATTATTTGCATTAATACAATATGCAATCATAGTGCCCTGCAATGGCCGGCATATGCATGTCTCATCTCTAGTACTTTCCTAATTACATTATTAATTATTTTCAAATTGACGAAACGTTAAGATTAGTATATTACTATGCCTCTCGTTGTGGACAAGGCACGCGCCCCTATCATTCACATACACTTCTAATTTGGCGTTATATAATGCTAGCTAGCTAGTGATTCCTCCATCCTTAAATATATTAGTTGACCATTTCACTTTTATCCAAACTAAGATAGGAAAAAAGGTAAATGTATGTTGTAATTTTGACCCATTTAACGTAAGTACAAAACTGATCGATAGGCTGAGAGATTGAACGGACAACTAAAGTGATGTCTGTAGTATTTTATTTTCCTCACGATTCGAATATATCTAATTTTTGTAGACAAGGGAAAGGACCAAAATCTTTGATGACGGAGGGAGTAGCCAACACGTACAGTTCAATGATTCATTTCAAGCATATATATAGATCAATGGTAATTGAATCTGCCTTGCTAGGGATCAAGTAAATTTGTCTTTCAAAAGGTTTGTCGCTGGAGATCAGATATGGCTACCATAAATTCATGACTAAAGTAAACAGCAAAGTGATTGCTGACATACATCTATTACATAATAGGTGCGGTTTTATGAAATTTATGTATATGAGTATTATTTATCAAACGGACCACGCCATTCCAGCCTCTCTTTTGGACAAGAACTCGTTTCTGTTCTTCTTTACTCTGCTAGTTTCCCAATTTTCGCCAATGTACAGGTGTATATAGGGGTAATTCCTTACATGTCTATAAGTTTTCCTTCGATCCCTTTGTGTCCCTGAAATTTGCCCAATACATTACATGTCCTAAGTTTTCACCTCCATCCCTCTTACCCATTTCGTTAGTTGATCATTAATTGATCATTTTTTTTATCAAAATGACTATATTATCTTTATCTTGTATCTATGCTAATTACTCGATAAACATCAATCTCAATGTGAAAAAAAAATTGAATTCATAATAAAATCAAATGAGGCATTCTTAATTAACTAAAATTTTTTAAAATAAATTTAAATTTTCAAATAGATTTAACATATATTATGATATGCACATAACATTCCCAAGAAATTGAAAAAACAAAAATTATTTATTTAGGTTTAAATTTCAATACAAATAATTGTACATATTTCTTCAAATACAATTTGACATTTTTTTACAATCAAAATACAATTTTAAATTGATGGTCAAATAATTACCTTTAAGAATTGTATTTTCTCAATAAGCAAGCACACAAGTGACAAAATGGGTATATAAGGGATGTAGATGAAACACAAGGGCATATAAGGTATTGGGCTAATTTCGGGGGCACAGAAGTGATTGAAAGGAAATTCCTGGGCATGTAGGGAATCGTACTGTGTATATTTGGCTCCATCCGTTCTTTTCCAATACTTGTACTCGTTTGACATTTGACCACTAACCGTTTTTGAAATTAATGATGTACCGATGTTATATTTGAACATTAAATTTTTTTCATATATTAGTATGTAGACTTTTGAGGTTTGATCACATGACTTTCTAAAATGACATCCATACATGAGGTATTAGAATATTAGATGATAGGTACAACTAGGCGTGTTCAAGTTTGTACCGGCCAAAAAAAACCAAGCTTGGGCCCAGATATGAGGCTTGAAATATATAAAATCTCGAGAAAGTCTGACCCAAGAAAATCCGAAGGTCGGGTTGATACCATGGTTTTATTGTGCATTGTTGGAACCATGCTAGGCTTGGGCCCCGGATTTTCGGTTGGGCTTCTTTTAGGCCAGGCCAGACCTGGCTTGAATAGGCCTAGGTCATGCCGTGTAGGCTTTAATTCTATCTATTAATTAGAATGTTTTAATAGAGGCTAGGAAGAAGATACTTTTGAATCTAGAAGAGACTAAATTCAAGATGGAATCATGAATACCACAACATGACAGTAATTCTATCTATGAACTGGGCAAGTTGTAATAACTTTCCTTTAGTGTCCGATTAGAACTTGTATATTTCCTTTTCTTGTTAGGAAAGATAGTCCTGTGTCCGATTAGAACTTATATCAACCCGGTAGTATAAATATGTACACCCTGGGAAGTGGATTATGTAAACATCCAAAGATCAATATACACAAATTCGACGCATCGCCACCTTGTAACCTATCTCGATGGATTCTTGCCTTTGATCAGGGCTACATCGGTTGTGAGAAGTCATGTTCGGGGTACTGTTATTGAGTTGGGCTGCATCATTTTGATCTCTAGCGACAAAGTAAGTTTCGCCGACTTCGTTTGTATCGGTAATATTAGTACTTTCTCGGTTGGATCCGATATATTGATCAAGTTGGTGTAAGTGTTGCCTATCAGATTCATCGATTCTATCTTTAACTGTAGAGACAATTGTGTTCTTACCCCTGTTTTCAACTCCAATTGTGATTTTATCCCTACTTTTTTAACTTTGTGATTTTGTCCTTATTTTTTCAAACCGAAGCTCATGTTTGTCCCTATTCCGTTAGATTCTCTTAACGGTGTTAAATACATGTATGTCATTTGTAGATTTGCCCTCGCTTTTCCATAGCTTTGTGATTTTGCCCCTATTTTGACATTAGATATTTTGATATTATTTTATATATGTTTTAATATTAGTTTTCACACATTCATTTTTTAAAACATAAGGTCATTTATAAGCTTCATATGAATTTTCACCCTATTTTGACTTGGTTTTTAACACCGGTAAGAGGACTTAACGGAATAGGGCAATTGTAAGTTTTAGTTTGAAAAGTGAGGGCAAAATCACAAAGTTAAAAAAGTAGGGGTAAAATCACAATTATAGTTGAAAACATGGGCAAGGATGCAATAGCTCCTTGATTGTATCATTGTTCAATCCTACCTTTAACCATATCATTGTTTAGAGTCATATCTGCTTGGTTAGGGCTTTCTCAGTTAGGTCCGATATTCACTGAGTTGGTGCTTCTTTAATTACTTTGCTATTTTAGAATGAGTATTAAGTCTATCACCTTGTATAGATCTATTGACTAAATAGTGTTTTTTATTGTCATTAGTCTTATACTATCTCAGGTCGCTCCGATCTATTAGACTGCTATCAATGGATTTCTGTCTATTAAGCAGATATGTTTTCATACAATGTTTTATCAGATCGAGTGCTGGCCGATGAGTTGTCGTGTTAATAAGTCCAAGTATTGCATCAGTTTTCCATGTTATAACCCGGTTTAGCCGATGATAGTGTAAAGCTTATTTGTTTATCTTATTATTTGGAGTTATGTATAACATATAACCGATGATTATAAAAAGATCCTATTGAAACTAACTAGAAGCGGTATTTCATATTGACTCATCAACCGATTAGCTCATGGATCATCAACCTACCAACAGTGTTATATTATATCGGCTTGTCAGCAGATTAGCTCTTTAGCGATCAACGTACAAACATCTTTTCAGTTGTAAGACCAAACTAAATGGCATACCCTGAATCCTAAATTTAAGACCTGTATTGTAGCTAGATAGATCTCCCAGGCCTTCACGTATGACGCGTACAATTCTTCTAAATTCTAAGCAAACCGTAAAGTTAAGTGACAAAATAAAATGATATATTCCGTATCGACATAGTATAGAAAAACATCACAACAATGTTTAGACCAGATGCCTGATGGACAATAGCGATTGCTGATGATGTGCTTAGCTTGCACACTGTACGTTGTGTTATGGTTTGTGTAGGCGTGCACCAGAACGTGACAACAACACTAGACGAGAGCAGCTGGGCAATTATTAGGCCATAGTGGGGGAAGCAGCTCCATAGTGGTGAGTGGTGACTGACATGTGCTTATGAAAAAGGGGATCCATATATTAGTGAACAAAGTCAAAAGAAACTCAAAGTTAGACTGTTAGAGGATCAGTGGGGAACCGAGCGCAGAGTGCATCTAACGTCCGGGGCATCAAGCCGTCAAGCATATATGTCAATGGCAATTGGATCTGCCTTGCCAGGGGCATGTAAAGGTTTTGCCTTTCAAAAGGTTTGTCGCTGGAGATCAGATATGGCTACCATAAATTCATGATTGAAGTAAACAGCAAAGTTATTGCTGACATTCATACATTATATAATAGGTGCGGTTTTATGAAATTCACTGTATATTAATCAAACATGAATGGTCCACGCCGTTCCGACCCCTCTGCTTTTTGTTTACAAGAAAAGCTGTCCTTTCTTTTTCACCTCTCATTAATTCTTCTTTACTTTACCATCCTAATTTTCTCCAACGTAAAAAAAATTATATTTTGCTCTCTTTGTTCTTCTTTAATTTCAAGTGCACGTGTTTGACCATTAACAATTTTAAAATTTAAAACAATTTAAAATTATATATTTATAAATATATTTAAGGTAGAACTACATAAAAATATTTTTTAAAAAGATGAATGCATGGGCCGAAGTTATTTCTCATATATTTCTCTAAAAATGGTTATTTTGATATCAAATCTTATTATATTAGTATGTAGACTTTCGAAGTTTCGCTTTGCCTACCTTCTAAAAACGACATCCACGTGCGGGTTTAGATGGTATAACCTTGTATTTACTTTTTTTTTTCGTGAGGATTAACGAAGGCCTTAGTGATTTGGAGGGCTTCGTACGTGAATTATGCTATTTCTTCTGTAGTTCTGTAAAATTTGTCTGTACAATGTCCCCTCTACATGTCAGTTTTTTTTTTCTCTTGTCTCCGCTAATTGGCACCCCTTGCATACGGATGCAAGGATGCACCTGACGGCGTACTACCATTTCTGATCTTGAGTGTCGATGAGGCTGACGGTGTCCTGCTTTTTCTTTCACATCTTTCCTGCTTGGACTGTTGTAATCATAGTACAAGCTCTGACGTTGAAACGGGTATAATGCTACTCAGTCAGAAGAGTGTGACCACTGTGCATTTGCTGCTTTTGCATCCGGCAGGAATTAATCTTAAAGCCAATTAACAATAAAGACCATCAGCTGATCTTAAAGCCGAGTTAACAGTTTGACACACGAAAATGTGATGCCATACTGCCCAGCACTGTTCAAGTGTTGTGTCCTGTGCATGCAGAAAGTGTGTGGTTTCCAAATTACTTGTCGTTTAGATTTGTCCTAAGCCAAATATTTTAAGCTTTGAACATTAATTTATAACGTCTTATACAGTTTGATATCCTATTGTTGATATTTCTAGATTCACCATGAGAAATGCTTTCATAATATGTAATAAATATGGTATTCAACTACACGAAACTCTATAAATTAATAGTCAAAGATTAACATGTTTGACTTAGAATAAACCAAAAACAACAAGTAATTTGAAATAGAAGTAGTACAAGATTTAGAAGAACAACAAAATGATATTTTTCTCTTCATTCATACGGTACATTTTTTTTAAATGGTAGCATATATATATATATAGAGCAAGAGTCAACAAGCAAGATGTAAGATAAAAAAGTGCTTATAAGTTTTAAAAGAATCTAATATTTACAATAGAGTTCGAAGTCGAGGGAGGTAACGTACCAGACATGATAGTTACCTACAGGCTTGCATAAACGATCTCTCTTTTAGATGTCGGTCAGCCGTGTCAGGTAATGCAATACATGTGCCATCTGTTATAGGACGATATGCATATAAACGATAAAGAACAAAGATCAATCACAGAGCACACGAGATTTTAACGTGGAAAACCCTCCTAAGGTGAGAGAGAAAAAACCACGGGCGCTAGCCAGCAAAAGTCTTCACTATATCGGGGTGAGGTTACAACGCCGAACGGCGACTTACAAGAGGTATATATATCGGTGAAACTCTAATAGGGTACTGATCCGTAGCTGCGCTCCTGTCCAAGCTGGCCCTCTTGTCAACTAGTATAACTGGATTTGGATCATAATTCAACACCATCAGCCATCCATTCATTTGACTTAATTTGGCTACTGGGCTACATGTATTCATGTCTCCTTCATTTTCCTTTTCACTTTGTTTCTTTCCCAGGCTGCTGCGCGATTATATGCATATTGGTAACATAAGTTTCATGTTTAGCTTCGTAGGCTTGGAGCAATTCATTTTCTTGGAATTCTATTGTGAGAGTGTAATATACAATTCTAAACGGTCAGATTGAAATATTATAAAAAGAAAATTAAACCAGTGATCCTTGACAGTGGCGTACACAACAACGACTTCTTCTATCTGGTGGCGGCGCGACACCGATGATGACGCAACCCCCACAAAACATGCTGGATTAGATCCCGAGGTTGGGTTGTAAGTGGGAGGATTTAGGGCAGAGGGGTAGCTTTGAGGGAAGACCAAAGGTGGAGTAGGCTTGTTGCAAGGCAATGAGGTGATTCCGCCATGGTAGCAAGATGAGAGGCTAATGGGATATTGTCGGCGACAAGGACGTCTTATCAAAGTTGTCAATAAGCCAGAGCACATGCTGTTGGAGAGGAAACAAGAAAGGCAAAGGCTGAGAAATTGCGCCGTCTAAAGGAAGTTGAGATACGGTGGCACCGTATGATAGTGGAAGTGGAGTAAGGAAGGCGGTGGCTGGCGGGGCAAAGGTTGGCGGCGTGTGAGAGGCTCAGGGAGGTGAGTGAAGGTCGTGGCACGTGATCTGTTCGCATGGGAAACCAATGAATGTTATCACACGTGGACCGGACAGCGGCGGCGTGGATCGAGCTCCATGATGGCTCGCCAGTGACGATGCAGCTGGTGCGGAGGCGGGGGAAGGAGGCTGTTGCGAGGAGGCTGGAGGTGAGGGGGGCTTTTTCTTGCGCTCTCTCTCCCACGCTTTTTGCTGCTGTTCTGACAAAGGAACTGGTGTCCTTCAGAGGTTACGAGGTCCTCTGCAGACCATGGTTCAGAGCCGAGGTGGAACGGATCTTATGACGTGGTGAGCTAGGGGACGGGTCAGCTCACCCGACTGTGAGAGGTCCATCATTTTGCCATTTACTAATCAGCCAAGCACACTGTTTCTTTTCCGCCCATTTGTTGGCCGATTTGCTTATAAATCAACATATGTTGGTATGGTTGTTGCTACTGTTGAAAATAATTAGCTTAATAATTGATATAATGGGCTTCTACTCAGCAGCAAACCGACAATGGCCTTATTGTTTTGGAACAATCCTAACCGTTCAAAAGTAACTAATATTTTAAAATGGTTAATTGGTGAATAGACAACCACAATAATATATTCCCTCTGTTTCATATTGTAAGGCATTTTAACTTTTTGCTTATAAAGTTTGACCATTCGTCTTATTTAAAAAATTATAAAAATATTATTTTTTGTGATTAATAATAAAAGTACTTTAAACATGGCTTATTAGTTTTTATATTTGCACAAAATTTTTGAATAAGATGAATGGTCAAACATAAAAGAAAAAAGTCAAAACGCCTTACATTATAAAACAGAGGTAGTATTTAGCAATTCTTTGTTTTTTTTTAATGGAGGACTGGAAATCATAGAACAACTAAATGAGAGAAATAGAGGAACAACATAGTATTAAAACCATGGATCGCTTTGAGAAGCACCGAAACACCTGCCATGATTGAAATCTTGTTTTCCATGAATACACATATACTTTCTTCGTCTTAAAATACAAAAACTAGTATTGAATATGACCAGATTCATAGTACCAGAATGTGTCACGGATGTGTCATATTCGTTACTAGGTTGTTATATTTTAAGACGGAGGTAGTATGTGGCAATGCTTTTAATATGAATTTAATGATGCCGTCGTTGGTCTCCATTATTTGAGAATGTGTTAGCCACATTTGTAGGTGTGTGCATGTTGGGAGTGCACCTGTTGTAATTGAAAAGAAAAATGTGGATGGCTTCTGTTTGTGACTGTGAGGAATAATGTTATTGCACGGGAGATAGGGAGAGGGTGACAAAAGGGTAGGCGCGATAAAATTGTACGAATGTTGTTTCAAGAATCGTTTGGATTCACAAGCAGTGTTTGGAAATGCAAGTATGCAACGTATTTGCTTATGATTGCCACGAATGTCCATCGAGCCACTTCCAACATTACTTACAATAAATCTAGTCAACGGGTAGCCGTAACAGAACTTTTTGCGTTTTCAAGACAGCGGTTACTAGAAATGTCCCACGCACGGCGAGATGAAACAGCATGGCCATTCATGAGAAAAGATCAAATGCACATGGTCACGTCATAACCTTTTGAGAGCTCTGGCAGTCGACCTTTTGTGAACTTTGCATGTTCTCTCCCAAAATGATTGTGCATGGTAATGTACTTTCCCAAAATCATTGAGAGGTATTTTCTGAGATTTTGTTCCAATTTCGAGAGATCCAGTGGAAGACAAATGCCAAACTGGTGGGAAGTGGGAACCATTGGCATGCCTCAACAACCAAAATGTTTCTGTAAACGAGAAAGATTAACAAAAACTTTAAATATATCACTTAGCCTCGAGGGTTGTTCATACTAAGTACTCACTCTCTGTACTTAAATACAAGGCATATTTCAATTGTACACTCTACAATACATTACTTTGACCATTAATTCATTCAATAAAAAATTAAAAAAAATAAAATTTACATCATATAAAAACACATGCAAATACAAATCTAATAATGTCACGTGCACAACATAACACTAAACATCAATATGATTAGTTTAACTATTAGTCAACTTTTAAATATTGACTTTGCAGACACCTTATATTAAAGAACGAAGGGAATATGGACCATGCAAGAAGAAACTCTTCCTAGAGACAAGGATATATAATTCTATATAACTAGACACTGCCAAATGAAAATCCTAAACCTAATTCTAGGGATACCATCCGATATCTGTATATATCTTCTATCCGTAGACAGAATGGAGCTCACAAATGGCCAAAGTAGAGAAAAGCCAGAGGGGTCAGGGGTGTTCTTACAGTACCGTAAAATGATTTTTTGCTGTTCGTTGCTTTAGATTTAATGTAGATTAAACTGTTCTAGAGATAAATGGACTTGTGAGGCAGGTGGAATCTGATCATAAACTTGCAAAGCGCTTGCTCGCATGTATGAAGTTGCTTAGTGATTGCAAACCAAGCCCAAAACGTCGCACCATGGTTAGTTTTATTAATGTGGCTGCTCCTTAGAAAGCGATATGTGCACACATGACGAAGAGCATCGGGCATGGTACGTTTGGAAATAATCCTATGTACTTATATCTATTTTATCTTTTTTGCATCCTTCTGTCTATAAACAATGTCTTTCTGTGTACAACTAGTGTACCATATGGTTGATTGAGCATGCATGTCCATGTTGCGTCCTAATCATATCATGGTATGCTGTTTCGGCCTTGCTTCGCATATACTGCAAGTTCATCTGTTTATGTATCAAAATGAGTATTTTGCAAGTTCAAGTACTAAATTGCACCCCACCTCTCAAGTTCATTTACTACCGCTACAATTGACCCTTCAATGTATTTCATTTGGTGTGGTATGTTAGCTTAAGAATTGGGGATGGGGATGCTTTTACGGTGTCTTCTATTGCTAAAGGTAGTTGCGTAGTGCAATTTAAAATCTAATTATTAATTTATTTATTTTTTAAGGGAATAAGGAATATCTAATTACTAATTTACATATGTATCAAAAACAATTTATTCAACACTTTGATAATGGTAACATTAATGATTCGTCAACCATAATATGACATGAATCATGCATTTATATATTTTAATTCCAATTTCATCTCTCTAAAATTTCTACTACACATACTACTAGGTATAGTATAATTAAATCAAATCCATTATATCTAAGCAACAGTTTCTAGGTCAGCAGTAGTTAAAATGAAGAATACTAGGCATATAATTTCATAACTTATGTACGACGTGTCCATAAAATATATCTACATGAAGTTCCATCTTACCAATACAGTTAGCAAATGCATTCAGGTCACTTTTACAGCTCATCACCAACCCCAAACATGTTCTGCACAGTGAAACACAGCATCTTTAATAAGTGACGCATGGGCCTCCTGAATCATGACAAAGAATTAGACCATGAAGAATCATTAGAGTGAGAAACCTAGCTGAAGAATACCTAGCTGGACCAAAATAACAATGTTATGCGGTTATTGCAGTTTCCTTTCGCTCAACTTTATATTAGAAAACTATAACCAGTAAAAGTTCTAAAATTACAAACCTGAAGTAAAATAATTTCCTGATATGCGCATCTCTAAGAATGCAATTGACCTTCGTTGAAATTGAAAATTGAGAAAATTAAAATGCATAATACTCCCACTTCAGAAATATAGGATATGACTGTGTAGCTGAAAGCATGAATATATGTCGTGATGCTTTGATAAAAGCATTAAAACGTATTCTAAATCATTGGAAATTCAGCAGGCTAAACCAAATGAGTTAACTGTATTTTAGCTCTACAGTCTCAAATAAAAAAAACTATTTTGGTGATCAATATAAAGAGTATTGACTAGCCGGCTGCAAAGTATCATGTGACAAAAAAATGTGGTAAATGTTATATGATTGTAATGCATAATTTCAGACAGATTTTCTACTCTGTAGAAATAGGATGGTTTAAACCAAATAATGGAACCATTAAATTTAGATCATTAGTAAAACTACTTTAATTTTATCAGTTCTTGTATTATTGTTTTTGTCACAATTTTAAGAGGAAAAGAAGAAGAATATACATGTGTAAATATTCTCATAACTGGGATGCTGAAGTTGGGCGAACTCCACCAATTGCCCAACAGAAAATACAGTTGGGCAAGGTAGTTTTTTCTCGATGTTGATCACAAGCCACAGGAGGGTACATAGTTTAAATCAAAATTTTGACATGCACTCGTGTGCACTTCTAAACAAGATGCAAAATAAGTGAATTTTGAAGCTCTGTGATGATAAAAGACCTGGGAGTCAAACATTTTGAATTTTGAGTTCATGCATGCTTTCCTTGTACTTCACGAAGAAGATTGAAGCATTGATAAAAAAATACAGGAAAAGAATAGAGGAGAGAAAAATTATACAAATCAAAATGCATCTACCAAATTATAATGTTCAATTTTGCAATTCATGGAAGGATAGCCATCTTAATATTTTTTTAACATAACAGTTATATTAGAATAACATTGAAGCACAACTATGAATAACAAGGGATTCCTAGTGCTAACTGAACCTGGGAAACTAGTACCTCAATCATCAATGGTCAGCCCACATTAGCATACCTGTGTGATTTGCTCTTATTAACTGTTCTCAAACTATGATCTGTAATTATTCAGTGCTTTGTTTGTTGAGTTTGAAGAACTGATGCAACAACCTATGAACCTCTCCATAATTTTGAGCACAAGTAAGTCTTGTCTTTATCCATTGTGGTAGTTTGTCCGTAGGGCAAGAGGAACTCCGATTTGATGAAGTATGGGCATAACGTGAGTCAACCAATAACATTGCAGCGTAATCATTTACATGCCTGATTGCTCTGCCTGCAATGAGATTGTTTCATCATATAAGTTTGTGCTAAGTGTTAACATCATAATTGTTCAAAGGACGAAGTAATTTACCAATAGACTGATTCACAGCTTTCATGCATAAGTTCTCATAATACTCTCGTCCACCCTTGTTGCACTTCATTAATACATCAAAACCAGGCTGAAGTTTGCATTCATCATCATATCTGCTGCTTGAGGAGCTATCATCTCCAACCAAAACTGAGTTAGAAATGTAATCTATATGCTTTATGGTTTCCATCAGCTCCACATCAGATGGACTTGGGTAAGGCAATCCAACCATTACAACACAACGACCCATGCCATCACTGAAGTTTATGCCTTCAGAAATTTTCCCACCAACAACAGCCAATAGAAGTGCCCCAGTGATTCCTGTATCTTGAAAACGTTTGTTACAGGACTGAATTGCCTCCTTGTATTTGTTGAGTGTCATTTCAACATCAACACTGTTTTTTGGCTCTCTGAAGATATATTTCTTCTTGGAAATCTTGGAAATAATGCCTGAAGCAGCCCATGCATCATAAACACATCTTTCATATTCATAGGAAGCAAAAAACATTACCACTCCTTCAGGCACTATTGACACTACATTGCATAGAAAGCGGCCAAGCTCTTTGATCTGTAAAGATGGGAAAATAAGAATAGAAGCACCAGCAGCTCTTGAATATATGTCCCAAAAATAATTAGCACCATAGCTCATACAAATGCAATTAACATGATACAACACACATTTTCTAAACTTGCAGATAATGTGTTCTTTACTATCCTTAAGTTAGAGCCTACATACTTTTTCAGATTGTGCCTTATTCCTATAGCAAACAAAAAGAAATGGGCAATTGGGCATATGAAATTTCAATCCATTACGACAGCACATTATAAAGAATACAAGGGGTACTAGACTTGTACTACAATAACATTAGGTTCAAAATATTTTGTGCCTTGGTGTTTCATAAAACATATATCAAAAAGCAGTAGCTAGTTGCAATACAAACTCATATAACTTACAATTATACATATATGCTAGAGTACTGAAGGTAAAGGGAGTTATTTGAGGTATAAAGCACAAACCATGGTAAGAGAACTTCGTGAACTGTAGCTGAAATCAAATGCCATGCCTGATGGCCCACGTGTAACAGCTATAGGAAGAATACTCTCTGGAGGAACAATATGGTTGCACGTGAAGAATTTTATATTACTAGGTGATAAGTTTGGAAACAAGCGTAGCCTTGTTTCTTCAATAGGCTGGAGGGTACCACCAGCCAGAATGACAGCATGTGCATCATACGTAACCTGCACAACGGAAGTAAGATTGAAAATCCATACATGTTATGTAAAATAAGACATCATCCCCATGTCACATGCAACGATGCAAAGCAAGGTTACAGTACCTCTGAAAAGATTTTCTCTGCACAAAGCATCACAAATTTAAGATATAAATCCTCAGGTTGTCCACTAATTTTTTTCCTTGCAACTATGATTCTTCCATTTTCATTGCAGTTTAATAGGGAGCGCAAAAAGTCAGCCAATCTCTGAAAACTTGCTATACTGCTTCCTTCATCGTATTGCTGATGGTGACTTGCATGATTCACACCATCTTGGTTGACGACTAATTTGTTTGCATATCCACTTACCTGCAAATCGATAGTCAACCGACCTAGACAGTGCATGGTGGAATGGACATGTGGTGCAAGAAATATTTCACCTTGTGAATTATATTGCTTTCCTTCACATACTGGCACAGTTTTACTATATTTATGTTATCGATATCAAGGGAGAATAAGAACTGGTTTATAGTCATAGAAGTCATAGTGCAGGCATCATCTTGATTGCTTGTCAGAACTTTTAGAAACGACCGTGTTAAAACTGTCAATGTTTGGATGTACCGTCGATTTCCAGCTCCCAAAACATTCTGAAATCTATTGAGATATGCCTCCAGGTGGGAAAGAATCGCCTTCAACTATCAATGCAACAAAAAAAAAAGAATTCAAAATGAAGTTAGTTCTGAAGTTGAAGGTCGCTAGAGTTGGAATTTTGTTAACAGAATATAATGTGAATCCTACAGATCCAATTTAAGATCAAAAGGAAGCCACCACTTAAGCTCATCTCAGAAGCAGGAATATAGTTGTTACCTGAGAAGATGTGATCTTTGAGTTGTACATGCTAGTGACGGAGTCTGCTAAATTGTGAGCCTCATCTATTATGACAAGACTGTTCTTCAGATTAAGGCCAAGCGATTCTCTAGCAGACTTCAGCAATAAAGACTGATAAGGAAGGACGACTAGGTCAGCTGTGCGGACCATGTCACGTGCACCATAGTACGGACATGTTCCAATCTTCTTTCCTAATTGCGCCAAATCCTCAATGTCCAATGCACCTTGCTCCGACACTTCACTTTTGAATTCTTTCTGAAGACTCCTCTTCCGTATCATTGGGCACCCACAAGACGTCTTTGATTGGCACACCTTTCTGCTATCACCCTCTGTCTGCATATTCAGGGCCATTTGAGTAATTAGTACTTATCAACCAACTGGTAGTCGCAGCATACATTTGTTTTTTTAACCAATTACACTACTACAAATGTAAATATGGCATATTGCGTGGGTACAAAATAACTACAAAAACACCAGGTGTAATGCCATGTGGAAATACACTTCGTGAATTTAGTGCATGTTACTACTAAAGCACCAGCAACAAAGTTGATTTAAACTGAACCATATCAAAGAAATCAAAGGTCAAAGCGTAATACTAATCAACAGGTAATATGTTTTTCTAAGGCTTCAACTGCAAAGATTAACAAACTAATATTCCAAGACAAAATTGTCAGACCTTAGTTTTGGTGCTCTTCTTGGTCTTTTGCAGTTCCAGGCACCTCTCGTTGATCCTGTTTGTGCTCCCCAACTTCAGAACATCTGCACACAAATGCAGCTTAAATCAACACACACAGAGACACACAAACACCCACCATCCAAAACAAAACTTAAGCCATAAATTTACCCATGCCCCCTCACCCTTGTTGATGCACAAGTTCTTCCTGGATCCCAAGCACACCGTCCTGAGCCGGCGTCCGAATTCCGTCTTCTTGAGCTCCCCTACAAACTGTGACAGCTGCGAGTGGGTGCGGCTGGTGAAGAACACCTTGGGAGTCACCTCCTCCTCCTCCTCTTCCTCCCCATCCTCCTCACTCTCGCTACTGCTACCGCAATGCGGCCGCTTCCCCTTCTCCCTCCTCACGCCGTCCTCGCCGCCGCTCTCGTACTCATCGAGCAGGAACTCCTCGTCTTCCCCCTCCCCAAACCCCTCCGATTTCTCCGCACCCGCCGCTTTCCTCATCGGCGCCTTGCTAGGATGCTTCTTCCCCTTCTTTGCGATCGGCTTCTCCGGCGGTAGAGGTGTGAAATCCCGCATCCAATCGGGCTCGTCGTCGTCTCCTCCTCCTCCTCCGCCGCCGCCGCCGCCGG
>CM002483.1:5575180-5599414 GCA_000325765.3 Leersia perrieri
GGGAGGGCGAGGCCGCCGCCTCCCTGCAGCCCGGCCGCCGGTGCCTGTGCCTCTCGGAGAGAGAGAGAGGGAGGGAGGGAGGGGGAAGAAGAGAAGTGTCTGGAGAGGAGAGGAGATGAGATAGAGAAGAAAAAAGTGTAAGTGAGGGAGATGGAGAAGAGATAAGAAGGAATAAAAAAGAGGAGATGAGAGGAATCGGACGCACTGAAATTTTTTAGTCCCGGTTGAAGCTACCAACCGGGACTAAAGGGTCAGGGAATTATTAATCCCGGTTTGTATTACAAACTCGGACTAAAGAGGAACTTTTAGTCCAGGTTCGTAATACCAACCGGGACCAAAGTCTCTTTCGGGACTCGGTGTCTGATGGCTAGCTGGGCTGGTGACCTTTAGTCCGGGTTCATAATACGAACCGGGACTTAAAAAAAGATTTAGTCTCGAGTCCAATTTAGTCCGAGACTAAAAATCCCTGTTCTCTATCAGTGTACGCATGTCCGTAGAAATTATAAGCACGTACCTACAAATCGAAACATCAGTAGAAGTCGAAACATAGAAATTATACGAATGTTCGTAGAAATTTGGCACACGTCCGTAGAAATTATACGCATGTCAATAGAAATATTCACCATATCCTAAATTTGCTCGTTTCACCATTTTCGATTTACCGGCCCCCCTCTAGGTATACACGAATAAACATATCGGAACGTTATGTCGTATATAAGTGCCATATAAAACGGATGTAAAATGTGACGTGCCGTACACTGTTTTGTTGTCTCCCAATGGTCACAAATGTATACCACGACATGTTGTATTCGTAATTCTCTTTGATTTACATGTGCCGTCTAAAACCCAAATATGAGTCATTTCTGTAAACCAAGTTTGTATTTGCAGAAAAGAAAAAAATGCACATGCTCTAGTGCAAATGTTTAATCATTGTCGAATGCTTTTCATAAAAAGTTACTTCTGATCGATTGCTTTTTTTCATAAATTTTATAATTAATATATCTGTACTGTTATAATAAACAGTAGTTCTTCTACTTTTGTCAAAAGTTTCGTACGTACCGTGCAACAGCCTCGCGTCCAATAATCCAAAGTTCAAGTCCATGACCAGTCAAAAAATTTTGTACGTTTGCACCACCCCACCGTCAAGTCCAAGTCCCAGTCAATATAGGGGAAAAGAGTAGAGACTAAAGAGTGAAAACTATTATGGAAGACCGTTGCTTGCTTTGGTTAATTTTAGTTTTCTAGAAGAGAAGGTTTCTATTTCTAAAAAAAAGAGAGAGAAGGTTTCTATTTGACGTATCCTAAGGCCATGTTTAATGGGATGCTTAGGTAGATGCTTATAGAAGAAAACCGGATTTTTTTTTTTTTTTGCCAGATCGGTCCTGCGCGAAACTGAGCGGCGCCAGGGAAAGCGTTGGTCGCTAGCGAACAATTCTGGCAAAATAGGATTACGGGAGGCGCAAACGAGGCGCTCAACACTAGCAGTGCTAGTACTTGGGATCGGACACCATCAAAATAATACGATAATATAATTAACCTGCATTGTTAACAAACTTGATCTCTTTTTTTGATCTTCTCTGATTTGCTCGTTACGTGCTGGTGTACGGGCCGCAGGCTGCTTGCTGGTGGATCCCAACGGCGACTCTGGCGTGGATGGGATGTTGATGGTGCTCGCCTCGATGGGCCGACGACGGGTTCTAACATGACACCTTTTTCTTCATTTGCCAATTCAAATACTGTGGCTACTCAGGAGCTTAAAGGTGGATAACTTTCTACTTACAACTGTACAAGTCACATGAAACTTTTAGGATCAACCTTGTTGATCATTGTAGCTTTGAGATGTTAAGATGGGCTCTAATTAATTAAGCATTTGTTCTCTTTTCGGAGATTAAGGCTCTGGTACAGATGCTAAGATACAATTTTTTTCTAACCACCCATGTAAACACCTATCCCATTGCACAGATATTTTGCCATGATAAGAATTAAGATGCAGGAAACGACTCACCTACCTTGTGGGGTTAGTTAGGATATTTTGCAGTAGATTGACCTTTTCTTTTTAAGACCTGTCGTAGATTGACTTAATTGGCCCTTGCTCCAACGTTAGTCGCAGGTAGTAATTAATGCAGTATCTCTCTTGCGTTAGTTATAGTCATCTATCCGTAGAAATGCAAGAAAAAAAAACCAAAAGTCTAATTCAATGTAAAAGCCCAGCGCAATATCTACCAAAGCATCTGTCAATATATGAAAGCACCCTTATAACGCATGGCAATGTGCTAGCAACACTACTTTCTCTGTTAATAATGTAAAATATTTTAACTTGTAAAGTTTGATCATTTGTTTTATTAAAAAAATTCGGAATTGTTAAACATCCGTTGACAGTTTTTCCACTAAAAATCACTCGAATTCACTTCCGTTGGATCACTTGCCAGATGACTCAATTAACGGCTAATGATGCAGCGGCATGTGAGCATGATTCAGTTAGCGAGGAATTTTGCTAAAGAATCATGATGTGATTTAGTTTTCTCGACTTACCATGTAACGTGACTCAATCCTATGACCATTTACGTTGCACACCTCCCCGTATACGGATTAGCTAATTAGCTAAGAAATCCTATGGCCCGACTCAACTCAATCCAAGGTATGCTAATTAGCTAATCGGTGATAGTTCTGGTTGCATGTTTGCAGGATTTTCTTTTTAAAAGAAACCAGAACAGGTTGACATTGATTTCCTGCTTAAAACGTATGAAAGTGGTACTAGGCATGCTACTCGTTTATCACTAAATTATAATAGACATGCTTATTTCGTACAAAATGCTCATGTTTCTATACATTGGTCTAGCTCATGGTCTCAACAAAACCCATTTGGATTTGGAAGTACATAACCATTTCTTTCTCCCTTTATTCCATTCCATCCTAGCTTTCCTTGCATGCAACATGGCCATTGTCGACAAGTAATTAGGGTTCTCTCCACTACAACTACTCTTTGTAAGTATATGCACACTGATATATATGATGCACGGTTGCACACAAGAAAGTACAAGAAGAAGATGGCCAAAGGAATACAACAGAAACTACTAAAGGAAACGATGCAGGATGCCAGGATGGTGTGGTCGATCGTCCATGCGTTTCTCATTGTGTTAATTAGCTTGCTCCATAAATTTCTTTTTTATTTCGAGCTATGATACTGCTGCCACTAATTTCCAAATTTAATGTGACAAATTTGATGATTAGAAGCATTCGGCTCGATCGATATATATATCAGTTGGCACTTATCTGTAATCTGTAGACAAATGATAGTGCTATTAGCTGCTTTGATCAGAGATAAGCTAAATATGATTAACCTGCTACCAAATGATGATAATAACTAATATTTCTAATATCCAAAAAGGTAAAAGAAAACTAAACATTTTCTAAAAATTAAATATTATATCCTCATGGCAGAGTCATAAATAAATATTGTGTTTAGTTACTTAGGTGTGTCCTACTATCTTCGTCTCAAAATATAAATATTAAAAAAAACTATATTTTGAGACGAACGTCTACTTGATAGATAAATCGTATCCTTAATGTTTTCTACCCATGTGGGTGTAAAGGTGGGCCCTCAGATGAGGAGGTAGTAGCAATTTGCATCCACCGCGATGTATATAAGGGAGCATAAGGTGGGGTCTACCATGAGAGAAAAACACATACTTACTCACATGCACTGTACACATAATATTTTATATTTGCTTATTGGTGGTAGACTGGTAGTAAGCTTGTTGTCTGGTTGCTAATAAGACCCCTTGCTACCCACTTTATATGTACATTGTGGTTATCCTTGTAGAAAGAAGTATGTACCAACACCCTGTAGCCAAATATTTAAATTGGATATTAAATTACTCTGTAGGATATAATATTAGCTTTTTTTTCCTATCAGGATTGGTATTGACGAAATATATTATGTTACACACTCTAATCATGTTTACCATCTACGCTCTCCATTTACCATTATATGTTATTTTGGGTTTACCTAATTTAAACATCCTTATGTTTTGATCAGGTTTATAAAAAAAACCGTAGAAACATATATAAAACACTAAATTTTTATTAAACTCACAATTAATTAAATACAAAACTGAAATATGCGAAATATCCGCGGAGACCACAATTTGAGCTCACAACTCTACCAACTACTAGGAGCAATGGGACTAGCAATTTAATTATCTCAACAAACTGAATCGCAAAACTTTGGCACTCGGAAAGCACCTAAACTTATCAGAGACAATTTTTGTTTTACCCTTTGCTTTGATGTCCAATATTAATTTTGTCCTCACTTTTAACGGTTTTCGTTTTTACCCTTGTTTTTTTTAAACGAATGCAGCGTTTATTCCTACTTTGGATGGTGAAGTTAACGGTGTTAAGTAGTCAGCAAAAGGATGTTTGTACCCTCACTTGTTCTTTTATATTTGCCCCTATATTTGATAATTAATTATTTTTTGCCCTTACTTTTTATAAGCAGTTGGATCAGATTCAGATTTAGACACAATTATGACAAATTCGAAAATTTTCTTGAAAAAGTTCAAAATTTTTACAGCAATTTGATAAATTTGACAAAAGATATCACAAAGTATAAAATTATGTGCAAATTCTGCCAAAAATTTGAATTTGTCATAATTGTGTCTAAATCTGAATCTGATCGAACTGCTTATAAAAAGTAAAGGCAAAAAACAATTGTTTATCAAATATATGGACAAATATAAAAGAACAAGTGAGGGTACAAAACGTCCTTTTGCTGACTACTGAACACCGTTGACTTCACCATCTAAAGTAGAGGTAAACATTGCATTCATTTCAAAAAAATGAGGGTAAAAATGAAAATCCCTAAAAAGTAAGGATAAAATCAATATTGGACATCAAAGTAGGGGTAAAAATAAAATTGCCCCAAACTTATTCCTATGGTGTTGTCTATGTAACCAGTAAAACTTATCTGTTTTCGTAATGGCCATGGACCATGGTGGGATTTGAAGCGCATTAACACTAAATGTCCATGAGCAATCATAAATACCCCCACCTTTTTAATAATAATGTAAGTTCGTTTTGACTTTAATTACAACGTTAGAGCATTTGTTTTATTTAAATTTTACTGCAAATTAAAAAAGACAAGTCATGCTTAAAATACTTTCTGATAATAAAGTTAGTCATAAACAAAATAAATGACACTTCCATAATTTTTTGGAAGTGCCTATAGAACACTCGAGTGATTTTCTCCTATATATCACACAAATTTTAAACCATGAGATATAATAAGTAACAAGCAGGATTTCTAGCAAAATTATTTAACAACCTAATCAAGCATGACTATCTACATATCACACAATTTATTAAAATCACACTAATGTAAATACAGTATTACTAGTATGTAATTACAGTATAACTAGTATGTAATTACAATGTAATTAGTATGTATGTAAATAGCATGTAAGTCTCATGTATGTACGCAAAATTACTTGCAGTTTAGTGGAGAAGTGCACGTGTGCAACGTAAATGGTCATAGGATTGAGTCACGTTACATGGTAAGTCAAGAAAAATAAATCACATCACGATTCTTTAGCAAAATTCCTCGTTAATTGAATCATGCTCACATGCCGCTGCATCATTAGCTCTTAATTGAGTCATCTGGCCAGTGATCCGACGGAAGTGAATTCGAGTGATTTTTAGTGGAAAAACTGTCGGCAGATGTTTAGCAATTCCGAATTTTTTTTAATAAAACAAATGATCAAACTTTACAAGTCAAAACATTTTACATTATTAAAAGAGAAAGTAGTGTTGCTAGCACATTGCCATGCGTTACAAGGGGTGCTTTCATATATGACAGATGCTTTGGTAGATATTGCGCTGGGCTTTTACTTTGAATTAGTCTTTTGATTTTTTTTCTTGCATTTCTACGGATAGATGAACGCAATTAATTACTACCTGCGACTAACGTTTGGAGCAAGGGCCAAGTCAATCTACGACAGGTCTTAAAAAGAAAAGGTCTCAATCTACTGCAAAATATCCTAACTAACCCCACAAGGTAGGTGAGTCGTTTCCTGGATCTTAATTCTTATCATGGCAATGACAGGTCGGTTTAAGCCTGGCGTTTTTCCAAATTCCAAAACCCTAAACCTAGCCAGGTCGGTTTAAGCACTAGTAGGGATTCATGTCGCTATTCCGGCCAGTGTCACTGGTGTGCAGGAGGAGGGCTTCATTCATCGACATAAGGATGCTGAAGACCACATCGTGATCAAGCCAGCATCATTGCCTCCCCTATGGCAGAACCAAAAGGAAGAATATCAAAAGGAGAAGTATATTTTATAACTAAAAATTAGTTTAGAAATATTTTTATAAGGGATCAATAGCGCCAAGCCGCCAACTTTTTGCCGTGGCCCTGGTGTAAGTGAAGCTTGAATTACAACATTGGATTCTGGTGTAAGTGAACTTATAACAAATAATTTTATTCTAAAGTAAAAATACGTACTCAATCTGGTGCAAGGCCAAACTTGCTAGGAGCATTTTATCCCGTGAAAAATGTAATTTACTCAATATTCTTCATTCTGATTTAGCAAGTTCACCATATTCAGGCTGTTTGCTGTTTGCAAAATTTCAAATTCTTATAAGAAATTCAACCCCAAATTGACCAACAAAAAAGGAAGTATCAACATCAGATCCATTTTTAAATTTTACGGCTGTCACCGGGGGAGGTTCCCCACCTAAATTTTTTACTGCAAAGAAAGAAGGGTTACAGAGTTACAAGACTACAGATGCACTGACATTTTCCAAAATTGTTTATTGCCTGGTGATTGGAAAGAAAGAGACAGGCAAATACACCACATAATCCTTATTGTCAAGCCCAGAAATATCCGGTCGTCTTTCTCACGATAACAAAGTGAGACCACATAATCGATAGCAACCATCAACTTTGTTACCTGAGTTCCATTTTCAGATCTTCACCTTTTTGCGCATGTACCGCACGATCTCGATTATTCGCAAGAAAATGGCTCAATTTGGCTTGTTCCGTCACTTGTTTCACGGTCTCTTAAATTTAGATTAGTGGGCAGCTCGCATGCTGAAGGGTTCCCCCACTTCCTGATCGAAGTTATTGCTTAGGAAAGGGAGTGAAAGCTGTTTACAAATGTCAGTGTCATTAGTGAAATCACGAGCTACTATTTCTACTACCATAAAAAAAAATAGTATAGTAGTAACATCTCTGGCGGCCGCCTAAGTTGACTTAGGTGTGGCCAATAATAAAACCATACTTTGGCTAGCGAATAAAAATATGCCACAATTTTAAAAAGGTGTGTTTCTCCCATCCTTGAAGATGCAGGGCCGCAGTGGAAAATAAGTATGGCTACGAATAACTTGTGAGTTACCACGTTAAGACAATATTTGCAATAAACTAAATTGCCACTTAAGTTTGTCTCACCTCATTGTTAGCCCATGGCTGTTTTTTTTTCTTCCATGATCCTCCTCCCAGTCCCGGAAGTGAAATTAATCCATTTAGTTGGACTACGATAGGTAATTCTCAAAAAAAAAAAGTTGGACTACGATAGGTTAGAAAGCACCTGACTGGTCGGCCTGCGTCCATCCCTGCTGAATTTCTTCTCCAATGCAGAGGATCTGCTTGCTTGGAACATCCTATTGACATTTCTCTTTTCACTTCCTTTGTGTTTATTCCACAGCTTGCAATGGGCTCTCAGCCTCTCACATGTCAGTTGCAAGCTTTATTAATTTGCTACACATTTGTGGCTCCTAGTGGACATCCAAGCAAGCACATGTCCTCCTTTTTCAAGATCCGATTGCAAGCCACAAAGTGAACCGTCCACAGTTTCCAAAGAGGAATAAAATCGCCATAGAATTTGGGGGGTTTTGTTTTCAGTGCTTCTGAGTGGTGATGGTGGTGGTGCGTGCATGATTTCATCTGATGTGAATCATTGCAACTCTTGTTTCAAACTTGAGGCTTGATAAGAGCCAAGAATCAGAGCACAATCTTGCTTTTCAAGAGCATTGGTTGCAGATCTAGTTTGATATCATAGTAGTACATACTTTTTTCTCCAAATGATAGGGAACAGATGGGGAATGGATGGAAAACTACAGAAACATAATTTTCATACTTCATATAACATAGGGCCAAATTCAGCAGGTTGCAAAGTAACTTGTCATGTGGTTTGTAAAAGTATGTTCTCCCTCCTTTGGAATTTCAGACAGGACATAGCAACGCAAATCATATGTAACCATCAAAAAATATCAGCACACTGGCAATAAATCACGTTCATAGTTCAGGCTGATTTTGTCACATAAATAGACACAGGCGGCCCCCCTCGTTCAACCTTTCACTCAGGTACCAAAACAAGATGGTGTTTTGGGCCAATCAAAATTCAAATCAGGAGGACAAAAACATTATACACCTGAAATAACATGCTGAGTTTGAGGACCAAAATTGTGATGCTGAAACATGAATTACTTGTTCCGATCAATTTTACAGGACAATCTAGGGTAGGGGGCAAACACACTGAGATTTGGCGACGTTAGATGAATAATTCTGTCCCACATATCCTTGAGTTGCCCAAGATTTCTGGAGTCCATAAAGTTAAAATCTGCAGCCCTCAGTTTACTTTGCCTTCTTAATAAGGGTTGATGTGCGGAATTCTGCATCATCCTTAATGAAGCTCCACCAGAGATATGTGAGAGGAATGGTGCTCGCATGCCACATTGAGTGCGCATCAGCATATCCTTTGTACGGAGGAAAGTCATAAACTTCAAGAAGCATAGCAAGCGCTCCGCCCAATACAACCACCCAAAGCTTGAATCGTGATGGATGCTGGGTTACACCAGCCCAAATTGCCCATGCCAGAAGTTGAACCACAGCCATCACCACACAAACTTTCATGTTCCACCCTGAGAAAAGGTTTATCAGATAAATATAAATACCAGATGCTTGGACAGACACTGAAAAGCATGTTTGTAAATTGAGCTAGCCTAGAACAATATTTGTTCTACGCAGGATTATTCTTGTCTGATGATGGTAAAGATAAAATGCTTCAACAAGGGCAAAAGGAACTTTACCATAGTCAAGCTCATAGAAGTTAAGATACAAGATGTGTGTTGTAACAAATGCCAACATTGGGGCAGCAAACATCACTCTGGTTGCCTCATCCTTGACATCGAAAGTCCTTAACAATGAAAGGATTAAAGAATAGCCGAGTAGAGCCACAGCAGAAGAATAGTCCAATTTCTCAGTCAAGTCGATATCCCTATAGAATGAAGAATGGTTTGTGATATTAAAAAATTATGAATTATGATGGTATATATACTCAAAATCTCATTACATATTAAAATCTTTCAGAACTTCATACCTAGTATGGAATATAGAGCTCCAGAACCATGCATTCATTGATAGTATTGCATAGATATGCCATAATCCAGTGTATTCGTAGTACGTCCTCTTAGTTTGGGGTCTAACAGGCAATTTGTAATTCACCAGCAGGAAATATGAAACCCAGCCAGTAAAGTGCATCAATAGGTTGACAGCAGACAGTGCAGCTGAGAGTGGTTCCTGATAAAGGATGACAAACTGGTGAGAACTTGAGAAGTAGACATGCTGAATTGTAGTTTCAGTAAGGAACATGGAAGTTCAGACATACTTGGAAGACTGAAACACGAATGAAGGGCCATTGTCCATGATATTTAACAGGGCTGAGACCATGCGATTGCCGTTCACCTTCTCTTTGCATCATGCAGTAGTAGCGGCAGTCTGTCCTACAGTTTAGTTGCTTCCACTGCATGTAAAGGGGTTCCTGTGTGTACCAAGAACTTCCAACAGATACTTCATTCCCTGGGGACTGGCAGTGGCTTATGATGTTCTCCCCAATAATCCCTGTAGTATGACACTCTTCCACACAAGTTCTGAAAGTGTACGAGCAGAGTTAAAATTACCAGAAACTTCTAAATAGTAAACAGAAGTAACTTCGATAACCCACAAAACTGTAACATCAGAATGGAAAAAACGGAACAAGGATTGGCAGGTGATCAAAACTAAGCAATAAAAATTTTCAGTTCACAAAGTTAAACAAAAATGTTGGACACACTCATTGATTCACAAAATAAGATTTTGTGAAAAATTAGTAATGTCGGTTTGCAAAGCATTTTGAGAAAACAAAAGGGGAACAAACAGAATATATTACCGGTTATGGCATGCGAAATGTAACCTTTGGCTGTGTATATCCACTTGTGGATATAGAGGCCAGATTTCTATCCATTATATGAAAAAAGCATATGCCGAATTAAACAAACTAGGTGCAAAATTAGATTGGAAGTATAGAAAAAGAAAAATAAGAACACTAAAAAATGCATTTCTTCGAGTAGGTTAAAGATTTAAAAAGAGATTATAGATGTCAACTATCAGAGTCCACAACAGAGTCCTGTACACCAGATAAGCCACCAGGAACATTAACCTTGACAGGAAGCAATTAGTCACAGGAGTTCCTATGTCATGCCATAGTACTGGATCAGTTGAATTTGAGAATTCATGAGAAACTTTTAATTATATAGTTCTCATGCACTACTAAAGCATCAATTTGTCGTTACTGTCACTTAATCACTTACTCTAAGTACAGTATGAGGCCTCCTTCCATTTACTTATCAATAAATAGGAACCCTTGCTTCTAGGATTAGTCATCAGCTTATTATTAAAGTTTGTCCTCTGAACTTCAGTTTATTTACTGGCATATGAGGCATATTTAATGTATTATTGGCTATTTTATATCAATTTACTGGCCTTCTTCTGTTTAATGTTTCAAGGCATTCCGCAGCCACGTACAGCTGTAAATCCATGAAATCATGCAAAAGTGCAACAAAAGGCACCAGTGAGTAAAATCATCCCTTTAACCAAGTTTCACCAACAATAATCATAACCATTAATAAAAAATTGGAAATTTGGGGGACATTACTGAGTTCTTTTACTGTCTTGACATCAACTAATGGCCTTGTTTGGTCAGTTTCTTCTGATTTTGTTCATTACAGATTTGCATAACTAGTCCATATTAGATATGCTATACTTAATAACCGCATTCAAATCAGTAAACAACTAGGAATACTGGAATAATACACATCATTTACAGATCAAAGAACAAATGTCCACACTCCACATTCCAGAGCAAGAAGGCGAAATCATAAATTTTAAACGATTCCATTAAATACTACCGTGAATTTTATATTTCACTTCTAATACAAAACTCTTTGATAACAGAAGTCTAGTTAAAAAGTTTGACTAGGATGATATTGAAAATGATACAGTCATGAAAGAGCAAAAGCTAAAGTGGTATCTTCAGGAAGTACCACTGATGAGTCAGTGTCCACAATATTTACAGCTCAAAGTGACCATTAATACAATATTAGCTGATAGCTTTGGCTCAATCAATTCAGAACTTGAATATCCTCATAGCATGGCACCAATCAAGAACAACGAGAGTACAAACTTTTAACATGAAGTGATACAACGATCAGTCTATGAGTGAATGTCACAATGGTTAGCTAAAGGTAATCCATGGTATCTGTTACTCCTTCTGCAACAGCAAGTATATTGTACAAAGATTTCACTAACGAAGAAATGTGAAATATAAATACTATGGCATTAACTAAGATTTCTCTGTTTTTTTTTTGTTGGCAACATATCATGTGGAAACTAACTCTCCGTACAAACTATGGAAACTTTAATCTGAGCCACACTGTGCAACATATCTTTTTTTGTTCCACTAGATATACATTTGACAACTGTGGCTGATCATTTTTTTTGAGCTGACAGTGAGGAATATAAACAGGATTCACTGCAATGAAGTCTGCTCTGTACCCACATTATATACGGACTGTCAAGTTGTATCATTCTGTTTCCTTTCTCGTCTGTCATATACACACAAATAGCAATATTTGACCATCATGCCAAATTTTCACTTTTAGATAAGAATAATAGCACACATTAGCATGGTCCAATGTGCATCTTAGTGCATGATTACGAATAAGAGTTTAGACTTAAGCATCAATTAGAGTGTCGAACCACACTTCTACCAATGACACGTCTTAAAATGCTACTCTACTGCTACTATGTCCTACTGCCAGTGATTTACCTACCGTAACTACAGTGTTAACCGTCAATAGCAACCCCAATTAAATGAACTACTACTGAGATAAACTACAACTGAGAATCATGAACCTACCTATCCAGCATAGCCCCAATTACATGAGATTCAACAATAAGTAGGATTTGTACAACAATATCATCAACAACCGAGGCAGAAGACATGAATACACATATATGCGTTCATCCCCCTCACTCACCTGTACCGCGGATCAACATCCCCAGGGCTGGCATCGACGGAGCCGAGCACGAAGCCCACCACGAGAGCCGCAGCCAGCCGAACCACCCAGCCGCCGCCGCGCCCACCCATCGCAGCCGGCGCCCACCCTGCAATCCCCAACTGAAACCACTGAAACATTGCGCACGATCAGAGACAACGCACGATGCAGACAGAATTAACAGAACACCGGGTCAACAGAGATTGATCGACCTTACCAGAAATCCGGATCTTCACTCCACGACATAGCTTCCTTCCGGTAGAGGGATTCGGCCGGCTGCCGGCCGCCGGCGGTGAGCTTGGTCGGGGTCAAGGGAAGGAGGAGAAGGAGGTGGCGGCTATGGCAATGGCAGCAGAGAGGAAAGAGGATGGTGAGGTCGGGATTCAGATGGGTTAATTCTAATCGATCTAAGAGAACTGGATTAGATTTGGATGGCTGACTACTCTAATGATCTAATCACTCCTATAGTTTCGTCGATTCTTCTTGGATTTTGGAGACTGGACTAGTAGTACTGCAGTCTACTGCTTCTACTATTCTGTGTTTGGCCTTTTGGTTGTAGAATTTTAGCATCACGCGTTTGTTTTCAGCTTTATCAGCTGTTGCTAAAGTTTAAATTTTTACACTTGATTTGGAAGTTGATTTTTACTCCCCCGTCCACGATTATAAGCATTTCGGTAAATATGTCATACATCCACATTAAAATGCTTATATTTGTAAATAGAGGGAGTAGTTTTTCTAATTGTGTATTTGTTGTTTGCTGCAATCTTAATAATGGGTTAAATGGTTCATCCTTGATATAGAAATTCAAATGCATTCATGATGGTAGAATAATCTTTATGACTTTTTCTATTAGTCTTGCAACCTCTTAAAAAAATGCTATTTTTACTTATCCAGATGCTCATATGGCTAGCTAAACCGAGATTTGCTCTTCATATTTAACACTCCAATAACTAGGGATGTTTAACTTATGCCAGGCCCGACTTGACCATGCCCTAGGCTGGACAGCAGGCATTGAAGCCTAAAAGTTTGAAGTTAGCAAAAAACCGGAGAAAACCTGGCCCAACAAAAAAAAAAGGCCCGGGGTTGGGTTAGTCTTAAGATTTGTTTTTCTGTGTATTGTTGGGTGCACGCTTGTATTTTTTTTAGACCTAACCCAAAGCTTGGAACAGAGTTGAATGAAGCATAGCTCCGGAACAGGCCGTGCTGCGTAATTTTTGGCCAATAACCTCTCCAAACAAGTAAACATCCCATCAATCTCCCCTCACCGGTCTCCATTCAGGGTGTTGCGAGCACGGACCCATGTTGGTTATTAGCAACCATTGCTACCCCACCATCCTGATACCACTTGAATTGTGTTTTAACTAGATTATACACACGATATATGTTACAGTCAACACTAGAATCGATCAACTCTGCAGTTGAACCAGTGGATTGATGGATCGGCGGTCTAGTCGGGTTGACCTCTAGTATAGCTTTTTCAATGGCCAAAGGTGATGGTGGCACGAGGAAGTAGTCACCTTTGGTAGTTGCGAATCACGACGAGCAACAAGATGCACCGTTGTTTGTTGCATAGATGGTACCCTTCACCTTGCAACAAAGCGCGAGGAATAGGGTGGAGATGGATGGCGTTGGGTGACATTCTCAGGAGGAAGCATGCACCACTAGGAAGACTAGATCTGATCATATGAACAATTATGTTAAACAGACAATTAACTGAGCCTGATAGGAATCCCTCCCCCCCCCCCCCCACGTTTCAGTGTGTGCCGCAAGACAAGAACTCAAAGAAATAGTAAACTAGGGTTACAAACTAACGTAGACTACGATAGTTCTTTATTTTCTTGTCCCAATCTTCGAGGGTCATAAACCTCTTCAAGTCGCCAATTTTAAAGTGACTGAATCTCATATATTGAAAATGAAAGTGAAAAGAGGAAAAAGGCAATGAGCTAACACACCAAGTCACCAACAGTGGCAAATAGTACATATTAAAGGAGTTTTGGGTCGTGGAATTTTCCAATCTTCACCTCCCTTGGATCTCCATTAAAAGAAACTTGATAAATCATTATCTTGAGAAAGTTCGGTCTCCTCTTTACTTCTCCATTTCTGATACTCTGGTTCTTTCAATGCCTTCCCCTTAAGATTGACCTTGTCCTTATGTATTTTGGAAATGTCTTCTGGGTGAAGCTGGCATCACATCTTCTGCACTCATATTCTGCCACAGTATCAACAATTGGGTTGCCGGTTCCTGCAAGGTACTGCAACAATTTTCCCATCTGGTACAGCCAATGGCAGAAAAGTTAATTGTGCTGCATGAGCCCAATATGTTTGTTGAGCCGGCTCACATGGAACAACAGTGTTCTAGCTCCTCCTGCCATAGGGAGACATGCGTACCAAATTTAAGAGTTGAAAAGTCATGCATAAATAGACTGAAACAATTTATATTTTAAGGGCGAGCCGCGAGCATACTTCTTAATTATGTTTTGTACCTTGTGTGTAGCAATATAAATTTATTGTGATATCACGGGTAGCATCAGCCAATCAAATATAACAGGCAGCAAGGCTGAAACAAGCAATAGAATGTGGGACTTCTTTTCTGAAGACAAGAGCTGCCTGCTTAAACTGCAACATAAGAAGCAACATGGAACTATGGAAGATCGAGACGCACAACTTTCTAAGGGCAGTGACAGCATAAATAGACTGACAAAAGTCACAATTGCATATTCAGAAAAAATAAACGGATGTTCACATGTCCCACGGACCACAAAAGAAATAGAATCCTGCACTTAAAAGGTTACTCAGCCAAGCTCAAGTACAAAACCACACACATTAAAATTTCACTTAGAACATAGTAGCAGCAATAGATGATTCAGGTGGATAGTGCTTGCCATGAAGAGCTCATTACTGCTTTTCCTCCCGTTCACGGTTCCACTGTTCAATCTTGGCCCTTCGCTCCTCACTGCTTTCCCTGACTGGGCTTCTTGCACGCCGTGGGGGACTGCCATGCCTGCGTCTTCCTCCATCATCATACCTGTCATACCTGCTGCCACCACCCCTGCGTCCACCACCACCTCCGCCACGGTAACCCTCACCACCACCACGGTAACCCTCACCACCACCACGGTAACCATCACGGTCACGGCGATAATCATCACGGTCCCGGTTACCCCTCCTGTGGTGTGGGCTTGGGCTGCGGCTTCTCCCATGGCTCCTCCTGGAACGCCCCCCATAAAGCTTCCTCCTGAGATCCCTGCCAATCTGTTTTACATGCATAAAATTACAGTAGCCACCACGGTTGCAGCTGTTCTCCTCATACTGTCTACAGGTTGCTTCACGGAAATCTGTCACAGGGGAAAACTCAACAATTATTGGGCGCCCGGAGTAGAAGCGACCTTGAAGAGCATTATGGGCAGCAACTGCCTGTTCTTCCTCCCTGAACTGGACATAGACATTCCCTATCATGTGGTCAGCAAGGTTATCACAGACATTGAGGGTCTCAACCTCACCAAACTTGCTCAGCTCCTCATAGATATCTTCATAGAAATCCTCAAAGTGCTCCTGCATCTTTTCTGGAGCAATAGGCTGGCCTTGAGCATCAACTCCTGGCGTGATCATATCAGGGCGCTGATACATGTTAGCAAGCACAATTGTTGGTGACACAGTTGGTCTATTATGCAGACGGGAGCAACGATCCCCATGACGGCAAGCCCCAATCTTGAAGTAGAAGGGGCAGTTGACCCTGTCCTTCTCAGTCCCAAAAATTGAAGCCAAGTGCTCCGCCATGACTTTCAACACACTTCAGCTGACACAGTTGAGCTGTATAGAACCAAAAAAAATGTCAGAATTCATTGTCCAATTCTCAAGAAGTGCTTCTATATATGTTACACGAGGCTTATCTGGTAGGTGCAGTCAGAAAAAATACCTCAATTTAGAGCCGTCGTAGTGCATTACAGAAGAAAAAATAGAAGAAAAAAAGGAGCATATGCAGCTAAACAAAAACAAGATTCACATATTCTCTTTTAAATTTTAAGATCAGCAACAAGTATGATTCCTGTGACTTTACCCCTTTAACAATCACTGCAATCGGAACGTTATAAAGCTCTCGCAAGAAAACCCTAATCCCAGTACCTTTTAACCTAATCTGCACACTTATTCAAAGCCATTAATATTAGAAGAACAAAGTGAATAGAAAGAACAAAAATAAAGGACTTGAATTCAGACATCACGAAGGCTAGATCTTGCTCATGGTAAGTTTTTTTAACCTATAACACCATAACCATGGAGGTGTCTACTGCATTAGAAATTTTATGGTTTCTCCTGCCTGCAAACTGCAAAAGAGATCAAATAACATGGCACAGAGGCACTTTTATTTTTTGCCTGTTGCACAAGGGCATTCCTTCCGGGGTAGGCCTTGAGAAATATCCGCCCGAGAAAGAATACTATTTGATCCGTTTTAAAAACCTAAGCTGCAAACCATTTTAGATCATTAATCTCCAATCAAAGGAAACAACCCAACACAACGAAACAGTACAAACCCAGACATAATTTGTAATACACTGACCAATACCAATTGAGATTTTCAGCCGCTGACAATCATAAGCAGGGGCGGATCTAACGTAGTACATGAGGGTTTTGAGAACAAAAAAACTGTTATTAGCCTCCCTCCCTTATAAGGTGGGTTATTAGGGCAAATTAAGCCAGATCTGGAAGAAAACCTAGCTAGGGTTTATGCAAATTCCGGAAGAAAAAAAGATTGGCCCTTTTGAGAAAGTTTGCGGATGCGTAGGGATGTATGGATGGATGCTCACCGGTGAGGGAGGATGCGGAGGAGAAAACAGAGGCGCCACTGCTCGCGGTCGCGGGAGCTCGGGCGGAGACGAGATGGGGTCGCCGAGAAACAACACGCCGGTCTTGCTCGCCCCCTCGATCTCCCGTGACTTCTATCTCTCCCCTTATCCTGCCGACATGTGGGGTCAAGGGCAAAGGACACAAAATAGAAAAAGTAGGATGGAAAAGACAGATTGAAAAAAAAAAGACAGTGACGATCGTTATAAATCTAAAAGTAATTTTATAAAAATATAAATACTAAGTATCGTCAAACTAGAGATTAAAGGTATTGTTTCACAAAACTATAGATTTAACACAAAATTTATCGCAAAACTATAATTTTAAGATGAATTATCACAAAACTATATATTAAACACAAAAAATACATATTTAGCATGAGTTTAATTGCAAAACAATAATGTTTATACCTCTAACGTAACAATAGTTTAAACTCTAAAATATGTAGTTTGTGATAACTTCATTATCAAATATATAGTATTCTGAAAATTAATCCAAATCTAATACTATAGTGCATTATAAATATTCTTCAAAGTTAGATCAAATTTTCTTTAACTTGATAAATTTATAGAAAAATATATTAATATTATTGATGAAATCTAGCAACACATGAAACTTGATGTTATAGATGTTAATGTGTCTTTTAATAAATATGGTTAAACATGGATAATTTTATTTTAATAAAACTTAATAACTTATATTATAAAATGAAGAGAATAAAAATAAAGGTGATATAATCATTTTATATATCTATTTAGAATATTGATAAGAATTTTAAGAAAAAGACTAAACTAATTTATAATTTTTAATGGTGATAATATAATTCTATTATTTTATAAACCAACTAATGTTTTGATCCTCGTTCGCAAAAAAGAAAGAAAAAGTTTTGAACCTCAACTGTAAAATTATGTGTCCGCCACTTATCGTAAGTACCCATATCTAGCCTAAGCCTAAGAGTCATATTGAACGTAGACAGCTGAAAAAAAAAACACCAAGTAGCTAGTAAAAAAGCGCGCTCAAACCTATACCTTTGACCCAAGAAAATCAATCTCTCTTAGGACCACTACCAACTAATGCTACAAAGCCTCAGATCTGAATTAATAAGAGTACCAAAAACATGTTCTATGTCGTCGTACTAACTAGTAACCAAATCAGAAGACAAGGAGGGTTGAGTTCTTGATGAATACCTCTCTTGGTTGGCGACGAGGCGGCTGGCTGGCAACACGGTGAGAAGGAGGCGAGGCGGCACGGCGGCGAATTAGGAGCAGGGGTGGGGAATTAGGGTTGAGTTTCTATACTACCTCCACCAATTGGGCCAGATGGGCTAGACTTGAAATTGACCATCTTTATAGAGGATGACATGTGGGCATCACCGATTTGTTTTATATGGGCCCTTCCTATTTGATTTTATTTTCCAAAAAGAAATGCTATGGATGTGCCATGTTGCCAAGTGTGACAAACAAAAGAGACCTCAAATTGCCACGTGGACTTCACGTAGAACAAATATGTCATAATAGAGGGGTAGGTAAATTACCCAGTTTTACTGCTGAAAGACAAATCAACCTAGGCCATAGTTGATAAAGATTTGCGTGGGCCACAATGGTCTTATTCGATGGGTAGAAGCCCAAGTTGGTGAACTGTCTTGGAAGCTTTCCCCTCTTCCACCACAGAAAGTGGACCATAAACAATGACCTTCTTAAATTTTTCATTATCGGCGATCATCAACATCTTTAAGCATTGACCATATTGCCATTGAGCATATATGTGCTGATGAGGGGGATTGCCCAATTATCTCGTCGTAGGATCGTGGGGATAACTTGACCCGTGCAACCTGACGAATTGATCGTGCGGGGCTGCGCGCACCAGAGGGCGTCGATGGAGGAGCGCGGCGCGGCGAGGTGGCGACGAGACGGCCGGGCGACAGATCTGGCGTGCCGCCGCCAGATCTGCCCCCCTCCCCACCGTTCGATCTGGTGGTGGAGCGGCGCAAGGTAGGCGGCGCGGCGCCAGGAGAACGACGGCGCGGTTCCAGGCGAACGGCGGTGCGGCGCCAGGCGTGCAGCGGCGAGGGCGTCGGGAGTGGAGGCGCGGCGGGGGGCGGCCCAGATCTGGCGGCCACCCTGCCAGTTTTGCACTCCGCGCGGCCAGATCCGGCCACCCTGGCTCCGGATCTGGCCGTTCCGCACGCAGGGGAGGCCAAGGTGACGTCGGGGCGACGACGTGACGACGGTGGCGACGGCGTGACGGCGTTAGAGGGCTACAACAACGTCTGCGTGATGAGGTTGACGGAGAGGACGGCGGCACCGTGGAGACTAGAACCGGCCACGCCACAGCTGGGACTTCCTGCGTGCGACGACGGTGGTGGTGCCGGTGGTGAAGATGCGCGCGGCAGCGGGACCCCCCTGCTCGCGTCAAATGGAGTACGCCGTGGCGGAGGTGGCGTGAGCGAGGCCGCCAGTGGCCAGATCCGCCACCGTGGGCTATGGCGGCGATGGGGCGGTGATGGTGTCCAGCTAGGCGCAACGTCTCTGGGGACTGCAGTGCCGAGGCGTTCTGCTTTGGGTGGCTGTTGGTCTGCTGGATCTACGGACAAGCGTTCGGGATCCCGAGCGGACGTGGCAAGGAGGCCCGTGGAGGTGCGGCGCGGAGGCCAGGTGGCGAGGGGCCCTAGCGGAGAGAGGCGCAGAGAGGCACACATGGTGATGCACGACGTTGCTCGCGGACCGCTTCTGCTGTCTTAGGGTCCTGGTGAGGTCGGCGGAATCCTATGGTGGATTTGACGTGCTGGCTTTCGGGCCAGCCTGGCCGGTGTTGGTGGGCATGGTGGTGTCCACTGCGGTGGCAAGGATTTTTGCAGTTGGCATGGACGAAGCAACCGGCGAGGGCCCGTTCGGATGGGACAGCGAGGTGAAGCGGAGAATGGCAAGGCGACGGTGATGTGGCCAGGGATCCGAGGCGATGACGTCATGTGATCCCTGTTCGAGGGGGAGATGGCGGCGGCACCGTAAGGCGGGTGCTCCTAGCCTTCTGGTGGGCTAAGGTCCAGACTTCTGTTCTCTTGTGGTGACACCTTGTCGTCATAAGATGGCCGCGTCGAGAAGGCTAGCGAGGGGGAGAGGGGATCCATCCTTCTCTATCACCCTCTTCCCTTCCAACCCAACTGCATGGATGGACTTCTAGCGCATCGAAGATCGAGGAGTCTCTTGTGATGGTCGACTGACGACGAGGCGTCGGCGCAGGGGATGCACGTCATTGGTTTCGGATGGCGGTGGCTTCTGAGCTTTGCAGGTTTTCCAATGCATGGGAGGGTGGGTAGTTTACGGGCGTAAGCCCTGCCTTTGGGCCGGCAATGGCGACGCCTGCGGGTGCCCTTTTTCCTCTTGAGGCATTGTCGTGTAATCCTATCTTCCCTATAGGTTTCTTCCGGTGAAAACCGCGTCCTATCTAGGACGGGCGACGGCGGCGTTTTCTGCGTCGTAACCTTGCTGGAGGCATCGTCTAGAAGATCATGTACCACTGTGGTGTCTTGGGCCTGTTTTGGTTCAGCAGTGTGGGTTATAGTTGTCGACGCGCGGTGTGGAGGGTTTTTTTTTGTTTTTCCCTGATTATAGCCCTATTTTGGACTGTAGTCTTGTACCCTTTTTTTCTTCTCTATCAATATATACGAGACAAAGCTTTTGCCCTCCTTCCAAAAAACAGTTTCTAGAACAACCACCTGTGACAAATGATTTTGCCCAACCACACGATCTGGTCGATGCCTACCTGAACCACGCAAGGTAGAGGCAAAACTCTTGCAAATCACAAGGAAACACAAGAACAAAGGGTAGGGAAATCTCCCAATCCTTAAGGGGGCAACTATGGCACAACCCTGAGGATAAGAGCACTTGGCTTCTCTACTTTCTAAGTTCAATTCGTGGTTAGGTTTCCAGCAGGTGTACAAGTGCTATTTATACTAGGAACAACCCTTCTAGTTGGGCTGGGGGCATTTCAAACAAGCCCAGTCTGAAAGTTTGCAGGCCTGTAAGAGTGTTCACTAAAATGTGTATAACTCTTAGCTCACAACTTCAATTGACGTGCCGTTTGTTGCATATGAAAGTAGACTTCATAAGCTTTCCATATATGACACTTGGGGTAGAACTTCCCTGAATGGTACAGAAAACAGCATGAAGTTGGAAATCAGAATCTACACAGCAACACGTCGACTCTAATTTGCTCTCCTTTAACTTCAAGTGGCCGATCCACCCTTGACATGTGCTTCAAATCTGAGGACAAGTAATATACCTCCATTGGGTAGTATATGGTTCTGAAAAGAGGCATGTTTAATGTCATTAAGGAATAGATTCACCTCATGTTGTAGTTGCTTCGTTCTTGCCCGAGTCAAAGGCCTCTTGTAGGCAACACCATTTTGTTTAGCGTGTGTATTCGTGGTGTCATGACCTTGTGCATCATTGATTAGTGGAGAATCATGTGAGATGTCCTCATCATGTGCACTTTGAATACAATATCTATTGATACGCTAATTAAGCCAGTTCATCATAAAGTTGAACCACATACAAATGTTTACCCAATTCTCATGGGAGCAAGAAAAATGCTCCAACGATCAATGAAAATAGAGTCTAACAACTTAGAGTGGACATTCATTTGCATACCATCTAAATGATTATGAAAATATTTTAAAATATCACCTCTCAAACATGCAAATTCGAGTTCCACTTATACAAGATGTAACGAAAATGACAAATTATATTCTAACTAGTATGCTCATCTTCATAATCAAATTTATTTATAATTACATGGGTGGACAAGAAGTTCGAAACTTGTAGCTCGGGTCAGCTTGTATCAAGCTCGTCTTGGTTCGGCTGAAAGTCGTGGTCCTAATGTGTTGAGGCAAGATAGATTTTTAGCTAGTGCTTAACGAGTCAGCTCGTTTATCTTGTTAATAAAAAGATCATCATATATTCATGTACTTAGTGTATGTTACTTCTCTAAGGCCATGTTTTTTCTACTCAGATTATTGTAATCTAGATTATTGTGTCAGATATTATAAGTTGAAGAAAAATAAATTGTGAGATTGTTTGTTTCCCTAGTTTATTGGAGGCTTGTATTACTAGGTTTGCAAAGCTAAAGTGGTGCGTCTACCAATTTCGCCATATCCCCACTTTCTTTTCTTTGAGACCAGGATTCCTCGTGCAATTTTTTTACTTTAGCTACTTTAGCAGCTTGTCCAGTTACCCAGAATTCCCGATTATTCTATTTCCTGATGCTAGCAATGTATAGTGGTCAAATAGATCTTTCAATTTACTCCTAATTGGAAAGTTACGGAAGGAGATCCATCATTTTGCAATGAAAACTACATAAGAAAACAGGAAATGAAGGAAAAAAGGTGCTTTTTAAAGCATTTCTTTTTGCATAGAAATATTCAATCTCATTAAAGAAATCAAAAATCTTTCAAAATCTAATTCACCTTTTGGAGCTTCCACTCTTACATAAAGCTTTTCCTTTGATAATTCAAAATTGGGCGAAGGTTTTTACCAAGAAATCGATATTCAAACTTTGAATCTTTGGTATCCCTCAAATATTTGGTATCCTTTGAGTCTTCGGTATGCTTCGAATCCTTATGGGGAAGTCTATAAATTATACGCCCCTTGCTTGAATCATAAAGGGTAATCATCATACGTTTGTAATGCATTGTATGTTCCAGAATAGGGCCCATTCTTCTACCCTTTCTGGGTAGTCGATGAACCCTCGGATTTTCTCATAGATAAATGTACGAAACAAATCCAATTTGTAAGAATTTTTTTTTGGATTTTTACTCGTCACGCCCAGGATTACGTCCTAGGTCATTAGATAAGAATCCAAAGATAAAGAGGTTTGGCTTCAAAGCACTACGCGCTCTACGTCTAGAGGATCTGCGAATTTTCCCTACTTATTGAAAAACTTTCCAAGGTCCGCCTCATGGTATCCAAGTGCAGTTGCAAAATCGGCACAATTCCCTCTTCACGTATGGTTACCCGATGCTATGGAAGGACCCACCCCCATTTCAGTTCTTATACACGCAGCACTATGGTTGTTGCGGGGATTTTTCTTATAGCTCGACTTCTTCCTCTTTTCATGTGAATCAAAACTAAAGGGATGTGGATAAAAGGAAGGATGATAGAAAGAAGGAAGAGAAATAAGAAAGATATAGGATTCCAATATGTATGGTCTATGAATTACACCATAAAAAGCAATGTGATAAAGCATCAATATAATAAAAATAACCATATTGAGGAAAAATATGCATTTTCGCGGTTTGTATCCAAAGACTAATTGAAATTGCATCCAAAATACATATTGGATTTGGATTATGAGTACAGAGTCGCGACCACGTGGCGTTGCTCTGTCAGGCCTTTGCCCATTGCGGAAAATTTGCACTAAAAACTTTTCGAGAGATCTCCAAATCACCGGTATGACTATCGAAATCGTAAGCATCAGCATGTTGGTTCCAGATCCAAGTGGTAGTATTGGGGCCCTTAGCTATTGTTCTTGAGAAATGGCAGGGTCTGGCCCATTCCTCAAAAGATGTTTTTACAGGATCCCAATCCACAACAATTTTTACTTCTGGTTCCGGCGAACGAATAATCATTAAGTCCTCCTCTTTCCGGACAATACATACAAAGAGACAAGTTATTCTGATCCTGCTACTGTAAAAAAAAAATATGCGTGGCGTTTCCAATCTGGGGAAATTTTTGAATTAGATCGGGCTACTTTGAAATTAGATGGTGTTTTTCCACTCCGTCCCGAAGACTAACTAAGACCAATTTTTGGGTCACGTTTTCATGTTCTAATTGAACACTTTCCATTTATGATTAAAGGAGAAGATTGTTCTTTTTACCAAACATAATTTAAGTTTTTCTGAATACCTTTCGAATTTTTCCATTTGTATTTCTACTTGAATTAGAGAGAAGAAATATTTCTTGGTTTATCAAATGGTGATACATAGTGCAATATGGTCAGAACAGGGGAATTGACCTATCCCAAAAAAATTCC
>CM002483.1:5599514-5637546 GCA_000325765.3 Leersia perrieri
CGACTTCAATGCGTCTTGGACGGGGCAAGGCGTTGTTTGGGGAAACTGACGGAGTCCGTCGGGAGGGAGAGGGAATGGCGACACACGGCGGCATGGTGGAATCCAGGGACAGGCTGATGGTGAGAGTGGCGATGCGACGCGTGGTAGAGTGGCGTGGCCAGGCCTGGTGCGACGGGAAGGTGACGACGGTTGGCGCGACACGCTGCAGCTCGCGTTGTCGTGACGTGGCCGGTCCGTGCGCGGTGAAGCATGCCGGGCGGGGACGAAGGCAGCGGCGGCCTGGGGAAAGAGACGACCGCGCGAGGCTCCTGCGAACGGACGACCGCCCGATCTAAACAAGCGTGGGACCCAGCTGTTAGCGGCTAGCGCAAAGGCGCGGTCGTGCGCTGGCGGCGTCCGTAGCGAGCGGGCCATGGGCCGCGGCAGCTGCGCTGGGCCAAGCGGGCTGCCTCGGTGGGGAAAGGAAAAGAGGAAGAGAGGGCGGCCTGAAAGTGAGAAAAGGGATGGTGGTGGCCCAAGAATAAGGAAATGCTCTTCAAATTTCCTACAAATTTTTGGTAGGAACTCGGGTAGAATTTTGGATGTAAATTTGATTCAACAAATGGTACTTGAGAATTGGATAAACATTGGGGGTTGCTTAGGGATTGTACAAGAGGGAGTTCTATGGGATCAAAAACATGACTATTTATTCCAAGAAACGAACATACTTGGAGTATAAATCCTTTGGGGCATTTTTGGAGTCAAGGAAAATCTGAAGGGGCCAGGAATATGATCTTTGTTACGGGACGGCCATGAGGAATAGGTCTAGGGTTTTGGGATTGAACAAAGACAGCGATAAAAAAGAATTAGGAAGTTCAGGAGTTTTAGTCTGGGTAGGAAATTGGGATTAGGATTTTTGATACCAGGGAGACAAAGGTTGAGATCTAAATGGCACTTAGAACTAATTACACAAGCGAAGAACCAAAATTTTGAAATTAAGTTTTTAATTAAAATAAATTTTACGGCGAAAAAACTCAGGTCACTACAGATATTTACGGAATCCCCATGAAAAGCCTTTTTCTTGTTCCCAATAGAGGATTAAGAAGACCAGCAATCCCTCCTAAAAGGGTTTGTTCCTTTTATTGTTCTTGCCCTTGCCTTGGATTCTCCTCTTTTGCACGAGATAGAAATAAGAAATTCCTGGCAAGACATCTCGCAAACAAAAAATAGTCTAAACAAAAAAATATTTCCAAAATAGATCATAGAGAATTCTAGCAATTGCCAAAAAAATCGCGACTTTTTGGAGAACCAGGAACGGGGAGCTCTCCTCTTTTTCTGCCCAACTCTTTGATCTTAAACTTAAAAATGTTGGTTTTAAGAACGAGTGATTGCCATACACTTTTGGTACAAAATTGACCATCTCACAAGGATGAAATATCAGTAATTTTCTATTTACTGGTGAGTGGTTGTTAAGGTGGATAAATAATTTGAAGTACCAAAGAGTGGTGGATTATTAGCCACCCAATAACCCCCGAAAAGCTCATTTGGAAGAGTTTATCACATTATAAGTAATGCAAGCTCTAGATTATAATAAGTTGTCCCGATAATCTATCTATTTGTTTCACATTACTTCTAATAATCAAGATTATAATAATCCTAAGTGGAAATGGGCATAATCAATCAAAACTATTTGTATTTTAGGGGTTTTTTTATTAGTTACTAGTGTTTATTATTATGCTAGCATGGAAAATAGTAAATTCGAAATTATGCAGGTGATATAAATGAGATGTAGCTCGCCCATAAACCTAACAAGATTAACGAGCCAGCTTGCTAACCAAGCCATGCTAGACATTTAACTCGTTAAAGTTAACTAGTTGGTATTTCTTATGATCGCAGATAGATCCGCAGGCATCCGAAATAATATTATAGCATTTCACCCACATATGGGGTATCATGATTTATTTTGGCTCATCATATTCTTAATCTTATTATAACATAATAAGCATAATCTAAACAAATGTTAATAATGATAATAACAAGGCAGTGGACACATAGGAGAATCATCTCTAATAAATAATTTCCTCTAGATCAGTGGAGAAGAATAAAAGAATGAACTAAAAGTCTACACTTTATTCACTTCTATATTCATTTTAGTTATACATTGTCTAGGGCATAGTTCCAGGCACCCAGGAACTACCAGGGACTGCCTCTGCTGGTCGTCTCAGGTTCCTCCCCACCTCTTAATCTCCCCCCTAATCTCTCATCTGGATAAACCACCGTATAGTGCATGCACGCATGGTCGATATCAGGATATATTTTAGCGACATCCATCTCGATCGTTGGCATATCACTAGCTAGCTATCAGCCAATTAGCTGTTTGGGATTATAGATCATTTTGCGTTTGATTGGTAATCAATTAAACTGCTGATAGTAATTAAGGAATATACAAGCACGCTCTAGAAGAATTGGGCACATAGTAGATCACTTGGACACTGGCTAGCTGCAATCGTTTGCATATTGAAATGCCATGGCTATAAATCTCACTCTTCTTTATCATCTGCAACGCATTAGCAATCAATGGAGCATCCCTTTTTTTCTTGTCAGGATGACATTTCTTTAATTTAGTAAAATTATAATGACATGACTCCGATTTTTTTTAAAGAACATCATCATGTCATGTGTATAAAGTTTTAAGGGTATAATTCACTCGGGTATAATACTTCAAACATGAATTGAACCTAATACGACTTATTTAGCTCTCCATTTGCACTTCAAATATATCAACTTTAATTTTAAATTTATAAAATATCAGTTAATACTTAGTTTTTTTTCATTATTTGTCTATTCATTTATAATTTTAACTCTTGTTTCCATTATCTAAAAATTTAGAATTTTAACTCTGATGATGTTACTCAGTACTCATAGTCGTAGGCTAAATTGAAATAGATAGATATATTTAATATAGCTATCGATGCATCTTTTGTATTAAACCTGTGTGTTTTTCACATTCATTGATATATTACCCATAAAAGCCTTAAATTCACATATATTTTTATTATTACTTATTAAGTAGGCCCCTCATGTTGAGATCCTGGCTTCGCCCCTGACTGGTCTGGTCTGCTAGTGTGGTTGCAGCTTTACGAACTTTACATCATACCCGAATGTGGAGGGTTACAATGGACAGAGCCTCTTCAACAGGCCCATCCGAGGATCGACACGGCTGTCGAACTGTGGTGGTTGGACTGGACCTGTTGATTCGCTGCGGTTCGACAAGCAACCCTGTCAACTTGCTGGCGTTCATCATGGGCCTAGTCGGCTTGCCGTAGTTCGACTGGATACCAAATTTGCGATTCATTTCACCGACCGCTATTTTTTGCGATTTCCATTAAAATAATATTATTTTAAAAAAAAAGTTCCCGGAATTGGTTGGCTTTAGGCACCGGAATGGCTCAAATTAATCTTTGTCGATTGCGATCGATCTCCAGCTGTTGCTGCCAAGTGCCAGCTGCGTTGGGTTTTGACCAACTCCATTATAGATTTGAGCATAAGGATGCCTCCAACGGAGCTGGCGAAATCATCGGTTGAGGCGGACATGAGTGAGAAAATTTTCGACTATCTCGTGTTTAGTTGCGTTGCTAGAGACTACTCTCTTTCCTTTTCTCCTTAGCACGTCAGCTTTCATCCTTATCAGCTTGCGATGTCGACCCCCGTTGGAGCAGACCTTAGGCTGAGCCCATCAGCATAATCTCGCTGCAAGCCTGCAACTGCATGGGCCATTGATTGTGCAGAGTCGTGAAAAACTCTGGACAAAAGTTTTTACTCCCTTCGGTGTGGTGGAGTCTGGAATACCTATATTTGGTCAAATCTTTTTAAACTTGGACAATAAACTTAGTTAAGAAATGGTATGGTCGATTTACCTTAACAAATACTACATCTGTTCTAAAATAAAGCTATTTATACACAAATGGTACATATTGTAATTAAGATAATGTCCATATTTGTTGTCTTAGATGTATTACATCCATGTAAAAAAACATAAATAACTATATTTCGGACAGAGGCAGTAGTACTATTATAATTTTATAAGAATCATTGGAAATTTATAATTGTATTCTAATATAAAATCGATGGTTATAGTTATCAATATTTTGACTAAATGTTATCCATCAAAACACCATCTAAAAGACAAATTATATAATGTAGCATATATAATAATTAAGGCTAATTTTAAATAAAAGGCGAAAGCTCAGCCAATCAACGATGAATACAAGGAGGAGACGGAAACTACGACAATAGAGTCGTAGAGTTGGTGCATGACTCCATCTATTAAAGACCAAATCCTAATGCTCGTAATTATGCACATGCGATGCACTTACAGTGTAATAATCTACTGAGGATCGTATATTTGCTCTTATGCCTCCCTTGCTTTAGCGTATGCTAGAAGGATCGCATTCATGGATATATATGTGGGTTTATGTCTTTGATGTTATTGGAAACTCTTTTTTTTTAAGAAGATATATAAAGAGGGTACAGAGGCGGCAAAGCACAGGTCCCACTTAGGCTACAAAATATGCCAAATTGTCCGATCAATGCCAATAAAAAGAGATGTCATTATTCATCACAGATTGTGTGGAGCCACTGTCATAAAAAAAAATCATTTTGATGTCCACGATACGCCATTTTAATTAGTAATTTAATGCATGTGGCCTTCCCCCTCTCAACAAGTGGCATGCATATTGTGCATGTGGATGGTAAACTGCCGCTGTATCTAGGCGCATAATTATACTCTGCCATATCTGACGGATCAGGTCTCCAAATAAGAAGCAAAATTTGTGTAACACACGAAATTCTAGTCAAAAGCATTTTTTTTTATGAATCTAGTCAAAGCATATTATTGGGCATTAGGTCTACATCAAGTCGACATTCCATCAATATTGGTATTTAGCATGATAGAGGCTTTGCAACAACTAATTTATAGGACATAATAATATAACTTGTTTTTTACAATAAAATGCATACATCCCAACTGGATTTACTACACCGGTCATTTTGCTTAAGCGGATTCTACTCATGGTACACCCTAACGGAGGGATCTCTCCGTTCCATATTGCCAGACATTTTTTTTAAAATAGTGAAAGACATTTTTAGTTTTGTCATAAGTCAAATTTCTTGAACTTGATTAAAATTATAGAAAACAATTTATTAACATCTCCAATACTATAGGAAATAAATATATCATCAAAATATCCTCCAAATGATGAGGTTTAATAAAACTGATTGATGTTTAAATGTTGATATATATTTTTAAGCTTGATAGAAACTATGATGGATTTCAATGAACTAATATAATGGTTTAGATGTTGATGCATTTTTATAAACATAACCAGAATTAGAAGTAGAGGTGAAAACCACCAAAGACGATGTGATTCATGCCTCTTATTAGTGTGGGGTTATACTACTTGCATCATCTGAAAATATAATATAGTACAAATAAACAAGAAAGTTGCTATATTTTGGGACGTAACCCGTAATAAACATTAAATCCTTAAGGACATCTTTGTTGCACAACTATTGTGATCTTGTGGTTGGTCCTCTAGTGGTCCCGACGATGGAGGTATGTTGATGTCTCTTTTTTAGACCGCCTCAGCATTGCCGAGTATTTGTCTTATATTTCTATCTTTTTTAGCATTCATTTAATAATAATGGTGTAATAGTGTTGTGCATATTGGTTGATATATAAATTGAAGGTTAGTACACTCCACATCATATTTAAGTTGTTTTGACTCTAGTGAAAGTTAAACTATTTCAACTTTAATTAAATTTTTAGAGAAAAATATGAATGTTTTGAACACAAGAAAATATAGTAAAAATATATTTAATTAAACTAATTAAGTATTGTAGATGTTGGGTACATTTGTCTACAAATTTGATCAAAGTTGAACCAGCTTGAATTTGACCAAAATTAAAAAGACTCATAAATTAGCCCTAATATAATACGAAGGTTTACCCTTGTGTATGACTTGTACCCAATGAGGCATATTAAGCATGAGCCTCTGCACTGAATCATTTTATATGTTTCCAATTTCGTGTATGAGTTGAGCATCTGTTAGACAAGTCATTTATCCTTGCCTTTTTCTCTCTTATTAATTTTCATTCGAAAAAGACTCTTAAGCCCTTGATAGAATGATAGTGCCATCTACAACTTGAATTGTATTTTGTGGTTATTAACCATTTGAGCTCACTTCTCTAACCATCTCTCCTGACCGATCTTCCCAACCACACAAGCTAAAGCTGTGTCCATCCATGGCCAGTAGTACAATAGCTCACCAGAGTATCGCCGGCGACGACGACGACGATGACGAGGAGATCGGCGTGTTCACCGCCGAGCGATACTTCAGCGGCGCCGCCGACGACGTAGTCGACACGCTGTGGTGCGGCGGCTCGTCGTCGTCGCTGTCGACGACGTCGGCGTTCAAGAACGGCGGCGGCGGCGGCCGGCAGCAGGAGTACTGGTCTGCTGCCCCGACGACTCTCACGGCGGCCACCAGCTCGTCGGAGAACAGCTGGAACAGCCGCTCCGTACTTCTTCCGACGGCCACCGCCGTTGAGTCGTCGGAGGAGCATGCCGTCGAGAAGCCCGGAACAATTTTGACGGCCGCCTCGCCGTCGCCGTCGCATAATATTCTTCTCCGGTGGCTACTCGGCGTGGCTGCTTGCGCCTGCGCCGGCGGCGCCGCCGATGACAATGCGCGTGCGGATGACGTCACCGCCGCCGGTGGGGAGAAACGTAGCACCGAGGCGGCGCCGGCGGCGAGGGTGGCGAGACTTGGAACGCGTGACGATGACGTGCTCGACGCCGTGACTGGCATGCCACCGCTCGCCGAGCCTCGCCGCGTCCGCGCCGCCGACGCCGGCGACGTGTCAGCGCGTGCGCTCAACCCAAGAACCTCCGCCTTCGCCGCATTGGCCGATGAGAGGCGGCGAAGGTCTCTGGACGCGTTCCCGCCGGCGGCGGCGACGATGGCGCATCAAAATTCCCCATTCACAATCGTCGCCGGCGGGAACACGGCGGCGCGTGTCTCCGTCGCCGTCGCCGGCGCCGGCGAGGACGACGCGGCGGCGTCGGAGTGCGTGTACCCGCCGAGCGAGGCGAGCGTGGTGTGGAGCGTGGTCACGGCCGACGGCGTCGCGTCCGCCGGCAACTTCTCCAGCGCGGCGTCCGGCTACTACCACCATTTCTACAGCCACCACCACAACGGCGGCGGCGGCGGCGGGAAGAGCAACCGGCGGAGCATCGCCGGCGGCGGAGGCTTGCTGACGATGGGCTGTATGTCATACAGGGCCGTCGACGCCGATAGCCCGGCCCGGACGGCCCACCGCCGCCGTAGGTTGCCACGTGGCATGCCGCCGGTAGGCGACGGAGCTGTGGACGAGGCTGCACGGATGGATTAGTGGATGTGTGATTTTCTGATTATTTTAAGAGGGTTTTGGTTTTGGTGATAATTTCATATGTTTAATGTTTCATTTTTTGGTGGACGTTAGGAGAGGATAAATATTGTCTATGATGGAGATACTCCATGAATTGATGAGTACAAATTTAAAATGGTCGTCGTCAGTGTACAGCCACAGAACAACACCAGTACACCGCATATACGACACTTGAATCTTTTAGCCACTGCTGACTACTTGTTTTCTATGCTTGTCTGAGTCTGTTTGTCAATTTATCATGCAATGTCTCGTCTCTGTCATAGTTGTTTTGTTTCTCCAGAGATAAAATAGCGCTGAGACCCTTGTACAGAATTGCGCACCTTAATCATGTATTCATGTTATTTAATCATTCTATCTCAATTAATTTCATTACGGTGGAAATGATAATATCTTTTGGTTTGTCGTACTGTTCTTGCGAATCCCAGAGACCGCTGTAATGATCTGGAGTAATGGAGTCTGGAGTCTGGACGGCAAACCAAGAAATATCAATATGAAATTCACTGGGACACAGTGCCAAATCAAATGTCATCATGTCTGCTGTTGGCTGGTACATAATTTCTCGACACAAGTGTAACTCTTTCTTTTGGGGGAGAACAGCAGTGCACCCAGCCCCTTGAGAGTGTACTTTTTAATGGATTTTCACAAAATGATTCCGAGGTATCAGAAATGGACCTTAAGCTTTCGTACGACTTCTTTTCAAATAGAAACCATAACTACAGCTAAATTTGCACACAAAAAAAAAACTATCAACAAAAATAAAATGCATTGAATTAATTTTGTTAGGGTGGCCATTTTCGTATAGACTATGGAGAATAAATTAGCTTCTTTTTTCCCTGGTGTCCTTTGAAGTTTTTGGACTATCACCATCGGATGGAAAAGGGATACGACTTATCAAGAACACTAATGCAGCACCAATCAAAGCACCAGATAGATGGGCAATATTGTTTACTTGCAGTGAGTGACCTGTAACGGTAGTTGCTCGTGCGGCTTCCATGACCTATCAAGGTAAGAACCAAACATAAGGGGTAAATCAAGAATGTCCGTTCGGTACTTAAAGATCAGGGCAAATCTAAAATACTGGTTACACAGTTAGTAAGATATTTAATATACTGTACGAGTAGTTAGACTAGTGACATGAGGTATTCAAATGTGTTGCTAGAACTACATCTTTTCAGGGATGACTACCTATTCTAGAACTTAACACCATTTGCAGAGTTAGAAAAAAAAAATACATAGGAGCTACCATTGATCATGGAAGTGACCCTTGAATTGTCAAATATAATATGAGTTATTTGCTAAAATGGGCAAACTGACATAACTGAAAATACTGGATGGACTGGAAGTCCCACATGCAGACAGGGGAAAAAGATCTCAGCCAGAAATCACATTTAACAGCCAACTTTGGCGAGTACGTGTTCTTATCACAACTTCAGATGTGTTGGTTAATGGGTTAAATGATTGACACTATCACAACTTCAGATGTGTTGGTTAAATTCTCAAATTTTGATTTATTTTTTGGAAAAATGAAAAACCTGATGAAAACCAAACACTAACTGGTCATGCAGAAATATTTTTTAAAATGGAAAAACATGAAACCGTACTTGCGGATTTATAAATATTTCATCTTGGAAAATATAAGATTGGTTCCTGGCGCTTTTCTTACAGGTCTGCAATCGAATACTTGAATGACTAAGTAAATAAATAACAAAGCATTGCGATATACCTTGTCAACAACAAATTGACCAAGGATAAGGACCTCAAGAATCTTTCTCCAGTCCCATGACATCTGTTGCAACAAGGGGACAGAGTTGAAACCAAATGATATGACAACTCATTCAGGAAATATTTTGAAAGTGACCAAGATTTAAACAATCACCTTCACTAGTACGCTGATTGTGAAAAGGCCAAACACAGCACCAGATGCTCCCAGTGACACGGACGACGTTGGCAGAACTAACCATGAAATTAAGTTTGATCCAGCACCAGTCAAAATGTAAGACATCCACAACGCAAAACTACCTTCTTCTTCCTCAACCAGCTTTCCTGCATTATTTAGAATGAATTGGTGATCCTAAGAGAACTATCACTATCAAGCAGCACATTTGTTTCAGCAACTGATTCTCACCAAAAATGTACACAAAGAATAGATTGCTTGAAAGATGATTCCTACAATGGATCATGAAAAATTGAATAAGTGAACACTGAGCTCAAAAAGAAGTTAAACAGGGTACAGTTCACATTTGTAGATTTGCTACGATCTTTATCCCTATATAAACAGGCTAAATAAGTTTACCAACAAGTGAAAAGAAAATGAAGTGGACTCCGGAATATCAAGTAAAACTAACCAGTTTGCATGGCAAAATGTTGATGTGACGAACTGAAACCAACTAGGGAAAGCATGGTACAAGTACATTGCCTTTATATGTTGAATCTGAAATGCAAGGAGACAGCAAAAAACAAGATAAATGTCAGCAGATGAAGAAGGATAAACATGCGACTGTGTTGTTTTGGATATAAATCAGCTTTTGCAAGATATGTGCTTAACTGCTTATGCTGTTTAGACATAGATCAAGTAGTGTGAATTCATGAGACACCTCCTATGATGTTAGAAATTCAACTTTGGTTTTTTAAAGGCCAGATACTAGTCTTCCCATTTACTCAAGGAGTCCATGGACGCCTCTGAGCCAACGTTGCCTGAAACTAGTGGAACGGCCTATAAGCCTCTTCCAGAAGTTATAAAGTTGTGCAAGCTAGTGTAACAGAGATTTGTATCTAAATTTCATGTTCTCTAATTTCTGCAGAGCATACATCCTTTGGTCTATTATATTTTTTGGCCAAAATGATTCCTTATTTTTCCTTCCCTTGATCTTCTATTGAGAGTTGCTTGCAATAAAAATCATGACATGCCAAAGGGAATTATAGCCTTTTTGCTGAAATGGCAAGCGTGGAATATACCAACATAACCGAACAACTCTAAAGGCTACATCACCCATCCTAACTTGAGTTGTGCAATCTTTCAAGCATACAGCCCCCGCTCTAAAATGACTGCATTGGTCGATTTCTACAGACTGAAGTACTGAACCAACAATTTACTCTACAATGCCTACATTGATTGATTTGTGCAGATTGATTGAAGCAACCAACTTATCGATCCTACTATCGCTTAGGCCGCTGTCATAGTACCTGGAACAAGTGGTCTGCGACATAGATTCCAACATTGAGCAGCAAGATCCAGAAAATGCCATTGGGGCGTCTCCCCTGCCACTGCTTGTCCTTGGCCAGCTCCAGGTCCGCCACCAAGTCTGATCACAAGCAACCACAAAGCCACATACCCACCTAATCAAACCAACGAAACAGTCCACCTCGCGGCCTCGCCACAAGAGAAAGGGGACGGAGGCGGCGGCGGATCACCTGAGCGCTTCATTCCGCAGCGGAGCAGGTCGCGGCGGGCGGCTGCTCGGCGGGTAGCGTAGACGGGGGAGAGGCGGAGGCGCGGGAGGGGCTTCCAGAAGGTTCTGGAAGGCGCCGGGAGGAGGAGCAGAAGCTGCTGCGCCGCCATCTTCTTCCTCGCTTGGATAGTTCTTCGATGCTTTTGCGCTCTCAAGTTTGCGAGAGAGAGAACAGGAGGGATTTATGAGGAAGGTGGGGGCCCACTTCCAGCGAGAGGCTTCTAGAACGATGATGTGTGTGTTTGTATTGTTCCAGCCGTGTGATGGAGGCTAAGAATGTCAGGTGGCATCCTTCCTTTGATCTCTCATTATCTGATGCTACTTTGGGGAATTTTGGAGCTGAAATGAAAAAAAATAAAAATAAAGGGGCTATTCAGATTATTTTTATTTTCAATGTTTCTAAATTTTTTCATTACTAAAAATTTTGACAAATTAAATATTGGTAATATCTAGAATTTCCTCTCTCAAAACTTCTACCAAAATTTAGCAAGATACCAAACTAAACACAACAATCATCAACTTACTAGATCTTGGCAAAACCAAATTTTAGAAAGTTTTTTTGGCAACAAAATAAACAAACACGAATTTATTAGCGGTCAGTTACCATTTATAGGGCCCCTTTGATTTAAAAGGATTGACAATGGAATTTCAAAGGATTCAAATTCCGTTGGATTTTTTTTCCTACGTATGCCTTTGATTCATAGGAAGAGGCTACGGAAATTTCCAGAGGATTGCATTTTTGTGCTTCACTTTCACATGAATCTTAGCAAGAGCTGTGAGCTCTTTATTTATAACTACCAAAATTTTTCCTACAACTCTGTCAAAGTTCTACTATCATCTTTTCCTATATTTATTATTTCCATAGGATTGGAGGAGCATGTCATTTTAATTCCTGCGTTTTTTATTCATGTGTTTTTTCTATCCTACAGATCAAAGGGCCATAATGTAAACTTTGGCCATTACTCCGTCCCAAAAAATCCATTAAATTTTAGGCCGTGATTATTGATTCATGTGTCGTAACACATTAGCATATTGCAATAACACAAATGCAACTACCCCTTCCGAATGCATAGAATTTTACATGAATTAGCTCAGTTTTCCATAAAATCCTTTAAACTTACTCCGTACCTAAGGCCGTACCTAAGGCCGCGTCTGAAACCACATGTGAAGGATTTTTTTCCCCTCGTTTTCCGTTAGCACTCTTACCAAAATGATTATCTGGGTGTTTTTTGCAAACAAAGTTTATATAAGTTTCTATAAGTTTCTTTAAAAATTCATATGAATCCATTTTTTAAGTTTTTAATAGTTAATACTTAATTAATCTTGTGTTAAGTTTTTAATAGTTAATACTTAATTAATCTTGTGTTAATGGTGATATGTGGTTTCAAACGGGACGTAAGACGAGGAAATTCTAAGTGGTCTGAAGCGAGAATGCTTTCGTTGGTGCACAGTGGAAATGGGTATAGCAGAAAACATACCCTGGAAGATTGCAACTGCAATCCAGTCCTCCAAGACTACAAGAATATCATCTATATATATATATAAAGAATAACACCCAAATTTCACATGGATGACAGGATGAGTACTATATTCCCAAAGTGTGCTGCAGGGAAAGAATGGAATATCTAAGGTAAAATTCTTACGTTTCATCATTTTTTGAAAAATCAAGGATAGCGTTTTATTATCTTATGTCAGGTTGATGCTTAACTAATCAATACATCAATCAACCACAGTTAGATCAGACAACACAATTCTTTTTTTCACCACACCAAACAAGGTCAGTGCAGGCCATTAGAGTATGCAGCATAACAGGTCAAGGCGGCACTGCCCAGAATCATCGTCTTGTTCAGTCTTGCAAGCCGTCGATGCCCTGTCCTGTCTTTGACAGAAACAGTTTAGATAGCTCTGGCGGTATGAATTTGTCGTTTTGTCTTCTCACATGAAGTCATCTTCTAGTTCTTCCAAGGTCTTGCTACCAGATGCAACCTGCTTGTTGGAAGTCATCTTTTCTTGGACCATCAGGTTCTTGTAGCTCCTGATTTCAGCCTGCTTCTCCTTCTCAAGTCTCTCCATCTCTTCCCTACGTTTCTGAAACAAAATAAAGAAATAATTTGATCATTCCAAACATCATTCGTCATTTTGTAAGATAGCATTGTTCTGTCATTCCATTAAAATATTCATCAATGCCTAAAGGGCTCAGCAAATTAACCGAAGAGCATCAGATTTATTAAAAGTTGATTAGCTTGTTGTGGAAGTGTTCAAACATATATGTTACTTTTTTTTAAAAAAAAAGAAAAGGTCCAATTAACCCCTCACAGTTCGCATACCCGTCCCTCCCCAGAACATGAAAACTGGAGCAGTTTATCCCCCATGAGGTTGTGCATGTAGGCGATGATGTAGTGGTATTGCTTGCGTGACATAGACAACAGATTATTTTCAACCACACCAGAATGACCATCGCAAGGGGGTAAACTGCACCGTTTTCATATTTAAGAGTGGAGTTTCATACTTCAGGCGGTTAAGCAGACCATTCGCTTTATAAGCCATACAGCCAATTATTAGCATGATAAAACAAAATGAGACATAGGATGAGATATAACTTACTTTATCTCTAAGCTGCACCTTTCTCTCTGCCTTTTCCGCTGCACTTACAGCTTCTCTTTCAGCTGTAGCAAAAGATTGTAAATCAAATATGCAATCAGAGGTAACAAAGAGATCAAGGAATGAAGTAACATGAATAAAGTGCTCATGGACACCAATGGATCAAATCTAAGCACAGACATCATCACAGGTCATATTTATTTTGCTTTTGATTCAATGAAAAGCAAAAACAAAGAGTGATATAGAAAGCGGATTCTCAGATCAAAATTTATTTTTCTACTACGATGCAAAAGCTGGTATGGACAGTGATTAGGTGTTGTACATTTCATTCTTATCAAAAGCCAAATTCACAATCAGCTTTTAAGAATCTAGCTTCCGAAAATCACACTCCAAAAGCAGGATTGTGAAAATCAAAACCAAAAGAAAACAGGGCCACCAGTCACAGAGAATATCATATTTTCTAATTCATAGGTAAAGCCAATAACAACAAAAGTGAGCAATATTCACATAGTTTTAGCAACTAACATTTCTCTTTTTCACACATGGCAATCACAAATTGTCTAGCGTGTAGTTACAAGAAGGTCTAACGTGCACTTCTTCATTACCCTTAATGCCACCTCAAAATCTATAAGGTTAAAAAAGTCTTTGAAACGACGAATGTCCAGTGAACACGTAATTTCTGCTTAGAAATACGTGTTTTTACTATTATCAGTGGAACAAATATCATTTTTGAGGATAAGTGTTGTACCCTTCAAGTCAGGCTTGCGCTCCACCTTTGTCTTATTCAGCCGGTTAACAATCTCATTGATCCGCTTTTCGACTTTCACAGTCCGAACCTGTAAACAGTGTCATATAATTTAGTTAGGAGTCATAACAATACACCCTTCCAATTAAAAAGTAACTTATGCGAGTTGCAATAGAAATGGCTGTGAAAAAATCAAGCACGAAAAGTGCAGGATAAGAAACACATTATAATATTATTTGATATGCTAGGGTATGAAATCAACTCTTAATAAAAATACCGCGTTATTCAGCAAAGTCATCGCAGAAGATGTGTGTCATGCAGAAAAAGTTATTTTTTATGCATAGTCATAACAGATGAACGAACAATAAATTCAGTGGATGTAAAAAGTACAAGAAAAACATCAAGTCTTTTTAAGAGTAAAATTCCTTCAAATGATCTTATGAAAAGATTAAAGACTAATTCCATCACAAAATAATGAAAATCAGCCAATCATAATGTCTAGATGTTTCTGCATAGATCAATTTTTTTGACAGGTGAAAGTGAAGTGGTGAACCATATTTTCCACATACAAAATAATGAAAATCAGCCAGGTAATTATCATAATGTCTAGATATTTCTGCTTAGATCAATTTTTTTAACAGGTGAAAGTGAAGTGGTGAACCATATTTTCCACATATTGTCAGACACAAAAATCATGATATCAGCATTTCGGTAGCAGAGAAGCCTATCAGGAGTTCCTGGATATCATAATACTCACCAAACTTTATGTGACACAATAGACTTCCGAATAAAAATAGTGAACACAGGAAGAAAGAAATATAATGGCATCTCACCAATTTAGAGTTGTGGAAACCCACTTGACCCACATCCATAGATGGGGTCTTCTTTAGATTATACCATGGCGTATAAACCACGTCAATGTTATTAGCCTTATTACCTACAAAAGAAAAAAAAAATCATTGCATGTGTCTGACAAAGGGCCAGACTGAGAAAAATAAAACAAAAGGTTTTAATCAGGTATCACAGCATTTTTATGTGATTTTCCTAACCTTGAATGGAATTGGCTTTCACAAGCTGGGCACAATCTTCAAGCACACCTTCGCTTATGTCATCCATTGTCTGGCCTTTATTTAATCTCAAATATACATGTGCAGAAGACATCTTATCTACATGGAACCTGTGACAAGAAAATGTAGTGTTGAGCCACAAACCATGATAAGATGATTCTGTGTTACTTCAAGAACTTCACAAGAAGATCTGATGAACATCACATCTATAATTTTGTATGTACAGAATATGAATTGTGAAATCTAACAAAAGGGAAAACAAATACATATACTAAATGTGATAGGCTAACATGAACTTCAAATTACAGATGTTTGCAAGTGAAATTCAGGTGTCTGAACAAACACACCAGACAGTCCACTCCAAATTTCCACTAAAAGGTATTAGGTTTGTAGTTGATCCAAACTTAAAACATTTAAACAAATCATACACTGAGGATTCATAATTCATACAACCTACCTTGAGCATAGAGGGATGGGTTGTACCATCCAGTAACTGTCAATTAGGCAGTCAAAAGGGTTATAAATTGCACAACTAGTGTTTAAAATGAAGAACATCAAAACAATATAAGTACCCATTTTGTATATGATTCAAACTAATCCTCCCTCTGTTGACTAAGCATGTCATTTTGGGCATCAACAGTCTTAAAAATGCAACACATAACTAATTTACATTTGATATATGAATATATCTGTAGAACCTAATAAACATAATATTGTGAAACTATTTTGAGACAAATCTACACATATATGACTCCATGAATTCAGTTAACATATTTTAAAGAAACATTGATCCTCAAAATTTTAAGTTGTTTCTTGATGTGTGTCTAACATCATATAAAACAGTTCAAAAAACAGGGTGCAAAATTAAACTATTTCTTATGCACAAATCACTACAATAAGTTCATTGCAACTATATTCAGGGACACAAGTATATGTGTTTAAGAAAATTGACACACTCATATCTCCCAAGTCCAACAAAATGAAACAATGCTGGATAAATTCTTCCATCAGAAACTTAACAAAATGCAAGTAAGAGAATGTACTGCTATTTTCATGATCTGGATTCTTAAAGCTAATAGCAACTATAGCTTACACATAAATGCTGTTAAAAAGTCTTTATTTTAAAGAAGGGACACTATGCCAAAGTAAAATATATATATATATATATATATATATATATATATATATATATATATATATATATATATATCTTTGGGAACGTTATGCCCGAATAAAACCTACTCCCTCCGTGATGGAAAACATCCTAGAAAGGTCCTAAGATGTGTCCCATCCTCTCAAAGGTTGCCATATTTTGGGATGGAGGGAGTAGTACAACTCCACATCTCCACTATAATCATGTAGAATATCACATTGATTGCTTTAGCTAAGAATTCCCTAATAACAAGAGGAACAGAGTCTCTTCACTGTGATTATTGGGCCAGACTATGGTGCATAACAACATCACTTGCATACACAAATTAATAAAATCTAATAAAATGCACACTGCACACAAGATCAGAGAACTTTTAGCCATCATAACACCCACAGATGGTTAACAAACCATGACAAGAACTAGAAACATTTTCTTCCAGGAATCTAGTATGCTTCCTCTAAAATAGTAAAGTTACTGGACGGTCACGATATGTCTCTAGATATCTACCAATTCTTGAACCAAGACAAGAGTAAAACATCTAGTACACAAGCCAGGATCAGCTCTCCTAAATAAGCAGACAGCTGCTAACTACAACAACAGTGCCTCAAGACTAATTAAACACCAAATTAACTTTATCCAGCTGCGATTCATACCCGTGAAACTCATCCATCAATCCTCTACACACCAGACGAATTTCTCATACAAAAAACACAAATTAAAACTACCATCCAAGCCTATTGATCCGATCCTGAGGGGAGGGTAAGGAAGAGAGAAAGTAGGCGGGTTACCAGATGTCTTCGGGGAAGCCGTACTTGATGAGGTCCTCGTTCTCGAACTTGTCGAGGCCCATGAAGATAGTGTAGTCGCCGGCCTCGGGGCGAACCTTGAAGTAGAACACCATCCTGAACTCGCCCGACCGCCCGCCCCGGAAGAGATCGAGTTAGGGCAACAGGATCCCCCGGATCGGGCGGCGGGATTGGGGCGCGGCGGCGCAGATGAGAGTTTGGGGGAAAGGGGCGACTCCGACTCCTCTCCCCGGTGAGAGAGGAATATGAGGATTTCTAGGGTTTCCTCCTGCGCGTGGAAACGAAGCAGAGTTGGCAACTTGGGATTTCCCTGTTACTTTTTCCACCTTTTTTTTCTCTCTTTTCTTCTTGTTTTGGATTTTTACTTCCTGTGGGATATTCGTCCTTCTTGTGGGTTAACGCAGCAGAAAATGCTGGCGCCGGTCCGACTGAATCGGTTCAAACTGAGTACATTATGGCCATTTATATAAATTCGAAGGATATGATGTTGGATAATCCCTCTTTCCCTAAATATTTGACACTATTGACTTTTTTATATAAGTTTAACTGCTCGTCTTATTTAAAAAATTTGTTAAATATGTTAAGTTATATATTTGTTTAAAAGTATATTTAACGATGAATCAAGTGATAGAAAAAGAATTAATAATTACGTAAATTTTTTGAATATGACGAGCGGTCAAACGTGTATGAAAAAGTTAATGGCGTCAAATATTTAGGGATGGAGGGAATATTATATTATAGTAATTTTAAAAGGATGTTCAAAATTATATTACTTGACTTTTAAAATAAATTTTGCTCAATTTTTAAAATTAATGAAATAACTTCTGATTAGTGGAACACATAAAAAATTATTTAACACATGCCATAAATCTGTCAAGCGGTTAGTTTGAATAGACACGATTAGTTAGAACTGAATGGAATTTGACATTCATGAAATAAATATATATATTTACATAGCTAAGTAGTTTTTTTTCGATAGAAACACACAATATAGTAGGATAATGGATATTTAGGATAGTTTCATACCAAAAGACCACGTACAACTTTAGTACATAACTAAAATAGAACCTGCATCGCCATAGTCACAAACTATGTAATTTAAACTTAAAAATTATCCCAATAGCATGTCTTAAATCGGTGATAAATCTGGAAAATGAGGATCCGTTACTCCTGCTATATGCTCGTGCTTGGTTGTTCACTCTTGGGCTGCTTCTGGCTTGGCCCATTAGACGGACTAATCACGTGATTAGTCGCTGATCGGCTGACCGTCCAGTCGTTTGTTTTGGCATTCGAGAGGCAAAAATCTGAACAGCAATGTCGTGCCGTTTGCTGTCTCGTACGGCTGCACTTTAAAGACCAAACACATTATATTAGTCTTTTTTTTTTTAGACAGCACAATATATTAGTCTTTAGGATAATTGCAAACCTACCCTCACTTTGCACTTTGAACCCGTTACCCCTATTTTTTAGGATTTGCAGTTTTGCCTCCATTTTTTAAAAATAAACCATCCATTCGCTCTTTGTGACGGCTAGTTTGACGGTGTTAGTTGGCTTTAGGACATTTATATCCTTGGTGGTTGTTTGTATTTCTGCCCTACTTTTTTTCATCTTGTCCTAACTGAAGTAACCTTAGGCACCATTAGCCATTCAATACATTTGAGATAATAGCTTTAGCTTTCACAAGTCAAACTAATACAAGATGAAAAAAAAGGTAGAGCAAAAATGCAACAACAACCAAGGGTATAAATGTCCTAAAGCCATAAAAACTAGAGATATGCCATCCGTTAAAAGGGCTAATTGGATCCATGCCATTGCATTTTTTTCAAAGTTAGAGATATGACATCCGTTAGTCATGTGGAGCCCACGTGAGTCGATGGCATGTGTACCAGGATGTCATATCTTCAATTTTGAGAAATAATAATGGCATGGCTCTAATTTTCCCTAAAAACTAACACCGTCAAGCTAGCTGTCACAAATAAGGGTAAATGGCTAGTTCATTTTAAAAAAATTGGGACAAAACCATAAACCCTAAAAAGTGGGGCTAAAACAGCAATTGTGGTTTAAATTAAGGGCATAGGTGCGATGGCCCCTAGTCTTTATGTGTGGTCGAGTATGTGACTGCAACTTGTGGATGGTAAATACTAGTATTTTTCTACTTCAGCAGTGACTACTCGGTCTATATCTCTACTGCACTTAAGAAAACATTCACAACTAACTTAGATTTATACACTACAACTACACAAACACATCAGTAAAGTGTGAAAATCTTGATGGAATGTGAAGATTGAAAACAATTCAAACCTGGCTTTTGCAACATACAACACGAGTTGAGTGTGCCTTGGTTTATGCATGTAAGCCATAACCAATATACCCTTCATCCACTTGTCACTTGATGTTGGTTAGCTTAATTTTAAGCTAACTAATATTAAAAAAAGAGAGAGAAAGTATATATTAAGTAGTATCTTTTACTTGTCGAAGCACATTATAGTTGGAGTTTATTCATGATAATCTAGTTAAATTAGGAGAAGTCATAGGTATCCACTTGGCATGGTCGGATCACTAAAACCCTGTTTGTTTCCAGAGACATTTTTTAAGTCTCTGTCATATCGGATGTTTGGACACTAATTAGAAGTATTAAATATAGACTATTTATAAAACCCACCCTATACTCTGGACTATTTCGCGAGACGAATCTATTGAGCCTAATTAGTCCATGATTAGCAAATATGATGCTATAGTAAGCATCTGCTAATCGTGGATTAATTAGGCTTAAAAAAATTTGTCTAATGAATTAGTCTTTATTTATGCAATTAGTTTTGTTATCAATCTATATTTAATACTTCTAATTAACGTCCAAACATCCGATGTGACGAGAACTTAAAAAAGTCCCTGCATCCAAACAAGTCCTAAGTCCAATCCGTATCTCTGCTCGACCAATGAGTGTTGCGGTTATACCGTTAATTGTCAAAGAAACAAAATGACATTTCCAAGATCCATCATGATATCTATACTCCTATAGAGTATAAAAAAGAGTAGTGGTGGTGATAGTGGTGGTGACAGTGAATCTACCGCCACCACCTATTCTCACTATAATTTTACAGTTTAGCCCTCAAACTTCTTGATATTAAAAAACCAGTTAAATATAGATGAATATCCACATATAAATTCAAATTAAGGTGAAAATTTTGTATAAGATAAATTGATAACACATATCATAAAAAATATTTGTTTTACTCAATATCAATATATATTTTATCCGTTGCAAAGCACGGGTATTAACCAGTTCTAAAAAAAGATCCATCATGATGCCCATGTGATATTTTTTTTTACTATATCACGAGTTCTTATTTTTCTTTGTTGTATTTTATTGTTTGAACAAATGTTTACCATGGTACGCTCAACCACTATATTTGTTGCTTTAATTTTGTTAGGTGATATAAGAGAACAATGAATAAACTGGACCTTTTCTATTCTTCCACTTGCAGCATTAACTGGATGATTCTTCAATTTAACTAGGTGATACCCCGCGCGTTGCTGCGGGATTTGGTGATTAGTTGTAAGTATGGAAAATTAGGTTGGGCAACGAGGAAAGAACAAAAGATTTTTTGGTCTATAATTATCTAATGTGCTCATAAAATTTAATCAATATGCTGAAAAAGAATTTGATAGTTGGTTGTCGTACTCGTCCAAATATCAAATGAAACAAAAAGAAGGCCAATACAGATTACTAATGAGATGCTATTTAATGAAAACTGTACATGATTCACTTTGGATGAACAAATGTCAACAGAAAATTAGTAAAATCAGTTTAAACCTGAAATTAACAAAGTCATCAAATATCTAATGGCTTAACGTTCCTTGTCATACAGTGGGAAAACTTAGAGCATAAAGCTCAATCTAGTTTTCTTAATTGTAAGAATTATATAGTGAAGCCTTTGCTGAGTAGAAAAGTCATGTTCCTGGGATGGACCTTTAAAAGGCAAAATTTTTTTATTATGTCAATTTATAAATTAGTACTGCTCGCACAAAGATGCTATGATTAGCGAGACGAAAACATCAATTTGATTAAGAATATTTCACACTGAATCAAGTTACTCTACATGTTATAGTTAGCCTTACCTGAATATAATGCAGACCAAAAGCTGAAACTCATTAAACAACCCTTCTTTTTTATTACTCAAACTCATTGTCATTGAATTGAAGTGCTTCAGCGCTGCAGATATTGCCTGATTCCATAGGAACATGAATAGACCACAAAAAATCAGACATGTACGGTTGTTTCCAAAGCAGTAGTTTCGTTTGTGACCGACTCACCAACTTTTGCTAAGTGTGCACGAAGCTTGAAGAATAGCACAATCAATTTCTTGATACGTAGGATAAGTGACCAGATGGATGGAAATTACTCATCTGATTGTAAATAACATGTTAAACATGGCTGATCGATTTGGACAACCATAGTCCATAGCTACAGTCTACAGGGTAAGGGCACTGTGAAGCTGCCATCATCGCCAATTCTCCATCCAGCTCTGACTGATTGGCAATAGAACCAAATAAAATCAACACAACACTACACGGGAGGAAGCATACATATTACTGGTGATTATCAGAGTGTTACCGGTGATTATCAGAGGATTGGAATATTTGATGGGAAGATAGCTCGCGTGTCTGCATATGGCGTTGGGTGTGTCATTCATCTGCATGTCCATCATTGGTGGAAGATGCAGCCGGGGTTTTTCGCCAAAGCGTTGCGCCGGAGGGAAGGCAGATATGTGCGGAGGAAGACATCAAGTAGATGATGTGATATGTATCGAAGATGCAGATTAAAATTCCTCACATCATGCATTATCTTTGCCGTTACACAACCTCCTCAATTTCTTTGCAATTAATCCATCATCGCTACAAAACGATTGGAGGGTGACAGATGGGCTCTTGGGCTGGCTGTGATGACGGGTGAGTGAGCTATTCGTCACTTCGCACCATTGCGATTTGGTTGTGCTGTTTACCTTAGGACGTAGATATAAGATCCAACGATCTTAGCTAATTTTGATAACGTGGCCTATTGGTGGTGCAGCTTTATAGTGGGTATAAAGAAGGGATATGGTGAAAGGAAACAATTCATTTGAGGATATTAATAAGAATCAATGGCTTGGCGCTTGGCTTTCCAACATTACTGTACATGTAGTGGTGTCTGCATGAGCCTCGGGTGGTGACGGGCTGACCCGTGATAATGGCAGAAACAAAGGCCCAATTAGGAGTGCAAATAATTATCTAACGGCTGCTATTCTATGGACATCAGATCCAATGGCTAAAACAATCTTGATGATGTGGATCTAACGGCTGCTATTCTATGGACATCAAGATCCAATGGCTAAAACAATCTTGATGATGTGGCCTTCTAGAAATTCAGCTTTATGGGTGAACTATACAGGAAGAAGGGATACTCTGCTTTATATTTTCTTCCTGTCAGGAAAACATACTGCTCAGTCTGTTGTGCTAACAGAAATCACCTGGATGCATACTATTCAGGAAATCACTTCAATTCCAGCATGAATATGCACGGAAAATGACACTTTCCATTATTCTCTTGCCGTATTAATTTTACCTCCATTCTGTCCTCAAGAAATTTTTGTTTTTCTATAAAAAATATTTTTCTTTCTATTTTTTAATTCACATCCTTTAGTCTATTGGTATCTATAGGAATCAATCTGCAGTCTGTAGGCACTCCTCCCACTCCCAGACGTGTCTAAAATGTAACCTTACAAGTAAAAAAAAATGTTTCTCATAGTACTGCTCATGATAATCGAGCAAGTGCCGAGCCAAGGCCAATACAATTCACTCCTGTGAAAGTACAAACATGTTCAAGCCAGATCGAAGCATAATCACATAAATAACTCAGAAAAAAGAAGCAGCAGCAAACACTCAAGTAACTAACTAGATACGGCACTCTTTTGTATGTGTATTGGTCTCAGAGAGTTCTTACAGTAAAAACAAGAATGTAAAAAAAAAAATTAAGAATGCACTATCAGTATCTTTTTGAACCATTCCACCTCCCAACATTGGCATCACATACACAAGTATTAATTAATTAATCGATTCGCGGCAAACGAACATCATTATATGACCATATCATCTTGCTATCGTTGATCGCAAGGTCGCCAAACTACCGGCTTCTTGCTTGATCAATTCGATCATCATCTTCTTCATCTTCCTTTTGCATTGTTGTCATCAGTTGTGGTAACAACTTTAGTATGGCAATGGAGAGTTGAGCCCTTCTTGGACGGCCATGGGGTGGGACGGCTGGTTGTGCCGCTTGGACATGGAAGACATGGCAAGTGTCTTCCTGAAGGAGGCGCGGCGCTCGAGGCGCTTGATGGTGAATTGGGTGTAGGCGACACGAATGTATGGAGCGGCGGCCTCCTTGGCCTTGAGGATGAGGAAGAAGATGAGGCGGTAGGCGAAGAGGAGGACGAAGATCATGGCGAGGTCTAGCCATTTGGAGTGGCTCAGGCTCAGACCCATCATCTTGGTTATGATGTATTCTCCTGTCAGCTTCGGCTGCCCCGGCATCATTGGCTCGAACTCCAGCCCGATTAGATCATTCTTGTAGGCTCCCTGAAATTGCAATAGAATCATGATTAGCACCATGATCGTTCACAACAAAAGGGAAATTATATAGTACATTTATGATGTCGCTAACTCGCTATTGGTGGCATTCTATTACCACTGTTATCATCAGTAGAAATGATCATAACCGTTAATGTACTATCAGTAGAATTATTTTAACTAAGATGGTAGTATAGATATGATTCATTAGATTATAGAATATGAATGGTCTAGATAAACTACACTACTAACATTTAGGATTTTAACGAAGATGGTAGTATAGATATGATTTTACACCAACTAAGGATGTACAGAATCATTTAGAAGTCAATTACCTTTAAACCCCACGAGCCGTAGACAATGTAGGACACCGGGTATCGCCAGAAGATTTTTGGAAGTTCCGGAAGCAGTCGGAAGAATCCAGAAGTAAGCATCATGATCCCCTGCAGCACATATGATGGAAATTAAGACATAATTCAGCACACATAGCTGCTGATCGAGTATGAAGAAATCAAGCATCAATGGCAAATTTTAGGTAGGTATTAATAGCTTACAATGACGCCAGCACCGAGGATGAGGCCCATGAGGAAGTTGGGGACAAGGGCAGAGATGATCATCATGAGGCTCTCAATGACAGACACACCACCATAGAGGTTAAGTGCAAAGAAGGCGAAGTAGCTGAACCCAGGCCTGAACTTGACCATCCAATACGTGATCGATGCACTGGCCCACGACACGGCAAGCAAGAACGGCATGGATGAAAGGAAATTGGAGATAATGTATGCTGCCACACCATAGTGGCCGTTCTGCCGCTCCAGCGTGAACATCTTCATCTCCTCGATGAAGGAGGGGAATCCACCAATGGACATGAATGTCATGAACCCGGACACGAATCCACCGCACGACGCCCTCGCCTGGATAGCAGCGTAGCTTGTGCCGACATCGTAGTAGATTGTGCCGAGGCAGACGGCCATGAGGATGTAGATGATGATGCGGAGCCAGTAGTAGCCGAAGTCTCGCGACATGTTGGTGAAGGACCGTCTTGTTAGTGTAGTCAGCTGCTTCCACCAGCTCGCTTGGCTACCCTTCACCACCTCCTCGATCACTCCTTCCTGCAACAACAACAACGATGATAAAAAGGTCAAATTTTTAGGATGGATTTCTAGATGTTGAAATTCCTCATTCTGAATTCTCTTGTGAAACTTTGCTTACTATTTTGCTTATCTCGTGTATCGTGTTCCGGACCATCATGGCGTACTCGGAGATCCTGTACTTGTCCACAAGGCGTTCTCTGATCTCTGTCGTGGAGTACTTGAGCAGGGGATCAAAATCTGCCTCCTGAAAGACAAAAAAATGTTCGACCAAAATTCAGTTCCGTCAGAGAACACATTGACTGATTATGATAAGTTTCTCAGCTGCTAGCCAACTAGACGTACTGCTCGCAGCTTCATGGATCCTTTCATAGCGGCGGCAACATCATCGAAATCAGCATTCACACACCGGAGGAAGTGATCCGACGGGTTTCTCCGGCTAGGACAGGGGAACCCTGTTTCCGCGAAAAACTGCAAAAATGTATAACAACAATCAAACAAACTGTCAAATAAATACATTTCCAAATTCTGTTTCTAATCATCTTTATCTTCATCGCAAACTAGATAACAATGAAGATCACAACAACAGCAACATCAATGTGTATACGTATCAATAATTTTTCTCTGAAGATCTACAATTTCACACCCACCTGAGGAGCAAGCTTGGCATCACCAAAGTAGACACACTCGCCACTGGAGAGGAGGCAGAGATCATCAAATAGCGCGAACACCTCACTGCTGGGCTGGTGCACCGACGAGATGACGGTGCGACCGCCATCGACGGCGAGCTGCCGCAGCGTCTCGATGACGGAGAAGGCCGCCGCGCTGTCGAGGCCACTGGTGGGCTCGTCGAGGAAGAGGAGCCGTGGTCTGGTGAGGATCTCCAGCGCGATGCTCAGCCGCTTCTTCTCGCCGCCGCTGATCCCCCGGAGGTGCCAGTTGCCGATGTTCCGGTCGGCGCACTCCCGGAGGCCCATCTCGTCCAGCGTGTCGTCGACGACACGCCGGACCTCCGCCTTCGACATGGACGACGGCAGCCGGAGCAGCGCCGAGTAGGTCACTGTCTCCCGGACGGTCAGTGTCCCCAGTAGCACGTTCTCTTGTGTCACATACGCCTGTCAAGATGCACTCTGGTTTGTTAATTACATCGCTAAATTAACTTGGTTTTGCATCAGTAATAAAATTTCAAGGTAATTGTTAGTTGGTTTAAATTTGGAATAGTAGATGAACCTCGAGTCTTTGTGTCTACAATAATCACACTGTTTCCTTGCTATGGAATTTTCTTTAGCAAAATTATTATGAAATTACTGAGGTTACAAAGGGCTCTTAAGATCAAAAGTAATCATAATTTACACAATGTAGCTATACTGCAATTAGCTTATAGCAGCATGTAAAAGATTAATCAATCAATCAACTTGTCAAAAGGTATCTTCAAAGGAAAAAGGTATGAAGTTGTAAGATGGAAATTTATAAGCACTAGCTTAGCTAATTAAGCGATTGATCATATTCTTTCTTTAAGTAGTTCCGAGTTCCGACCCTTCTCACATCAAACGGTTACTCCAATTGTGGAGATCAGGGTTTACCATCCCCCTAGCCATTCCCTTGCACCCATAGGCTGACGGCGGTTACCGCGCGGTAACCACCAGCAAATCACGAAGTATTTATCAATTTTTTATATTTTTTCTAAAAATTGATAAATTTTAGCAAACCATACCACGGTTACCGTGGCACAGCCTGCGGCAGCATGGTGAACCCTAGTGAAGATCACATAATCGATGGTTAAACTAACGCTCAATGTGTATGCGAATTAAAGTTTTGCAATTTACAGAGTTATATTCGCTTATATATACTGAAAATTCTTTGATATTGCTATGTCATCCTAACGACACAAAAATATGTCTCCTAAATATACCATTGCTTTAAATACATATAATAAAACCAAACAATATTACAATATCATAGAAGGACTAGCATTTCATAACATGTCTATACACATAATTTACATCTAATCCAGATGTCTAAAAGATCAAAACGTCAAATGTTTTTAAAGTCTGACTTTTTTTTTGGGGTAAAAGTCTGACTTAGGACGGCGAAAACGACCTGTTTTCATGACCATAGGAGTATCTGGTATTCGGCGGCCCATCTGGCTTTGAAATTTCAGCGACAGTTCATGTACATATTGAAATATACGACAGGGACACACAACTACATTTGTAATGCCATATACGCGCCCTCTTATTAATTGGCATAAATGAACAATTAGTTGGGCAGCACCAAACTGTCACTCTCACACTCCATTCTGAGTGTAACTGTACAAGGTGCTAGAAGAGGTTTATACAGTGATATTTTTAAGCAATATATACTAATAATATACACTGGAGGATAACTAAATTTGAAGATAAGACAGCCAAAAGTTAGAACATTTGTATTTAAGGTGAAAGGAACTTAGGAACACTGAAGAGGAAACCATGCATAAACAAGAAAAGCTAATCAGCCACCGACCGGCAGATCAATTAAAAGGCTTGTTGCACCCTAACCCGAAATTAATTGCTTACTACTTTGGTACCATGCATAATTGCATTTGTTCCAATGCTTCACCTAAAATTAAGAGTGGGCACATGGGACGCTATATGCTCATCGGAGTACTGTATGACTATCTAGGAATGCATCCTTAAGCCGTTGAATACCCTATCTCAGAGAACCGATTGGCTACACGTGTCATAGTTCTGCCAATTACACAAACATACGGAAAATCTGCAATTCATTCATCAATCCCCTGCTTCCTTCCAAACAAGATCTGAATCTATACTTGTTCTCTTGCTAAAAAGTCCACATTCTTCGTCCTTGCAGCTGGTGGGGTTAAGATGTATCAGATATTTTTGTCCCTAATCCAACACTCGGTGATCAAACCTAGAACACTAAAATCAAACTAACGAGTTTGACTAATCAGCAATTAGAAAAATGAAAAATGATCGATGTTTTTCAAGATTCACTTTTTTGGCAAACACTCAAGACTCAAAACAACCAGGCTTTCAATTCAGAGTTTGAATTAGAATTGTGTGTCCACTCAAAAAAAAAAAAGAATTAGAATTGTGTGGCTAAAGTTAGCTTCTGCATGATTAAAAAAGGTGTGAGCTACACAACACACTCACCACGACGCCATAGTCGAGGCGCCTCTTCTTGCCGTTGAGCAGCACCTTCCCTGTCAAGAGCACGTTCCTCGCCAGCCTCCCTGCATATATCGATTCCACACTCAAGAATTACTAACACAGTATTATCCCAATCAGACCCATCCCCATCGATCTAAATCCTTTTAAATACAAACCCCAGCACAAAAATCAATGCGAATCCAAACCATTCGATGCAATATTCAAAACATGTTACAGTATGTTTGATTCATTTTCAAATAAAGAAGAGGAGATGGGCATATATACCGGAGAGGGCGTCGAGGAGGGTGGATTTGCCGGAGCCGGAAGGGCCCATAATGGCGACGACCCTGCCGGGGACGGCGTATCCGTACACACCCTGAACCAGCTTCTTCGTCGCTCTTCCCCCGGCGCCGGGCAGCACAGCCGTCAGGTTCTCCCATGTCAGGCTCGCCCCTCCCGACTCCGCGTATCTCGCCGCCGGCGACAACGCCCCCGCCCATCCTCCTCCTCCGCCGCCGCCGTTCAGCTCCATCGTCTACCTGGCTCCTTCGATCTCTAGCTTAATTTCTCCTTCCAAGATCGGCCTTATGCTCTCGAATCGATGGATCCAGCAAAGAGCTCAGCTACCCATGGAGGCAGCCATTAATGGTGGCAACAGACAGCCAGACAGAGAGAGAACACTGCAAACAACAGCAACGACAACAACGAGAAGAAAGAGAGATCGAGCTGAGCCCATACGAGTAGAAGAAGAGCATCGTGTCACGTTGGATTTTATATGTGATTCTAGCTCCTCCCTCCGTGTTTCAATTCACAGTTGGGGGAGGGAAGATAGGTGGCGACGATGCAGCAGCTGAATGAAGCTCGAGGAGTAGCACTGTAGCAGGAGTAGATCACTGCATTAATGGCTGTGGGGGTTGCGAAGCAGGTGGTAGTAACTGCTGCTAGTTAAGTCGGGTAGGTTATTACTATTACACGGACGACGCTAGCACTAGCTCGCAGCTCACTGAGAAAACTCTCCTCTCCTGTCACAGTGTCACTCACTGATCAGCTGGATTAGCTTGTCCTAATCACAAGGTCATATACTAACAAGGGGATTAGTTAATACTCCATCTTCTTCGTGTTAAGCAGCAGTTGCACGTAGCTCGCACGGCTACTGCCTATCTGTACCGAAAGGGACTCTACAGGGTAGATGGAGTGAGGGTTTTATGGTGGAAATTAATTATGGGTGAACAGTGTAAGTTGGATGTGTATCAGTCACTGCATGGCCTGGCCTTGGAAAGGTGTTCTCCGATTCACAAAGTTGGATGCATTACCCGTCATGGGCGTTGGAAAAGTATTTTTGATTTGATTCAGTTTTGGACTTTAATTGAATTAATCTAGAGATGGTGACCAATGTAAATGCAGGGAGGTGTACGCAACGTGTTCTCCGGATGTGTTTGGGTTGAGGACCATGTGAAATGTGTTAAACCCATTCTATTTTTTTATGAGTTAATTCCAATTATTATATGTTTGGTTATGCTAGAATGGAGTAGTTCTATTTTTTTTGTTTGGCTGACAGAATTATGGTAGGATAGAATGGACTGACATAACGGGTCTATTTGCCCTTTTGTCAACTCTCGATGCTCGTCTTTCTCCTTTTCCTTCGTGTCCGCACAGCTCCTCTCCTTCATCTTCGTCTCTAGGGCGCGTAGGGCCGGGGACGAGTTCGAGCTATGCATCCGGGTAGGAGGAGCGCCGACCGAGGCTAGGATGAGGTCCAATGGTAACGATGGTGGAGGTTGGGTGCCGGTTGTCTTCAACACACGGAGGGGCAAGCGGCCAGGCCCTAGGACGAGTTCTGACGGTGCATCAAGGGAGGAGGAGCGGTTGCAAAGGATGGGGATGATGTCCAACAGCGACGTCGACTCGAGCAGCACTCGCGAAGGACAGGTGGCTCCCAGCGACGTGGGCGTTGGCGGCCCAGAGCAAGTGCGGCGGGGCCCAAGCTCCCAGGGCTCTGAATCTGACACGTGGAGCCATGGGACGAGGAGCAGCAGCGGCGCTCGGGAAGTAGACGACAATGATTAGTTACGATGTCTCGAGAAACAGCAGCGGCGCTCGGGAATCCTATACCAAATGCATCCTCGTACCTCATAGAACTAAACTCCACTAGAAATTTCCTTTCATTTTTTTTATGTTACTCACGTTGGGAAGTAGAGTTGCATATGACTAAACAAATGCATCCTCATACCTCTTAGATAGTTATTGGAAGCTCATTAATAAACTAAAATCGTATAAATGATACTTCATTTGTCTAAAAGTATTCACATGATTCGATCCTACTTTTGAGTCCCGATGATAAATATTTCTTAAATACTTAGTTTTTAAAAATGATATATACACAGATTTGTTTGAACTAGCATAATACCATATATTAGATTTTATAGGTTTATTCCAATACAAAATTGAACTAGCATAAAATGCATCGGCGGTACCACAACTTGCAAGGAGAGTCCGATTTAGTCACACACCTTGTAATTTGCTCAAATAAGTCTCTCATCTTATGTTTGACGTGCAAATCACATTAAACATGTATGTTATGATCACTATATATTGATATAGTTTACAAACATGATCACATATGATATATAAATAAGTAAACAATCAATATTACCAGTAATAAATCAAATACGAGATAACTATATTAAATTAATTCTTGGATATTAACTATTGTCTGATTGCGTATATTAAAAAGACACATACAATGTTGCATGTGGTAAACATGGAATTAACTTTTATCGTTTGCATATTCATATCGGTCATGAGCGGCATGTTATGTCAGCATGACATATAATTTCATAACAAATAATTCACATGATATGAATTTGATGAGACTTACACCGCAAAACAAATTATGTGACTTATTTGAGCAAATTACAAAATATATGATTAAATTGCACCCACCACTCAAGTTGTGGTACCGATGGTTTGTCTTGCTCTTAAAATTTTGATAAAATCTTGGCTTAAAATTTCTTAACCGGAGGAAGCTCTAAGAATACCACTATGTAAAATATAACTGTTTTATCTTTTTATTTTTAGAACATTGGTAGTATTTAGGGGAGTAGGCTACCTCTGGTTAGGGTGGATGTGAGAATTGATGTGTTGGATATGTGTAGTTTTCATAATTTTGACAGTTTTATGGCTCCTTGAATTGAAGAAAAATTAAAGAAATTACAAAGGATTTCAATCCTAGTAAATTTTCAAATATGTGTTGTCTGGAATTAAGCATGAGGATGTTGTATTCTCAAATAGATAGATTTGCTATCCTATTATCCATATGAAAATTTCCAATATGTGTTGTTTTTCCTAATGAAGTTAACACATCTTCTCTGTGTTTCTCTTCTCTCTTAATTACCACAAAATTCCAATTAATTTCTATGTTGGTTTCCTGTAAAACATCCAACACAATGCATATCATATACGTGTGTTTTACATTCCTACGGGATTTCATTACACATGGCTTTTCTATTTTATAACCATTTTTCAAAAGGAGCCCTTCTGCCATCCATGTTTTGTGGTGAGAAAGAGACTAGTGTTCTCTTATCCTTTTGTTATAGGTGTTGCTTTATTCACATTATTTCGTTTGATATTAGCAGAAATTCACAAAATGTATAGGCTTTAGGGAGCTGAGTAAAGAAGCTGATTAATTAAGTTGTTCTACATGGTTTAATTGGACCACTTGAGTAAAGAAGCCACCGGTAGATGCTTCAATTCTGTTTCCATGCAAAAAAGAAGCCATCACAGGATGCATCCCAATCTGTCCGGAGAAGAAGCCTTCACATGACGGTTGAAGAAAGTTTCTTTCTTCATGGACATGATCGATGAGCATGCTCATGCTTCCTACATATTGGAAGTCTCACAAATCACAATAGCTTCCATATTGACTTTGTTTACAACGAAAGTTGAAGTATAACAGAATATTTAATAGGAGAGTGTGCTAGCTCTAATTCTAATTTTAATCAGGGGCAGAGCTAGAATATAATGGAGGGTGACTTTATTGCTTTATTTTGCTTTGACCTGAGTTTAAGTTGATACGGGTGCCTAAATTTGCATTGAGAGGAATTCCCATATAGTGAAAATAGACAAAACTATAGCTAAACATTTTTCTTGGCCAGGTGTCCGGGAACCCCCACACCAAACGTAGCTCTGCGCTGATTATAACTAGCATATATAGCATATATAATAGATTGACTATAAGATTGATTTGAATTCTCTCATTCCATTTCTATACAGTAAATATATTTATCTTGTAGTTTACGTAGAGCTAGTTTTTACATGAGAGCCCACTTTTTTTATTTTTCATTGTGTCTCTCCTGCACATAGACATATATTAATAAGTTTGCATTCCACTATTGTACTTTCTCTAAGCATGTACAAACATCTTTATCAGTCCGTTGATATCTCATCCTAAAAACTGGCCAGTTTGAAAATTACTGTGAAGTTGCTTTTGAAGTTCTCCAATAACTCATCCCAATATAAATTCTGATAGATGACCGATTTTTCATTCCCCAAATCTCTGCCCTCCCTCCACTATCATCACCACATCCATCTACTTCTTTCACATTGGCGAGATTGAGCCAAGGGATCGGCGAGCTTCGGCCGTCTCCTTCCTCCCTTCTTTGTATGTCATCTTTCTCGCCCTCCTCCTTGAGACAGGGGTGGCCTCTAGATTCTCATGGTGACGACATACCTTGCCTCCCGCACCACATCCTCCCTTCACCGACCCCGCTCTTTCTAGACCACCAAAATATTATAATGGGCCAAGTCTATGTTACAACCCTCAACTATTCTCAACTATTAGTTTCTTCTAAAAAGTATGTGTCAATTATGAAACCTGATACTTTATACTCTAAACTATTAAAATCAGACAAAAATATCCCATGTGGACAATACAACTCGGTTTTATAGTGGTTTTATTAGTTTAATGTCCAAAAATATAGTGGACAATACTAATTAGGATGGTGGTGGGGATGAGGTCCTTGCTGGGCACTGGATAGGGTCTGCACAATCTGTGTGTGCATTGCGCCCTGGCCTAGTGTGTGTATATATATTGTGTAACATACCAAGGAAATAAAACCTGGTAAATTAAGTTTAAGTGTGTGTTGCATTAGTTAAATCACCTTGTTTCTAAATTTTGCACTAAAATAAAACTTTTTCTTATAGTTAAGCATTGACTAAAAACCAACTTTCACTTATAACAAAAACCAATTAATCTTGTACACTTAATTTGCACACTGCACACATGCATCATGTGTAATGTCCCGGTGTGCTCTATAAAATCTTGTGCACATAAAATGATAAAATAAAAAGTGTCACATGCATCATGTGTAATGTCCTGGTGTGCTTGAATTATTTTTCTTGTTTTTGGATCTTCTTGCATAATCAAATAGGATGCATACATGCATTGCAAGCAATCATCATTTAATTTCTATGGCTAATCTATACATTCAAAAATTCCATAAAATTGCACACCAGCACTTCATCTCACAAGAAAACAACTAAGTTGTTTTCAAAAGTTTTATAACCTAACTTGGTCCCTTGTTGTGTGCTCAAGAATCAGCCAATTAGAGGATCCTTTCTTAGCCTAAGCCCTGCTTATTCCTTTTACCAAGTCTCAATCAAAGTCCATCCTGGAATTCCACTTCAACAAAGTTGAAGTTTGAGTTGTTCCCTCTTAACCGTAGCTAATGCCCTCCTTGTCCCCTCATTGAACTTCGGCACAATCGTTGATGAAGTTATTCTCTCCCAACCTTGAGCTCTCTGCTAAAGCTACCCTGCCTCTGTCTAATTCTTTTCTCATCTCCAATATTCTACTTGGCCTCACTTTCTTCTTAGCACAGCAAATCTCATTCTCATGTTCCTTCCTTAACCATCAAGCACACGCAGTCCTTGTCTCATTCCCAACCAATTCCGGCAAAGCTAGATCCTCAACAGCTATTTTATGACTTAGAATATTTTGAGGTTCTATTTCTGAAATCTCATCAACAAACCATCTTTTCCTCTCTATTCCTTTTTGACTAAACCCCACCTTGCTACACCACTTCATAGATGATGAAGTACATGTTCCACACTCTGGACCCTAGGAATTTCTTGAGCTAATACCTTTTCTAAGTACTTCCTTTATCCTCTCCAAAATCTAACCAAAACAAAGTTGCAGCTATCAACACCATGAACCCTATTTATCTAGATCATCGAAGCCAAGCCATAAACTATTTTGCAAATCCCTTTTAGCCAAAGTATAGTACACCAAATACCCTAGCTACAAAGTACAACATCAAGCCCCATGCCTATTTCTAGATTAAGCAACCAAACCCCATAAAAGTGAACCCTAGAGCGAAATTCAGGACTAAGAAAAATTCTGTCTGAATCCTGAAATCAGTGTTGCTCAACCTACTTTAGTAGATCATCATGCCTAAACCTTTACCCACATGAAAAATATCTCTTCTACAAAGATTTAGATCCTATTATCCTCTATCAATAAAATCCATCATCAAGCCCATAGCCTGTACTTAGCATACCTAACCAAGCTCCCCAAAACTGAATCCTATTCCTGAAAACCAACACAGAAATTCAGGCTGAAACCCTGAATTGTCTATCACCTAACCCTTTTTGCTTAGCCACCAAAAATTGTACTTAAGCCAAATGAGAAGGAACCCAACACCACTATGAGGCACACATGCCATACAAACACTACATGCCAAATAAACCATTTTCTCTCCTCTCTCCCCCAGGAAATAATGCATGCAAAACCCCTCACAGACCAAAGCCTTTTCCTTGCCCTAGAAGGCTTAATTTTCGAATCCCTCTATGAAAAGTGGGCCCCACGGCCCTATTCACTACACCAGGTCCAGGAACACCTCTCCCATCTCACCCAGCAGAGAAACACTGCCACCTCGCACACCCCTCTCTCTCCCTCTTGTTCCCTTCCACTCCAAGCAAGAGAGAAATGGACTGCCACCTTTTCCTTCAACCAAGACACCATTGAGCACAACAAGACTTCCTCACCGCGTTCCCACCAAGAAACACCCCTTTCTCTCCCTTGAACACCAAGAAAGACCCCTTCCTTCTTCTCTGCCGGCAAGTTCCTCGTCCCCGCATTCCTTCTCCGGTGAGCTCCTCCTCGCAAGATCCCCTGGAACGCGTTGTACACATCATGCCGAGACTAACCATGCCCTTTTTAACTCCTTTTGCATCAATCGAGCACCTGGCGGCACCATCTCCCTCGCCGCGGCCTCCCGGCAGCGCCGCCGCCGCTCTGCCCGCCGTTCCTGACGCCGTGGTCCACGAAGACCGAAGCCGCTTCACCATCGTCATCGTATCTCCCTCCTCAAGGTTCTGCTCGGAGGAATCGGCTTGTGATGCCACGAATCCTGAGAACGTCATCGTCATCTTCCTCGCCGGCGACCAGCCCGTGTTGCCGCCGAACTCCATCTCCCTCCGGTGAACCATTGCCTCTTTCCTCGCGCATGTATCACCCTTAGGCCATCTCTGACCTCTTCCACACCTCTCTGATGCAGCACACGCCGCCAATCGAGCCGACGCCGTCGTTCCCCTCTTTCCGGCCGTCAACCGCCGCCATGGTCGATTCCTCGCCTCCGGTGAGTCCCGGCCGATTCACCGTGCCTGTGCCATCTTCTGGACACCCCTAACGCCACCATGTCCTTTCCTTTCTCAGTGCAGCGCCGCAACGAGCTCGCACCGTCGCCCATCGGTTTTCCGCCGCTGCCGGCCAACCCCACCGCCGCCAGCTCAGTTCAGACCTCGCCAAGTCCAGATCTGGCCCTTGTAAGCTTCCTGTGACCTTGAGAAACCACATGCATGCATCCTTTTGTGCTTTGCAAGCCCCTAACCATACATGCACATGCACCAGTGACCCGTGCGCCGCCACCGCCAGCAACGATTCCGGCCATCACTGGCCACCGGACCACCCCCATCACCTTCGCCATACTCCCATGCACCATTCCCCTTTAGGTCCCTTGGCTTGAAACCCAGTCGTTCGCCACCGGCGAGGCCGCGAATTTTGCCGGTCTCCGCACACCTCCTCCCGCTGCCGCGCCGCTGCCGCCGGCAGGCTGCTCCGGCAGCTGCATGCCACACAAAACACCTCCCCTAGCGTCGCCCATCACCCCTGGATCCATTCCCGGCCTTGCCGTCCACTGTCACGCCGCCGCTCGCCGGCGACGCGCTCCGCCGCGCCGCTGCTCTGCCCAGCCCCAGCCGTGAGCCACTGCCAAGTGGCCCTGCCGTGTCAGCCCTCGCTCTTAAAACGCCCAGAACCACCATTAGATAAAGTTTAAAACTCCCGAGGGCTCAAATGAAAAACTGCAGTCTCATGCAAGTGGGGTCAAGGACCTATATGTACTCCTAAAAGCCGCACACTCTTAACGAACTCCGCCGCCCACGTGGCGAGGGACGGTGGGTTCTTTTCCGCACAAACCCAGGGGCCTTCTTGCAAAGCTGCAGCCTATGACATGTGGACCCCGCTGGTATTTAAATTTCGAAATAAAAAGAAAACCCTTTCTCTGTTATATTTTGAACTGAAAAATGTCTAAATTTTGAAAATTCATAGTAAATCCATTTCAACTCCAAATAATGTCAAACCAGTTTTGTTAGATTCATAAAGTTGTGCACTATTTTCCTGTAACCTAAAACTTGGCACTTTCTGTACATAAAACATCTCTAAAATTTGTGTAATTAATAAGTTGTATAAATTATACCTACAACTTGTAAGATCTATAGAAAATTCATACTTGCTTCAAAAATTGTGAAACCACTTTTGTTGAACTTATAAAAATCACTCTCTGTAAGATTGTGAAATAAAACATGACCACTTTTCTGAATGAAATGTCACTTATGATTTATTTGCTTAATTTAAACATGCACACTTGTAAAATCAATAACTTGCAAATGGTAGATGATAAAATAGAAATTCTTTCACCACAAATCTTCTAAAACTAGTTCCAACCCTCTGCATCATTTTCATTCATTTTAGAGCATTTTGGATTTTACGCTTGTTTATTTATTTATACCGTATATGCATAAATTGTATAGATGACGGTATTCTCGACGGATTGGTGATTGTATACTTGCTGACCTGGTGGAGAACATTGTTAATCAAGGCAAGTTTTGCCCCTCCTTTGACCACATTGATCCTATGTTTTTATGGGCTAAATATTTCTATTGCAAACATGCATACGCTAGCTAGTAATACTTTCGGTATAAACTATATAAATGTGGGAATGGTAGATATGACCTATTTTCTGCATTATCCACCTTGAATATTGAATCCTTTACTTGTTATAACCATAGAGTGCTTTTGATTTCAATTATTTGTGCTTACATGGGTATATATGTTTATATTGCCGCTACATGCTTATAAATGGTTACCGCTTTACAAATACTCTCTTTTGGAAAATGTTATATGTGAAAATTATTATTTTGATGTTGCTGGACAGAAATTAAATGTGTGAGTATTGTGAACTAAAAATGGAGATAAACTTGTTTTTAGACTTGGGCGGCGAGTGGTGTACATATGGTGGTAGTTGTACATCTATAGGGGAAGCGTTCGCCTGAGTCGATTAAGGACCTCACTTTATGACACCGACTAATGAAAACAGTACAAATCACATGTGCTAGTTATGGGATGGCCTTAACCTATTAAGTTGTTTAGAGTTTAGCCTTGTATTTTGGTAGGCTGGAGAGTATGAGCTAGCTTGGATAGTAGCTTAGAGGAAACTTCACTTGTTGTTGATTTGTTGATGTATTATGATTTTAGCGTGTTTGCCGTCTTACCACACGAGTGATGATTTGTTGGGGGTTTGTCCAATACAACGGTGTTGTGCCTCGTGGGGGATGCCGGGCA
>CM002483.1:5637646-5649441 GCA_000325765.3 Leersia perrieri
TATATATATAGTTACACAAACTATTTTTATATTTCTATTAATTAGGTACCACATAAGTAAAAAATACTATTTAGAGTTTTAAATCATGAAACCGCCATTAAAACTAGGTCGCATGGTCTTTAGAGTAGTATTTTGGCTAGTTTTGATGGTTGATGGTGTAAATTAAATATCTGGGTTCATATATAGTTGAAAAACCTTTTTATAACAAATTCAAAATTTGAGGAGTGTAATATGGACTTATCCCTATTATAATAATCAAGTAATATATAATTAACATAGAATAAAATAACTAAATATACAAGTCCTACTGGATATGTCGTATGCACCAGGGAAGAGCTATCAGCACTGCATATCTGCCATGTTGGAAAGCTAAGATGGAGACAACATGATAGCATAGTCATAGAAGATATCATGTTGACATTCATGGTTTGAGATGGTGAAAATTTCTACATAGATATTTTGAACGCCCTAGCTCCATGATGCAAGGTGGGACAATTGGTTCTCATCACGTCAACGACACAGAAAAATGCATACTAGTAGCGGTGGTGATCGGTGAGTGTGGACCGTGGTCACACTCTAACTACTACTAACAGGAGTACATATTTTTCTTAAGCATGATCGAGTTGGGGTGCTCAAAGTGTACAAATCCAATATATTTTAGGGTAGCTCCTCCTCCTCCCCTTCACCTCTAATATAAAGGGCATCCACAATGTGCAGCTTAAAGTCACCTTAAGCAGTAAACTATTATTTCTTATCTCACTTATGCATTAGAATTAGAAACCAGAGGAGAATATTGCTATGGCTCACCTTAACCTTACGGCTAGGTGGGCAACAACAATATATGTAACACAATTTACTATTAAGGTGGGTCCTCATATAAGTTGGCTATAGTTATTTTCTTTGCCACAGTGCTTAAGTTTGCTTGGAGAAAAAATGTGGGTCCATTGATACTAGCCAACCAGCCATTTGAGAGTAGAGAAGAGAGAGAAATAGATTTTTTTATTTTTTTATTCTCTTATGGTGCACCTTAAGCTTATGGTTGTTTTTTTGGTTGTTGGTTAACTTATTGCCAAGGCAACAATGCTTATGGTGCACCTGAAAGAACTTAAGGCTACCTTTTGCAATATTGTGGTTGCCCTAAGGGATAAAGAAAATTTTTCCATGTCTTTGTTACATGACTATTGGTCTATTTTATTTAGTGAGACCCATCTTAAGGTAAAAAAGAATAATATATATTATGACATGAGCTATAAGCAAAATAGCATATGTACGTGGGACCTACCTTATTGCAATATGAGCAATAAGCAGTGAGGATGCCCTAAGCCTAGAGGGACTTCACCGCTTACGCAAAAAAACCTCATCATCCTTGAAATGTTACTTGTTCCCACAAAGGCGAGAAACGCCAGAGCCATGCCCATCTATGCCTCAACGACATGGGCCCATGCAACAGTGATCGCGGTGGTTGCACGATCAGAAGGTACGTGGGCGGCGTAATTGTGGCCGGGTAATGCAGGATCCTGCTGGCTTCTAGTACGGTTGGACATCTGCACTGCCAGATCAACCTCACTGCTCACAGCACAGTCCAACTCACAACACAATCCAAGTAGATAGCTTGCCGTACGTGCAGTCGTGCATCGGCAGCCGCATTGTAACCCTGACCTAACAACTTAGTAGTACTGAAGATGACAATTTCCAGAAATACAAGGCATGTTAACATTATAGGTACTTTTAACCGTACTAAAATTTTGGCAATGCCAAAATTTGATAAGATAATAAGCTAAACACAATTTGACAAATACCATCTTACGAAATTTGGTAATTCTATAAACTTCCTGATAAGACTTCAAATTGAACGCATCCAACACTGTCAAACTTTAAAAATGGTACGCTTAAAAACGATAACGAACTGAGCATGCCCATGAACTTAGATAATCCCTGTCCAGATTCATATCCCTATCAAGTACCACCTTAGATAATAAATACTCCCTTCAGTTTTTTTTTAAATGACGTTGGTTGGTTTAAAAATAAACTAACCAACGTCATATATTTTCATCCGGAGGGAGTACTCAAATACACGAATGTTTATTTTGAAACCTAAGGAGTAAGTCACATTTGTCACTACCTCCCTCCATTTTCATGATGGAATAACTAAGCCAAGTTGATCATCGATCATATGGTTATATGTCTATCAACATCATTAAATACAGTTTAGCGATGAGCAGACAAATTGGCTGTCAACATCAGATCGTCCTTAACATTGATCGTATCATACCAAATTTGGGACCGGGACATCGAAAATATGCACTTGGTTCCTTGGCAAGAGGGGATTGTACTACTTTAATAGGCCCGAAATCAATGTGAACTATGCCTTTGTCGCTGGATCGATCAATCAAAATTATTCCGGCTAGCTGGGGCGCCGCACAACGCCTAACCAACTGTCACAAATACTCCTCTCCCAACGATGGAATGAGACGTGTTGTGCGTGTCTGTATCGTTCAATAGATGTCCTCTCATTTTCCCAGCTTCCAGGCCGACTGATCGAACCGACCGACAGGGCATTGCAATTTGCAAAGCATCTTGATAGAAGTTGCAGAAAGAAGTACATCATTGTAAGATAGTAGCTAATTATATGAGGTATGGTCAAGGGATGCAGATATGGGCTGCTTTCTTTCTTTTAAGTTCAGAGGTTGTTGTTAGCCATTCTATTAGTGAATGCAACCGAGTTCTAGATAACAAAGCTGCTTTCGGTTCTGGTTCCGTTTAAAGGGGACGAAGCTTGATTAGTCTGCACTCTTGACCATCTAGCTACTTCTGTACTAATGTACGACAATAGACTTTTTTGTATGTTGAAAATGACGAATGTTGCTAATTTTCTTGACAATTTTCTAAATTTTTAATTGCTTCCGACCTTGAACTTCCCACGCAAAACACAGCTCCTAATTAAAATTTGTTATCTAGTAGTTTTTATCCACATATTGAAAACACCACAAATTTTAGTTTAAATGTTTGTTTAACAGCTAAAATTGCAATACGTGTGCAAGCAATATTTTACGGTGTGTGCGAGGTACATAAAGGTATTTTTAAGTCTGTAAATTATGAAAAGTTGATCGTGGAAGGGATAGGTATGGAAAGAAATTTTTATAACAAGATGTTAATGAAGTAATAAGTACTAAATTATAGGCAGTTTAGACTTAATAGAACACGGGGTATTTTGAATAGTGCTATAGGTATCAGATCAGTAAACTATCCACAAACCACGTAAACCATATCACCATTGAGTAATCAACGCCAAGAAAAGCAGGCAGAGATCTCCAGCGCTGCAACTTTTATAAAACTCTGGCGACAACCCCTTCAATCTCTATGTAGAGATGACAACAATCAAGATTGGCTTGCATCGTGAACGGGTCTGGGACCAGTTGGTCACCAAAGTCTCAGTAGCATCAGGCTTCAGTAGGAGGTCCTAGGTTCAAATCCCTTCGGAAATGAATTTCGAGGGGATTTTTCCTTGATTGCTGCAGCCTTAACACTTGCTGGGAACTGGCGTCTCAGACCATCTCTTCAAAGCAGACATGAGTGTGAGTGTAGGAGTAGGATTTAGCTTGCGCATAGGTGTGTGAGTGTGGTGTTGGGTGTGTGTGTGAAGGGTATGTATCTATATGTAAGTTCAGATACTACAACTTGTACTCAGTGAGGCTCTCTAAAAAAAGATTGGCTTGCATCTCTTCTTTAATCTAGTTTTAGGATTGGAACAGACGTGGCGTAAGAGTAGAGAGGAAAGTGCCGCCGCTTAATCATGTAGGTTTGTCCTGTTTACATGATTGATTCTTTATTTACACATTCCATCAATCCACTAGATTGATGCAGGTGACGGAGTAAATCATGATCTAGTTTCTTCTCCTCTATTTTTATCTATGGTAATATCATTGCGGAGTGTTCGCATGGTTAATTTGATCAATAGGATGAAAGGTCTAGAGGAGTGATTGGGTGAATAGATGCCACCTAATTAAAACATGCAAATCACTCGGTAGCGGAAGTCAGTTTAACCAGACACTCCGACACTATGGACCGGACAGTCCGGGGAACGGACTCTCCATGATATAGTGTCCGATACTCCGGTCAGCGAGTGACAACTTCTCACGAAGGAGAAGTTCACATTATCTAGGCAGTGAAATCAAATAGCATATACAAGAAGGCGAGAGACATAAGGATTTTTTACGTAGTTTGGATGCAAAGATCCTACTCTACGGTGATGTGCTCCAAGGAGCCAGATCTTCCTTGATCCAATGCCTCACCATGCTACCAACCACAAGGAATCTTTAGTGTCCAAGTCCACACGCGGATTAGCAAGTCTCCAAGCGATCCTCCGGATTAAGCCTTTAGGGCGATCCCCTTGGATCAAGCCCTACCGGAGAGCCCTAATCCTTCGTTATGACTTGCTCTACTAAGCAATCTTTTAGGAGTTAGCACGATATCAACTAACTTACCTCTTCCCTTGTGGAGGTGAGGAAAACCTTCACAAACCATCCTGGGTTATCCACACAATTGGATACTCGCGAGCGACATCTAGCCATCTAGGAGTATTTGGTCTCCAAGAGTAACAAACATAATCGAGGCTATGCTTGCAATGAACCCAAGTGCTCAAGTGATGGAGTGAAGCTCACTAGCTCTCAATCTCTCTCAAAATATTTGTAGGATGAACCTTACAAGCTCTTTCAATCTCTTTCAAGGATAGGATGAAACTATCTAGCCCTCAATCTTACTTCCCAACCCTTCTCTCAACTAAACCTCTCTTCTCCTCTCAAAATCCTTCTAATTCTGTTCAAATCTCACTATAATCCCACTAATCTCACTCACAAAGATCTGCCACAAAGGTAGGAGATGGTGGAGGTGCTACTTAGCTTAGGATAGCTCTACAAGTGCCTAGGAACCTCAGCCAAGGTTGGAGGAGGTGGAGGGGTTTAAATACCTAAAACTGCCAAAACTAGCCGTTAGACACAGATCCAAGACCGGATAGTCCGGCCCCTTGGACTGGAGTGTCCGCTGGGGCCTCTCTGGACGAAAACTAGAAACTGGACCGAATACTCCGGCTAGAAAGATCGGAATATCCGGTCCTAATGTAGCAGTAGGACAGCCCGTACGAAAACGGACATAACTCCACGATTCAGAGTCTGTTTTCGGCAAACTTGGACTCTATGGAAAGCTTATTGAAGTGGCTACCCAACCAAACCAAGAACAACCTCTAACATAATACATAAGATAGGTTAAGGCTTGGGTTTCTCTCAAGGTAGCACTAGGTAGAATCACTTCGAGCATCGAGACCTTTGCAAACACATCAATATTGCATTCTTCTTAATAGTATAGTACAACATTACTATACTCAAATGAAACTAGAAAAAGCTATGCAACTAGGAAAGCCTTCATACCATCTTTGTTCTTCACTTAAGGGTTGCCAGTGCCGTTGTTGCTTCCACCGTTAAGACTATTCACCTACAACTCAATGAACATATTAATCCCAACTCATTTATACCTCTGCCTTGATTAAGATCCACTTTGACTTGATGTTCATCAACAAATCACATCTTCTCTTGATCTTTGGCACTTTGTCGTCATTCTTCAAATGATTGATACAGATAATCCATAGCTTCAAATGGCCTCGCACGGTCTGTCGCGACAAAGCCATCACCCGCTCTTCACCACCGGATTTTGGTCATTCGGCACCAAGCCTTTTGCTTGTCCTTCACCACCGCATGGTCCGTCGCAGCCGTGCTTTGCTTGCCCTTCACCTTCTCGTCATTTGTAACCACTTCATATCTCACATCTCCAATTATCTTTATAGATTCTTGTTAATTGATCATCTCCATCTTCTAGCTTCTCATCGTCTTCATATTGGCTACTTGATTCTCATCCATCGACAACCAACATCTTCTAGCTCATTGTTGTCATGTTAGTGATAAATCGCACAACTGGGACCGAACGGAGCATCTGGTCGACTTAGCCGTTAGGCCGCGACGTGTGATAGCTGTTGGGCTAGGTGACCTCAGCACCGAATGCTCCGGCAGAATCTACCGGAACATCTGGTCCACACTGACCGGATGCTTCGGCATAATATGTTGGACTGTCCGATCACAGATCGACCGAACTATCCGGTAAAAAACACCGGACTGTCCGGTCCCAGGGACAAAGCACTCTCCATTTTCCCTTGTGACCACTCTTCTTCTGACCAATACATATCTTCTCTAGTCTTTTGTCTTGATGATGGAATTCAACCACTTCTCTTTTTCACATTATCTTCTTCATTAATCTTTTGTCTTGATGCCATAACTCAATCCTAATCACACCAACTCATGGAAAGGGCTAGTCCAACATATGGTTGTCATTAATCACCAAAACTAATGTCACTCTTTAGGATCATAGATCTTTCAATCTCCCCTTTCAAGACAACTCTAGGGATATTGACCTTTCATAGGAAGCCAAGATCCGGATCACACCAAGGATAGACGCATAGGGTAATATTGAAAATAAAGTAAATTTCACGTAAATCTCACTCGAAATATTGAAAATAAAGTAACGGAATGCAACCCATAACAATATAAATCTCTACAATAAATACTCATGACAATGTAAAACTCATCCCGAGAAATAGAAGAACGATACCCCATCGAACGATAGTACTCTGATGTACTTGATTGGCAAATCAAATACCTTCCACTAATATTAGAGACCATTATAACCTTCTCTCTCTCCTAACAAAATTATCAATTTACCCCTACTACCTAAGTACATGTGTTAGTACTAAATACTTTTCATGTGGTACCTGTCATTGTGGAGCATCGGATCTTTGTCTTTTTAGAATGCACACACCGTAAAACATCTCGTATTCTGCTCCCCCTCACCGCTCTATCTCCCTTGCACACTGAAATGGGCATCCTCCACAAATTTAAGTGTGTGCCTCTGTCTTTTGCAACCCTAGTGCCAGCCACCCAGCCATCGGCAAGGCCTTTGGGACTAACCTCCTCACCCTCTCCTCCTCCTACTCCTCAAGTTGTGCAACAATGCCATTGTTGCCACCACCTCGTGCAGCTTCACCATCTCCAGCGGATCCTGCTGCCAGACTTATCACCGACCCATGTTGGCTTCCAACCACATGGCTTCCCTCGCACCCTGCTATCGACCCCCACCAACCATCGGCCTCTGTCCCATGGCTCCGGCCTTGTTCTTGTTGTCTTACCATCAGCCTGTATATCATCGTAGCCCAAGTATATTTGATTGTTATCCATGGTACTCCCTATAAGCCCTGAAAACCCCCCCTCCCCCCTTTCATGCCTTCCATCCCCATCACCACTACTAAAAAACCCATAATTTACTCTCTGTCACTGTTGTAACCACTAGACACAAGAAAATGGAGGGGAAAATTGATCCATCCAGAAAAGTTTGATGAGTTACCCCTTCTTCATCCTCTCTATCATCTTGAACCAAACAATACAATAATTTTGACTTTTTCATACATCCGTCTTAAAAGATCACATACCAGCTCAAAGAAGGTCCGTATTAAAAAATTCTAAATCCGAGGAGTGGGGGGTGGATAGTACAGCCCCTATGCGAAGATGTGTTATCGCGTACAAGCTTTTTAGTGGCCCACATGCGAAAATTATTTGTAGCCCAACAAGGCCCAGTAGCCCAATAAAGAAAACACCGAACTTCATCCATGTATAAAGGAAACCCTAACCCCCTTCCCTCCTAGCCTCCCTTATAGAATTTCCTCCACCATCGCCCAGACACCAGCCGCCTTCTCGGCGACGGTACCTCCTTATCTCTACTTTCTTCTTCTCCTCCTCTCCATCCTCCATCGCCGTCGTGGCCTGCGCTCCACTGTGGCGAGCGGCATAGCAACATCGGGTGGCTCGGCGTCTGCGTAGTCATGTAGGAAGGCGACGGCAATACCGTGCAACCCAGGACGACCGGATCTGGACGTGGGTGGGCTTGGGGATGACTATGTGGCAGTAGTGGGTGGCTCGGTCACTCAAGCGCCAGTAGCAAGGAGCGATGACGACGTCCTGGGAGTGTAGACTTGACCGAATCCCGCAGCGGCATCGTGCTGAGCCCACGGGATGTTTCTTTTCTATTTTTTGGGATCTTTTTTTGTCGGTGTCAATTATTTTTTGCATATGGACTTCTTAACCGTCCTGTATGCGATGATCAATCTTTGTATATGGGCTATGGTCTGCCTGCAAAAATGGGTACTTTTATATATCCATTCTTCCGGGTGGCCCTGCTGTCCGCTCGTGAAAATCCTGGTCCGTTTGGTCAAACTCATTTTTACTAGTGTAATGTTGAAGACAACGGAATTGAGGATTTTTAATGACATGAAGGGTATCGTTTTTGTTTAAGAAATAAACCCAAATGGTGATCGAATACATGTAGTGTTCAGGGTGAAACAAACAAACATACTAATTCCCATGATGCACGTATACATGTTCATCCCTTTTTAATTAACATTTTCAGCGCCAATCGACGTTTTGAATAAGGTTGAAGTCTAACTTTTCAAACATTGAGTATAAATAATTTTTTAAAATTTATTTTTGCAACATGAAGAAAATTTTTAAAAGTATTTCAACAAAATTATATATTTACTGATATTCATATGTATTGTAATTAAAAAAATAATGAAAGTTGTTTTTTAAGCCATGCTCTTGTCTAAAACATTAATTGTTTTAAACTGAATAAGAGAGTACGTGAATAACAGCAGGAATATGCGATGGGGGCAATGCATATGCTGTCGACACATACCCATCCGTCCCCCACGCACGTACCTGGCCATCGCCGGCTGGCCAACGCGAGCGGCGACCAACGTCGTCGTGTCCATCGATCGCCACGTCCACCTACGTACGACCACAAACACACCTCCTCGAAAATGGTAAGGCCCTAACCGTCACGGTCCACGGTCCCAGCGCAGCCCCAGCGATATAAATGTGTCCCGCGCCGCCAGCCAGGTGACGTGCGTCGAGGACTGCTGCGTCGTCGATGCATGGAGAAATTTCCAGGCATGCATGCGTGGCAGTGGCACGGTGGCACCATGCCCTGCAACCAAAACAGATCAAAGGAGAGGACGCGACGTCGTCAACGGCTGGTCCAAGCCGGTTTATTGGCCGTTAGATTCTGTTTTGGTCCATATAGTTCTTTATTACTAATATATAGTACACGTATCTCTTATAAAGTATTTTGGGTTCTTACGTCCAAACGGATTATAAACTTTACAGCCTCCTTCTTTTTCCTTTCAGTCAATTTACAGTCACCTATTAAACTTGCTCTCCGGGTGTAATACCTGCTGCAGCAGCAGCAGGCCGCGCATGAAATGGCGTTGGATGGAAGAGGCCAAGACTGGGCCGTCGCCAGTGCATGAAGGCGATTAGTTTGTCACGGGTTACAGCTTGGGCCGTCGTCGGGTCATGGCGATGGCTCTGGTGTTCATGGCCGATAGATCGATGGACTCGTTTACGTTTTTGCGCTGGATCTGATTACATGTCAACCAGGGAGCTTTTCAGCTTTGGATTCAGGGACTGTGTTTGGTTGGTGGTTGAATTTGCCACACCACACAGCGATAAAATATGTGACCCTAGTACTGGTAAGGTGTGACGTTTTACAGTTTTGCCGGTCAACCAAACGCTAAACTGACAAAATATGACAGTTCTAAGGTTTGACATAACAATCGTTAGCAACTAACCAAACATGCTCTATATACATTTTGGGCCCGACTACATGACGGACGTCTATTTGAACAGACATCTCGCTCATCTCCACAAGTCGTCCCCCCTTCCTGTGAGCCGTCAAGGAACCGCTCCTCTCCAGTCCCAGCGACTCGTCTCCACGCAGCTCCAACCCCACGGGTTGTCGTTCGTCCTCGCGCTCCTCCTCCATCCTCCGACCGACAACTTCACCCGTGTACCTCACCCATGCCATCGCAAATCTGTGCTCCCATGCAAAACCTCGCAAGCGCCACAACCTTCCTCATCACCGGCATCGTGCACATAGGCTCATGATACCCATCAGCACCACGTCTTTTGCCTCTTTGTCAGCGCCACCATCGATTCGTTGTGCTCAAAGATACTAGGTCTAGTACCTAGAAGTTATCAACCCTAGTACCTCGTTTGGGTCGGAGTACTCGCCATGCCAAACCGCAGTCTCACTGGAGACGGCACACCCTCCATAACGCGACCTTGGCTATCAACTACAGATTGGTTGAAATTGAATCCGTTTAGGTTGAAAGCAATAGTACTAATACCAAGCAGTGAAACAAATAACGGCCGCCGCCTGACTAAATATACCAATAGTCACAAATTCTTGATTCGATCTTCCGACCTAATTTATTTGATTAATGGTCTTCATGGAGTCACAACCTTGTTGTCGTCCTTGGTATTGACTGTACAAAACATGGTACCTGAGATATCATACACGATTTCCCAGGCACCATACGTGTTACTCGAGTACCAGACATAGTACCTCATCCCCCCCTTTACCCCAAGGCACAAGTTAAGGTCGCAGGCGGGGGGAACTCATTGCACACCTCCGAGCTCTCGCCGTTCTTCACTCTCTTCCCAAGGTACCATTCCCATGTTGGTGCTTCAACACTCTTTGTACCCTGAGGTACGAGTTAGGGTCGCCAGCAAGGGGGGCTCAGGGCCTTTACAATCGGGTGACATGTCTCGTGTCTCTAGCTCACCAGCTCAGCAAAATCACGCCACGGAGTCTATGCACCACTTTCTGCAGGGGAGCTCGTATCCCTCAGAAGACATAGTTTCCTTCTCAGTTTGTCAGAAGAGAGAGAGAAAAAAGTGGGGAGAGAGGGGAAGAAAAGACACGACAGAAATGGGAGGAATCAGCTTGCGGTGGTGAGCAGCCGGTGGAGCTAGTGGCCACAGCTCGTCAGCCTCCTGGGACGCCTCCGACGGCCGCCATCATCGAATTGGTCGCGCCACCATCGTCGAAGTGGTCGCGCCGCTGCCATTGAAGCTATCACCGGTCGATGCTGCTCGCGGGGGGTGGAGCTGCACCACCGGAGAGGGGAGGGGAGTCATCGCCGGCTCATTGTCTCCCCGCTCGCCGTCCTTGCCCCACCCCTATCTGCTCGTGGGGGTGGAGTTGTGGCGGCAGCGGTAGTGGAAGTCATCACTGGAGCAGAGTAGCTACGCCGCCAACCCGACCTCGTCGCTGCTCCACATCGACTCGATCCACGGCACCGGAGCAAATCTGCTGCCTCTACTCAATCCGTGGCGCCACCGTCGCTCGATCCTTGCCGTCGTCGCTGCCTGATTCACGCCACCGCTGCAGCGAGGTGACAGTAGGTGGGAGCGGCGATGGAGCTCGCATGGATTGTTGGACATAGGGAGGCCGAGACGGTGGAAGAAGTTGAGCGGGTGGAGGGCTGGATTTTAGAGGAGTAGCTCGTCGGATCTAACGAGGGAGAGACTGAGCGAGGGGGAGAAAAAGAGGAAAGTGATTTGTGGGGCTCACCTCTAGTTGCTTTGACTGTGGAGGATGTGTCTTTAGCTGTATCTTATCCCTGATTGTAAAGGCCCTCACAACACACCCTTGAGCTCCTGCTTTTCTGCATCCTCTTTGTTGTCTGTGTCTTTTTTTTTTTGCTCATGCATCGCTGTTTTTTTATTTTATTTCAAAACTAATATTTTTGTTAAATCTTGATTTCCCCTAAAAACTCAGCTTCCTCGATGCATCAACACTTGCATGTATCTTGTTGTTCATCAATTGATGTGTCAGAATCCAAAATAGGACCCTCAATA